>CM069857.1:242693016-243293016 GCA_036172795.1 Pelodytes ibericus
CACGGCGACGGCAGCTTTAT
Organism: Pelodytes ibericus; assembly: GCA_036172795.1. Lineage (NCBI taxonomy): Eukaryota > Metazoa > Chordata > Amphibia > Anura > Pelodytidae > Pelodytes > Pelodytes ibericus. Next base: position 242,693,037 of record CM069857.1, read on the forward strand.
CCCGCTCCCCGGGCCCGGTTCCCCGCGGGACGCGCACGCGCGACACGGAGCCGTTGAGCGAGCCAGCAAGCGAACACACAGCCCAAAACATGCCCGAGGGGTGCACGGACAGGTGGTACACGAATGGACACCTAAAAAAAAAAAAGTGGTTTTAAAAAGCTCCATGACCCTCGGGGGACCGGACCGGCCGGCGACGCCCCCGACAGAGTTCCACGGCGACGGCAGCTTTATCCCGCACGCGCGACACGGAGACCGAGTCCCCCACGAGGGAACAGACCGCACGACGGGGCCCAGGCAGAGTTCCAGAACGATAGCAGCTTGGTGCCTCTCCCCGGACCAAGACCCCCACGAGGGAACTGACAGCCCGACGAGGCCCCTGCAGTCCCCCAGTGTGCAGGGAGGGACGGGGGCCATGCCGGAGGAGCCCCCCACCAACCCCCGGAGCGCGCTGCCCCCCCTGCGGCGCCCCCCGGTGGCCGGATTTCAACTTTCTCCCTGCAGTCCCCCGGCTTGCAGGGAGGGACGGGGGCCATGCCGGAGGAGCCCCCCACCAACCCCCGGAGCGCGCTGCACCCCCTGCGGCGCCCCCCGGTGGCCGGATTTCAACTTTCTCCCTGCAGTCCCCCGGCTTGCAGGGAGGGACGGGGGCCATGCCGGAGGAGCCCCCCACCAACCCCCGGAGCGCGCTGCACCCCCTGCGGCGCCCCCCGGTGGCCGGATTTCAACGTTCTCCCTGCAGTGAATTAATAAGCCCCGCAAAAAAAAAAAAATTAAAAAATTTAAAAGCGACCCTCGGGGGACCGGACCGGACGGCGACGCCCCCGACAGAGTTCCACGGCGACGGCAGCTTTATCCCGCTCCCCGGGCCCGGTTCCCCGCGGGACGCGCACGCACAACATGGAGCCGTTGAGCGAGCCAGCAAGCGAACACACAGCCCAAAACATGCCCAAGGGGTGCACGGACAGTTGGTACACGAACTGACACCTAAAAAAAAAAAAGTGGTTTTAAAAAGCTCCATGACCCTCGGGGGACCGGACCGGCCGGCGACGCCCAGACAGGGTTCCACGACGACGGGTGCTTTTTACCGCTTACCTAGTCCGGTAAGGTGCACTGTTACTGGAGGTGGTCCAGTGGTTCATGACCCCGACACTTGACCCGGGGGGGGGGGCGACCGGACACCGCCTTAATGACCCTGGCGCATTTTCCATGGCCACTACTGTATATATATATAAATATTCATATACATATACACACACACATGTGTGTAATTGCATCCACAACATACTGTGTACCTGAAAGGTGGGAAAAAATGTGGTCATCCTAATGCGGCCACTGAAAATTTGGGCAGAGAGCCAACTCATCGCCTGCTTCACTAGTTCAGGCAAAAATATATCATTTGCCATTACTGCATCTTTAATTTCGTTTGCAAAGTAAAGGTGTTTTTTTTAAAAATCCAATGTCACTTTTCCTGATTTGTTTAAAAAAAAAAAATCATTTTTGGTGTATATCTGAAATAAGAAATAACTGTGCAACTATTTACAAAGTATATGAAAATTAATAAGTTAACATAAAAAGGTACATTTAGGCTGAAGTAAGACGTTTAAAGGGACACACCCACCAAAAAAGTAAAAGTTTGTATTTTTTTAATTTGTATTGTTGATTTTAGATATGTCTTTTGTTTTTGTTATGTGACTGTATTTTATAAAATATGTAACTAAAAATATTTTGTGAAATAAAGTGTTTTTGGATGCCACCCCTAATGACTTTACAGCAATCATAGACTTGCACTGAATGGGAGGGTAATGTAACTATTACATCACAAGGGGGCAGTGTTATAATACTGTTTGATCAGGTTAATCTCCTCTCTCTGTGTTGGAGGCAGGTAAAAAAAAAAAAAAAAAAAAGTGTACACAGCTACCTATTCCTGATACACAGGACCGAGTAAGAGAGCAGGGGAGTATCTTACGTTCTTATGACACTATCATGCAGGCTCTGGCAACAGTTGTAAAGTGAGACTGGCTGGAAGATTTTGGACGATGTTGCATAATGGGAAATATTCACAAAATGGAGCCAGGAGAAAAACACCTAATTTTATTTGTCCTTTTATATGCAATTAATTCAATTATAAATTTTAAAAAAGTTACCTCCTTCGTGCTCTATCTCCCGATGCTCTGCAGGTCCTCGGCTGTGAGGGAAGCGTTTTTTTTTAAACAAACTTTATTGAAGCCGCACGGCTGGAGAGGAGTGCACAACGCTTCCCTCACAGCCGCGGACCTGCAGAGCAGAGGAGGAAGGAGGTAAGTACTGGGGAAGTGGGGAGGAGGGTGGGAAAATCCTGGCATATTGAGGGGCAGAATCCTGGCATACTGAGGGGCAAAATCCTGGCATCTTAAATGGCATATTGGGGGGCAAAATACTGGCATATTGAGAGCAAAATACTGGCACATTAAATGGCATATTGGGGGGCAAACTCCTGGCATATTGAGGGGCAAAATCCTGGCATATTGAGGGGCAAAATCCTGGCATATTAAATGGCATATTGGAGGGGCAAAATCCTGGCATATTAAATGGCAAAATCCTGGCACATTAAATGGCTAAAGAATGGCATATTGAGGGGCAAAATCCTGGCATATTAAATGGAATATTAAGGGCCAAAATCCTGGCATATTAAATGGCATATTGGGGGGCAAAATCCTGGCACATTAAATGGCTAAAGAATGGCATTTTGAGGGGCAAAATCATGGCATATTAAATGGCATATTGGGGGGCAAAATCATGGCATATTGAGAGCAAAATCCTGGCATATTAAATGGCATATTGAGGGGCAAAATAGTGTGTCTCAGGTTATGTGTGTATTGGTGTCACTGTGTGTGTAAGTGGTAAGGGTGTTTGTAAGTGTGTCACTGTGTAAGGGTGTGTGTGTGTCACTGTGTCTGTGTAAGGGTGTGTGTGTGACTGCAAGGGTCTTTGTGTTTAAATGTGTGTAAGGGTGTCAATGTGTGACAAATTTAGAGCATGCGAGTTGAATATTTAGATGTATTTATTTTCCACACTATACATTATACTTTTATATATATAAAATGTATGGAGGGTTGGTGGTGTGGGAGGCGTGGCGGGTCAGAGGAGGGGGGCACCTGTGTAGACGAAAATCCTTGCACTGGCCCTGACCAGGAGGGAAGACTGCACGGAGGAAACGGCCGGGGACACAGAGCAGAAACAGAGCAGCAAATAAGGTAAGTACTACTGGGGAAGGGGGAGGAGGGTGGTATAAAAATTCCTGGCATATTGAGTGGCATAATAATCCTGGCATACTGAGGGGTTAAATCCTGGCATATTGAGGGGTTAAATACTGGCATATTTTAATTGGCAAAGTGATGCTGTGGCATGGTCTGTGGGGCAAAATAACATGTACTATGAGGAAAGTGACACTGGCTAGTTCTGTGGGGCAAAGTGACACTGTGGCATGCCAAATCGTGTAGGTGCAATATGAGTGCAAGCCAAGTGCTGTGGGTGCAATATAGGTGCATGGCAAGTTCTGTGGGTGCTGTATGGTACTGTGTTAAGTCCTTTAGGTGCACTGTGGGTGCAGAGGAAGAGAATAAATAACAATTTTATTAAATATAATATTAAATAATTGGCATATTATTTGTGGCATATTTATTGGGCCCCACGTGTGGCATAATAAAGGGCTCTTTTGTGTGGCATAATTATGGGGCGCTTGTGTGTGGCATAATTAAGGGGTGCCTGTGTGTGTGTGGCTCCAAGGTGAGGCATAAATAATAGTACTCTGGTGTGGCATAATTTATGGGGCTTTGGTGTGGCATAATTTGTGGGGCTCTTGTGTGGCATAATTTATGGGGCTCTTGTGTGTGGCATTGTTATGGGCTCCTGTGTGCAGCATAGTTAAAGAGCTCTTGCGTGTGACATAATTTGTGCGGCTCCTGTATGTGGCATATGTAATGGGCCATCTGACTGGCATTTCTAAGGAATCTGTTTGGCATGGTACTGGAAGAAATCCAGGGGGGTGACACCATGAGTTACCGCACCGGGTGACACCAACCCTAGTGACGGCTCTGCCTCACCCACCTACTCACACAAAGTGAATATGTGTGTGTATCCTATCCACTCAGTGTCAGTGTGTGTGCGTCTCCCATCCACTCAGCATCAGTGTGTGTGTGCGTCTCCCATCCACTCAGCGTCAGTGTGTGGGTGCGTGTCTCCCATCCACTCAGTGTCAGTGTGTGTGTGTGTCTCCCATCCACTCAGCATCAGTGTGTGTGTGCGTCTCCCATCCACTCAGCGTCAGTGTGTGGGTGCGTGTCTCCCATCCACTCAGTGTCAGTGTGTGTGTCTCCCATCCACTCAGCGTCAGTGTGTGTGTGTGTCTCCCATCCACTCAGCATCAGCGTGTGTGTGTCTCCAATCCACTCAGTGTCAGTGTGTGTCTCCCATCCACTCATTGTCAGTGTGTGTCTCTCATCCACTCAGTGTCAGTGTGTGTGTCTCCCATCCACTCAGTGTCAGTGTGTGTGTGTCTCCCATCCACTCAGTGTCAGTGTGTGTGTGTCTCGAATCCACTAGGTGTCAGTGTGTGGGTCTCCAATCCACTCAGCGTCAGGTCAACCCACTTTGTGCGCAGTGCATGTGCTCAATGTATCTCCTGCCTGTCTAAAAGATTATCTCAGGACTCAAAATAGCAGCTTTAACTTCCTTGAGAAGTTTTATAATCATAAGTTTTTTAAATTTATATATTTTTTTAAAATGACACATTGAGAGAATGTTTGATTTTGTGTATTATAAATATATTTGTTTTATTTATAATATTATTTATATCAGTGTTCATTCATTAACCCCTTGGCGCCGGATGGTGCTTTGGTCCTTAACGACTGTGTCAGAATAAGGCCACTCAAAGTGTCCTAATCTGACAGTGCAAGTCCCTGCAGCGGGATCCTCAGCACAGCTCATTGCAGCAAGCTTCTAGGCAGTAAAAAGTAGGACGGAATAGACCGTCTAACAAGAGGGAAGGGGTTAAGGAGCGATCCATTTAATGTTGTTGTGTTTTGTTTATTTCCTCCCCAGCACTGAATGGATATGCTTATCATGCTTCTTAGAGTAAACCAGGGCTTGACAAATTTAATTTAATTTTAGCAGCAAAAAAATGTAGGCGCTAGACTGTTAGGATCATGTACAATGGTTCTGATGTGGAGCCCAGTTGCAGGAGTAATGCTCCTTATAATACACTATATATAAGTGTGCAACGTGGGTTACGTGTCATGTCTTGGGTGTGCAACGTGGGTAGGGGGTGTGCCCAAATTTTGTCTGCCTAGGGCAGCACAAAACCAAGATACACCACTGGGGAGATCGAGTTGCACCTAACTTGGTAAAGCTGTAGCAGTGTGGAATATGGTGGACAAGTACATATGGGGGGGTGGGTGGAAAGTGAGTGTATTTTATCGTAGTGTATTTATGGGAAAACTAAAACTGGCATACTTTTTAATATTATATTCAACCATTTTTATTTGTAATAAAAATGTTATTGACAAATAGCATTCCTTGTTTTTATTCCCTTCCTCTGCACCCACATTGCACCTAAAACAGCACCATGCAGTACCCACAGTACTTGCCATGCACCTATATTGAACCCACATGATTTGGCATGCCACAGTGTCAATTTGTCCCACAGAACTGCCACTGCAGAAAAGGCCACATCATCACTCTCCCCCATTGTACATGTTATTTTACCCCACAGGTGCCAGGTACCAGTTAACATGCAACATGTTACAGTTTGTCCATTAAATATGCCACAGTTTGCCCGTTAATATGCCACAGCCAATTTGCCCATAAATATGCCAATATTATTTTGACATTAATATGCCACAAGATGCCACAGTTAGGTGTTCTATTAATATGCCAATGTTACAGTGCTATACCACCCCAGTACTCACCTCTTGACTGCTCCGTGTCCCCAGCCGTCTCTTCCGTGCAGTCTTGCCTCCTGCACGGAGGAAGGAAATACAGCCACTGGATATGATGTACTGTCATATCCGGTGGCAATGATTTATTTTTTTTACGGCAGCCGCATCCAGCGTGGTGCTATAGCAAGTTGTGTTCATTTAGGTTCTGTGGGTGCAATGCAAGAAATGTGACAATAATGAAAGATGGCCAGAAAAAATGGAGTAAAGAGGGCAGAGGAAGGATATTAAAAACAAGGAATGCATTTTTCTAAATAATTTTATTTCATAACTATATCTTCTTACTCACTGCCTGTGACTGGTACAGCATGTTTCAATGGGGGTATGCATAAGGAGCAAATATAAAGCTCAATGTGTTGTTTTATCTGTCCAACATATGAACTGCATGCTTTAAAAATTCAGTTTCTCTATTCTGAACAAAACAATAAATGGGTCTGGCATAATGATGGTTTAACATGCAGGGATGATTTTTCCTTAAAACAGGCCCTGTTTAGTGTGAATTTAGTGCTATAATCTGCACTATAATAACTAGGCGGTGTTACATTATGCTGATTATGTGGGTTGGCCAGTGGGCAGGGCTTTGGAGCAGTGGGTGCGGAACATGTCTGATAGCTGTCCCTGAATATTTTTTGCAAATGTTGGTAATTATAATAAGGTCCCTTAGCAGTATAAGTACTAGGCATAACGATCCCTGTAAAGGACCTGTGTTACATGAAGATATATAGATCCTTTTACTAGATAGGAACTAGCTTTCTCACTGTGAGTTTGCTAGTTCCTCTCCTTTAACTGGACCTGATAACTAGGGGCAAGAGGTCTTTTGGCAGGATAGGAACAATGTGAGCTGGCTAGTTGCAATCCTTATATAGTACCTGACCACTAGGGGCAAAAAGGTCCTTTGGCAGGATAGGAACTAGCTCTCAGTGTGAGTTGGCTAGTTCCAATTCCTATACAGGACATAACCACTAGGGGCAAAAGGGTTCTTTTGCAGACTAGGAAAAAGCTCACTCACGCTGAACAAGCTATTCCCTATACTTAGAAAGGACAGGGTTCTTCTCCTAGATAGGAGACTAGTCGGAACCGTTTAAGGAGTGGCACAGTATAGAAATCACGCTTCACGCTCAGCAACTGACGTCACTTTTGCGCCTGAGAAACGGAGCGAGGTTTGACCCATTTCCCTACAGCGAACGCGCATGCGACGCTTTTCTTTGCTCGTCGACCAATCGTGAGGGTCCCGTGACGTCACCGGCTAGCGGGGCCCGGAGCAAAAGAAGAAGTGATTCTTCCAATTTAAAGAGACAATCCGTATTACAGTCGGTGGGTGCCGTAGTTAGAAAGGCCGGGAGGATGGGTTGCGGTGGCTTCACCTGTTACAAGAACGCGCTTTGTGCGCTTAACGTGGTGTACATGGTAAGTACGAAAACACGGCTAAACCTTTGATACCTCTGCCGGGCCCCGTGATGTTTTGTCAGCTAAATGTTTCACTTGACATCATGGGAACTGTAATTGGACTGTCAAATGTCTGTCACTATTGGCTTAGGGTGTGGATATCTATGTACAGCAATGCTTTCTTATGAATGTACAATCTAGATTCATTCAATTGTGTCAGCTGCGGCGTGATTGCAACTCCTAGTACCCACAGACAGTAATGGTCGGCCGGATGGATTCAGGAAGTTGTGAGGCCACATTGCTTTCCTCCATAGGCCGGGGTTATCCGGTGCCTCTCCATCCCCCACTGAGGGCTGCGCGCCTCCATTCGGGGCGATCCTCCCATGATTTGGGTTTCTGTCTGATGTTTATATGGGCGTTATGGTCTGTGTATCACTAATAGGACTGGGCCATGGGGACCGCATTGGCTAAGTGTGTTTCTGAATCCTCCCAGTGTTCTCATACCTTAGTGTGGTTAGTAGGATTTTTTGGGTGGGTGTTATTTTGCTTCAGAAACTCTGTCTGTTATGAACCACACTCGCTCGGTGTTTTCTTGAGGCCAATGTTAAGTTTCAGCAGTGATTCGCTTGGCTGTTATTATTTTGAAGAAAAGGTTAGGACAGCAAGTATTTTCCATAGCTATCATCCACTAAACTGCTATTAACATGAACTGCACCTGTCATAAATGTACATGGTGGCACTAAGGTGATTACATCACCTTTTAATTCAGGGATGCCTTTTAAAAAGAATGTATACTCTTTTTATACTGGCTGTTACCAGTAAAATGCAGTCTCTAGATAACCCAATGCAGACGTGTAGTGTGTATAATTTTTTTTTATATTTGTCCCTGAATAAAACAGCACAGTGGTCACCCTGGTACATGACCCTATATACAATTCCAGTTGTGACAGTGTATTTAATTATGTATGTGCATGCATACCTAATCACATATACACATTGGGGGGCATGTATAAACACGGCGCACACTGGTGCAATCGGCGTGTGCGCCAATGTATAAAAAAGACTCACGGGAGTCTGGGAGATTTAAGTTGGTTCGCGCTCGTTGTGCTGGCGCAGCCTATGTGTAAAACATAAAGCACTGAAAAGTGCCTGATATGGGGCAGGAGTGGAGAGAGAGAGAGACATGGGGGCAGGAGTGGAGAGAGAGAGAGAGAGAGACATGGGGGCAGGAGTGGAGAGAGAGAGAGACATGGGGGCAGGAGTGGAGAGAGAGAGAGACATGGGGGCAGGAGTAAAGAGAGAGAGAGACATGGGGGCAGGAGTAAAGAGAGAGAGAGAGAGAGACATGGGGGCAGGAGTAAAGAGAGAGAGAGAGAGACATGGGGGCAGGAGTAAAGAGAGAGAGAGAGAGACATGGGGGCAGGAGTAAAGAGAGAGAGAGAGAGACATGGGGGCAGGAGTAAAGAGAGAGAGAGAGAGACATGGGGGCAGGAGTAAAGAGAGAGAGAGAGAGAGACATGGGGGCAGGAGTAAAGAGAGAGAGAGAGAGAGACATGGGGGCAGGAGTAGAGAGAGAGAGAGAGAGAGACATGGGGGCAGGAGTAGAGAGAGAGAGAGAGAGAGAGAGACATGGGGGCAGGAGTAAAGAGAGAGAGAGAGAGAGACATGGGGGCAGGAGTAAAGAGAGAGAGAGAGAGAGACATGGGGGCAGGAGTAGAGAGAGAGAGAGAGAGAGAGACATGGGGGCAGGAGTAAAGAGAGAGAGAGAGAGACATGGGGGCAGGAGTAAAGAGAGAGAGAGAGACATGGGGGCAGGAGTAAAGAGAGAGAGAGAGACATGGGGGCAGGAGTAAAGAGAGAGAGAGAGACATGGGGGCAGGAGTAAAGAGAGAGAGAGAGAGAGACATGGGGGCAGGAGTAAAGAGAGAGAGAGAGAGAGACATGGGGGCAGGAGTAAAGAGAGAGAGAGAGAGAGACATGGGGGCAGGAGTAAAGAGAGAGAGAGAGAGAGAGAGACATGGGGGCAGGAGTAAAGAGAGAGAGAGAGAGAGACATGGGGGCAGGAGTAAAGAGAGAGAGAGAGAGAGAGAGAGACATGGGGGCAGGAGTAAAGAGAGAGAGAGAGAGAGAGACATGGGGGCAGGAGTAAAGAGAGAGAGAGAGAGAGACATGGGGGCAGGAGTAAAGAGAGAGAGAGAGAGAGACATGGGGGCAGGAGTAAAGAGAGAGAGAGAGAGAGACATGGGGGCAGGAGTAAAGAGAGAGAGAGAGAGAGACATGGGGGCAGGAGTAAAGAGAGAGAGAGAGACATGGGGGCAGGAGTAAAGAGAGAGAGAGAGACATGGGGGCAGGAGTAAAGAGAGAGAGAGAGACATGGGGGCAGGAGTAAAGAGAGAGAGAGAGACATGGGGGCAGGAGTAAAGAGAGAGAGAGAGACATGGGGGCAGGAGTAAAGAGAGAGAGAGAGACATGGGGGCAGGAGTAAAGAGAGAGAGAGAGACATGGGGGCAGGAGTAAAGAGAGAGAGAGAGACATGGGGGCAGGAGTAAAGAGAGAGAGAGAGACATGGGGGCAGGAGTAAAGAGAGAGAGAGAGACATGGGGGCAGGAGTAAAGAGAGAGAGAGAGACATGGGGGCAGGAGTAAAGAGAGAGAGAGAGAGACATGGGGGCAGGAGTAAAGAGAGAGAGAGAGACATGGGGGCAGGAGTAAAGAGAGAGAGACATGGGGGCAGGAGTAAAGAGAGAGAGAGAGACATGGGGACAGGAGTAAAGAGAGAGAGAGAGACATGGGGGCAGGAGTAAAGAGAGAGAGAGAGACATGGGGGCAGGAGTAAAGAGAGAGAGAGAGACATGGGGGCAGGAGTAAAGAGAGAGAGAGAGACATGGGGGCAGGAGTAAAGAGAGAGAGAGAGACATGGGGGCAGGAGTAAAGAGAGAGAGAGAGACATGGGGGCAGGAGTAAAGAGAGAGAGAGAGACATGGGGGCAGGAGTAAAGAGAGAGAGAGAGACATGGGGGCAGGAGTAAAGAGAGAGAGAGAGACATGGGGGCAGGAGTAAAGAGAGAGAGAGAGACATGGGGGCAGGAGTAAAGAGAGAGAGAGAGAGACATGGGGGCAGGAGTAAAGAGAGAGAGAGAGACATGGGGGCAGGAGTAAAGAGAGAGAGAGAGACATGGGGGCAGGAGTAAAGAGAGAGAGAGAGACATGGGGGCAGGAGTAAAGAGAGAGAGACATGGGGGCAGGAGTAAAGAGAGAGAGACATGGGGGCAGGAGTAAAGAGAGAGAGACATGGGGGCAGGAGTAAAGAGAGAGAGAGAGAGAGACATGGGGGCAGGAGTAAAGAGAGAGAGAGAGAGAGACATGGGGGCAGGAGTAAAGAGAGAGAGAGAGACATGGGGGCAGGAGTAAAGAGAGAGAGAGAGACATGGGGGCAGGAGTAAAGAGAGAGAGAGAGACATGGGGGCAGGAGTAAAGAGAGAGAGAGAGACATGGGGGCAGGAGTAAAGAGAGAGAGAGAGAGACATGGGGGCAGGAGTAAAGAGAGAGAGAGAGAGACATGGGGGCAGGAGTAAAGAGAGAGAGAGACATGGGGGCAGGAGTAAAGAGAGAGAGAGAGAGACATGGGGGCAGGAGTAAAGAGAGAGAGAGAGACATGGGGGCAGGAGTAAAGAGAGAGAGAGAGACATGGGGGCAGGAGTAAAGAGAGAGAGAGAGACATGGGGGCAGGAGTAAAGAGAGAGAGAGAGACATGGGGGCAGGAGTAAAGAGAGAGAGAGAGACATGGGGGCAGGAGTAAAGAGAGAGAGAGAGAGAGACATGGGGGCAGGAGTAAAGAGAGAGAGAGAGAGAGACATGGGGGCAGGAGTAAAGAGAGAGAGAGAGAGAGACATGGGGGCAGGAGTAAAGAGAGAGAGAGAGAGAGACATGGGGGCAGGAGTAAAGAGAGAGAGAGAGAGAGACATGGGGGCAGGAGTAAAGAGAGAGAGAGAGAGAGACATGGGGGCAGGAGTAAAGAGAGAGAGAGAGAGAGACATGGGGGCAGGAGTAAAGAGAGAGAGAGAGAGAGACATGGGGGCAGGAGTAAAGAGAGAGAGAGAGAGAGACATGGGGGCAGGAGTAAAGAGAGAGAGAGAGAGAGACATGGGGGCAGGAGTAAAGAGAGAGAGAGAGAGAGAGACATGGGGGCAGGAGTAAAGAGAGAGAGAGAGAGAGAGACATGGGGGCAGGAGTAAAGAGAGAGAGAGAGAGAGACATGGGGGCAGGAGTAAAGAGAGAGAGAGAGAGAGACATGGGGGCAGGAGTAAAGAGAGAGAGAGAGAGAGACATGGGGGCAGGAGTAAAGAGAGAGAGAGAGAGAGACATGGGGGCAGGAGTAAAGAGAGAGAGAGAGAGAGACATGGGGGCAGGAGTAAAGAGAGAGAGAGAGAGAGACATGGGGGCAGGAGTAAAGAGAGAGAGAGAGAGAGACATGGGGGCAGGAGTAAAGAGAGAGAGAGAGAGAGACATGGGGGCAGGAGTAAAGAGAGAGAGAGAGACATGGGGGCAGGAGTAAAGAGAGAGAGAGAGAGACATGGGGGCAGGAGTAAAGAGAGAGAGAGAGAGAGAGAGACAGAAATTGGGTATGAGTGGGGAGAGAGACAGACATTGGGTATGAGTGGGGAGAGAGACAGACATTGGGTATGAGTGGGGAGAGAGACAGACATTGGGTATGAGTGGGGAGAGAGACAGACATTGGGTATGAGTGGGGAGAGAGACAGACATTGGGTATGAGTGGGGAGAGAGACAGACATTGGGTATGAGTGGGGAGAGAGACAGACAGACAGACATTGGGTATGAGTGGGGAGAGAGACAGACAGACAGACATTGGGTATGAGTGGGGAGAGAGACAGACAGACAGACATTGGGTATGAGTGGGGAGAGAGACAGACAGACAGACATTGGGTATGAGTGGGGAGAGAGACAGACAGACAGACATTGGGTATGAGTGGGGAGAGAGACAGACAGACAGACATTGGGTATGAGTGGGGAGAGAGACAGACAGACAGACATTGGGTATGAGTGGGGAGAGAGACAGACAGACAGACATTGGGTATGAGTGGGGAGAGAGACAGACAGACAGACATTGGGTATGAGTGGGGAGAGAGACAGACAGACAGACATTGGGTATGAGTGGGGAGAGAGACAGACAGACAGACATTGGGTATGAGTGGGGAGAGAGACAGACAGACAGACATTGGGTATGAGTGGGGAGAGAGACAGACAGACAGACAGACATTGGGTATGAGTGGGGAGAGAGACAGACAGACAGACATTGGGTATGAGTGGGGAGAGAGACAGACAGACAGACAGACATTGGGTATGAGTGGGGAGAGAGACAGACAGACAGACAGACATTGGGTATGAGTGGGGAGAGAGACAGACAGACAGACAGACATTGGGTATGAGTGGGGAGACAGACAGACAGACAGACAGACAGACATTGGGTATGAGTGGGGAGAGAGACAGACAGACAGACAGACATTGGGTATGAGTGGGGAGACAGACAGACAGACAGACATTGGGTATGAGTGGGGAGAGAGAGACAGACATTGGGTATGAGTGGGGAGAGAGAGACAGACATTGGGTATGAGTGGGGAGAGAGAGACAGACATTGGGTATGAGGGTATGGGGAGAGAGACAGACAGACATGAGGGTATGGGGAGAGAGACAGACAGACATGAGGGTATGGGGAGAGAGACAGACAGACATGAGGGTATGGGGAGAGAGACAGACAGACATGAGGGTATGGGGAGAGAGACAGACAGACATGAGGGTATGGGGAAAGAGAGAAAGACATGAGGGCATAGGCAGAGAGAGACACGCGAGTGACTGGCATGGTGGAATATTATTTATCACTCCTTCTGTACTTCTTTTCCAGTGATGCTCAGCCAGACTTTGGCTGGATGGACATCATGTGAACGGAAGTAAAAACTCATTCTGCTAGCCAGCCAAAAGTCTCCCATTTTGCTGGCTGAGCATCATAGAAATAAATAAAACCACTACACAGTATTATGGCAAAATATATATCTTTATTTAAAATAAAGTTTGTGCTCTGCTCCCCCTCTCCCCAATAAGGAAATGGGCATGTCTGGAACAGAAATGTCTAAAGGGGAGGAGTTCATAATATAACCACGCCCACCTTTGGGCGCAAAAGAAAACCTGCACCCAGGCGCCCGTGACCCTAGGATCGGCCCTGCTGATGCAGTGGTATGCATGCACAATTAAGTTCAGGTTAGCCTTCAGGTTACGACGTCTTAATAATTTACATACTGTTTAAGTTGCAGAATAGATCCTAGTATATTTTTCGGATGTAAAAACAAACCAACAACATTTAAGCCTCTAAGTATCCCAGTACCCACCATACACATAGCCATGTTTTTTTTAATCATTTCAGTCAATATGTAACAATTCAAATAAGTTTCACACATAAGCACACTGAGCTGTCATTTGGCACCTGCAATATAGTATCCTAAACCCCATTACAGTTATACCGTATACCATTTTAAAAGAAGCATAAATGGAATTCTTCCTCATTAAATGAAAGTAACATGGTTTATTCACTCTTTAAGACAGTAACAGTCATTTTAGTATTTCTTTCAACTACATATAGGTCAAGTATCGACTTTAACAGAATGTCAAATGCCAACTGTGAGAATATATGTAGAATTCTGCATAATAGGCATTCACAGAACCTGTGGAGTAGAAATGCATATCAAAGCTATTTAATCACAAACCCATGAACAAATTGTAGATCAGCATATTCATTTCAGAGAGTGGACTGAAATGTCAGTGTGATGAAATAAATATACTCTGCATTCCTACGCTAACAAGTTCACTGAATGACTCCGATGTGGACTCTGTGCATGCACATAAACATGAAATTAGTAAATATATAATTTTTTTCTTCAAAGAGTTTATTTTAAAAAAAGTGCATTTACAGAGCATTTTAATGCATTGTTTGGCAATTAAATGTAATTTAAAAAATCCAAACACTATTCCTGGCATATGATTCCTATCCTGCATACTGCCTCTGATAAACAGGCAAAGGTTAATTTGTTGATCTTTGAATACACATGACCTTGGATTGGGTTCTCTGTTTAGTACAGCAAATGCAAACAGCATTCATTGCTAGTAAAAAAAAAAAAAAAAAGGGATTGATCATTTTTCAGGTGTTGTGGGCTACATTTCCCTTGATGCTTTGCCAGCATTATGACTGTAAGAACTCTATGGAAGATGACAACCTTAGCCATACTCCAAGAAACCTACTAAGTCGTTATTGCTAGGTGACAGTTTCTCTTGTCTTTGTAGTATAAGATTTTATACAAGTAAAAAAAAGTATCCTTTGAAAGACCATTATTGTGTATTCAAAGCATATTTGTAGTTAAAGTATAAGCTTTATTTTAGATTTTTTTTTTTTTGCAGTACTTGACAAGGGAAACTTTTTGCAAACTTTCTCCTCAGAATCAGTTTTCCCACATTGCTTTCCCATAGATATTGGTGCTTCTGTGCATACTCTAATATGCAGCAAAAATGTGCATGCTTAATTCAGTATGCTGCACCATATGCACTAATAATTTCACACACAGGAAATTCTGTGACATCAGTAAGAGGGAGTACACACAAAGCAGGCTGGTTTGTTCTCCTTAAAAACAAACAAACTGCTGACACGGATTTGCTTCTTTTTTTCTTCATATTATGAATGACTTATCTTAAAAAATATTTTTTGGACATTGAAGGTGGAACTGCCTTTTAAAATATGTATTTATCTCCCACTAAAACATGGACTTAAACGGGGAATAATTATTTAATCAAAATAACATTTGTACAGCATGTACTGTAGGGCTGTGCTGCTATAACAATGAAATATAGGTCAAGTATATTCTTTATAATAAAAAAATTGTAACAAGTTTACCTATGGTAGAAAGAGCAGTGTGTACATATACAGAGTGCCAGTGTTTCCTAAGTATACAATCTCTCCTTTGATTCTCTCCACCCTCCCCTTGTCTACCCATTGTCTGTCTCCTCCCAAACCCCTCATCTGTCTCTCCTCTTCTTGTCGGCCTCTTTCTCACTGCCCCATACTGGGAGCCATGCAGTAGTGCCATTAAGGGGTTTGGGTGGAATTAATTGGTCTGTGGAAATTTTATAAGGGCACTAAAGGATTCTGGAGAATGAGGAGATGATGGCTTTTAGATTAGTAATACACTAGAGCAAGGGTGTCCAAACTTTTTTCAAAGAGAGCCAGATTTGATGAGGTGAACATGCGTGAGGGCCGACCATTTTGCCTGACATTCTTTGAACCGTTAAAAGGAAATGCAAATTAACACACACACACTTACACTATTCCCCCCTCGTACACACACACACTTACACTATGCCACCCTCGTACACACACACTTACACTATGCCACCCTCGCACACGCACACACTTACACTATGCCACCCTCGTACACGCACACACTTACACTATGCCACCCTCGTACACACACACACACACACACTTACACTATGCCACTCTCGTACACACACACACACTTACACTATG
The DNA here is from genome assembly GCA_036172795.1 of Pelodytes ibericus. NCBI lineage: Eukaryota > Metazoa > Chordata > Amphibia > Anura > Pelodytidae > Pelodytes > Pelodytes ibericus. Next base: position 242,708,980 of record CM069857.1, read on the forward strand.
CTACCCTCGTACACACACACACACACACACACTCTTACACACTTACACTATGCCATCTTCATACATACACACACACCGGGCTGAATTAAAAGCATTTTTTAGTTTTACTAGTATTACAATGGCATTTAGGCTCTTACCTCAAGGACCTCCTATCCGCAATGCAAAGCAGGAGAACCCGCTGTGTGCGCCAGTAGTATACATCGTGGGAAGTCATGTGACCTATGTCACATACCTACGAACACCTAATCCCGCGATTCACTGGGGCCACTAAAATAGATTTTGCCAAATTACCTGTAGGGCCATATTAAACCAGGACACGGGACGCAATTGGCCTGTGAGTCGGACTTTGGACATGACTGCCATAGAGGAAGGAGCTAGAATGATGTGGAGAAAGGGGGACAATGTTATAGTTATGGAGGAAAGTAGAAGAAATGTCAAAACCTGTTGGAGTGTAAATTCAATCAGATTACTGGAGACTGACATGTGGAAAAATGGGGAGAGTCCGGCTCACGTACTTACAATTTAGAGAAAGGAATTCCTGGCACATTTGTAGCTCTCTTTTTTCACATACATCTCTATGATTTGTTCCAGTCATGGAAAACCTATACAGATGATGGCACATTAGCTCCAAGCTTCTAAAACATAACATAGTTCACAGAGCATTTGGATTATTCAGACTGTAAGAAATAGGTACTTTTCAAAAACAAGTGTTCCAAAAAGACAACGTGTTGGCAATGCTGTTATATATTTATTTACAGGTATGTTGTGTGCACACAATTGAAAGCTGTATAATTGTGCAAAGGGAGTTGCTAGCATAGGTGATGTTACTTTCTGCTGTGGTCTTACATAAATTTATAGTTTTTTCCCTCTCTCTCTTTTTCAGCTGGTGGGCTTGCTACTGATTGGCGTTGCAGCATGGGGCAAAGGTTTTGGAATTGTTTCCAGCATTAACATCATAGGCGGAGTGATCGCTATTGGAGTTTTCCTTCTGCTAATTGCCATCATTGGCTTGATCGGGGCAGTTAGTCACCATCAAGTGATGCTGTTTATTGTATCCTTTACTGTGGAACATGTCTTGCATAAAGAAATGCTTGTGTACACTAGATTGCTAAATTAAAGGACAGCAGTTCTGCCATAAGTGACTTTGTCTAAAATAAAGGAACAAGCCATACTATATAAGCTGTTCCATTTTTACAAAAACAAACTTCTATGAAATGTTATTTTACCACTAAGCAGCAACTTCTGCACATGTAATGGCTGCCATCTTGCTTCCTAGCTTTTGGATAGGTTTTTTGTTTTTTTTAGTAAAAATGGTGCAGCTTATATATTGGGTATTTTTTGTTTATTTCAGGCAGTCACTTATGGCAGTTATTTTTGTTATTATCTTATTTAGTGATTTTTACATCTTGTGTACCTGGCTAAAGGTAAGTTCCCTAAGCCAGTCAATGGTTTGTGTAGTGATTCAGTGCCTACCTCAGCTATTATAAGGCTAGTGTCATTAATAAGTGAAAGTTGTCGCTTGCAGTACTCCTCACATATTAAGGGAAGCATGTATATTAGGATTTCTGGGATAAAGGTTATCCTTCTACCACTAAAATCTCCTCGCCAGCTAATTTTGGATATGTCAGGTGTCATAAATGCAGATTTTGAAATGCATTATGTGCATTAAAAGGTTTCTGGTACATAAACTCTTTTAGAAGTATAAATGTGAAGAATAAAAATCTGTGAGGGGGCGTGGCCAGCCGTTGAAGAAGATGGCTGCTTAACTTGAGAGCTCCGTCACCCTCTAACAACTTTTGCTCATATACAGCACAATTTGCGGCAATGAAGCGCAATAAGAAGGGCCCCCCTGATCCAGGAACCCCCCGGGGCAAAGGTAGAAACACACAAAACTCCCTCCGTGATTTTTTCCACACGCCAGCGGCACTTACCTCACAGCATGACGAGGACCACGAGGCACGCTCACCCGCGAGCTCCATATCTGCGGATGATGGCGATCCAGGTCACTCCTCAACACAACCTATTACTTACCAACCAACGCAAAATATATTCTCCTCCGCACCCTGGAAACAAGATTTTGCGAATCTGATCCAGGAACTAAAACACACGGTGCAGGATGAAGTTAAGAAATTGCGAGTGGACCTTGGAAGCCTGGAAACACGTGTGACACAGCAAGAGACGGCTGTGAAATCTCAAACAGCCCAACTCACCCTTCTTGAACGCACTACCCGTCAACACACGGAATTTTTGACTGACTACCGAAGACGCGTGGAAGACTTGGACAATCGCGGGCGCCGCCATAACATCAGGGTCCGCGGTGTCCCAGAGGCAGCAGATGGCTCGGAGGAAAATCTCCTTAACACACTACCCCTTCTCTTCAATGAAATGCTGGGCCGTGCGTCCTCGGACACAGTTGACCTAGACAGAGCTCACAGAGCTCTCCGGCCCAGAGGCCCGCCGAACGCTCCCCCGAGAGATATTATCTGCAAGCTGGTGAATTTTCGACTCAAGGAAGAGATTATGAAGAAGGCCCGCGAAATTAGATCCTGGAGGTATGCAGGTCATGACATAACTTTCTATCAGGACCTTTCTGACCTTACCCTACAGGCACGCAGAGCACTGAAGCCACTCACCACGGCCTTGCAGCAGAAAGCGATTCGCTACTCCTGGGGTCACCCCTTCACCCTCCTGGTCTACCTGGGTGCCCGACCGTACGTCATTCGGTACCATCATGACCTACCCAATCTTCTCACGGAATTAGACCTACCAGGCCTAAGGATTCCAGATTGGAACCTACAACTCAACCACCCAGTACCCACCTCCCGCACATTCGAACAAAATCAGCAACGGCAACACATGAGGCGTCCACCCAACACCTCTAGGCCCAATCCACCTGACACTGCTGATCGTAGGCGGGAAAGGGAGGAATGATCTACACAGTGAGGCCCCATGGCTTGGACGACCTCTGAAGTTTCTCTGAGTTACTAACACGACCGCACATTGAAGATCCCCCGTTGGAAACTACCAATTTTCTATCTCTCTACCCTACTGGGAATATAACCCCCTTCTTTTTTTTTTGTTATTCACATATACACATTTTGGAACTTGGATTTTTGTGTATTGGCTGACTCAACCTGCCGGTTTGCACCCACACGAACCATGAACCACATCAGTTTCTTGGTTTCATTATCTCCCCTGGGCAACTCTCTGGATTTGATGTTCCACTCTGCGAACTCTCGGACACGCCACATGTAGAACCCCTTTCTATTTTTTTTTTTTTTTTTTTTCTTTTTGTTTGTTTGTTGTTTTGGTTTTGGTTTTAGCCACCCAACATTATTTTATGACCTGTGTATTACTGCCACTCTGCACTGGTAAGCAGACCATATCATTTTATTTTAAAATCTCATCTCACACGAATATGAGAAGACCGAATGTACTTGGGGCTCTGTGAGTATACTGCTGTTTTGAAATTTTTATGTTGATCACTCTACCTAATTACACCAATGTAAGAGGAATCCCCTATATACCCTGACACACATACCATGTGACCCACATTGCCAACTTACTGTAATCTCTCTATCTACTCCCTACGGCTACGCTACCACACCCCCCTGCCCCACGTTGCTGGACGGGACTACTCCCCCACCTTGATGCACCACCTGAAAACTGGTTTTGGTTCAGGGAACAATGTAGTATACCAACTACCCGTAGGGATGGATACACCCAGAGAGAGTGGCCGGGTCTGTATCTCTATTTCCATATACAATAAAGGGTATTACCTCTTTACCCACACTTATACTCAAACATGTATAATTTTTTAGGTTTTTCCCACATTGGTGCAGTAACACTTGCAATGCTACGATATATTCCCCCACCCCCTTTTTTTTTTCCCCACCAGAGACCCAGTATTGTATTATATCTTTTATTTACTGTCGCCCATTTATTAAGAATGCTCACCCAAGGCTGATGAGAGCTAATTCTTAACTATAATTGTTTAATCTTAACTGTATTGCTGTATATGTTTTCTTTATTATTCATGTTAGAGGGTGACGACATTCACTCTCAGATGTTACATTGTTATTGTTACTTATTGTATATTCTCTATAGTAGAGAGTCTACCACTTCTAATTTGGCTGTCACGATTCCCCGACACCCAGGCCCATTATAGTTTTGACCGGGACACGGAGTGTTACTCCTTTGGTGCTGGCACCTCATATCCTGGCCAACAGGTGCCACAGGGTTACCCGTAACCTCCGCCCACTCAGAACTACGGAGGCGGTACACCGAACCTCCCCCACCCCAATTTATTCTTTTCTCTTTAATACCCCTTTTCTAGCCCCACCTTTTTTTTTTTTTTTTTTCTCTCCTTTCTTTTCTCTCTTTCTCTCTTCCCTCTCCCCCCCTCTGCCTCCCACCTGCCCCCTTCATTCCCCCCCCCCATTATTTGTCATCATCCCCCACAAACTGTTTTGTAGCAGAAATTAGGAACACCCACAACTGACCGACCATCATGCCTATGGTTAACACCCACCCCCTTCCATCTGTCTCACTGAACAATACTAGACAGCCGAATCGACATGCAACCCTTAATGCCCTCTCCTACAACGTCAAAGGCCTAAACACACCAGAAAAGCGCTCCCATTTAATACGGGAACTCAAACACCACAGGACAACGGTGGCTTTCATACAAGAGACACATTTTTGTGCCCGAAACCCCCCTAGATTAATTACACAAGATTACCCTCAGGGCTATTTCAGTAACGACCCAAATTCAAAATCCAAAGGAACTGCGATCCTTTTTTCTCGACACATACCCTTTATAGAAATTGCCCACCACTCCGACCCTGGAGGCCGATTTAATTTTGTGAAAGGTACCATCGCTAACCGCACATACACATTTGCAAATGTTTATTTACCCAACAAACAACAGCATATTTGTTTTTCAAAAATTAAGTCCAAATTACGAGACTTCCAAGAAGGTATGACAATCTTGGGAGGTGACTTCAACGTGGCCTTAGATCCTAGAGTGGACACGTCCCACGGGTCCACGCACACACCATTGCACACCCTGCGCCGACTTAAAAAAGTACTCAATGACCATCAACTTGTCGACTGCTGGAGGGCCCTACACCCAACCACCAGAGACTATAGTTTTTACTCCACACCTCATAACCGATACTCACGTATTGATTACTTTTTTATCACACACTACCACTTATCATACTTACAGTCAGCGAAGTATGGCACCACCTCTTGGTCGGACCACGCCCCGCTGATAATGTCTCTCAGATCCCCCATTGAGAAACCCACACAAAATACCTGGCGCCTTAACGATGCACTTCTAACTGACCCACACATGCAAGACCTCACAAACACGTTGTTACATAATTATTTCAAAGAAAATGTCTCTCCTGAGACTCCTTTACTGACTGTTTGGGAGGCTCACAAGTGTGTTCTGAGAGGTCATTTTATAGCACAAGCCACTGCCCGGAAAAAAGCTAACTCGGCAAACCTCAGCAGACTCTACACCCAAATCTCTAATCTTGAGAGAACCCACAAAGAGCATTTGGGGGGAACCGAATTCCAACAGCTTCTGCTATTACGCAAAGAATTATCTTCGATTCTCAACCAACAAGCTCAACGCAATTTTACTAGACTTAAAGCCCTATTTTTTGAGCATGGTAATAAACCTGGTAAATACCTAGCTAGGGCCCTTAGGAAACGCAGACAAACGACATATATTCCCAAAATTAGAGATAGTAAAGGGACCCCCCGACTTCTCCCACCCGACATATCCAGAGAATTTGTTAGTTACTACACTAACCTATACAACATCGGACCAACTATTCGTGACCCAATTACTGTATCTACCCGCACTCATCTGATCTCAGACTACTTAGATGCACATATATCAAACACATTAACCAATGACGAGGCAGAGATGCTGGAGAGACCAATCTCCCTCATAGAACTGCAACTAGCTCTCCGTGACTCTAATGTGGGCAAATGCCCGGGCCCAGACGGCATTCCCACACAATACTATAAAAAATATTTTGATATTCTCGGCCCTCATATGGTCGACGCTTTTAACACTATATTCGAGGGCGGAGATATTCACCCACACACCCAATTGGCCACAATATCCCTCATACCAAAAAAGGGAAAAGACCCAGAACAATGCGGAAGCTACCGGCCCATTTCTTTGCTGAATGCCGATCTAAAATCCTCGCCTCCCGTATACAACGCCACCTCCCGAACTTGATCCACCCAGATCAGGCAGGGTTCATCCCGGGGCGGGAGGCCAGGGACTGTACCATACGCGCTATCAATCTGATCCACCATGCTAAAACCCAAAAAATTGACACGATACTCTTATCAACGGACGCCGAGAAGGCGTTTGACCGGGTAGACTGGTCTTTTCTTTTCGCTGTCCTACAACGGGTCGGATTTGGTCCCCGTGTTCTAGCGTGGGTTCGGTCCCTGTACTCCTGCCCCTCGGCCAGAATTCAGATCAACGGAGCCCTGTCTGACCCTTTCTCTATTACTAATGGAACCCGGCAGGGCTGCCCATTATCCCCTTTACTTTTCGCGCTTTCCCTGGAACCCTTTCTTGAGGCAATTAGACAGAACCCCGATATTACAGGTTTGAAGATAAAGAACACCAACCATAAAGTATTGGGTTTCGCCGATGACTTATTATTCACCCTCACATCTCCTAGATTATCCCTTCCTGTCCTGCTACAGGAATTCGACAAATACGGAGCATTAGCGAATTTTAAAATCAATTATTCTAAATCTGAAATTTTAAATGTAACCCTTCCCACCCGGGAGGTGTCGAGCCTCTCAGGTTCCTTCCCGTTCAAATGGTGCAGAGACAAAATGAAATACCTGGGCATATGGTTGACTACTGATCCCACCCAACTTTATCAACAGAATTTTCCGCCTCTGCTAAAGGTATTACAGAAGGATATGGACACCTGGGGAGTTTCTTACCTATCCTGGCTGGGAAGGGTTAACGTTCTCAAGATGAATGTGCTTCCACGTCTCCTGTACCTATTCCAATCCCTACCTATCAAATTGCCAGATCCCTTATTTGTTTCACTAAAAACCATGTTTTTAAAATTTATCTGGGCTAACCGACCCCCACGACTTAAGATGGATTTACTGATCCAACCAAAAAGACGAGGGGGCTTAGGTTTACCATGTATGAGACGATACTACCAGGCGACCCATCTTCTACGGATCCTGGAATGGGACTTCCACCCCCCACATAAATTATGGATTGCAATTGAAGCTGCAGCGATCCCTTGTTCCCTTAAGGCATTGCCATGGCTGCCACTGCCACAGTCGAAACAGTTGGTGGCATCTCACCCCTTGATCTCAACGTCCCTCTCTATGTTACATGCGCACAGCAAAAAGGGTATGCTCACTTCACACCCTTCTCCAAAAACCCCACTTCGTCATAATACTGAATTTCCTCCAGGAATGCTGGGGGGTTCTTTCCTCCAGACTATGTTGACGGATCACATAGCTATAAGTGATTTTTTATCAGACGGCACACTCAAATCGTTTAATACGATGTTCCCAGATAGAAACCACTCACCCATGGAATATTTCCAACATACCCAGCTTAGTCACTTTTTTAATAATGCACCACGCAAACACCTTTACTCCAGACTTTTGACTGACTTTGAAACACTGTTCATGAACGATACGGTCCCCCCCCCACGGTATTTCACTTCTATACCAAATGCTACTGAACACCCCACCAGCTGTACTGCCAACTTTTACGGGAAAATGGGAAACAGCACTTCAAATTTCCCTAACGACAAAACAATGGGAAAAAATTTTCCAACTCACACATAAAAGCACTATAAATAATAAGACCCAGGAGATGCTATATAAATTTCTGACTCACTGGTACCATACCCCGGTGCGGCTCCAGAAAATGTTTCCCCAACACCCAGCTGAATGCTGGCGATGTGGTGCGGCCCCAGGCACCATGCTACATATCTGGTGGTCCTGTTCCCTTATCGAACCCTTCTGGCGTAAGATATATACCGTACTGTCTACTCTAACGGACAAGCCCCCACCTTTCCAACCAGCACCGCTGCTACTACACCACACCTCGACACCAATTAAAGATTACAAAAAGTCAATTATTAGGCATTTGCTCAATGAGGCAAAGGCACTGATCCCAATACACTGGAGAGACACAACCCCACCCACATTTCGAGAATGGATAATGAGAGTAGAGAATGTGAGACACATGGAAGAGTTACTCAAAAAGGCTGACGATGACCATAATTCATATACTCAAACCTGGTTTTATTGGTTACAGTTCCTAGAAGATCCCGGTACGCGGGCATTACTACAAACTGTTTAATACTATTATGTATTACCTCCCGCACCCCCCACTTCTCTCTTATTCCTCCCTTCCCCCCCCCCCCTTTTTTTCTTCTTTCTTTTCTTCTCTCATTTATTTATTTATTTATTTATTTATTATTATTTTTCCCTGAAATACACGCTCTGACACAGGGTTTGTTTTGCAATTTGATGATAATGAAAATTCTGTGCTATGATCTGTATTATGGTTATTTTATGATGATGATATTTGCTGCGACAGATTTCATCTCATATTGCGTACTTATCAGAATTCCCCCCCCCCCCCTTCTCTAATTTCTGTATACCCCCCCCCCCCCCCCCCCCCTCATTTTCGGCTATGATTATTTCCTTAAAAAATTCAATAAACACAGATTTACCAAAAAAAAAAATCTGTACATTGGATTAGCAGAAATGTCATATTGTTGTAAACAGAGGCAGCACAGAAACACTTAAAATAAAAAAATCTTGATTTATATCTTTGCTGTAATATTAACACAATGTAGAAATTATTGTTATGATCTTTACTTACATTTTAAACCTTGTTTAGGGAACCAGGTCAGTTCAACCTATTTTTCTCAATCATACCTTTAATATGTGTTGTCATGTGGTTATCCTTCCTTAACCTTTTTTTTTTAGTATATGGTTGTTTTGATTCTGGTTTTTATATTCCAGCTTGTTGTCTCATGCTCCTGTCTGGCAATGAATTCATCACAACAAGTATGTACTTATACGTCTGCAGTCATTTTATACCAGTAGCTCTCATATTTGAATATTGCCATTTTGTTTGTTCATAATCTACTTTTTTTCACTTCTGATTAGTTGGCCGATATTTATTTTACTGTATCGCCCCACAGATCGTCCATCGTAACCGCTCTCTCCTGTGGGCTGGTTAGAGCTTTCGTAGAGCGCTATGAAACTGTCCTCTACAACTTGCAAAACAGTCACTATATTTATCACTACTTAAAGTCCTTCCTTTTGAATTTGACAAATTCTTCTTCTTATTGACCAGCAGCAAGTTGTTCTAAGCCTTAAAATCAAGAAGGTGTATAGATCTTTTCTTTTGTTGTTACAGATGCATTTATTGAATGCTACATGGAGCAAGATGAGCAATAAGACACGGGTGGAATTGGAGAACTCCTTAAATTGCTGTGGATTGCTCAACACTACAGAGAGCAGAGAGCAATATTTATTGGATTACTCTCTCTGCAAACTGGTGAGTACCCACACGAAGTTCTGAAGTTTGTACAAGCTATTGATTTTTCTTATTTTTTTTTACATTTTTATCTTCAACAAATTCAGTAAATTTCCAAGTTTGATTTGATTTTTTTTTTTTTTTACTGTATTCCTTTTTGGAAATCAATGTTATGGACAGTACCATCAATTAACATAATTTTGCACTTAAACATAGTGCCTATAGCAATTCTACTGTTGCACGTCAGGCATACAGGCTTACAGTCCTTTGAGAAGAAGCTCAGGACTCTGAAATATGCTGTAAGTCACCCATTACTATTTCCTAATGCGATAGATTCGAGTCGGTTTAGAGAGAAGGCAAAAAAAGTTTTAATCCAACCAAAGGCAGCTCCTGCCTGATTTAACAAGCTTTTTGAACGGTATGTGCTTTCAATAGATATTGTTTAAGCCAAGTGTAAAACTTGAAGATGACCAGTTCACAGAGCTGCAGCTCTGTAATGTGATCTCTGTTATCTATGACACACTGACACTTTGCAGCTGAGAGGAGATGTTTGTAGCCGTCATGGCTAATGTGCTATGTCATAAGTATGTCATAGACATGACTGACAGAGAACATCAGTCAGACAACGCGTTTCTGCAGTTCCATGAGCTTGCGGCTTCCGAGCATTTTATTTGGAATTAAACGTCAGTATCTTTTTTGACTGGTGCACCTAGAAGCTCTCCAAAAATATCATGCAGATGTGTTTTTGACTAAAACATTTTGAGTGTTTTACTCCCTCTTTAAATGATGTTTTAAAACTGTGCTTTCTGATGCTACTTCGGTCCTTCCCTTCAGGATTGTGCACAACACCACCAGTCCTGCCAGACCTGTGGTGCTAAAATGTTGGAACATGCAGATGAAGCCTTGAAAATCCTTGGAGGTGTTGGACTGTTCTTTAGTTTCACAGAGGTAATTGATGGAGAGATGCGTGATAACGTGTTTGACTGAAAGTGATGTCTGAATGCATCTTTTCTTTCTTTTTTTTTTTTTTTTTAAATACTGCCCTCTGCCTTGTGCCACATGCAGCGGTTCAAAACAATAAAAAAGCTCAGCATGCCAAATCTGGGAGATCAAATAGTTATTTGTTTGGTATTTTTCAAGCCACATTGTCGAAACGTTGCCTCTGGCGTGTAAGCATTTTTATTGTTTTGTACTATTAGGGACCATGGTGGAGCTCTGCTCAAACACCAGCTTATCCAGAGTGCTGCTTAACCACTTGTTTTTGGTACACGCACATGTTCAGCTGCTTTTTCTCTGTAAAGATTATTTTGTTGTTTGGAGAGATATTTCTACAAAAATAAAAGGTTTGGTCCTCCCATGGTATACATCCTGTCTGAGAGAGTCTGTGTTTAAGTCCAGCTGTATGACATGGTGTCGCTGGTGCCCCCAAAGTATGTACCCCTAAACCTAGCATATCCACAGACAGGGTCCATAGTCCACAAGGAGATGTCTGGGCCTCAGGCCCCTCCAAGAGCCTAAGTCACACATATTAATATTTATGGGAATTTATAATAGTAATATTATTATTTCTAATGCACATCACAGGTCATGCACCCTAGATTTGTATGGCTAATGTTTAACTTTTGAAGGTATTTTATACAGGTCACAATCGATGCATCTATAGCTGACCCCTTAAAAAATACTGTTGCTTGCTTGCTGTATATTTCCCCAGCTTAGTGTAAAAAAAAATAAAAAAAAAAATATTTTTTTTTTGTTTGTTTTTTTGCTGCTTTTACCTACCGTGTCTTTGGCACGTGCTGGACAGTTTGCCAAAGATAGCTGGCAAACTGTGATGAGTGGGAAATTATTTCACTTTAAAGTCCTGTTACTGCCATCTACAGGTCATGGGTGGTGATGATAGTCAACAGCAAAAACCTATAGTATAATATAGAAAAGTTAGCATTTTTAGTTGAGCACCCTAAAGTTCATCTGCACCTGTTAGAAACTGTATTGGTGCAAAGATTTTATAATGTGATCTTATTTTCTGTATGTATTGATCATGAATCCTGGTTAAATACATAGGTAAAATAACACAGATCTCATTCTGATCTTCACCTTTGCCGTTTACACCCTCATTACATGCATTATTCTGATTTATTTCTGACAATGCTTCTTGAAAGCATGCATAAATGGCTCTTCTTAAAAGGACATTCCAAGAAAAAATGAAAAGTTTTTATTTTGTATTGTTGATTTCAGTTATGTCTTTTTGTTATGTGACTGTATTTAATAAAATATGTAACTAAACAAGTGTGACTGAGCACCGCCATTTTGTGTTGCCAAATATAGTGCTTTTGGGTGCCATCCCCTAGTGACATTACAGCACAAATTTCTCACTTTGGTGGCTGGGGACACAGAATGCAGTCTATAACCAGAATTCTAATCATTGACTTGCATTGACTGGGAGGGTAATGTAACTATTACATCGCAAGGGGGCAGAGTTCTGATCCTGTTTGATCAGGTTAATCTCCTCTCTTTGTGTTGGAAGGAAGGTAAAAAAAAGTTGTACAGTCACCTAGTCCTGCCCAGTATGATACACAGGAGCCAGTAAGAGAGCAGGGGAGTATCTCATGACATCATCATGCAGGCGTTGGCAACAGTTTTTTGGATGATGTTGCATAATGGGAAATATTCACAAAATGGAGCCAGGACATAAACAGTTCATTTTATTTTTCTTTTATATGAAATTAATTCAGTCATATATAAAATCATGTCACTGTTCTCTTTTTATATGTATTTATTTTAAATGCCCAGGTTCTCTAGTTAAATCTTATGTAAGTGGGTAATGTACCTTTTAAGTCTTCATAGATTTAACCGGTCTGACTTCTGTGCAGAATGCTGTATACACAATATTTAAATACACACATCCTGTTTTTTACATCGGTGCCCAGCATTTTAAAAAGGTGCAAACAGAGAAGTTAGCACAACATTTTTCACTGAACAGTGGCAAGTTTATATAGTGTATATTTTATATATTCGAATCAAATCTCCATGTATAAATCTAGAATATATGACCTGCCCGATAAACAAGTGACAATATGTGTACATAAGATGAGTTTATTGTGCATCCATTTTAATTCAATACAAACACTGTTTGTCTTTCAGATTCTTGGAGTGTGGCTCGCCTTTCGTTACAGGAACCAGAAAGACCCCCGTGCAAACCCCAGCGCTTTTCTATAGAGCAACTGAACCTCATCTCGCCATCCCTCAATCATGTATTTTATTTTACTATACTTGTCCCGTCTCTTAGCTGCTGACTTCATACCCCATGGGACATAAAACATGAAAAGAAGTCTGGCTAAAAAACATAATAATGTCAGAGCTTCCTTGAGGATTGTGATCAGAACATGTTCAGGATACAATAGTGTGAAACAATGACTTTTTTTCTTTGTTTTTTTTTCCTTTCTTTAGATGCCTGACAGGGCACTGGACATTCCGTGATATTTAATTCCAGCTCTATTCTGAAGTGTTTTAGTATTAATTTAAAATGCAAGGGATGTGGCCCAATACCTTTTCTTGGTTTTCTTGTTTTTTTTTTTTTTTTTTTTGTGTGCTTTATATATTTATGGGTTGGTCCTGTCAACTGTGTCTTGTTGAAACATGACATGAAAAGTAAAAACTTCCTAATGGCCATGCTTTTAAAGAGCGTATTGGATGATGGCTCTGTAAACCTGTACATATATATATATATAAAAATACATGCCAATTATTTTCAGTGAATTTTTTATTTTTTTTTAAGTTAATGGCAAAAGATACAAGCAATTCATGGCCTGCAAAAGGTTGTTTTGGGTTGTAAAAATATTCTTGTCATAATGCTTGATTAGAAGGTGGAGGTGTAGGGTTTAGTCACTAAACTAAGTTCCTAAAACTCCTTGTGCGTTGTGTGCAGCTTCAGTAATGCCTTAGTGTTCTTGGCTCCTGCTTAGGTGCATTTAATAAACCGCTTTTAATTGGCCCCACTCCCCCCCTACCTTGAGTTCCCTGTGACTCCTCTTAGGAGAAACTAAGCTTACCTGCTACATTGAATTGATGCTGAGGAATTTTTAGTAAATGCCAAGTGATCATCTTCAGGTAAAAACCTAAGAATTCTCACATCTTGGGCCCGCTCATGTTTAATTAACTCTGTGGGGTTGATGTATAAACATGGCGACACACTCATATAGGACTCTGGGTGTAAGTGCACCTCACTGCCGGTGCTGATATTACGGGTTGCTCCAGCATACAGTTTGCTGGCGCAGCCCATGTATAAAAAAATCAGGCACTGAAAAGCACCAAATACTGTGGGGAGATTCTTCTCCCTTAGTGTAAAGCTCTAGTGAGCTATCAAAAAGGAATAAGAAATCTCCTTTGCTATGAATAACTAAATTATATAAATCCTGTGTTATTAGTCACTTTTCATATGGGATTTTACAATATTAGCTGTCATTTGTTTAGTGAATCCTGGTTATTGCTGTATATTCTGACAATCCTGCAGACTTTCAGATTCCATGCTCCACTGTCTCTTTCTTTTCTTTTAAACTGGCAGGAGACTTTGGACTTATATATATTTTTTTATTCCTAGCTAATCCACAGTTTCTGCTCCATCATAACTTCTACCAAGGCAAGGTGTGTTCTTTTAGCACTGTTTTTTTGTTGTTGTTTTTCTTTGCACAGAGAACTCCAAAAGTAAAGTAGTTACAGAGGCAGTGTATCTAAATCTTTGTGTGTGTATATATGTATATATATATATATATATATATATATATATATGTTTTTTATGTGTGTGTGTGTGTGTGTGTATATACACACACACACACACACACACACACACAGTGTAAAAACTAGAAAGATTGCATGCCTATTCAGTGGGCAAAACTAAATGAGGAAGAACGTGTCAGGTAAGTATATCTTTTCAAAAATGTATTTGCTGCTGAGTATGCTAACTTACAGTGGGTTATGTTTTAATGTGCCCCCTCTGCTTGACCATAGATGACTGACTAATAACAGACAGTTTTATTTGATGAAAAGGTATTTGTCTTACCTGGCTAATCAGCTGCTCTTAACAGACAACAATCCTCCACCTGGATCAGGTGTGTGTTTTTATGTTTTACAATTTTTTAAAGAAATGTTTACTTTTATAAACTAGTGCACAATATGAAAACTCAGGTTCTGTTAACTCTTGTTCCTCCTGTTTGGATGAAAAATACAAAATTCAGTTTACAGACCTGTGAAAGGTGGAATAGCACTTGTACTGAAATTAAACATTATGTAACGTACATTGTATTAAAAACACAATAAAGCTTCAACTATACCTAATGGCAAAAAGCACATTTAAAAAATGTAAGATAATGTTATGAACTCTGCCTAGTGGTAGTGTCCCTTTTAAGTTTTTTTTTTTTTTTTTTGCATCTGTACATTTTCAAGTCTGTGATCATGATGCCAATTCTATTCTATTCAAAATATAGCTAGCATTCACAAGTAGCCAATCAAAATTCAGCTTTGAATTGACAAGTTAGAATATTTCCAATCTGTATCTTTCTGCCACTCATTAACTGCTTTTATAAAGAGATATTTGTAGCAGTGAAAGTACAGGTAAGTTTTAAGGCAGGTACCTGAATATGTATGTGTGCTATTTATATGGAAGGATTGCTGCCGTTCTTAAGTTAGAATGTAGCCAATATCAATAAGTAGGGTTATTTTAGTAGTTATATTTTATGAGGCATGTCTAAAATAATCCCAACCAGGATCTAGTTTATGGCCTGCTGCCACATTAGGATTGCCTTCTGTGTCTCAAGTGAACAAAGAACCTCTACTTCCTTCCTTCAGAACACTTTTAAATAAGGTATTATTTTACCACCTGTTTGGCCGCAATCCTCTCACATTCAATATATAAAAATATATTTGATTTTATTCTCCTCTTTCCACAAGCCGTTATTGTTTGTGCATGAACATGCAGGCAGACAGCAGTGTTTAGTGGTTCTGTTAATCATGGGTTTGTTTTTTTTCCATGCGATGTTGATAACCCACTACTCTGACTCAAATCCATACTTCGAATTATTAAAAGGGAAACTAAACGGGTGTTTTAAGGTCTAAACTCTGAGTAAACCCAGACTGTGCAGCTTCTGGGAACTTATATAGCCCTGCATAATGATAATCTGTTTATTTTCATGAATACACCTGTTAAATGTTATTATCCACTGGAGAATGTATCTATCTGACATGAGAAACGTTTGTTTGGTAACTTCTGTAATTTTGTAAAAGCAGAAACTAATCATGCATGCAAAAGCGCTATGCGTCATGTTTCACTTCTGGCACACCAGCTGTTATGTACTAAATTTTTTTTACTCATTTGGCTGGCTGAGCATCATTGTAAAAGTAGGCCATAACAGCTGGAGGGCCAGATTTTAGTTATGTTCTATGTTTCTCAGGTCCCTTTTTGGCAAAAATGAGGTGCAATGGAATTCTATGTTTCAGAGTCAAAATAAATGTGACGGCTTTAATCTTTCTATTTTTGAAAGTGAACATGGCATCAAAACCCAGATTCATTCTTACAATCAGAATCAACTCCTTTGGCCTCCAGTACAATCTACTGTGTATATGCCGATGGCATCCAGTTCATTAAACGTGCATGTTCACATGATCTGCTCTTCTGCACAGTGAGTGTTTACATCTTCAGAGATGTACAGAGCCACAAAACTTTTACATTTTTTACTGGTTTTTTTCTCTCTCTATTTTTAACTACACATGTAAAGCATTTTTATATATATATATTTTAACCTACACTTATTTTTCTTAGTACATGTAAGACTCCAAGCAGACTTCAGTGAACATCTGTATACTGTGAACTTACTATCAAACCAATTACATTATTCCAGACAACGCAATAGCAGTTTAGAAAGACAATTAGGCAGAAAAGTGAACTTATGATTAATTTAAATATTGTATAATTGTTTTAAATATAAATGCTTTAATGAAAAAATACATGTACTTGATGGCTTGACGTACTGGTCAGATCTTGCTTTATCTGACCCATGATTCTAAACATGTCAGTCTCTTGATTGAACTATACAGTTTAAAAAAACAAAATAAAACCTTAAGTCACTTTATTTGCATTGGTGACTAATTTGATTGGTATTCCTAGACAAAGATAACCCCTAAGACAAGGGGAGAGGGTCCGCGCTCCACCGTCCTCGCACAGTGCCTCTCCAGCACTGCAAGGGTGTTTCAGCTGTGCGTGAGATCCAGGTGCCGGCTTCCCACGCTAACCCAGCGTTTTAGAGACCAACAAATTGCAATAGAAAAAGAAGGAAGAATCCGCACTCAGGATCTTTGGTGATAAATCCGTGATGATTTTAATGGCAAAAAATGGTGATAGATATAACAGCAGTAGACGGAGGGAAAAAACTTGACGCGTTTCGCGTGAACACACGCTTAATCATAAGTGAAATAAAATAGTGACAACCAAGGTATTTAACCCCTTGGCGACACAGGACGGACTAGGTCCGTCCTGTGTGCCGAGGCGTTAGTGACACAGGACGGACCTAGTCCGTCCTGTGTCAAAACGAGCACTGAAAGCGGAGTTTTTCCGCTTTCAGTGCTCTGATGGTATTGTAACGATGCTTCCGTGTGGAAGCATCGTACAATACAAAAAAAAAATGCCCGTCGGCATTTCGATCGCTCCGGAGAGCGATCGAAATGCCGGTTTTAAAGGCACAGTGCCTTTAAAACGCGGGCATTTCAAAAATGAGCATAGGAAGCGAATCTTTCGCTTCCTATGCTCAGTAAGTGTTCCTGATTGCCTCGCAAGTCGAGGCAATCAGAAACACAAAAAGAAAATTCACGATCTTGGTCACTGAGTGACCAAGATGGCGCTGCCCTTCTAAGGGCAAAAACACAGGAGGCAGGAAGAACCTGCTTCCTGTGCTCTCTGGCTGTCACAGGATTGCCTCTTCACAGAGGCAATCAGTGACTGCCAGGCACACTGACAGGCAGTGGGGATGCTCTCCTGAACATCCCCACTGACTGGTCAGATCAATATTAACTCTATATTGATCTGACCAGTTATGATCTGTCTCCCTCTCCTCACATTTTTTTTAGTGAGGGAGAGAGACAGATCAAAGTTCTAAAAGTAAGTAAAAGTTAAAAAAAAAACAATCAACACACAAATAATAAAACAATAAAAAAATTTTTATTAAAGCAATTCCCTGCGTTTAACCCCTTCCCTGCCACTGATCTTGCATAAGCAGTGATCGTGCACATCAGCGCATTTATTTTTGATGTTTGTGCATTTTTTAAGGGTTAATTTTTTTTGTACTGTAATTTATTACAGTACTAAAAAGGCTCTTCTAAGAGTTATTAACCCCTTATTTGCCGTCGATCACTGCTTACGCAATGATATTGACGCCAAAGCAATTTTTATCTGTCTGCATATTTTTATTTTTTTTTTTTACACATACCCGCTAGGGGATTACATGTAAAGTAAAAATATTTGAGATTTTTTTTTTTAAGCTGCCTGAGCGCATAGCGATCAGTAACAGCGAATTAGTGGCAAAGGCGGTTTGGTGATTTCTCAATTAAGCTCACCATTCGCCCTGGTCAGATCAAAATTAATCGGATCAATATTCACAAATATTGATCTGCCTCCCTCTCCTCACTTACATTTTTGTGACAGAAAGAGACAGATCAGTATTAGTGATATAAAATAACATTTTATAAAATTGTCAGGTTTTATGAAAGTCTTTCACTGTGTATTAACCCCTTCCCTGCCATTCATCACTGTGTAAGCAGTAATCTTGCACAGCAACAGTATGTTTTGCTGTCTGCACTGTTTTATGGATTAATTTCTTTGTACTGTAATGTATTACAGTACTAGATAGGCTCTTCTAAGAGCTATTAACCCCTTCTTTGCTCGAGATCACTGCTTACGCACTGATTCTGAGGCCGCGGACTCAGGGTTCGATTTTGACCCTATTCAGCTTTCTGATACATCATCTAGCGATGTATCGGTGGCTGCTGAGCCCTTGCCACAAGTAGTGATGGGGGTCTACCAATAAAAAAATATATGGTTTGGTGGGGGTAAATTACATTGGCTGGCTTCAAAGATATATCCCATAAAGGACACGGACGCAGGTTGACTACATGTCAAAATTCCAAGTTGGAATTTTGAGATGCGCATCTCACAAATGTTGCCTTCTAGCCAAAAACAAACCAACAAACCTATGCATGGGTGCTATCCCTGTACTCGGGAGATGTTGCTGAACACATATTGGGTTGTTGTTAGGCAGTGATATATACCAGAATCTGTGAATTCATGCCTGAAGTACAATGCATGTGGAAAAAAAACTCCCAAAAAAGTACTACCACAAACTTTTACAAAGGCTGGTGGTAGAATTAGTACCTATACAGTATTAAAATACCACCATTTGAAATACCTTAGGATGTCTATTTTCCAAAAATATATGGTTTGATGGGGTAAAATTCATTGGACGGCTTCAAAAATGTTCCAAATGGAACATGGGCGCAGGCTGACTACATGTCAAAATTCCAGGTTGGAATTGCGCACCCCCTAAATGTGGAATTTTAGACCCAATACAAACCAACAAACCTATG
Organism: Pelodytes ibericus; assembly: GCA_036172795.1. Classification (NCBI taxonomy): domain Eukaryota; kingdom Metazoa; phylum Chordata; class Amphibia; order Anura; family Pelodytidae; genus Pelodytes; species Pelodytes ibericus. The sequence continues at coordinate 242,728,181 of CM069857.1, forward strand.
CATGGGGGGTATCCCTGTACTCAGGAGATGTTGCTGAACACATATTGAGGTGTTGGTTGGCAGTGGCAAATACCAGAATCTGAAAATTCCTGCCTGAACTACAATGTGTGTGGGGAAAAAATGACATCCCAACCCTTTGACATAGGTTGGTGGTAGAATTAGCACTTGGAAAGTGTTAAAATACCACAATTTTAAATACCCTAGGATGTCTAGTTTTCCAAAATATATGGTTTTATGGGGTAAAATATTTTGACAGGCTTCAAAAGTGTCCCAAATGGAACATGGGCGCAGGCTGACTACATGTCAAAATTCCAAGTTGGAAATGCACCCCCCCTAAACGTGGCCTTTTAGCCCCCAAATAATCTAACTAACCTACACATGGGTGGTATCCCTGTACTCAGGAGATGTTGCTGAACACATATTGAGGTGTTGTTTGGCACTGACATATAACAGGATCTGTGAATTCATGCCCAAAGTACAATGTATGTGAAAAAAAATTACTACCCAAAACATTGACATAGGCTGGTAGTATAATTAGTGCATGGAAAGTGTTAAAATACTACCATTTGAAATACCCTAGGGTGTCTAGTTTAAAAAAATATATGGTTTTGTGGGGTAGAATACACTTTCTGGCTTGAAAAATGTCCCAAATGGGACATGGGCACAAGTTTTCTGCATGTCAGAATTCCAAGTTGGAAAACCAAAATGCGCACCCCCTAAATGTGGCCTTTTAGCCCCAAAACAAACCAACAAACCTATGCATGGGGGGTATCCCTGTACTCAGGAGATGTTGCTGAACACATATTGAGGTGTTATTTGGAAATACCCCTTCACATTTTAAGATAATGTTTACCTAAATTGCAATATATGTGAAAAATTAAAAAAAAAGATTTTTTGCTGCAAACTTTGACATAGATTGGTGGTAAAATGGCTACATGAAATGTGTCAAAACACCCCAAGTTAAATGCCCTGAGTTGTCTAGTTTTCAAAAATATGTACATGTTGGGGGTCATTCATGGATTTAGTACAGAAATCAGTGTTACAATGTCACTATCGCTAATTTTGAAAGAAAGGATTTTAAAATAGCTTTGCACCACTTATAGTTCTGGCCCTGTAACATGAATAAAAAAGCATAAAAACATGGGCTATTTCTGAACTCAGGACATGTATTAGAAACTTTTTAGCAGTGTTTTTTTGTTGTCTCTTGTACATGAGTATACGATTTTTCAAATAAGTCATAAAAAAAAAATTTTTTCAATTTTTTTGCCATATTTTTTTTTTTTTTTTACATCAAATTATATGCTATTATCAAAATAATGGTATCAAAAGAAAGCCCTTCTTATGACGATAAAAACGATATATAGTTTGTGCGGGTACACTAAATGAGACAGAAATAAATTACAGCAAAACACAAACACCTCAGAAATGTTAAAACAGCCCATGTCACCAAGCGTCGGACAAGCCAAAAAAGTCATGTCACTAAGGGGTTAAACATGTCCAGACCAATCAACATAAAGGTCAGGTAAATTAGAAAAGGGTGGAAAGGAGAACTGAAAAAAAAACCTTAATTAATTAAACAAATAATCAGTGTATATATGTGTGCATAATAAAATAAATTGTGATTAAACTATAATAAAGCTTTTAGTGGAGAATTGATCTTTTATGTGTTTGTTATTAAATGTGTTTAATAAAAACCATATACTGTGCAATAAGTTAGGTATATATAATAAATTAGGCATATATAAAAAAAAGTCCTTGGTAGCTTAATGCCAATCCAAAATATACACATACAATGCCACATAAAAACAATTCATACATATGAATAAATATGGTTAGATACAAAGCGATCAATTCACTGTGCACATAAATGAATGGTTGGCTGTGCCTCAGCGAGTGTACATGCACATATGTATTTATAATATTGCAAAGATTTCTATTGTTACTTGAGCATAGTAAGTGGTAACTAATCTTTGTTGTATGCTGTATTAGTGCAGTCCACTAGTGCAGGGGGGAGACAAATACAGACGCCTATGTCAAAGGGAGGTTTATTGGATCTTCGCCCTGGGCGCAAGAAAGCCAAATGGGCTAAACTCTGAATATGACATCAAGCATTTTTTCTAAATAACTGATCTGATTTAACTCCTTTAAACTTATGTTCACATGTCCTGAGTATTTATAGACTAATACAATTATCTTTTACCTCTCTGTCCATAGCTCATCATTCACACCATAGTTTAGTATATACTAAATCGAGAGGGACCAACCCTAACTAAAGGTTAGTGCAAAAAGAGAAAAAATAGGGAGAATACAAAAAAGGGTCTCCTCTCAATATATACATAAGAATAAAACAATTGAGTATTGCTTCGGATATAAAATATGATAAAATCGTCTCATCAAACATGAACTATATCCAACAATAGGATAGAATATGTCTTAGGATATGCTTCCTAATATATAGCGTATTCCTTTTAATAATAATAAAAAAAGAAAGGTTTTGTATGAAACAACAATAACAACAAAGAAATAACAATTTATTATCCTGACTTTGCCACAGTGAATGCACCGCACTAATACAGCATACAACAAAGATTAGTTACAACTTACTATGCTCAAGTAACAATAGAAATCTTTGCAATATTATAAATACATATGTGCATGTACACTCGCTGAGGCACAGCCAACCATTCATTTATGTGCACAGTGAATTGATCGCTTTGTATCTAACCATATTTATTCATGTGTATGAATTGTTTTTATGTGGCATTGTATGTGTATATTTTGGATTGGCATTAAGCTACCAAGGACTTTTTTATATATGCCTAATTTATTATATATGCCTAACTTATTGCACAGTATATGGTTTTTATTAAACACATTTAATAACAAACACATAAAAGATCAATTCTCCACTAAAAGCTTTATTATAGTTTAATCACAATTTATTTTATTATGCACACATATATACACTGATTATTTGTTTAATTAAGGTTTTTTTTTTTTCAGTTTTCTCCTTTCCACGCTTTTCTAATTTACCTGACCTTTATGTTGATTGGTCTGGACATGTTTAAATACCTTGGTTGTCACTATTTTATTTCACTTATGATTAAGCGTGTGTTCACGCGAAACGTGTCAAGTTTTTTCCCTCCGTTTACTGCTGTTATATCTATCACCATTTTTTGCCATTAAAATCATCACGGATTTATCACCAAAGATCCTGAGTGCGGATTCTTCCTTCTTTTTCTATTTCAATTTGTTGGTATTCCTAGGGCCAATAGAGGCAAAGGCAGATTAAAGTTTGTTTCAAAACTCTGGCACCACTTCTTTATAAAAGCATAAACTATATTTTATGTTAATTAAATGTCTTTAAATATGTGTACAATAACTAAAGTCTCTCTTCTATACCACCTACTTTTAAAAGTGGTGCCAGTATATAATAGATCTCTTCTAAAGTTTTGTTTTTAACTATTGCTTCATTAATAGAAGTAAAAGTAAAAAAAACCTGGTGCCACCTGCCTACAGTAAACCCAACACGCTGGTTTACTCTAGCTGTACCAGGCAGCAGATCCCAAATGGATTTTGGGTCATGCCAGTGGGGTTGGTGGTGCCCAGCCAATCTTTGTGGGGGTCTGGTTGCTGCTCTCTGCTAGTGTAAAGCTAGACCAGGAGCTTTCTATATAATTGTCTTGTTTCTCTATTAATCCCTGCCAATATCTGTCTGTCTGATGGTAACGGGTAGGCTTCGATAGTTGCATTGTGGGACCGTTGCCTGCCCTCCCCTTATCGGAAAGGATCTAGTTAAAGTCCCCTGTTTGGGGCATGTGAACAAATAGACTGTTGGCAACAGCCGCAGCTATGCTACTTCCTAGGGAAGCGTCATGTCTCGCGGGCAGAGGATAAACGTTAAAGTACATTAATCAGTCCGTTCTTCATACTAGGACTAATAGTTTTTTCATTTGCACCTCTGTTATCAAACGATTTGTTAAAATTATATATATACATTTTATTTATTGGTTGGTGCAATTTTTGCTCACAGACCAGGGGTCCTCTGAACATCTGAATTAAGGAGAATCCAACGGAACACAGTGGACAAGAACGCATGATCATCAGTGTCCCTTCTCTCTGCCCTCCATTTTAACCTTGGGGAGTTGCAGGCAGCATCAGTCAGTGCTGCTTGTGCATAGTGATAACTCAGAGCACCTAATTTCCAATGGTGTGAATCATTACTGGCACAGGGAGCATGCAGCAGCAGTAACAGAGGTCTGATTGTATTTGACACACACACACCTGATGCTTCCCTCGGATCCCGTGAGAACAGGGCTCTGCTTCACTGGGTGAGGGCGGACTGGCACTTGGTGAGGACTGTCCCCTTGGATCCGCCAGTGGTGCACGCGCTAATAATAATACAACTTGTGACTGCCTTCTGCTGGTCTACATGTATACTGGGCGTCAGGCAGCAGCTTGCCCCCACAGATTTGGCACAAAACCTGGGACATTTTGCATCCCAAAAATGTTTTTTTTTGGACCACTGGGTCAGTGTCCAAAACTGGAACTGTCCCAGTAAAACCACGTTGTCTGGTCACCCTGTGCATATTTGATGTGATACTCTGTATGTAAACACCTTGCCAAATTAAAAGAAAAAAAAAAAAAAAAAAATATATATATATATATATATATATATATATATATATATATATATAACACGGATGCCCATGCATGGTATCTGCCAACAATCTGCAACAAATACCTGCGATGTTGTGTATCATCTATAAGAAACACTTCGGTGAATTGTGTAACATTTAGCTATGCAATATGTCACTTCTAAGCATACCTCAATGAGTGTGGCTTACATTGGATCTGCCGAGACTGGGCAGAGAAGAATGAAGATGAAGCTACAAAAAAATACACATTGGCCATCAAAATTCCTTTTGCCTGATTTGTTGCTGGTACAAATTTAAAAAACCTTATTGTGCTCAAGTTTTTTCAGGCTCAGTGTGAAAGGTTAATCTTACCACCTGTATTTTCTGTAATCTGCACACATTAAAGAAAAACTACAAAACAATGTTTCCTGGACAGAGGCGTAACTAGAAACAAGAATTACCCAACTTCACCAAGCAACACGTCACGGCCAATTCCACCCAAACAGTTTGTCAGTGCCAGCTGTGCCCCTAAACAGCTTGACAGCATCAGCTTTGCCCCCAGTTTGTCATTGTCAGATTTTCCTCCATTTGAGTGCCATCCCAAAGAGCTTGTCTGTGCCAGGTTTGCCAGCACTGCAGATAGTGGTACAGTGTAGCATTTCAGAATATAGTCAACCAGCATGGACAGTGGTACAGTATATGTACCATCCTACCACATCTGCACATTTTTATATATTTAGCTGTTTCTGACTGAACCATCTGTTGTGAGACTGCAGCTAGTTATGCTCTAAGCAACTCCGTATACATACTTTTAAACATATTGTACAGTTTTATTCAGTGTTATACAAATTACACAGTGATGTTTCCTCTGTAAAATGTGACTGACTGATCTTTTTTTCCCCTCACATTAAAATTGTAATGTGTGTTCATTGCAATATATATACAAATCTACTTACTGTTGGTTGTAATGTATTGAGATTATTGGTCAGGTGCACCTACTATCTTAGCTATATGTTTTGTTTCCTGAGACATCTTTGGTGTAGGGTTCTGGAGTCATGGCACTCTCAAATGATGTACTCGTGTAGAGCACACACCCGGCATTCTTAGGGAATGCTAGTTTTTCCAATACAAGTAATCCCTCTCCTGGAATGTGGAGCACTGTAGTGCTGTGCCGTATTGATACTACGCTCATTCAGTCATCATTGTGGACTCATATCATTTAATTGTTGGTTTTAAGTTGTTTATTAAAATAAATTATTCCCTGAAGCTGTTGCATGTCATCTGTAAGAGTAATCACGGGGGAAACTTGGCTTATATAAGCATCCACTCATATATGTTGCTCCACACTATAGACTGGAACACCATTTGTACAATTTTCTCTGATGTTTGTATTTAGCCCTTTCTTTTTTTTTAGATAATACCAAAAAAAAAAACTAAAAGGTGAGTTGCAGGTAAATTGAGATGAGCATTTAATCTCCAGAATTTAGCTATACATTGTGCAGAGACAAACCTGAGTTTCTCCTGCTAAGCAAATTCAGCAGGTTTATTCCTGCACAATGCCTAGCTTCATTTTAGTGAATAACCCCCATTATGTCTTCAAGCCCCCTCAAGCTTTAGTAACTGAACCCTGTAATGTAAATTAATATTATGACCAATATTATTCATTGTAACCTGGTTGAGAACTGTTACATGTATATGATTCTCTTTTTTTCTGTATACTACTGAGAAAAATATTAGAACTTTGAGCTTAGGGTGCTGGAGCAACTCAGGAATGTGATCTGGAGGTCATGTTGCTGATGTTCAACTTTTTGATGGGAGTTAGCATTACATGTTAGGACACATAGAGTTGCCTTGTTATGCTAACTTGTATACAAGACCACCGTAGCTGCAAAGTGTAAATGATAGGGCTACTGTTGACTGGTTCTATGGGCTGTAATACTTACTAACGTTAGAGTAGCTGGTTGCCTACAAACAACAGACATCCAAAAATAGTAATTTAGATCAAATCTTGTGATTTAAACACATAACTGGCATCCCATGACAGGTTTTCAAGTAATTTTAGGCTACTATAAGAAGTGTTATTCCTTTTTCTGTGACAGCAGCTTCCTCCTACCCAGAAACCACCCATTTGGAAACCACCTTCTCTGATCATTTCCTACAATTCTGCTTCATTGTTAACATTTATGCTACGCTTTAAAGCAGCTTACTTTCCATTCCACTAGAATACCAGTTAATTTACCTGTAGCTAATCCCACCATGCACAGGCTGTCCTCAATCACTGTTAGTATCAAGTATCTTATAACCAATCCAGCTAGAACACACAATTAATCTTTGGCCAGAGGCATCACTGTAATGTCAACCGTGGTAACTCATAGTGTCACCCCGGGTTTTCCTCCAATACCATACCAAACTCACTTTCTCACTCTCTGCATGTTTTAATATTATATTCAACTATTTTCATATGTAATAAAAATATTATTGAAAAATTGCATTTCTTTTTTCTATTCCCTTCCTCTGTACCCACATTATACCTAAAGGAATTAACACAGCACCATATAGTACCCACCAGTTTTGCCATGCACCTATATTGCACCCACAGCACTTGGCTTGCACTCATATTGCACCCGCACGATTTGCCATGCCACACTGTCAATTTGACCCTGCAGAAAAAGCTACTATGTCACTTTCCACCAGAGAACATGCCACAGCATCACTTTGACAATAAAAATAAGCCACTGTCAAATACCAATTAACATGCCAGTCACTTTACTTTAGTATTAGTTTGTCCATGCATATGGTACAGCCAGTTTGCCCATTAATATGCCAGTGTCATTTTGTCCATTAATAGGCAAGTGTTATATTGCCCATTAATACACCACAGCCAATATGCCCGTTAATATACTAGTGTTATATCATTCCCTTCCCCAGTACTCCCCTCCAGGCTGCTCTGTGTCCTCGGCCATCTTCCCTCCTGCACGGAGGGAATACAGCAGCCTGTGCCAAAGACATTTTCTTTTCTGGCAGGCCGAAAGTGGATGTCCCTTTCCCTCTAGATCATAAGTTTGCAATCAGGGCTCTCTTCCTCATGTATCAGTCTGTTGATGTTTGCCTAACTTAGTATGTAGTTCCCTTCTATGCTCTGTACCAAGCGCTACGTAATTGTTGGCGCTGTATAAATAAAATGTTAACGTAAGGTAATTCAATGCACACCTTATGATTCTCAGTTATCCATTTGGTTGACTGCATATCATGAGAAATGCTAGAACAGCACCTGAAATGCACCACTGTTGCATAAATGGCAGCAAATACAGATAAAAGGGTGGAACTTCATGGACTTTAGGCTGTTGCAGAGACCGAAATCCACTCAAGGTTTGGGACTACTACCACGCCAGCCACCTGGTCAGAAGCCTGGACTGGCGTTACAACCCACCCCACAAACAGTGAATTGACCTAGAAGCCCATGGAGTTGGCACCCCTCTACATAGCTGTCTCTGGTCCGCCCCACATACTACCAGGGCCCTAGTTAAGGGTAACCCATTTGTACGAGCAACGCTCACGGTCCTGCACCGCATACAAAGGTCACAAAGTCTCACCTCCTATCCCTCCCCAATAACGCCACTCCGTCAGAATCCCCCTTCCCCCCTGGACAGACGACCGCCGCCTTCCTGAACTCGACAGTAGACAATCTCTAGCTACATGTTAAACCCAGCTTAATCCAACTAGATCTATATCAAACCTTTTCAAGAGCACCCAACCGACCGCTCTCCAAATCCTCCAATACCTCCAACTTGAAAAATGTTGTACAGAGCACTCCCGAAAAGTATAACATAGTTTGTCCCAAGACAACATATGAAGAACTGCATTCCTCTTCAGCAGCAAGCGAAAAATGTTGATTCTACCTGAGGATATACCACTGCCCGGATTTGTCGGTAAGTGGAAACAGGCCCTCCAGCTGACCCTATCTAATCAACAGTGGGGAAAGATCTTTGAGCTCACACATACATGCTCAATTAGCACAAAAATACAGGTAATGTCGTACAAACTCCTAACCCTCTGGTACCAAATCCCTTATAGGATCCATGTGATTTTCCCTGATCAGACTGATGCCTGCTGGAGGTGAGGGAGTTCCCCGTGAAATGTGTTGCACATATGATGGGAATGTCCACTCATCATCCCTTTCTGGCTTCGAGAGAGTTGAAGCTGTCAGAGCTATAGAAGACTTGGTCATCCGATTCACATGAAATGAGCGAAAAACGGAGGCACACATGGTTTCACTGGATCCAATATATCACTGACCTTCGCTCACAATCTAACTTGGGGCTCAGGGTTACAGAGTTTTGAATGTAATAAAAGGAAAGTGACTCAGCCCTCACATATCCAGGTGTGTTATCCCCATAAAAAGATTACATTATATTCCCTCTCCAATAAACAACAGAGACGGTTATATCCCGAATAATGGTCCTTACAAAATACATCAAACAAACTGAAAGCAGAATCATTGAAAAGGATCATAAACGACAACAATATATAAAGAAAATGTAAAAATATTATAGTATACTGCTCTCCTGACAACCTCATATATCACTCCTGAACTCTCTCTGCACCTTCAGTGCTTACACATTATTTATTTAATATAAAATTATTTTGTTTGGAACTTTTTGAATTAGATTTTTTCCCCCCAAAGTGCCAACACTTTACACACAGATTAATAGATTTGATATATGAATGCTACAAACTCTATTTACAGATATTGGTGCCTGGAGGAAGAGAGTAAGATCACATGCAAAGTTACAGTGTAGACCAGTGGGTATAACGCCAGTCTTCATACCCCTCTAACAGTTCAGGATTAAGGGATTACCCACTGGTGTTCAACCCAAACTTGAGTTTTGGGGAGTTTATTGAACATAACCTGGTCATCCCTAAATCCTGGACTTTTGGGGGTCACGAGGACTGGTTTGGGAACCACTGGTCTAGAGCAAGGGCTGCAACTTTTTTGATTTTATGCCTCCTTTTAATTTTTATCCCCCTAAGTTTTGAGTCCAATTTGCTCATGGTGGATATTTACTGGAGTCAGTGATGGGACAATTTAACAATGTTCTATGAATCTTCAGAGACCTTACCAGGGACACTGGTGTCCTTGTACGGACATTTTGCTTCCTTCTCACCCTTGTCTTATGCTCTGTGTACTTTACTTAGGAATACATTTACCCAATGTAGTAACCTACTGAAATAGTATTCCAAGAATCCAAGGACAGTGTAGAACTACAACTCTCACAATACCTGGCAAGCTTTAATAAATGGAGTTTTAGTGTCCCAAGGAACAATCCTACAGCTTTTTTTAATATATACTACTCTGGGAGATAAATCTTATTTGGGTAACACAATATGCAATAAAGGTTATTAGACTTCTGATGGACAAGCAAGCTTTATTGATTAAATATATTTCCATCCCTCGTAATAAGATGTAAAGAATGATCAATAATCTGAACACATTCTGTGGTGGTTGTTTTATTTATTGGCTTCTTCACAGGAATATACTAACTTTACCTTAATTCAGGTTACATAATCAGTTATGGACCTTGACTTTATTTTCCAAGTATGTGAATTCAATATTATATGGAGATCTGATCTGGCACTTTAAAAAAAAAAAAAATGAATAGAACCTTTCCAAAGTAATACATGGGGTGTTTGAAGGATGGGATTAGTGAGGAAGCTCATAACTTGCCTCATTCTCCTGCCTGTGCGATACAGGGTACTTACCATCATGATGCTTCCCTCTCCATTCAGTCTGGTGTGGTGTGAAGTAGATAGAACACAGCACTGCAGTGTGCACATTATATTATGTGGGTGTGCACAGTTACAAAGTCAGTGCATTCTCTATAGCAGCATGGGTTCAGTGTGGAACCTTTCTGGACAGCTAATCTTGCAAACAACATGAAAGGCAATAGCTTTAGTGCCTTATTTGAAGCACATTAATTGTTATCTGGGTTTCATTCATGAATTGCCGGTAAATAACAGCATATTCTATATACACATTAATATAACAAACCTGCATTGGCCACTGCCACATTACAAATCTAACCGAGAGATAGAGACGCCTACAACAATGTTTACAATGTATACCTGACAAAACTAAATACAAGCTGGGCTCCTTAATTAAACTAAAGGCTTGTAACTTTCTGTGCCAGTTCATTCTCCATCAATCTACCACACAGAAGAGAACATGCTAGGCATGGTACAGCAATGTATGATACCAAGCAAAAATGTGTTATGGAAAATATAAGAACGTTTATATTGCGTTAGTATCTCCTCTGTCAAGACCCCAGTGGTTTGTGTAAAGTTAAACAACCATTCAGTATTAGTACTTACATTTTTAGATGTAAAACAGGTTATAATTACTGGTGTGAAAAAAAAACAACTCATGGCCAACAATATAACAGACTTTCTATAACAAGTGTGAAACCAAAGACCAAAAAAATAAATCAAAATAAACTGACCTTAAAAACACTAAAGGGGACAAGGTACAACGTTATGAATCCACCACTTTTTCTTTTTAGAAGGAAAGAAAGACGATGAAACGCCAGAAAGATTCACGGTTAGATTTATATAGAAAGGTGACTCAAATTTACACATCTCAAATCTACATCAAATGCTCTGGCCTTAATGACGGTCAGTGATCGTACAAGGCCTGATATTTACTGGTGAGAAAGCAGCACCACCAGGAAGCCGTTAAAACGCTGCGCTCAGCATAGACTTGTAAAAACCTGCTTGTATTCAGCAGTATAAGACAAATAAACAAAACACAAAGGGGATATTCACTAACACTGGCCCGATATGTGAACCGCAAAGCTCCGGTATTAATAGCCAAGTTGGAAAATGTATTCAACTTGCATTTCTTTCCTAAGGCCAGATTTCTGCAGTTCACTTTCAGTGAATAGACCCCAGCGTGTCGGTATTTGTTTAAGAGTAGATTCCATTGCTCTGATAGCATAAACCTGCTTCTATACATATTTTTGAAATCATGACAATCCGCTAAGAAAAACATTTGATACAGACAAAAGCAGAAAAATGGAACGGGGAGGGGTGTGCTTTTGAAATCAATCCAAGGCTTACAAAACTATTGCATGGCTAGTAAGAATGACGATCAGCTTGCAGGACAAAGTAACAGGCAGAATTATTTTTAAACAATACAGCATATGAAGAACAATCGGGAATAAAACATATTTAATAACCTTCTCAATTGTGATGTGCACTGCCCACCCATATGGCAGTTTCCATTCTTAATAAAATCCATAAATGTTATTGCGGCATCATCGGTCCTGCAGAGAAGGGATATACTTGTGACATAACCTGAAAACGCTGGTGATAAAAAATGTGAATATATAAACACTTGCGGTGGTTTCTCAGCACCTGAATTCATAACAATCTATTGGTAAGTGTCTACTCTGCAGCATCTGATTTATTTCTGGTAACTTCCAACGTTATAATGTAAAATCAAACGTTTTTAACAGAAAGATGTAGTGTGACAATATAGGTTAGGACCCCTGTTTGTCAGGAGTATTGTGCTCTGGTCTCAAAAATGCTCTAATCCAAAAAGATTAGACAAACTTTGCAGGCTGTTAATATTGTCTTGGTTCAGCAGTGGTGAATCCAACTTTCAAGGCCCAAACGAGGTAATTTAGACCCAATTACTGGAGTTCAGTAAATTCATTCGTCCAGCGCCACCTATTGTCTGCCGGCATCTGGCGTTCAATGGTCTGGAATGTTCTATGGACCACAAATTCATTGGTCTGGATCTAGCCAGAATCACTGTAGTCTATTTTGGAACGTTTGAAGCTGTAAATAAGATATGGCTATGAAAAAACAAAGGCACAAATACAAATATTTCATATTTCTTTTAGCTCTCTATTGAAGGCAGTGGTGGGCTTTATGGCAGTAATTCTTCTGTGTCTCATGAATTATGGTTTCCTGATATGAGGACAGAGGATAGCTCAAATGGAGTTGAGACGCCTTCTGCTGTCTCTTTTTTTTTTTTTTTATTGCTTTCCTTTTATTGAATTCACCCCTCCCGAGATGATGTGAGAAGCAAGATACTGTCTGGTTTTGTGCGTCTGTGTGGTCGTGCTAAACCTCGTCTGCTGAGGCACAAATGTGAGAGAAGGGTTCTTGTTCGGAGCAATTTTCCGTGTCATCAGCAAAAAAGGGATGATGCAGAGCAAGGGATGCAGATATCCGCCTCTCAGGACTGAAAGTTAGCATTTCCTGGAAAGAAAGGAGACACTGTCAGGACTGGTGTTTCCACGAAGCAATCATCTGCTTGAAGCTTAAAGGGACTGTGTCACCTATATACTGAATGTACAGAATAAAGAAGGATCTGTATGTTGTGTTAGTGGAATTGCGAATATATATTCATAGATTAAGAGAAACCGGTTGATAGAAACATAGAATGTGTCGGCAGATAAGAACCATTCGGTCCATCTAGTCTGCCCAATTTTTTTTTTGAGTACTTTTATTAGTCCCCCGTTCCAGGTCTTATAGCTAGGATAGCCTTGTGTCTATCCCACGCATGCTTAAAATCCTTGACTGTGTTTACCTCTACCACTTCTGCTGGCAGGCTATTCCATACATCCACTACGCTCTCAGTAAAGTAATACTTCCTGATATTACTTTTAAATCGTTGCCCCTCAATGATGACATTGACTTATGGCTTAATATTCAAATTCAAGTAATTCATGGTCATGTCAAATCACATATGATGTCATAAACATGAGACAACACAGACCCATTCTCTTAAATTCATGCCTTGGCTTGCAATTCTGCTAACACAAAGTACAGATTATTCATCATATATAATGTTTAGGTCATGGGGTTCCTTTCATGAATTGACCCATAAAATAAATGGATTTAAAAGGCAATTTAAATAAATAATAATAAAAAAAATGATTATATATACACACAGACACACACACACACACATTAAATGTATGATGGCGTTCCTTTTTGCATGATATGTCAGCCCTGTAATTTTTTTTTTGTTCATGCTGGGGATAAATTCTATACGTTCTAGACAAGAGTGCAGACATTCGCCTCTTTTTGGAAATGCAAAGAGTACAGAAATGTTCACAAAACATCAGTTTAAATGTAAAGGAAGTGTGTTTATATCTAATACCAATATTTAGTTCAACTTGATATAAAAAAAAAAAAAAAAAGAAATTCTCTGTCTGTCCAGCTGAATAAAAATCAAAACAAAGGTGCTTCTAAAGAAAGCATGATTGCTGAATGCTTGGTAATCTGAATAAATCTAATATATGAACAACATGACTCATTATCTTGAAACTAAGTATCTGATTTAGACCTTTTGACTCAAATCATTATGAAATGTCCATGAAGATTTCAATGGGACAGGGTACATAGGAGTTGCAAGCAGGGCCTGTACGTCTGTACCCGTCTCCGTTCGTCAAATGTAGTCTGTAGTTTCCGAATATGGTCTATATAACGCCAACAATCACAAATACTTGGCACAAATATATGTTCATCAAACAAACACTTACCAGCAAAAGTTTCGCACCCATGGCATCAATTTCTGGAACAAAGTTCTCCACTGGTTGCAGATTTCTTGGCGAGAATGCAGAACGTGATAATGTAACGTCCACTGGCCACTCTTCCTCAGACGGAAGCCCAATCATGCTGAAGAGACAAACAAGAACAACGCAGATATTTAGAAGTGACATTTCATTCACACTATTCGCCAGTTAGATTGCTCAGTTGGTAAATGCCCTGACTGCAGAGCCTATTCAATCCTCCAGGTTGCAGGTAAGAGTCCCAGAAGCATTAACTCAGCCCTTCATCCTTCAGAGGCCGATAATGGAGCACCATCAATTGGGTAATAATAACAACATCTATGTGCGTGTGATTAAAAGTGTGTTGAGTCCCACTGGGAGAGAGGCACATTATAAATACTAGATATTATTATTTATACCGATAAAGTGATTTTTCTTAATATGACCAATAAATAAACTGTGGGCAGTAGCCATAGTTTATCGGTATAATGAGGAAACTCACGTGGCATTAGATTTTGAGGGAAGATAAGCAAAAGGATTTCTGCTTTTACAATGTTGTTTTTTTTCCACAATAGAAGGTTTTCTCCTTTTAGAATTTTTTCACAATAACAATAATACTTACTCAAAAATCTTGCACAACTGGTCAGCCTCTGAATTTCCACAAAAAAGTGGTCTGAAACAAAATAAATATATGTATGAGAAGAATATACTAAATCTAATACTCAGTACACCACTGTCATCACTGGTAGTGCAGTGAAAGACCCTCATTTGTACATGCAATCAGTATAGGGTACCATAACTAAGTAGATTCCCTATACTGATCCATGTAAAAATAAGGGTCTTTCACTGCCCTAGGAAATAAAGACCATCTGACTGACATAAACGGTAGCCAGTCACTCAGACTGTACTCTGACAGTTTTAGTGTGAGGCTGCACTCAGATCAGCTCTGCGTCAGCTGAGAGGTAAAGCTTAATGCAAACTCACACATACCTCTAAAACCACTTAAAGGACGGAGCACAGTTTTTTTTAAACTATGGTAACTCCTAATTTTTTTTTTTAAAAAGTGTCCCTTTAAGGAGGAGTCTTGGAACCCCAAAAAGTGCATATATTGCTGTACGACCCATGCAGTGCAGTTTTCAAGCAGAATGAGTTAACCATAAGTTAATGCTCTATTTTGATCACACAGTACAGAGGATATGAAAGCAGACCATCGGTTGCTCTCACTCAAAGCGGAAACTCACTGGTTAGACTTACAAATATGGAAGTGCCAGCTAATAGCATTTACACTGAAACATTATAATGGAATTATCTCTGGTAAATCTCAAAACGGTGCTAATCAAATACCTTTTCACATTGATTTACAAGCAGTTTTGTTAGTACAGACATGTCCTGTTGTGACGTACTAGAATAAGAGGGCTGATCCTGCATCCTTAAACCTTCATATCCAATTATTACTTTTACACCTGTGGGACAACTGTGGGGATTGCACCCCTTGTATGTGCTGCACTCAGTTACACAATATACTGTTTTTACTGATATATACTGTATAGTGTAGCCTTTGTGTTACTTGTGACCCCTTTATATCAAATATTTAACATTAATGAGGCGAGAGCAATTGTATGGATGTTGGTGAACCTCTGGAACGCAACGTTTACATCTAATATCAGTTATAGTATAAACGTTACATAGCGGGGCATTGGGTGGTTTGACGCTGAAAGCATCTGTGATGACCTTCATACTCATTATGCAGTTATGCACACACAGTCTCTGAGGTCTTATCCAACAAGACACTAACCCTTACTGAAATGCTACATGTGACACTTCCTGGTGTGTGAAAAAGAGAATTTCTCAAAAAGGGAGAGACCAGCTCAGAACAGCGGGGCTGTGAAAAGAGAGGAAAAGCATAGGAGACTTTCTATAAGAAAAGAGTAATAGGCATGTCCCCAGATTTGTTATTCATGAGCATTATTAAGTGCTGTGCCTGATAGGACACCATATGGGAAACTGGGACTGTATCCGTACTCTGCAAAAAAGAACTAGTTGAATGAACACTTAAAGGACTACTGACTTGAAAATTACCTACTTCTTTCACTGATGTTAAAGCTCAATAACTAGAAATCTATATATATATGAAAAGTGGAATATCTGTATTTTTAATGTTTCATTCACACTCAGCATTTTGCTGGAGCCGTGGAAGCAAATAATCCCAAATGGTAGCTATATTTGCAATGCGTGCATACGTATATTTCACTGAGCACATACCTGCAGGGTTACTTTCCCATCAGGTGTTTAGCCAAGGCTGCCAGATCAGACAGGATTTTGCTGGACAAGAATATATTATTACATGCTCTCCTGCAGAATGTAGAATGCATGTGTATCCAGAGCGAACTAGATAATTAACTACCTTGATTACATAACCGACCTCCAGAAGAAGTGGCAGGAATACAGAAGGGGAATTTAAAGACACACGATGATAGGACATAAGGCTCTTAGATTTTTGGTCAAGGGCCTGGCAGAGTAGAAGGGATGTTTGATAAGACCTACGACTATACTCTGAACGAAACGCGTTCGGTATTGTGCCTGAGCGTTATTAACTGTGGATTGTCTCCAAGAAGTCTTGGTCCTGAGCTACGGGCTAAAATAAAGACGTATTAGCTTTATTCATCTTTTTCAAAAAAGGTTTAAAAAGCTATTTGGACATACTTGAAAACGAGAGAAACCTCAATGTATCCGTCCTGGTAAAATACTTTATAAATAAACATTTCTGTGTATAAACCATAATGATACATTACCAGAAAAAAAAAACGGTTGTTAATTATAAAAACTCTTTATCTTCCCTTTATAAAGACAGGGAGAGTTTTTATACAGGTAATTAACTGCCAATATCATTAAACTACTGCTGTATCAAAGAGACTACCAGTTAAACGACTGATCTCCACAAACTGAATATCATTTAAAATTTTGGGTGAGAGAGTAGCTGGATCTCACAACCAGACATACAAATGTAATAAAACAGTTCCACACTAGTAAGTAACTGATCTGCCCTCTGACCTCTGGTCTAAACCTCATGAACAGACACATTTAGCTGCATGGATTCTTCAATGAACATGTTGTGTTATTTATCAATTTGAGTTATTATATTAAATATTAAGGTGACAATACTTTTAAAAAATGTTTTTTTATTTTTTTATTTTTTTTAATACAGACAGCCTATATGGAAAATTATACTCACTTTCTTTTGAACATCTCTGCAAATATGCACCCCACACTCCAAATGTCAACGGGAGTGGCATACGTGGACTGCAGCAGCACTTCTGGTGCCCGGTACCACAAAGTCACCACCTGACCAGAAAATATAAATATCAGTTATAAATGTTCATCATGAGGGGTTCAAAGGTTTGTTTAACTCTAAATCACTTTAATTGACCAATTAACATTGTGTGTAGAGAATAATAATAATAAAAAAGAATCTATACATTGTGCTATACATTGTAGGCAAACGCATAAATTAGGAGAAAGAAAATGAATTTTAAAGGTCCCTGTGGGGGTCTCATGCTTATGACATCACCTGTGGCCTGATGTGCAAATTAACGTTTTTTTTTAAATGGGAAATGTAAAATCAAGCCACAGATGAGGTTTTAAACAGGAAACACCACAGACATATTTAAAACATACTTGTCTCTAAATGTAAGCTGGCTTGCAAATTTGAAAATGTGCGTGTAGTTCCTCTAACAATATAGAGATTATGTTTAATATTTTATTATTCTCTACCATGACACTATAAACAATGTTTAGGCGACAGTAAAAACTCAGCTTTCAACACTAGGTGCAGTGGACTTCTGACACACCTTATTCACCGGCATGCCTGGAACACTTCAACACATTTTTTTAAATGATTGTACAGTTCAAGTAATATTTAGTTCGTATTTCTTAACAATTCAAATTTCCCTGCCATAGAACTTGACAGTAATGACATGCACATTTGGGGCACACATCAAACCCACCTCCCTCTCTGAATTTCTGCTCTAGTCATAAAATGATGTGCAAAAGGTATGTGCAAAGTCTTCAAAACAAAATGAGCTGCTAATCGGGAAAAGGTGGCCAGGTGCATGCTGGGAAATATGTAAACAGAACAAGTCATAAGTTCTAAACAACAAGTTATAAAATGTATGTATTAGTAACAGGCCCTGACAAACCCCATGAGCCAGGCCTCCTAAATCCACTCCTGCTGGCTACTTACCCCTTTGTTGTAAAAAGAACACTATCAATTTTCCATTCCCCTGTCTCATGAACCAATATCTCTGGTTCTTAAACTGTATAAAAGATATAACTATATCTATATAAAAAGCACTGATCAGCTTATTCCATGTGACTTGTGGATATGCTTCTATGAATTTTGTTTACTTCAGAACAGCAGGTCTCTTACTTGGTGGAACAGTCAGTAGCATGGGTGTAGGAACCTCCGAAAACAACTGTGAATGTATTCCTTGCATTTTATTCTCAGTAACTGGAAAACTAAAATCATGAATTCAGGTGTACAGCAGCACATGAGAGGAGTATTAGGTATGTGCTGTATCACTAAGTGAGAGGGAGAGAAACAAAATACTAGGAGATTTGCTTCCTGGAATTTGTGATGCTGCAATACATGCCTCCCAACTGTCCTGCTATCCGTGGGACAGTCATGATGTTGAGGCTCTGTTCAGGCGAGCTTTACCGTTGTATCACTTTCCAGGACAAATGTGGAGCTTAATGTGGAGTTAATTTCCCACGGCCCCCCATCTCATTCTCTAGTGTCCAGGACACTGGAGAATCCATACGGTGCATGCACAGTACTTTGCACATGTGCAGTAACACTGACACTCTCCTTCCCATTATCCGCAAACCCCAGAGGGAGAAATTGGGAAGTTTGCTACTGAGCAAAAGACAGAATGGCCATTTTAAAATGAGAAATAGGACACATGTATTTTTAATTGTTTTCCAGTACTTCCTTTTTAAATGACTGCTGTCCTTGATGGAAGGCAGGGGCGGGCTGGGCCGGGGGCCAGGGTGGCAACTGCCCCCCAGGCCGCCCTAAGCTATGTAAAACACGGCCGCTGGGCCAGTGTTTAAAAAAAAATTAAAAAAAAGCGCTTGCAGGCAGAGACGGAGGTGAGAAGGGATCGGAAGATCCCCTCTCACCTCCGCTCTGACTGCAAAGCTGCACGGGGAGCCGAACAGGCAGCACAGAGAAACCTCCGTGCTGCCTGTTCGGCTCCCTGTGCAGTCTGACACGGAAGTGCCGACAGTCACGTGATCGGCGCTCTGACGTCAGACGCGCGCCGATCACGTGACCTGTCGGCACAACCGCCGGGAGGCCGAACAGGCAGCATGGAGGGACCATGCTGCCTGCCACCAGGGAAGTCCTCCTGCCACTAGCCACCAGGGAAAAAGGTAAGGGGGGGGGGGGGGGGGGCGGCAAAAAACACTGGCATATTATTGGGCAAATTGGCTGGGGCATATTACATGGCAAATAAGACTGGCATATTATTGGGCAAATTGGCTGGGGAATATTACATGGCAAATAAGACTGGCATATTATTGGGGAATATTACATGGCAAATAAGACTGGCATATTATTGGGCAAATTGGCTGGGGAATATTACATGGCAAATAAGACTTGCATATTATTGGGCAAATTGGCTGGGGAATATTACATGGCAAATAAGACTGGCATATTATTGGGGAATATTACATGGCAAATAAGACTGGCATATTATTGGGCAAATTGGCTGGGGAATATTAAATGGCAGAATAAGACTGGCATATTATTGTGCAAAATGGCTGGGGAATATTAAATGGCAATTAACACTGGCATATTGGGCAAATTAGCAGGGGCATATTAAATTGCAGATAACCTTGGAATATTATTGGGCAAATTTACTGAGTCATATTAAATTGCAGGATAACACTGGCATATTATGGGACAAATTGGCTGGGGAATATTAATGGCAAATAATATTGGAAATGTGTATGTAATGGGGTGATGGAGGCATGTAAATGTGGTGATGGGGCATGTCCTGGTGTGCAACGTGGGTTATGGGTCATGTCGTAGGTGTGCAACGTGGGTGGGTGCCCAAATTTTGGGATATTGGGTGTCTAAATCCTGGCATATTGAGGGGCATAATCCTGGCATATTGAGGGGGAAATCCTGGCATATTGAGGGGGCATCATCTTGGCATATTGAGGGGAAAATCCTGGCATATTGGGTGTCTAAATCCTGGCCTATTGAGGGGCATAATCCTGGCATATTGAGGGGCATAATCCTGGCATATTGAGGGGCATAATCCTGGCATATTGAGGGGCATAATCCTGGCATATTTAGGGGAAAATCCTGGCATATTGAGGGGGCATCATCTTGGCATATTGAGGAGAAAATCCTGGCATATTGAGGGGCATAATCCTGGCATACTGAGGGGCATAATCCTGGCATTTTGTAAGGGAAAATTCTAGCATATTAAATGGCAAATCCTGGCATATTGTGGGGGAAAATCCTGGCAATATTCGTTATAAAACAAGGAAAAGATGGCCGTGGATGGGGAGGCGATTAGATGATGCAATGGGCCACTTGACTGGATTTGCCCCCCAGGCCTAAGGCTGCCAGCCCTCCCCTGATGGCAGGCTCACTTTTATGTAGTCTTTATGGCATTGTACACTAAGGCAAATTAAGCCCAGAAGTTGCTAACTATTAAAGTTATATCTGCTTTTCGATTGATTTGAAAAGCTGGCCACTTCACTCAAGTAATCAAAGATATGAGGATATAGACCAAAACATTGAGGCTTCTGGGAGGTAGCCTATTCATTCCCATGTCAGATGGCAATGTCATTAACCCCTTCCCAACACATGACATGCCTTGCCAAAAATTTGTGTTTAAAGTGTTTAAAATCAGAGGCTAAAATTAGCAGACAACATTGCTTTGATGCCCCTCTGGGGCATTTATATGATCGCTCCTGGAAGCGATTGTATATGCCATAACTGAAGAGCAGCACATGAGATCTAGGGTTAGCATTAGGGTTAAGTTGATAATCGGGGTTGGGGTTAAAAGATCACTGTAGGGGGAAATTGTTAGAGAGAGAAAAAAAACCTACATTAGTGTAACGGACCGTCTACCGGACGAAGTAGACCCTCTGTCCGTTGTGGGAAATCACCTCCTTAGCCCCCACTTACAGCTCAGCTTTCACCCAGCAAGTCTTTCCTGGACCCTTGCTCTTTGTACCCAAATAGACAGGACATCTAGCGGTTAGGTACAGCAAGATTGCAAACCAAATAGGAATTAACATAGAGTGAGTGGACCTAATTACAATACACACAGTAATGTTCACAACATAATCAGTTTACCAGTTAAAACAGAACAATGGATGTTGGAGTAAACTATTGGAGTCACTGTCACATTATAAACCTTCAGAGTGGTCTACTCACAGAATTAAACATTACACATAAACCAATACACTAACAGAATATAACTAACTAACAATATTAACTTATAGTGTTATGGCACATCCATTACCCAGGTGGTCCGTTCATTCGTGAGTTGGTTCGGTAGATTCAATCTACCGAACACCCAGGTAGAAAGGCACGAACAAGCCTTACTGCAGGGGAAAATACAAGCTTTTACCATGGGGCCATAGTTCAGAGGCAGCAGGCGAGCAACTAGGCTTCTCCAGAACATAGTGGCGAGGTTGGTTCCGCCACATCTCTCCCCTTTTCCAAACAGACTAACAGGGTATCTGACCTCTTGCCGGTCAGTGCCCTGATTAGTCCAGCAGCCCACCCACAAAAATGAAACAGCAGTACAGCCCACCCACAATAAATGGTTACTACACCCGAGTAAGGGAGAAACTTGTCCATGTCCAGGTGCCTCATCACGGCTGTGTGGGGGACTGGTAGGCTGCCTTGGTGGGTTGCTGAGTGGGCAGAGACCAGCGGTACTCTGCCCTGGTACCAGTTCTACCACAGAAGTAGCCTGGTTGCTGGAGGGGGAGACCGACTGTCTCCCCTTTGGATACACAGCTCTGCTGCTGGAGGGGGAGACCGATTGTCTCCCCTTTGGACAAACCCTCATGTTGCTGTGGGGGGAGACCGACTTTCTCCCCTTTGGCGAAACAGCCCTGTTGCTGGGGGACAGGACCGACTGTACCTACCGCCTGTGCTGTAAGTGCAGAGACCACAGTCCCATCTGCACGGTTGTGGGGCTTACTGTCTCCCCCTGGTACGTTAAGCTGCCGCTGGGGAGAGGCAGTAACAAGCTCCTCTCCCATACATACTCCCATCCGCTGGGGAGGGAGACCGACTGTCTCCGCTCCCAATACAGTGTCCTGCTCCTGGGGAAAGGAGGACTGGGCTCTCTTTTCCCTGCTGGACACTCTGCCGCTGGGGAAAGGAGGCTGGGCTCTCTATTCCCTGCTGTATCTGCCGCTGGGGAGGGAGGACAAGGCTCTCCTCTCCCAATAAAACACTCTGCTGCTGGGGGACAGGACCGACTGTCTCTGCCCCCTGTAACTCAGCCGGCCGCTGGGGAAAGGAGACTGGGCTCTCTGTTCCCTGCAAATCACACTGCCGCTGGGGAATGGAGACTGGGCTCTCTGTTCCCTGCAAATCACACTGCCGCTGGGGAATGGAGACTGGGCTCTCTGTTCCCTGCAAATCACACTGCCGCTGGGGGATGGAGAGGATGCTCTCCTCTCCCTGTGGGGCCAGTGGAGAGACCTCGGTCCCATCTCCACTTGCCAGCTGGAGGTCCTCCCAGTACATCTCTACGATATCCTCCCAGCTGAAGGGCTCTGGACCTGGGTCTGCCACGATGCTCTCCTGCTGGGTATCCTCAATGGAGTGGAACAGGTGTTTGTAATCCTGCTCCAGTTCCCATTCCAGGGATACTAGGTGCGTCAAGTCCGGTCTCACTTCGTGGGGGTCATCCCAGACTTGCATACCCTCCCTCCAGTCAAAAATATCTTGGAAACGGGTCTCATCAGGGCTCCCAAAGTCAGATTCTGTGAAAGCTTCCCACAGCAAGCCAGGGCCATTAAACTCTTCTCCCTCCGGGTTATCATGCTCCACTGTCCAGGGTGTATACCGAACTGTATACCACCAGAGTGCCTGGTAGGCATCCTCTAGCCATAGCTCCTGCCATACCCGGTGCTCGAGCTCCTTTACCCATTGCTCCAGGGGCTGCTCTCCCAGGAAGGGCATCCGCAGTGCCAGTCGCGTCTGCTGTCGCTGCTCCTCGCTGGGGAGTCCCTCGCCCCTCTGATACTGTATGTTATCCAGTGCCTGGTACCAGATGCCTTTCCTTATTGCATCCCGGCCATCCAGGTCTTCCTCCTCATATGGAACTGCTGTTTGGTTCAAGCCTGGTTCCATCCTGCTGCTGTCAGGGTCGCTGTACTGAGACATGCGTTGCCCTCAAATTATAAATCCAGGAAATGGTTTGCCTTGTAGCTGTCCTTCTGGGCTGTGAGAACCATCCCACCGCTTGCCACCAATGTAACGGACCGTCTACCGGACGAAGTAGACCCTCTGTCCGTTGTGGGAAATCACCTCCTTAGCCCCCACTTACAGCTCAGCATTCACCCAGCAAGTCTTTACTGGACCCTTGCTCTTTGTACCCAAATAGACAGGACATCTAGCAGTTAGGTACAGCAAGATTGAAGAACTCCTTTATTTGTGTAACAACACAGACTTATAAAAAGATATACACATGACTTCACAGAGATTAGTATACAAGGGGGGGGGGGGGGGGGGTGGAACTAAACATAGTGTTCTCCAACTAACTGGGGCTAGGAAAACAGACATTCAGACTGCAAACCAAATAGGAATTAACATAGAGTGAGTAGACCTAATTACAATACACACATCAATGTACACAACATAATCAGTTTACCAGTTAAAACAGAACAATGGATGTTGGAGTAAACTATTGGAGTCACAGTCACATTATAAACCTTCAGAGTGGTCTACTCACAGAATTAAACATTACACATAAACCAATACACTAACAGAATATAACTAACTAACAATATTAACGTATAGTGTTATGGCACATCCATTACCCAGGTGGTCCGTTCATTCGTGAGTTGGTTCGGTAGATTCAATCTACCGAACACCCAGGTAGAAAGGCACGAACAAGCCTTTCTGCAGGGGAAAATACAAGCTTTTACCATGGGGCCATAGTCCAGAGGCAGCAGGCGAGCAACCAGGCTTCTCCAGAACATAGTGGCGAGGTTGGTTCCGCCACAATTAGGTTATAGCCCTTCAACATGAAAAGAAAAAAAACCAACAACAAAAAAAAAAAAAAAACATATAAACATTGCCTATTTCTAAACTCAGGACAAATATTAGAAATTATTTAGTCGGTGTGATTTTTACGGTTTATAATTGTGTAAAATATTTTTCAGGTCAAAGTCAGAAAAAGTGTTTGGTTTTTAAATTGTTCATATCACATCATCAAATTATATGATGGAAATTAAGGTATCTAAAGAAAGCCCTTGTTATGGCAATAAAAACACTATAACTTAGGTTGCATTAAACAAAAAAATAAAATAAATTACACCTAATACAAAAAGCAGAAAAGTGTAAAACAGCCTCTGTCAGGTAGCATGCCTCGTCAATAATTGTAAAATATATATCTAGCCTTCTTTTATAGTCTTAAATATTGGTAAAAAGCCAACAATCTGATTGAGAATGAACATTGGTTGCTGTCCCTTATACCGGATGGGAGTGGAAGAAAAAAAAAAAACTAGTCTCTCAGTCTTTAGTTAATCAGGGTTGGGGAGAGTCTCAGTGTTAAAAACAGAGCAAAGCACAGTAGCAGATTTAGGTCACCGCTGATTAAAACCCAGTGATTTCCCAATTTCTATTCATTACTTCTAAAACTTGCAAATGAAGCGGTATGAGTAGGCGGGATAAATCATTGAGGTTTTATCAGGACTCTGTCTGTTCACTGATGATGCCAACCCCTGCTGCTAATGATGCAGCTTGGAGCCAGCTGCAAGCAGGACAGCTGTAGGAGAAGCAGAGAATGTGCAGATTACACAGCCGGACATACCCTGGAGCCAGCACAGCATCCGACAAACAAGCAGAAGAATAGCCTGTCAGAGCAACACTTCCATCCAGTAAGGGTCATGTTGCCAAATACAGCACCGGCTGCACAGAAGAGCCTGTGTGAAAACTAGAGTCTTTTGAGGAATGTGTTGTACGTTAAAACAATGACGTGGGTGTGTGTAGGTAACTGGGCTAATGTAATTCTGTGTGCGCAATCACCTCTTTAAAGAATGATAATCCAACATCTTAAAAAGGAAAGCAAAGCTAGCAGCTAGTATTCAGATGCGTGCATAGGGAGAGGAGCTGTCACAGAAAGAGAGGCTCCAGCAGGGAAAGAGGAGTCATCGGGAGGAGCCAGCATCAGCATGGTAGGGGGCAGGGTGTCCCAACACATACACACACTGCAGAAGATTTTTTGATTGAATTAAGTGTTTCTAAAGAGGTTATACAAAATACAAAAAAAAACATTAATTATATCTAGCTGTAATAATTCAAATCTCTCAATTTCAAGATGTAAAAAAAAAAAGATAAAGTCCTGCTATGGAGACATTGCTGTTGAGTGATTAGACCCAAGGGTAAAACATTATACCCTACGGTACAAACATCACCACTAACTCTCTAAGGGCTAGGGACTCTCACTGCTATGACCCTGAAACAGTTAAGTTCGCGTCATAAGCAAACCAAGCGCTTTGAAGTAGCAGGGTGGATATATGAAGAAACCACTAATCAAGTCATTCAATGGTGTGAAGCAAAATAGAACGTGTGAAAGAGCTAAACATTTCCACAAAATAATCTTGCTTTTTTTTGTAGCCGAGTCTGCTTCATTCTGACAACTGTCATGTTAAACACAATCCGTGGGACATTAACTACACATACAGCTGCTTAAACACAGACGTCCAATAAGACAACAGAGATTGGAGTACTATTGTCAACACCTAGAAACAAAGGAACATGTACTACTTAGGTGCCTCCTTCAAAAATGATTGACAACCAAAGTGATTTAAGGAAATGGGACGTGGATTTCTTTCTCATGGGTCTTATGGGGGCACAGCTTTCCAATGTGATCTATTGGCAGTATTCCCACTGACATCAAGTACTCCCATAAGAAGAGGAGCAATAACTCTGTGACACTTTCATTGCAGAATATGCACTCAGATTCTATAATAAGTATATCAGGTCTGGAATTTTAGAGCTGATAATGAAGGAATGCTAGATATCTATGTTGGCAAAAGATCAGTGATTGTTTGTTACAGCGTTACTAATGATAATTGTGAGCCATAAATCACTCAGAGAATGTATTCATCGTGTAGATATACTCCAGACCAATCCC
Organism: Pelodytes ibericus; assembly: GCA_036172795.1. Lineage (NCBI taxonomy): Eukaryota > Metazoa > Chordata > Amphibia > Anura > Pelodytidae > Pelodytes > Pelodytes ibericus. The sequence goes on from CM069857.1 coordinate 242,754,785, forward strand.
GGTTTATCTAATTTTTTATTTAGGGAGATGATTTTCAGCTTTTTAACATACATAGTTGCAGAGACGTCACTAGGTTTGGTGTCACCCGGTGCGGTAACTCAGGATGTCACCTCCCATTTCCTCCAATAACATGCAAAACAGATTCCTTAGTAAAGCCTGTCAGATGGCCCATTAAATATGCCACATGCAGGAGCCCCACAAATTATGCCACACACAGGAGCCCATTAACTATGCCACACACAGGAGCTTCATAACTATGCCATACACAAGAGCCCCATAAATTATGCCTCACTTCGGAGCCAAATTAATTATGCCACACACAAGCGCCCCTTAATTATGCCATACAGAAGTGCCCCTTAATTATGCCACACAAAAGTGCCCCTTAATTATGCCACACAAAAGTGCCCCTTAATTATGCCAAACATGAGGCCCAAAAAACATGCCACACAATATGCTATTAATTTTGCGACACACAGGAGCCCCACGAGGTGACAATTGAACAATTCTAAAACAATAAATATCTATACACACAAAAATCTCTCTCTATCTTTCTCTCTATAACTAGTTGCATTTATACTTATTTGATCTTTTAAATATTATATTCAACTATTTTCATATGTAATAAAAAAGTTATTGAAAATTTGCATTGTTTTTATTCCCTTCCTCTGCACCCACATTGGACCTAAAGGACTTAACACAGCACCATACAGTACCCACAGTACTTGCCATGCATCTATATTGCACCCACAGCACTTGGCTTGCACTCATATTGCACCTAAATGATTTTGCATGCCACAATGTCAATGCCCCACAGAACATACCACAGTGTCACTTTTCCCCACAGAACTAGCCAGTGTCACTTTCCCCATAGTACATATTATCTTGCACCACAGACCATGCCACAGCATCACGTTGCCAATTAAAATAAACCAGTTTTCCCATTAATATGCCAGTGTTAGTTTGCCCATAAATATGCCACAGCCAATTTGCCCAATAATATGCCAGTGTTATTTTGCCATTAATAAACCACAGCCAATTTGCCCAAAAATATGCCAGTATTATTTTGCCATTAATAAGCCACAGCCAATTTGTCTAATATGCCAGTATTATTGTGCCATTTAATATGCCACAGCCAATTTGCCCAATAATATGCCAGTATTATTCTGCCATTTAATATGCCACAGCCAATTTGCCCAATAATATGCCAGTATTATTTTGCCATTAATATGCCACAGCCAATTTGCCCAATAATATGCCAGTATTTTTCTGTCATTAATAAGACACAGCCAATTTGCCCAATAATATGCCAGTATTATTCTGCCATTTAATGTATGCCAGTATTTTGCCATTTAATGTATGCCAGTATTTTGCCATTCAATATAGGCCAGTATCATTTTGCCATTCAGTATATGTCAGTATTATTTTTCCATTCAATTTGCCAGTATTATTTTGCCATTCAATATGCCAGTATTACTTTGTCATTCAATGTGTCAATATTACTTTGCCACTCAGTATGCTAGTATTTAGCCATTCAATATATGCCAGTATTTTGCCATTCAATATATGCCAGTATTTTGCCATTTAATATATGGCAGTATTATTTTGCCATTCAATATGCCAGTATTTTACTCGTTATATGCATCCCTCCTCCCCCAGTACTTACCTCCTTGCTGCGCCGTGTCCCCGGTCGTCTCCTCCGTGCATTCTTCCCTCCTGCACGGAGGAGGGAAACACAACCACCAAGTATGACGTAAGGTCATATCCGGTCGCAATGATTTTTTTTTTCTTTTGCAGCCTAATGTAGCGGATGCAGCTATCAGAAAAAAATAAGTTCAGCAACGCAATGCGCTGTGGGCAGATGCCAGCAGCAAGAGTGTCACCCCTGCTGGGTGGGACGCCACTGCATAGTTTATTATGTAATCCAGGACTTGACAAATCCCAGAAGCCTGGGAGCCATGGCTCCTAAAATCCCTACTGCTGGCTCCTAATCTGTTTGTTTTACATAGATCTCAATAGAAGTTCCATTTCCCTGGCTCCTAAGAATAACCAGGCTGGCTCCTGAGCTGGTCTGTCTGGCTCCTAAAGTGTACAGAAGTTGGTCAAGCCCTGATGTAATACAAAAAAGCTTATAGATTTATTTCATTAGGACTGCGGAGGCACAAAAATCATAAGAGACAACCATTAAATATCAATGAAATAGAGGAATAAAAATTCCTTTACTCCATAGTGGGCTTGGGGGCAGGAAACGCTGTGAAACTCTCCTCTTCCTGTGTTATATTAATGGAAACACTAAATAAAAACAACAATTCCTTTGTTTATTGGGCTTGTAGTATTGTATGAGCGTGTTCAGATTTACAATTTTTGGGGGGTTTAATACTTTGAGATTGACGGTTGCAGCCAACTTACGACAGGTGTGAGAGCCATCTGACAGCTGTAAATTCTCGCTAGGCCAAAATCAGCAAGCTTGACCTGCCCGCCACTTGTCACCAGTATGTTTTCCGGCTTCAGGTCGCGATGCACAATACAGTTCAAGTGCAGGAATTCTAGGCCACATAGGAACTGTTTCATTAGGTCCTAAAAATAGAGGACATCGAGAGACAAATATAAAAACAATGCACATTTTTCCCTTAAGAATTCATTTAACTGATCCTATTGAATAAAGAAAAAATTATTAGTCAGGCTCAGAGAAAACTAGCGAGATAAAACCCAGATGTAGAGGCTATTAAGTGTCTTTCCGATTCTCACAAATTAAAACATACAGAGAACTTCCATATGTACCTGAGAATGACAGGCTTTAAAGAGGGACCAAATCCCCCAAAACAGGAAGCACCAAAGCAATATGGTTTTCTTTGTCAGTCTGAATTCAGTCAGCCTGTAGTTCCTAGACATGCAGGAACGATTAGTGTTCAAACACACCTCCAGCTGGGGAGGAGATAATAACCAAAATAGGAAACCCCTATAGCTTGTCAACAGTGCATAGTCAGAGCACCATTGAAAAGGCAGACGTGACCTCACTCAAATGTTTTAAACAGGCAGAATTGGTCTACCTGGACAAAATAGATTTTAGGTTCAATCTCACTTTATTCAATTATACTGAATGAGGACAGTCTGTTTTTTTAAATGTCCCAGTGCATGAATCATGTTAATATACTTTAAAATAGCAGGTTTTAAACTGTATGTAAGGGCAGCAGCACACGGCCCAGGATCTAGGATAACAAATACATGGAGTACGGGTCACTACTAATCAGAGTGTTAAACTCCTCGTTGAAAGTTCAGAGATTGCACGTACCTTGATAGTCTCCAGAGGCAAGCCTGGAGCAGGTACTTTCTTCAAGTAAGTCTTCAGGTCCTGATCCACATGTTCAAAAACAAGAGTTACTTTCGTCTCTCGGTCTGTGCGGGCAGAGGCACAAACATCCATCAACCTGGCAAAGTAACATCAGAAGCATTACATCCCGATATGTCCTCACAAACTGATCATTAGCTGAGCAAGGTAAAACCACCTGCCTCAACTACATCACTATCAACATTTTGATCCATTCCCAGATTGTTTGATTGCAAGACTTGCAAACCATGCACCAATCAATGTCTGAGGTCTATTCACTTATCAGTGAACTTACAAGGGAATTGTATTCTCCAAGTTGTCCATCTTTCCAACTCTGCTACTAAATTAATTACTGATTTGTGCAATTCTCTTGGCACTTCATCACAGTTTAGTGAAGAGACCCTCCTTGGGCAGATGTGACTGTTTTCTGACTCACCTTTTACAAATGTTTTGCAACTTTAAATTCACCCAAAGTCAATGAACAGGAAAGTCCTCGTGGAATGGAGTTTGTCCTGCTGTGGGAAGCCTGTGTTAAACTGCAGACATGGGTTGTCATAGGGTCATTTTCGGAATTTTCTGGTTAGTGAGATCAAATTGAATTCTACCTGTAAACGCACTTGTGTCAAACTGTTTTTTTAGAACACTTTTTTTTTGTAAAAAAGACAGAGCAGGGAAGGTCATGCAGTTTTACAGAAAAACTTGAATTTTAGCAATTGTGCTTGGTTATTAAAGCAATAGTGCTAAGGAGCTTTTCTGTAAGTTCTACGTGTGTTTATTTGTGAAATGAATTTATTTTTACTTTACAACAAATTTTTTAGTTGCCCTGTAGTTTCACACTGAAAATAAGAGGTCCTTGGAGAGATATCCAGGATTATGGCTACAGCAACAGCAACCATGATATGATACTGAAGTTCTCAGGAGATAGAAAGGAAAAACGGATAAGAATAGATCCGTCTCTTTTTCTACAGCATTTTGGATAGCACAGGTGGAACTACCCGTTTATTTTATATTTCTATGTGTCACTTTATTTTTGGTTGCACAAGAAACCTACTTATTTCATGGAAACTTTTTGAGACATGCTCTTATTATTTTACATATGGGCTTATACGGGCCATAGTCATGTGATGTTTATGAATCATTTTAATCTTAATCCCCATTAGTGTGTTTGGTATTTAAAAGTTCATATTTTACATACAATCTCTATGGTCCCATATGATGAAATGTCAATAAATATACCATTAGAGTTACAGCACTCTCCATATGCCTTTTTATTTTCAGTTAGCCACAATATACACATTTAACAGTCTACATGTATTTTCTTTACTGTTTCTTTATCTTTGTATGTTGCATTGAGTGGGGATAGCAGATGGGTGGGGCTGACAGTTTGGTAACCCCTCTAAAAAAGGTGCAATCTTTCCATCACACAGAAATTCCAAGATGACTTGGGTGGGGACCTTGATAACCAAATAATATATTTACTTTAAGACTTTACAAAACACACCCATTATCATTTTTAAAGTAAAACGTTCTTGCAAGTATGGCTTGGAGGCACTTAAAAAAAGTAAAACAAACTACCCCAGCTTACTGCTAGCCAATTTGACATTTTGTTCTTATGGTTTTCAGGAGCCATTTGGGTGTCTCACAGCCTTGTTCCTCAATAGGAGCATTTGCCCAGCTTCCAGCCCCATGTATTATAAGGATGGTGGGCTACCTGCCCTAACCCCACAATGTTTCCAACAGTGGGGAAGGGAACTGTATGGCTGGGACCCAGACCTAATTATCATTAGGGGCAAAGCTTTTTTAAGAAGTATATAGATTTTAATTTCTGTTTTAGACAATTTTGGCTTATTTTGGGGGTGGGTTTGTTAAGGCTAATCCATAGGATTTGCAGGGCTGAAACTCCCAAACCAAATATGGCCGAAATTGAGCCTGAACTTTTTGAAATTATGAAAATTCGACTACTTTGACCAATCTGAACCCATTTCAAGCCGGATCAGACCCTACAGTGCTATACACACAAAGTCACACATACACACACACACACAATCACAAAGTCACACATACACACACACACACAGTAGTTTTTGTTTGCTTGTGTTTTTAAATAAATGTAAAAATTATCTATTTCAATGTGTACCACCTCAATAATGCTTTATCTCATTGCAGGGAAGCGGTCTAGTCAGTTACCCTGAGGGCTGGGATGTCACATGACACGTGTGCAAGGTGGCAGAGCGGGCAGCAATGCACTCCTGTACACAGGAGTGTGATTTTAAACGACCATGCTCCGTTACTAACCTATTTTCACATAGCACATCTCTCACAGAAATGCCAAGAACTGTCTGCAGGATCCAATTTTTTAAATCGAAATTACAAATTATGGTGACATAAAAACACTTGAAAACTACAGATGTGTGAACCAATGTAGAAGCATATGCTAGCTATTGGGAGAAAAAGAGTGGGGATTTGCAGTCTTTCAATGAATTCATCCATTATTTACCTATGAACTCAGTGATATTTTTGGGAGGAGAAGCACACAAAGGGTCAATCATGCCTCAATATTTTGTACGGGCTCTGTCATGGGGGTGCTACATGCAAGGTTAGAATAATAATTAGCAATGAGCAGCATATCTTATGCAACCTGAACTGATCCCTGCACAGAGACATATCCAAGAATGCACTTGTTGTATTTTCGCCTCTCATGTCCACTTGGTGTACACTGAATAATCCCTGATGCATATTTTGTTATTCTTGCCTTGTGAAAACCTTTCTTCTGCCATGTTTTTATAATGCTCCATCAGCACACCAGAGAAAGGAGAGGTGTAACCTGCCTTCCCAAGATAAATGCTTCTTTTCAGTAGGATGTCTTGCCTTGACGGCTTCATTACTCAAAAAGACAAAAGCACGTCTTCCATGCAGATTATATACTAACAGCCATCTACAGCAGGACATCTGCTAAGTGAAGAACATAATACAATTGTAACTAACTGCCTAGCTCCAGTTCAGCTTCTACCTTTAACTCTTTCACTATTCAGGCTGCCTGGAGAACAGCTGCTAAGCAGGCCCCAGGACTACTTAGGGAGAAGAAATCTTCCCAATGTCGACTGCAGATCTTAACTGTAAAAGAACAGATCAATGCAATGTTCAAATGGTCCAAATAAGATACAGAACACCATGGGGTTTATATATATATATATATATATATATCTATATCTATATCTATATATATATATATACACACACACACACACACATACAGGTGCATGTGTAAATGACTTCAGAAGGGTTGCACTTATTGGTTGCTCTGGCATGTGTAGTGTGTTGTTGGCAGACACGTTAACACATGCAACATGTATACAAAAAGGTCACATTGCCGTTCGAAATGCCATCAGCACCAGCTAGTTTTTTTTTTGGGGGGGGGGGGTAGTAATAGATTTTTTTTATTATTTTCAGTAAATAAACAGTAAAATTGGGGTAAAGAATAAAAAAAAAAAAGTGTCAAAGTGACATGAAGAAAAAGACCAAAAAAAAACATCAGTTGCGTTAATACAGTAATACGGTCAGTATACAAATATTACATACAAACATGAATCCACATAATAAAAACAGATCAGCTGTATAAAAGCAATCAGTTCTGCAATATCCACGCTTGTTTTGTGATTATTACAAGGACCTGTCCTTCAAAACTCACATTAACCAACTAGTTTTTGATGCTCAAATGTGATATTGTTTTAAAGAAACCACTGTCCCATACCACAAAATCCACACCCCAAATTGTAACATTCGCTAAAATTTCAAATGCATAAAAAAGTCACCATGCTAGCATCACAGTACGTGCGTGTTAATTCAGTGTTGAGGCCAAAATTCTACAAGCATCTTTAAAGGTCACTAAATGTCACGGACAGTCATCTCTCACATGATGGCTGCATGCAATATGAACTTCCTGATGAGGCCTGTGTCAGACCTTCATATTTGTTATGCTATTGGCTAGATAGAGGATAGTGTGTATTGTGTAATTAAACATACAGCAATCTTGAATTAAGAAGTGCCCATTCCATCAGGCAGTCGCTGCAAGAATCGCAGATAGTTTTTGGGGGTAATAGGTAATTAGACAGATGCCCACTTCTGTACCACTTCTGCACCGTTCAAAAGTGATTCTATTATATCTGGAAGAGACTATTATCTTGTCAAGTTATCAAAGAGGGTTTGTGTTAATGCATCAGTTAGTGTTTAATGTGTATCGGTTTTGCATACAAATGTACACAGGGAATCCTTGGGAAACGCTTTCAAAGTTCCCAGCTTTTGCTTACAAAACAGAGCTAATGTAAACTTTGCAAGAGAATAGTGCATATGACCTGGGTCTTGTACCATGAGCATGTGCAGTAATAGCTTCATGCAAAATCGGGTAATTGCCACCATGTGTTTGGTAGGGTCAAGCTGTGTGATGTGATACAAAAATCCTGCAAAAGGTCATTTTTCAAGTTAGGCAAAATTGTTACTGGAAAAAACATATGTATATTAATACATTTTTCTTATGACCAATGGTCGAGTGACAATTTAAAATGAAATTAGCATTACATAGTGAAAACCACATTGATATTATTGCTTCTGCACACTTCGTTAGTTTAGCTGTAACTATATCTACACCATATTTAAATGTACACCGGGGTATAGGTGGCTTGTGGTTCGACCTCTGTAAATAAACATATGATCCTTTCCAAGGCTGCGCCGCTGTAGCAATATAATATCCTCAGCCCTATTTTAAAAAGACAGATACTTTCTCTGCATTACTTATTGTACATTGCAGTACAGTTCAAATATTTATCCAAATTCCAAGTTTAAAAAAAAAAAAAACTGGACAAACTGCACCACAACTTTGAATGTGGGAAAGCGCATGGAAGGACATGTGCATATTTTTGGTTACCCAGGCATGACTTTCAAACTCCCTTGGGGTCCTCAAATTTCAAAATGGAAAGTATGTCTTAATATTTATTGCAGTATAAAAAAATTATGCGAGTCAGCATGTAAAATCCAGCTGTTTGTGGGCGAAGATTCTGACATCAGGGTACAAATGAGAAGGTGGCAGACCATTCAGAATGAGAGAGACCATTAGTTCTGTTTGGAATATTATATATTTCTGTGCCAACATTTGAATTTTGAAGTGGAAGGATGATAAAGTTTGGCAACAGGGATAAACCCAGTGGCAGAAAATGCCACCTTTAAACTGATAACACAGGCTTACTGCAAAATGATACAAAATATCCATTGTGCTCGGGTTATGGAATTTTAGTGGCAGAAAAGCAAGAGAGTGGAGACAGGCGGCATCAGGTCCTGTTTGTGGACTGGATCCCACTTTTCCACAGTACCATAGCATTGTGCTTGTGCTGGAGGTAGCCTTAACAATGATTGACACTTGGTATAAAGAAAATTACTATGTGATCTCAGGATATTACCAAACCCATGAACACCTTAAAGATGCCAGTCCTAACCAGGTTGCCAAGTGAGTTGCATCACGGATTGCTGAAGGGCATTGCAGATGCCTTTTCAAGTGAAGCCTATTTTTAGATCCACATTTTGCATGAACTCAGAGAATTTGTATAGTTGGTACCGACCCGCTCTGGGTGGGTTAATACAGCCTATGGGGCCTTTCCTAATATTCTTTTGTTTAATGACATTGCTTTGCAAGTCGAGTGTTTGAACCCAGATCCTACAGGCAATGGTACCTTCCTTCCAATCCCTATTTTATCTATATTAAAAGCTTGGATGTTTAAGAATATTAAAGTTGATTTGCTCATTCTGATCAAAAAATTTAAAAAAAGGGAGATAAAGAAAGATTTGAAACAGCTTCTTTTCTAATGTGATTTTATCGGCACTTAAAAATGTGTGGGCATTTTCTGGGAGAAAGAGAGACAGGGTCGGCACCCAACAGACAGTCAGATGTGAGTAGCAGGTGGTCACTCTGGTTGGCTGAGAGCGCCAGCGCATCCAGATCGGTGCAAGACGCATGTAAACCTGCAAGTATCTATTAAGATACATACCATGCTTACACTGGAGAAGGGGCAAAGGTTTAAAAGAAGCAAAGTGTTAAAACAAATCCTTTAGTTAAAGTTTAGAAAAATGATCATAACAAAACCTGTTAAAAATTATTCCCAGTGTTTCTGTTAGAGACACGGGCATTAATACTGAGGTACCAGCATTAAGCAAGGAATCCAGCTGGCAAAGGAATGATTTGGGAAGTGCTCACACATACCTCTGATGTGTGTACTTGCATGTGCATGAACCTAGCTTTTACTTAATTTACCAAACCTGTAATATGAGGTGGATGTCGGTCATGATATCCAATCACAGATATGGAGGGTCTTTAAAATAGGCAAAATTTGCAAAAACACTACAGACTGGTTAAATAGACCAGAACCTTAAGTTACCAAACTCAATAATGACATTTTATGACTGACCAATCACAGTGTCCATACATAATGGAACTGCTACTTCCTTTAGAATGTATGATTTCATATTTGCCTGCATTAGAATGAACAAGACAGAGTATGTTCTGTGTCTATGCAGTCTCAGAGAAATCACACTTTGTTCTCAGATGGTCAGTGACATCAATGTGGAATTATTTGGTATCACATGACCTTGCTCAGACATTTTCCCAAAAGCCAATGGGAAATGCTCTTTCTTGACATACTGCCTGGCACATGGAGCCAAAGCAAATCTGTTACTCTGTTATTGATCATAAGACAGACAAAAGGTGATCCACAAAAAAAAATTAAAAGATTTCTATCAGGTGTAATGTTTAAATTGGACTAGGGCATGGCAAAGCTAAATTCTTTTTGTGGTTGCTGTTTCTGCAATGACTGGAGGAGAGAATTGGTATTTGGTTCTGATTAAAAAAAACTACAACAGAATCTAAGGGATTAGAGAAAAAAAAAGATAGTAGCACAGAACACATTCTAAAAATGTTGTAGGCAGAAAAGTTATTCTAAAAAAAAAAAAAAATAAACTCATCACAAGTTTGCATAAGCCAAACATGTTACATTCCATGCATATTTACAAAACCAGAAACCATCATCAAAACATTTCAAACCTTATTTTCTTTTTTTACAATAGAATTTTTTCTATTTTATTTATTCACTGCTTAGTTAGAATAGGCTTTGTGATGTGACTGCACCTGACCCTAATTACTGCTGCACACGCTGATGTGTTCCTCTCAGCACAACAAAGATAAAACATGATATAAAGAAGTGGTGCGCAAATGAACTAATACCAGGGCTCGACAAACCCCAGGCGCCAGGTCGCCATGGCGACCAGTAAATTGGACCTGGCGCCTGGGTGCCGTCAGTCTCATGGTCCCCTCACCACTGCCAATCTGAATTTTTTTTTTTTTTGCGGAGCGCGAGGGGGTAAAGTCTTTGCCATCCGCACAGACTGCAAGCTCCGCCCCCTCGCGCAACGCGTGTCTGTGTGCCGGGTGTCGTCACGTGACATCCTGGCACTCAGATCGGCTGCAACACGAATGTCCCCCTTCCCTGCAATGAGGTAAAGCAGCAGGGAGGGGGGACACGTTAAGAAACCAAGAAAAGACTGTGTGAGGTGTGTGTGTGTTTGAATATATGAGTGTATATATGTGTATGTAAAGTAGGTGTGTGTGTGAGGTGTTTGGATATATGGGTATATGTAAAGTAGGTGTGTGTGAGGTGTTTGTATATATGTGTATATGTAAAGTAGGTGTGTGTGAGGTGTTTGGATATATGGGTATATGTAAAGTAGGTGTGTGTGAGGTGTTTGGATATATGGGTATATGTAAAGTAAGTGTGTGTGAGGTGTTTGGATATATGGGTATATGTAAAGTAAGTGTGTGTGAGGTGTTTGGATATATGGGTATATGTAAAGTAGGTGTGTGTGAGGTGTTTGGATATTTGTGTATGTGTCAAGTAGGTGTGTGTGAGGTGTTTGGATATTTGTGTATATGTAAAGTAGGTGTGTGTGAGGTGTTTGGATATTTGTGTATATGTAAAGTAGGTGTGTGTGAGGTGTTTGGATATATGGGTATATGTAAAGTAGGTGTGTGTGAGGTGTTTGGATATATGGGTATATGTAAAGTAGGTGTGTGTGAGGTGTTTGGATATATGGGTATATGTAAAGTAGGTGTGTGTGTGAGGTGTTTGTATATATGTGTATGTAAAGTAGGTGTGTGTGTGAGGTGTTTGTATATATGTGTATGTAAAGTAGGCGTGTGTGAGGTGTTTGGATATATGGGTATATGTAAAGTAGGCGTGTGTGAGTTTGTATATATGTGTATATGTAAAGTAGGCGTGTGTGTTTATGAATTGCGTGTATGCTTGCGTGATTGTCTGGCTCCTAAATTTTTTTGCTGGCTCCTAAAATCTAATTACATTTGTCAAGCCCTGACTAATACCCTTAAATAAGAAAAATACATACAAAAAGGAATAAAGAAATAAAACCACTTGTGGGTCAGCACACAACAAAATATACAGGAAGTATAGACTTAACAGAAAAAGTTGAAATATCAATATACTCAATGGCATATGCAAAAAAGGAACTATACAAATGTGTGACCCCTTGCAGAAATTCAGTCAAATGGGTCAGAGCCATAGATAACTGGCTCGAATATAGATATTATGGGACCTCAGTCCCCACCATTTATCACCACTTCCACATACACTGCACCGTAAGTCACTCCCACCTGACATTACTTACATTGCAGTGTAAGTAGAAGTAAGGGGAGACAGCTGTGCTGGTGTCAAGATCTATCAGTGAATGAAGACCAACAGTACATACACTACTAGATCTCTGAAAACACTGTGCATGTTACATGTGCATCTTATTGATTTTAATGTAAACCTTGTCTAAAGGAGGCCAATAAATCTTGTGTATTTTCATACTACACTATGTCTGCTTTTCTCTACTCCTCTGCCTTCGTCTAGATATTCTGTTGAATCTCCAGGTGATCTACGTTGCTGCTTTAATTGAAAGACTGAGGCCGCATAATACCATTTATATTAGAGCCAATTATATTTGGCTCTGAGCCATATGCAAGAACCATTTAGGGAAGAAGCAGTCAGCTGGTATTATCTATAGTGGAGTGGTCAGCACAGTCAGCTGATTTCAACCCTATTGAGCTATTGTTTGAGCAGCTGGACCGTATGGTACACAAGAAGTGGCCATCAAACCAATAAACCTTATGGGAGATGCTTCAGAAGCACAAGGTGGCATCTCTTTAGATTACCTCACCAAAGGATGAGTAACTAGGAGTACCAAAAGGTCTGCAAAGCTGTAATTGCTGCAAATGGAGTATTCTTCGGTGAAGATGTTTTGACTGTACTTCCTACTCATTTTGCAACTCTTTTGATGTTTCATGGTAAATGACCCGACATTTTTAAACATTGTATGTTGCACATTTTGCTAGAAATCTGCCATAATCAACAACTAGGGAGTACGAGCGCACCTCAAAAACAGGCACTGTAAAAACATAATGCTCACTCCCCTCACTTTCCAAACGTGTGTAAGATATCATTATCTTCCTTCACGAGAGAGAAGACAGTACCTTCTGTAAGAAAAGCTTGTTTTCAGATAAAACAAGTATAGGAGTTTAGCTAGGAACTATACATTTCATGAGGATACAAGCATCACCACCATTATACTGGCAACATAACTTTTCATTTAACAAAGAAGTAAAAGTTATTTTTAAAATCTTGTTGCACGCAAATGCATGGCCAATAATATTAGCTCAAGCATATGAATTGTGACAACATTAAAACTTAGCGTCACTGCTGGACAACATCCCACACCCCGGAAAACAAATAATGTGATTCACATTTTAAAAACAAAGGAACGCCAATGAACCAGGGAGAGAAACATGCAAATACTGAACCACCTTAATTCACTTACTTTACGATGTTTGGATGGTCAAAGTGCTCCAGGCGTTTCAGTAGAGCCACTTCTCTCACTGTAGAAAGAGGTAGCCCGTTCTCATTGGTCTGAACCCGCACATTCTTGAGGGCCACAAACTTCCCGCTCTGTAGATCTCGTGCCTTGTACACAGTGCCATAGGCCCCAACACCAATCTCTGCAACAGGTTCGTACTGACCCCGCATTTCTTTAGCCATATTCCAGGGATATTTCTCCGTCCCCTGTGTGGACACAGAAAATAAATAAATATAAATGCAGTGATGTCATTACCTCAGCAAAAGGTTAAAAAAAAAAAAACGCTATCTTGATTTCATTGGCAACAGAGATATTGTGAAATTGATTCACCTCCAAAAACAACCAAGGTTGATTTTCTGCCATGCCTTCAAATATTTCCTGACCAATTACGTATGATTCACTTTAAAAGTTTATCAATGAACAATTAATAGACTAATGATCATCACCGACAACACATAATTCATCATCAGATGATCGATCTTTTATTGTCCTTCATTTTTAAGAAAATACCTTTAAAAAAGAAAAAGCTATAATCACAGGGGTCACTAACTTTATTTCTGAAGTAGGCCACATGGTCAAAAGTGTGTCGTGTATTGGGCAGCATTACCTTTTCTAATTTACAGTAATGGTGAAGAAAAGCATGTTAGCTAAAGAAATATGTTCATTATTTAACAGCAATAACACAAAAGCAGATCAATGGTTTACATTCCTGAGAAATAAAATGGCAGTAACAGCCATCAATAAATAGTTAAATACATGTAATTTACTTAGGATAGTTACTGGATTTATAAATGTTGTCATAAAAATTTTAAATATTTTAGAGAAGTGATTTTGAGCCAACAAATACCAACTCATCCGTGATCACCAACTAGTTGTTGCTGAACTGTAAGTTATATGATGCTCAGCCAGTCAGCAACTGCTGGGCAGCTACAGATTGGTAATCTTTGTTCCATAAAAGTCGATCAATATATATACTATAATGGTAGAAAAATATTACACGTGAGCTGTGTTTTAACCAATAAGAAATAGGGATGACTTTTTTTTTTCAAATTCTGACACTTGCTAAAAAAAGAAGATCTTGCTGGCGACCAGTTGCAAATGGAGCTGAACTTTTTCCAAAAAGGATGATAGAAGTTGTTGATCTGGCACCTTAATATTTGCTTGTGTGTGGGAATGGTAGTTCTCATCAGCTATCCTCTGGCACAACTGCTTTTGCTGTGCAGTGCAAACCTGTTAATGCTCATATAGTGCCTAAATGGCTTTGAAGGACTGGGGCAGTACACAGCAGGTGTACATAGACCTGGTACATGTGCAAGTCTGGGTCACAACAGCTGTAGTAGCATGTAGAAACCTAGCCTGTAGCATTCCACTTACTGTGGACTTCAAATCCTACCATGCTGAAGTAAGACTTCAAATGCAAGTCATAACATCAATTCAAAAAGTTTATATGACCTAAATGACAATTTTTACTTTTAGGTTTATTGCCGTCAACAATCTAAGTCACAAATTACTAATCTATAGGACCCTGGTAAAAAAAATGCAGTTTTGGAGAATAGGCTAAATATTATAATGATTGTAACCACTTGTCTACAGATACATACTTTAGTATGTATTTCTACCATCGAGTAGGTGAGGTAGAGTCCCCTACGGTAATAATTAGTGGACAGGAAATATCTATTTTCTAGGCAGTATGTCCTCCCCGGAAATCCACATTGTCCTACCCAGATAGTGCTCCTTTAAATGAGGCGAAGGCTCCCCGCGGTGGCAGTAGTGATGAGTTCTTTGTGCTTCGCACATGTGCCACCTTATCGTGAATGGAGAGAAGGCAGCAAACTCCATGCGGCCCACAACCTACATCATGCTATGGAATAACCAAGTGTATTTCTCCATGCCCACCTCTTTTCCCATTACTTTCTCCTCCCCTTCCTGCTAGTTACTTTTTCTCTCCGTTTTTCTTAATAGGTCAAAGCCTAGCAAAGTGATGACTAACCTTTGGCACTCCAGCTGTTGCGGTGTACAGTTCCCACGATGGCTGACCGAGCATCATGGGAAGTGCAGTACACATTTACTAAGGTGCCATCGGTTAGCCCTCACTGGCCTAAACATTTCAGTAATATGATTAAATGCAGTCAATGATAGAGTTTCAGGATTTTCCTCCCATACACCCCATTTGTTTCCCCAATTCATTTAAACAGCTTAACCTTCATAAACAAAGCTCAGCCAGATATACATCGGAAACAAAGGTCGATGTGAAAAGCTCTAGAAAACATCTGTTTATTAGTGACCGGTTTTCTTATGACTCAATACCCTTTCAGCAGTCCTCTCAGCCTATGCTCAGCTACCCTGATCTGAGCCTCTCCCCTATCCAACATCGCCAATGAGGCCATTACAAACACCCCTATGCACTATAAAGTGCATCAAAACCACAACTCACCAAGCAAGAATTTGCTAAGAAAAAAGTGTTGATTTGTCATAAATGCAAAATATGATTCTCAAAATTTGTCTGCAAACCACATTTCCTGCCTAATAATAACAACAGCAGATGGCTGGCAGATAACCAGCCGTTGTTTAGCACACTTTTATAGTCACAGAATACCCCCTTACCCGAGCTCGTCTTGTTAGCAGTTAGTCAGTACACTCATGTCGGTTGCCCCTGCTTGTTTCCAATACTCAGCTTATCTCGACAAGTTTACATGCTCTAAGAATTCACTTTAGTGCTCAGATCACTTCCTGCAAATCGTCACTCCCATTACTGAATCTAGAACTCCCCCCTTCGTCTCACGCCCACTGAAATTATGTAACCAGCCTCAATGAATAACATTTTAAAAATGTAAAGATTTTTTTTTTTCATGTTGCCCTCCTCTAATGGTGTATAGTAAATATATTTAGTATTTTAAAATATTCTGAAAAATAAACAGCTGTGAAGATGCTATGGTCTTATTGTATAAAACTTCTCTTCTTAAGTAAAGTTTCTAAAAGTGCAAACACCATGGAAACCAATGGAATTTATTTATTTATTTACAAAGTGTTTTACCAGTAAGAAATCATTGAGATTTCTCTAGTTTTCAAGTATGTTCTGGGGACCCAGTCCAGAATGGAGTTACACAGAGTTACACATTTAACAGTAGATTAAAAATACATACATACATATATTTAAACAAGTTGGTAGGAGAATTGTTCTGTTGTTTAGGCCACATTTAGAACGTTGCCTCAAAATTCATTTTTTTTACATTTCTTTTTATAAATATCCCTCAATGGATTCTAGAATGCAAATAAATTAGTAAATATTATCTTGATTTGACACACATTCCATTCATATATTAAGTATGACTGATTTTGTTTTGACTGGCATTATTAGTTTGGAATGTGTTGCTGAGCATCTTATCACTTACCAATTATTATGGCTTCTAATGTGTTAGAAATTATTTCTTTGATATTTGAACTCACATGCCATGTTGTCCCATTAGCAATAAGGATGAATTTTGACTTGTGTGCTTTATATACAATAAATGTTATTTTTTGAAAACATACCATTTATTGGACAAGAGTTTAATAATGATAATAATAATATTAACAATGGTTTTAACAGGAAAGGTGCATTCATTTAGACTCTGGGTTTCAAGCAAAATAAACATAGGAGTGATGATATTCTGACTAGAGATGTCGCGAACATAAAATTTTCCGTTCGCGAACGGCGAACGCGAATTTCCGCAAATGTTCGCGAACCGCCATAGACTTCAATAGGCAGGCGAATTTTAAAACCCACAGGGACTCTTTCTGGCCACAATAGTGATGGAAAAGTTGTTTCAAGGGGACTAACACCTGGACTGTGGCATGCCGGAGGGGGATCCATGACAAAACTCCCATGGAAAATTACATAGTTGATGCAGAGTCTGGTTTTAATCCATAAAGGGCATAAATCATCTAACATTCCTAAATTGTTTGGAATAACCTGCTTTAAAACATCAGGTATGATGTTGTATCGATCAGGTAGTGTAAGGGTTACGCCCGCTTCACAGTGACAGACCAAACTCCCCGTTTTACGCACCGCAAACAGTCCATTTGCACAACCGCAAACTCCCCATTTGCACAAGGTTGGATACCAAGCTAGCCATGTCCCGTTCCTTGTCCTCACTGATATCATTGAAGGTCTCTTCCTCCACCCAGCCACGTACAACACCAAGAGTCCCCGAAAGGTGACAACAAGCCCCCTGGGACGCCTGCTGTGTTTGGTCTTCCACCTCCTCAAAGCCACCTTCCTCCTCTGACTCCTCTTCTTCAGACTCCTCTCTCTGCGTTGCCTCTCTCTGCGTTATTATAAGGTGTGTTAGGTAGTACTATTCCTATCAGTTTAATCCCTGTTACGTCCCCTATCAGGGGACGTGTATATGGCATCGATTTTAGGAACCGGGAGATGGAAAAAGATGCTTGGTTGGTCCTCCTACTTCAAATTTGGGGCACTGCGCATGCAATCTAATGTGCCACCAGATAGGAGTGGTGTGTTAAGTAGTACTATTCTTATCAGTTTAATCCCTGTTACGTCCCCCTCATCAGGCCTTTTTTAGTCGAATGTATCGCCCACTGTCAGTCCCTTCGGGATCCATCCCTCATTCATCTTAATAAAGGTGAGGTAATCTAGACTTTTTTGACTTAGGCGACTTCTCTTCTCAGTGACAATACCTCCTGCTTCACTGAAGGTCCTTTCTGACAGGACACTTGAAGCAGGGCAGGCCAGAAGTTCTATCGCAAATTGGGATAGCTCAGGCCACAGGTCAAGCCTGCACACCCAGTAGTCAAGGGGTTCATCGCTCCTCAGAGTGTTGATATCTGCAGTTAAGGCGAGGTAGTCTGCTACCTGTCGGTCGAGTCGTTCTCTGAGGGTGGACCCCGAAGGGCTGTGGCGATGTGTAGGACTTAAAAAGCTCCGCATGTCCTCCATCAACAACACGTCTGTAAAGCGTCCTGTCCTTGCCGGCATGGTCGTGGGAGGAGGAGGATTACTTTCACCTCTTCCCCTGTTAGATTCCCGTTGTGCTGTGACACCACCCTTATACGCTGTGTAAAGCATACTTTTTAATTTATTTTGGAACTGCTGCATCCTTTCAGACTTGCGGTAATTCGGTAACATTTCAGGCACTTTCTGCTTATACCGGGGGTCTAGTAGCGTGGACACCCAGTACAGGTCATTCTCCTTCAGCCTTTTTATACGAGGGTCCCTCAACAGGCACGACAGCATGAAAGACCCCATTTGCACAAGGTTGGATGCCGAGCTACTCATGTCCCGTTCCCCGTCCTCAGTGATCTCACTGAAGGTATGTTCTTCCCCCCAGCCACGTACAACACCACGGGTACCAGATAGGTGACAACGAGCACCCTGGGATGCCTGTTGGGGTTGGTCTTCCTCCTCCTCCTCAAAGCCACATTCCTCCTCTGACTCCTCTTCCTCACAATCCTCTTCCAGCGTTGCAGGTCCAGCAAGCGATGCTGATAAGGCTGTTTCTGGTGGTGATGGTGACCACAACTCTTCCTCTTCACGCTCATCTACGGCCTGATTCAGCACTCTTCGCAGGGCACGCTCCAGGAAGAAAACAAATGGTATGATGTCGCTGATGGTGCCTTCGGTGCGACTGACTAGGTTTGTCACCTCCTCAAAAGGACGCATGAGCCTACAGGCATTGCGCATGAGCGTCCAGTAACGTGGCAAAAAAATTCCCAGCTCCGCAGAGGCTGTCCTAGCACCCTGGTCATACAAATAGTCGTTAACGGCTTTTTCTTGTTGGAGCAGGCGGTCGAACATTAGGAGTGTTGAATTCCAACGTGTCGGACTGTCGCAAATCAAGCGCCTCACTGGCATGTTGTTTCGCCGCTAGATATCTGAAAAGTGCGCCATGGCCGTGTAGGAACGCCTGAAATGGCCACACACCTTCCTGGCCTGCTTCAGGACGTCCTGTAAGCCTGGGTACTTATGCACAAAGCGTTGTACGATCAGATTACACACATGTGCCATGCACGGCACATGTGTCAACTTGCCCAAATTCAATGCCGCCAACAAATTTCTTCCGTTGTCACAACCACTTTGCCGATCTCCAGTTGGTGCGGAATCAGCCACTGATCCACCTGTGCGTTCAGGGCGGACAGGAGTGCTGGTCCGGTGTGACTCTCTGCTTTCAGGCAAGTCAACCCCAAGACGGCGTGACACTGCCGTATCCGGGATGTGGAATAGTACCTGGGGAGCTGGTGGGGTGCCGTTGATGTGGAGCAAGACGCAGCAGCAGAAGAGGAGTCAGCCGAGGAGGTTATGGAAGAGGATGGAGTAGGAGGAGTAGAGGAGGTGGCAGCAGGCCTGCCTGCAAGTCATGGCGGTGTCACCAACTCCTCTGTAGAGCCACGCATTCCATGCTTGGCAGCCGTCAGCAGGTTTACCCAATGCGCAGTGTAGGTGATATACCTGCCCTGACCATGCTTTGCAGACCAGGTATCAGTGGTCAGATGGACCCTTGCCCCAACACTGTGTGCCAGACATGCCATTACTTCCTTTTGCACAATCGAGTACAGGTTGGGGATTGCCTGTTGTGCAAAGAAATTTCGGCCGGGTACCTTCCACTGCGGTGTCCCAATAGCTACAAATTTTTGTAATGCCTCAGACTCCACCAGCTTGTATGGTAAAAGCTGGCGGGCTAAGAGTTCAGACAAGCGAGCTGTCAGATGCCGGGCAAGGGTGTGACTTTGTGACATTGGCTTCTTACGCTCAAACATGTCCTTGACAGACACCTGACTGTGGGCAGATGAGCAGGAACTGCTCAAGGCGAGAGACGGAGTGGCGGATGGTTGAGAGGGGGCAAGGAGGACAGCAGTGGTTGACGTGGCTGAAGATGCTGGAACCAGGAGGAGGATGGCGGCTTTGAGTTTGTGTACTGCTTGTACTCATGTGTTGATCCCATAGGCGTTTGTGATGTGCGATCATGTGCCTTCGCAAAGCAGTTGTACCTAGGTGGGTGTTGGACTTCCCACGACTCAGTTTCTTTTGGCACAGGTTGCAAATGGCATCGCTGTTGTCAGAGGCAGACACACAAAAAAAATGCCACACTGCTGAGCTCTGCAATGACGGCATTCTGGTAGTAGCAACAGCATGCGTTGATTGGCGTGCTGTCTGGCTGACCCCGGGTGCCGATGCATGCTGTCTGACTGTGCCACTAGCTCCTTGCGACGACCTCCCCCTGCTTCCAACTCGTCTCCTCCTCCTCTCTGTCTCCCCATCTGAATTTTCCCCCTGTTCTTCTTCTCTTCTAGCGGGCACCCACGTGACATCCACGGACGCATCTTCATCATCAACCGCTTCACTTGTATCTGACAACTCAGCAAAGGAAGCAGCAGCGGGTACAACATCATCATCATCACACTGTACGTCCATGTGTGTAATGCTGCCTGACTGAGACATATCCCTGTTATCTACATCCTCTGGCAATAATGGTTGCGCATCACTCATTTCTTCCAACTGATGTGTAAATAACTCCTCTGACAGATCAAGTGAAGCGGCTGTAGTGCTAGTGTTGGTGGTGGCGGCAGGCGGGCGAGTGGTAACTTGAGAGGTGCCCGAAGCTAAGCTGGAGGAGGATGGTGCGTCAAGGTTCCGAGTGGAAGCTGTAGAAGATTGGGTGTCCTGTGTTAGCCAGTAAACTATGTCCTCAGAACTTTTCGAGTTCAGGGTACGTGGCCTCTGAACACTGGGCATTATTCTAGGGCCAAAGGGAATCACAGCACCATGACCACGACGGCCCCTGCGGGGTGGCCTGCCTCTGCCTGTCATTTTTTTTTCGATTAGTGGTACTATGCGTGCAAGCTACTGTGACAACAGATATGAGTGGCACTGTGCACTGGCAGAAGTTGGCAGAGTAAACGATGTAGGCCTGACACACACGCTTGCAGACAACTAACTGCTATTCAATCTATTACAGTCAAAATTTTATTTTTTTAATGTACGCTACTGTTACACCAGATATGAGTTGCACTGGTGTGACACTGTGCCCTGGCAGGCCCTGAAACGCACACGTGTGAAGGAAACTGACTGCTATTATTTCACAGTCAAATTTCTAGTTTTTTTTTTAATATACACTACTGTTACACCAGATACGAGTTGCACTGGTGTGACACTGTGCCCTGGCAGGCCCTGAAACGCACTCGTGTGAAGGAAACTGACTGCTATTATATTACAGTCAAAAAAGTGTTTTTTTTTTTAAATGCAAGCTATTGTGACACCAGATATGAGTGGTGGCACTGGCAGGGCAGGCGCTACCGTAAGGCAGCACAGGCGGCTGCCTTAGGGCGCCCCAATGGGGAGGCGGGAAAATCGCCCGCTCCCCCAGGCCCGTTTACTTACCTCCATGCTGCTGTTCAGGTCCGTGGCTAAGAGGGAAGCGTTGTGCGCTCCCCTCCAGCCGCGCGGATCAATAAAGTGTGTTGAAACTTTTTTTTTCAACACACTTTATTGATCCGCCCGGCTGGAGGGGAGTGCACAACGCTTCCCTCTCAGCCACGGACCTGAACAGCAGCATGGAGGTAAGTACTGGGGACTGGGTACTGGGGTCTGGGGAAGGGGGGAGGAGGGTGGGAAAATCCTAGCATATTGAGGGCACAATCCTGGGATACTGAGTGGCACAATCCTGGCATATTGGAGGGGCAAAATCCCAGCATATTGAGTGGCACAATCCTGGGATACTGAGTGGCACAGTCCTGGCATATTGGAGGGGCAAAATCCGGGCATATTGAGTGGTACAATCCGGGCCTATTGGGGGTGAAAATCCTGGCATATTGAGGGTTAAAATCCTGGCATATTGGAGGGGCAAAATCCGGGCATATTGAGTGGCCCAATGCGGGCCTATTGCAGGGGCACAATCCGGGGATATTGAGTGGCACAATCCGGGCCTATTGGAGGGGCAAAATCCTGGCATTTTGAGGGTTAAAATCCTGGCATATTGCAGGGGCAAAATCCTGGCATATTAAATGGCATATTGGAGGGGCAAGATAATGGAAAATTAAATGGCATATTGAGGGGCAACATCCTGGCATATTGAGGGGCAAAATCCTGGCATATTGGAGGGGCAAAATCCTGGGATATTGAGTGGCACAATCCTGGCATATTGTAGGGGCAAAATCCTGGCATATTAAATGGCATATTGGAGGGTCAAGATAATGGAATATTAAATGGCATATTGAGGGGCAACATCCTGGCATATTGAGGGGCAAAATCCTGGCATATTAAATGGCATATTGGAGGGGCAAAATCCTGGGATATTGAGGGGCACAATCCTGGGATACTGAGTGGCACAATCCTGGCATATTGGAGGGGCAAAATCCTAGCATATTGAGTAGCACGATCCTGGCATATTGAGGGGCAAAATCCGGGCATATTGAGTGGCACACTCCTGGCATATTGGAGGGGCAAAATCCCAGCATATTGAGTGGCACAATCCTGGGATACTGAGTGGCACAGTCCTGGCATATTGGAGGGGCAAAATCCGGGCATATTTAGTGGTACAATCCGGGCCTATTGGAGGGGCACAATCCTGGGATATTGAGTGGCACAATCCGGGCCTATTGGAGGGGCAAAATCCTGGCATTTTGAGGGTTAAAATCCTGGCATATTGGAGGGGCAAAATCCTGGCATATTAAATGGCATATTGGAGGGGCAAGATAATGGAATATTAAATGGCATATTGAGGGGCAACATCCTGGCATATCGAGGGACAAAATCCTGGCATATTGGAGGGGCAAAATCCTGGGATATTGAGTGGCACAATCCTGGCATATTGTAGGGGCAAAATCCTGGCATATTAAATGGCATATTGAAGGGGCAAGATAATGGAATATTAAATGGCATATTGAGGGGCAACATCCTTGCATATTGAGGGGCAAAATCCTGGCATATTAAATGGCATATTTGAGGGGCAAAATCCTGGGATATTAAATGGTATATTGAGGGGCAAAATACTAGTATATTAAAGGGCATATTGAGGGGAAAAATCCTGGCATGTTAAATGGCATATTGAAGGGGCAAAATCCTGGCATATTGAGGGGTAAAATATTGGCATATTTAATGGCAAAAGAATGGCATATTGAGGGTAAAATACTGGCATATTAAATGGCATATTGAGGGGCAAAATACTGGCATATTGAGTGGCTAAATAGTGTGTCTCAGGTTATGTGTGAATTGGTGTAACTGTGTGTGTGTAAGTGGTAAGGGTGTGTTTAAGTGTGTCACTTTCTGTGTAAGGGTGTGTGTGTGTGTCACTGTATCTGTGTAAGGGTGTGTGTGTGTGTGTCACTGTATCTGTGTAAGGATGTGTGTGTAAGTGTGTCACTGTGTCTGTGTAAGGGTTTGTGTGTGTGTGTGTAATTGTGTCACTGTGTCTGTGTAAGGGTGTGTGTAATTGTTTCACTGTGTATGTGTAAGGGTGAGTTTAAGTTTGTCACTGTGTCTGTGTAAGGGTGTGTAAGTGTGTCTTTGTAAGGGTGTGTGTGTAAGTGGTAAGTGTGTCTCTGTGTGTGACTGCAAGGGTGTCTTTGTGTTTAAGGGTTTCAATGTGTGACACATTTAGAGCATGCGAGTTGAATATTTTGATGTATTTATTTTCTACATTATACATATATATATATATATATATATATATATATATATATATATATATAAAATGTAAGGAGGCTTACTGGTGTGGGAGGCGTGGCGGATCAGAGCAGGGGGGCACCAAAATGCACCTTCGCCTGTGTAGACGAAAATCCTTTCACCGGCCCTGGGCACTGGGCAAGTGGGCACAGTGACACACATGCTGGCAGGCAGGCAACTGCAATTAGATTACACAGGAAAAAAAGAAAAAAAAAGCAGACTGATGTTCTATCCCTAAAAAGGGCTTTTTGGGGTGCTGTCCTTACAGCAGAGATCAGATGAGTCCTTCAGGACTGTAGTGGACACTGAATACACTAGCCTAGCTATCGATTTCCCTATTAAATCAGCAGCAGCTACACTGTCCCTCCTCTTACTAAGAATGCAGCTTCCGAATGAATCTAAAATGGATGCTGTCCAGGAGGTGGGAGGGTCTGGGAGGGAGGGTCTGCTGCTGATTGGCTGGAATGTGTCTGCTGACTGTGAGGTACAGGGTCAAAGTTTACTCAATGATGACGAATAGGGGGCAGACCGGGACATCGCATATGTTCGCCTGCCGCGGCGAACGCGAACAAGCTATGTTCGCCGGGAACTATTCGCCGGCGAACTATAGAGATCTGATGGATAAATTCAGTTCAGTCAGAGCATCTTTGGTCAAAGGTGATAAAATTCTTCAGGACTCTTATGTTGATTTTTTACTTTTTTTGAAGCTGTGAACTGTGCTTTGTGATTGGGAAATATAGTTTTAGTCTCATTAGTGCATGAGGAAGGGACATACTTGGTCTTGATAGAGAGAGACAACTCTGGGGGAGAGAGAGGCATTTGTTTAATATCATATTTTTTTTTATTAAATATTAAAAAGCAATTTACATGTGAATATATACAAGTTGAACTTTTTTTCCTATAGGGTAGTCTTATATTCAGGCTTTTAGTTTTTTTCCTAAAGGAATATCCAAAGTTTGGGGGGGTCGTCTTATAATCAGGGTTGTCTTATATGCTCGTCTTATATGCTCGTCTCGAGCAAATACGGTAATACTTCCTGATATTACTTTTAAATCGTTGCCCCTCTAATTTAAGACTATGTCCTTTAGTTGTGGTAGTTTTTCTTCTTTTAAATATACTCTCTTCCTTTACTGTGTTGATTCCCTTTATGTATTTAAATGTTTCTATCATATCCCCCCTGTTACGTCTTTCTTCCAAGCTATACATCTTAAATTATGTATCTTAATAAATATTCACTTAATATAAATAAATTAAAAATGATCCATTATCCAAAATGATCTGTTATCCAAAATACTTCTGGTCCCAAGCATTATGGATAAGGGATACTAAACTGATATGTTCTTTGATTGTGCCTGTCAGTTTATCTTCTGGTCCGCAACTGCCATGCTTCCCTGGAAAACCCGATCTGATTGGCAACCATCTCAAAACGGATCTACAGAGGGGACCTTAACCCCTTTGCGACAACTGACAAGCCAGGCACGTCACGGAAAAACTTATTGTCAATAACAATTGACGTGCCTGACGAGAAATGAGCTTTCTTCACATAGCTGATGTTGCTGCAATTCAGAAAAACAAAATTGGACTCTGCGGTGCTGTGGGATCAGTCTCCATAGCAATCACATTTGCCATATTGAAAGCCAGCATGTGATAATTGACCCATGTGGCACTTTAAGAGGGTGGTGGCAATTTGCTGCCCTTGCCAACTTCCACTTTTTACATTTGTTTTTCCCCATTGCATACGTGATTACCAGGACCACACACCATTTAAAATGCCAATATGCATTATCACAGACCTCCTCCTTGCACTCAGCTCTCTTTAGCCTTAGCGCTGTGGGTCACATGACATCAACGCTTTTAACTACAACAATATTAAATATAAAAAAAATAAAAAAGAATAGAAAGATATATTTTCTTTAATTTGCTGTTAAAAAAACATACAGTTTACATTCTGTGTGACTGGTGTGCAGATATAACAGTGATATAAATGCATGAGGCTGTATTGAACACTGTACATATGCCTCATCGAGTTCATTTATAAAGTGGATAATGAGGAAAAAGGTTGTCATTGTTGAACCTATTTGGACACTCACATTCCCTTGCAGCACTGTATACTGGGGATTCCTGTGGGATAAGCAGCTCTGCTGATTGCTTGGTCTCCATTCAAGACTTGATCGATATCATTAGTTAGATAGTCAGTCTGCATGTCAGAGCCTGTGCATTCTATTGTTTACCACATGGCAGTATGATAATGATGTTTGTATGCTTATCTAGTAGTTTAGGATTAGATGATAGCGCTAAACTACATTTATACAGCATTTATGTGCTCCATAACAATGCATTTCATGATAGACATAGAAACATAGAATGTGTCGGCAGATAAGAACCATTTGGTCCATCTAGTCTGCCCAATTTTTTTGAGTGTTTTTATTAGTCCCCCGCTCCCGGTCTTATAGCTAGGATAGCCTTGTGTCTATCCCACGCATGCTTAAAATCCTTGACTGTGTTTACCACTTCTGCTGGAAGGCTATTCCATACATCCACTACCCTCTCAGTAAAGTAATACTTCCTGATATTACTTTTAAATCGTTGCCCCTCTAATTTAAGACTATGTCCTCTAGTTGTGGTAGTTTTTCTTCTTTTAAATATACTCTCTTCCTTTACTGTGTTGATTCCCTTTATGTATTTAAATGTTTCTATCATATCCCCCCTGTTACGTCTTTCCTCCAAGCTATACATGTTAAGATGCTTTAACCTTTCCTGGTAAGTTTTATCCTTCAACCCATGAACCAGTTTAGTAGCCCTTCTTTGAACTTTCTCCAAAGTATCAATATCCTTCTGGAGATATGGTCTCCAGTACTGCGTACAATACTCCAAGTGAGGTCTCACCAGTGCTCTGTACAATGGCATGAGCACTTCCCTCTTCCTACTGCTAATACCTCTCCCTATGCAACCAAGCATACTGCTAGCATTTCCTGCTGCTCTATTGCATTGCCTACCTACCTTCAAGTCCTCTGAAATTATTACTCCTAAATCCCTTTCCTCAGATGTTGAGGTTAGGACTGTACCAAATAGTCTATATTCTGCTTTTGGGTTTTTACGCCCAAGGTGCATCATCTTGCACTTGTCCACATTAAATGTCAGTTGCCACTGCTCTGACCATTTTTCTAGTTTAGCTAAATCATTTGCTATTTGGCTTATCCCTCCATAAATATCAAACCTGCTGCAAATCTTTGTATCATCAGCAAGAAGACATACTTTGCCAACAAGACCTTCTGCAATATCGCTAATAAAAATATTAAAGAGAATGGGTCCAAGTACAGATCCCTGAGGTACCCCACTAGTAACAAGACCTTGCATCGAATATACCCCATTGACTACAACCCTCTGTTGCCTGTCACTCAGCCATTGTCTAATCCATTCAACAATATTGAAATCCAAAGTCAAAGATTTCAGTTTATTGATAAGCCTTCTATGTGCGACAGTGTCAAAAGCCTTACTGAAATCTAGATAAGCAATGTCTACTGCACCACCCTGATCTATTATTTTAGTCACCCAATCAAAAAAATACATAAGATTAGTTTGGCATGATCTCCCTGAAGTAAACCCATGCTGTCTCTGATATTGAAATCAAAGCGACTTTAGATGTTCAACAATCCTATTCTTTAACAAGGTTTCCATTTTTACCACTACTGAAGTAAGACTTACTGGTCTATAGTTGCCCGCCTCCTCCCTACTACCTTTCTTGTGAATGGGCACAACATTAGCTAATTTCCAATCTTCTGGAACTACTCCTGTTAACAATGATTGGTTAAAGAAATCTGTTAACGGTTTTGCTAGCACACCACTAAGTTCTTTTAATAACTTTGGATGTATCCCATCAGGTCCCATCGACTTATTTGTCTTTACTTTAGACAGCTGAAGTAAAACCTCTTCATCTGTAAACTTACATGCATCAAAAGATCTCGTTAGTCTTTTTCCCTAAATGAGGTCCCTTACCCTCATTTTCATTTGTAAAAACTGAACAAAAATATTCATTAAGGCAGTCTGCTAAGCCTTTATCCTCTTCTACATAGCATCCTTCTTTTATTTTTAATCTAACTAATCCTTGTTTTACTTTCCTTTTCTCATTTATGTATCTAAAAAATGTTTTATCCCCCTTTTTCACTGACTGGGCTCTTCTGTGTGTGCTTTGGAAGCTCTTATAGCTTGCTTTGCCTCTTTCTGCCTACTCTTATAGATCTTTCTATCTTCCTCACTCTGAGTATTTTTATAATTACTAAATGCTAGCTTTTTATTTTTTACTATTTTAGCCACCTCTGCAGAGTACCACAGTGGTTTCAACATGATAACTAACATTGCTTTGAAAATAAAATATCTGTCACGGGAGGGCTACTAGATGGGTAGCTCCTACTGGAATCAGTTCCACAAAATCACTTCTCAGGTCCAGGAAAATACAAATATCCAAACGGGGCTATAGTCACTGTTTCCCTGCTAGCAATTCCCCAACATAGTGGAGGAGACAGGTCGCGTTGGGTAAAAGAACTGTTTATTGATTCAAAACACATGACATATATACAGTAACACATCTTGATAACATAACTTGAACAAAAGAACTCTAACAGGATTAAAGTTTAGCATAGAATAGTGAATGGAAACAGGACATAGGGGATTCACACACATACACAAAGGATAATTGAATTGAATCAGATTTACTGTAGAATACATTCCTGAGGAAACTGTTACAAGTGATAAAGCTCTTTTAACAGTGCACTATACATTTTAAACACACAGTTAACACAGGGGAAAATAACTCAGCTGGAACATAGGCACTAACGAACAGCAATATATGGTTGGTTGCGGGGACTACCGTCACATTTCTCCCCCTTTCGAGGAGAGTCAGTTCGGGGTTGTCCACACGGATAAGCCTGAAGGTGGAGAAGAAAACACTAGATGGGGTGTTTACTCACACGTCTTCTTGCCGGGATAAGCCATCCTCATTTTTATTGTCCTTTCCCCGATGGTATTGAACCGTAAAAATTAAAGGGTTGAAGGAATAGGCTCCACCTCAATAGTCTACCATTGTGCCCGGACACTCTGTTCAGCCACACAAGTAGGTTGTGGTCAGTTAAGATCGTGAATTCCCGGCCATACAAGTACGGTTGGAACTGCTTTAGTGCCCACACAAGAGCCAGGCGCTCCTTTCCAATAGCAGCATAGCCCACCTCCCAGACCAGAGCATTTTCTAGGGCTGTTTTTAAGGCTTCGAAGGCAGCACCACATTCTGGGGACCACAGGACTGTCTGGGGCAGGGTTTTCTTGGTAAGGTTGGTCAGCGGTTTGGCCAGGGAACTGTAATTGGGTACACATTTTCTGTAATGCCCTGTGTTACCTATGCAAGCTAGGATCTGCTTCTTATTAAGCGGGACAGGCCAGTTGTCAATAGCTTCAATTTTGGCTGGTTCAGGTTGCTGTTTCCTGCTCCCCAGCCCGTGTCCCAAGTACTGGACCTTGGCCATCCCTATCTGGCATTTGTCGGGGTGGATATTCATCCCTGCTGCCTGTATTCTGCCCAGTACCACATCCAGATGGTGGAGTTGCTCGCCCCAAGAGTTACTGAAGATCGCTATATCGTCAAGTATAGCCCTGCAGCCCCTTGAGTAGCTGATCTACCAGCCACTGAAATGTGGTTGGGGCATTCTTCATCCCAAACGGCATGACCCGAAATTGGTATTCTGTTGATGGTACTGCCATGCAATTGCATGCAAAGAGGGGGAAATAATGAATCTCCATGAAGGCGGCATGTCGCCCCATAAAGTGCCGACACCTATGGCAGCTGCGACGTCCCCGCGAGTGAAAGGCCTTAGGTGGCCACCTAACTCACCTAATTAGAGAGCAGCCTCCAGATACCGGGTGACCAAGGGATAGTATAATCGGGCTCACTCAGTGGGCTGAAAAACACACCTGGATCGTTAATTGGGTAGGCTGAAGCCAGTGTTCCTTGTAACATCAGACAGTTTACGGTATAGGATCATTGCCTTGTAGGATCTGGTCCATGTACCATGGGGAGTTTTGGAGTGTAGTTTGATTTGTTTTTTGGTTCCTATGGGAAGGAAGTCTATATAATATTTCCAATCCCTAAAGAATTTTTGTGTGGCCTGGTGGGTATTTTGGCATGCTGTAGGCCAGTTCATTCTAAATAAAAAGAACAATTTGTCCTGGAAGACCTGTAGAGAAGGTTCGTCTTTTCTTAATCCATCCTTGCAGTATGGTTTTACTGGCTTCAGCCATGAGTATTCTGGCCAGCTTCACCCTGGGAATAGGGTTAGTGGTAAAACCAAAAAGTGCAAATGCCAGGGTCAGTGGGAACCGAATTCCACATGGGGTTTTAGCATAATGTTGTATTTTGGCTTGGAAATTACATACACATTTACAATGCCACAGACAAAGGTTGAGATCAGCTTGGGGACAGTTACATTTCGGGAAGTTACCTTGAGCATTAGAGACATACATTTTCCTCTAGCAGGGGAGATGTAGGCCCGATTCAATAATTTTAGGAACATGTCCTTATTTGCCGTGGATTTTATGGTAGTCAGTAGGGTGTTGTTCGCCTTGAATAGGTCTTCTAGAGACATGGGGGGCTAATATTCTTAATTTGGTTTTGGGCATCCCAGCTACATTGTTGTATTTCTTCATGGATTCGTAGTAATGTAGTGCAGTTTCTCCAATTGCAGGTTATAGGTAATTAGATTGTATAATTCTTTAGATTGTATAATTCCAGTTCCTGGCTGGCAAAGTTATTGCAGCAATCAATGTGTGGCCTACAATTATTTTCTGTGGAAGTTTTCCCAACATGCAGGTTATAGGTAATTAGACTGTATAATTCTGCTTTGCTTTGGATATGCAGAGATCTCCAGTTCCTGGCTGGTAAAGTTATTGCAGCAGTCAATATGTGCCCTACAATTACTTTCTGTGGAAGTTTTGAAATGTTGGGAAACACATGGAGGAGGGCTGCCTCTGGTGATTTCAAAGGTGTCCTTCCGAAATTGTTGTAGGAGAGGGGGTTGTGCTTTATTTAAAAAACAAAATTGTCCTCTATAGCTATAAACCTAAACAATTCACAAATAATAATGTGACCTGATTTATACTGAAGTGAATGAGAGTGTTTCCAATCTAATTCTGCTGCATTAAACCAATATTGATATTGACTGAACTTTCCTGTATTTTTGGGGCGTTCCAGAAAGGAAGGAAAACTGAAACAATAGCGTAGCAGAAAAATACAGTCTTAGCTATCCTGTGGAATGGCTATAAAAATGGCTTGTTGTGCAAATCATTAAAAAGCATTATGTATGACTTGGGGAGAAAATGAAGACGGTTATACATTAATGGGTGCTTAAGTAAATTAAATGTTTAAAAATGTTTTTAAAAATTGATGTCGCATTTTTCAACTGTTATACTGATATGGGGAGATAGAGGAGAGAATTCTAGGATATAAAATTTATAAAAAGTTTATATTGCATTTAAATAGAAATACTTTAATAAACATCATATTGAGCCCTGTTGTTTAGAATCTTGAATCATGTTGATGATTCTAAATGACAAGACTGCTCAAGATAGAGCTATATTAGGGAGACCACCTTTTATTTCTGCCATTCAGGGGCTCACTATGTCACAGATTGCATAAACAGGCGTAGACATGGGCGTAAAACCACTGTGAGAGTAGGGGAGCGCAGCATGAGGGTTGAAGGCTGTGCGGGCTGAACTGAAGCCCTGCTCCCAACCCTACTCATGATAGGATGGAGCCATGGTCACTTGCCCTCTCCTCCCCATATGTATTATAGATCCAGGGACCGTTTCAGAAGCCCCCAGACCCGGTTTATATAGCGGATAGGGGGGAATTTTGAATTATTATTATTTTATTTTTTTAATATTTTGTTCATGGGGGAAAGGTTTTTCAGGCAAAGTACAATGACAGGGGATTAAAGTGCAACCTTGATGTTTTTTCTCTGCTTGAGGATTTAGTCAAAATGAGGGACCGGGCATGCAAGTGGCACATAGCAGAGGTTCTATATAGGCAGGTCTGGACTGGGCTTCCTAGTAGGCTTCCTCCCCTGGGTTGCTCTGGGACTGCTTTGAACTATGACCATGGCTGTGAGAGAGCAGAAACCTGTGTCTCTGTTGGCACATATTACTTCCCCTCTGCAATCTCGCAGAGTTTTGGCCTATCTGTTGATGCAGAAGCCAACTTACCTCCTGCACGCTGCACAGTCTTTGAGAATGACAAGGTAAGCCCAAAGAAGACGGCTTACCCCTGGTCATCTATATCATCTGCAGGTAGGTTTGCCAGCTTTTCCACACAAAAATACCGGCTTTGCTATTGCCCCAATTGATTTAACATTGGAGAGAAGCCCGTTTTTTTTAACTTGGCTGCCGGTAAAATACCGGCTGGGTGGCAACCCTATCTGCAGGGACAGACAGGCAGTCTAAAAAAAAAGGAGACAGCTGAATTGTGGTGCTTGGCAAGTGATGCAGGTGTTGGAGGTGCAGTGGTAAGGGATGTGGAGGCAATAACAAAAGAGGCAGGAGAAATGGAGTTAAGGAGCAGGAAAGGAAATATAAACAAGAAATGTTTTTTGTAAGCTATTTTATTATCTGATAACTAAACCTTCCCGGGAGTCCTGGGTGTGCAATATGGATGATGAGACATGTCCTGGAGTGCTGAGGCAACTCATGGGTGTGCCATGTTGGTGATGGGGTAAGTTATGGGTGTACAATGTGGGTTGTGGGGCATGTCAGGGGTGTACAGTGTGGGTGATGGGGCATATCCTGGGTGTGCAATGTGGGTGATGGGGCAAGTCCTGGTTCTGCAATGTGGATTGTGGGTAGTGTCCTGGGTGTGCCATGTGGGTGATGGTCCTAGGTGGGCGATGTGGGTGATAGGGCAAGTGCTGGGTGTGCAATGTGAGTGATATGGCATGTACGGGGGTCTTGCGGCAAGTCCTGTGTGTGCAATGTGGGTGATAATCAAGTCCTAGGTGTGCAATGTGGGTGATGAGACAAGCCCTGGGCGGGGTGGCCACAATCAGGAGGTGACAGGTGAAACACACCTGTGATCTCTGCGTGTGAGCAGGCAGCTTCACTCATGTTGTCTCTTGTGCTCGCCGGCTTGTTCTGGGGTCAAAGCATCAGCAGTCATGTGACTTGCCAGTACTCAGACCACTCAAAGAGCGTGAGAGGCAGAATGGTAGGCTGGGATATCTCAAATGCCTCATCATTCCATTTAAACCAATGAGTACACAGTCCTGAAATAAAGTCCAAATCAATAATATTTAGAGCTTTATTCATGAAAGAGGGAACTGCAGGGAACTGATACGGGAACTGCAAAATTAGGTCAAAAGAGTTTGAAGTATAGCTGAACTGGAGAATTTTTTTAACTCGGCCTTAAGTTTGCAATACGCTCTTTCATCAATAAAGCACAAAGTGATTCTATGTCATCACCATTGGAGTTTAGGAATCCAGTATCTGCCTTCTACTGGAATAAAAACTGGTATACTTGAACTTGTTTGTCCATTATTGTCAATGGGGAATTGCTGGGCAAGTTCAGTTCTGAATGCTCAGGCTGTGCTGAATTGGAGCATGCAACTTATTGTGTATTTGTGCACGCAAGACATGTGAACATGCTCTAGGCAGCATGCGCCAAATACAAAAAAAATTATATTCTTATTTGATATTTTAAAGGGGGACTAAATTGTCCAGCTTTTAGACAGACAGATCAGAATAGGTTTTGAACGATGCTTCTTATTAAAATAAATGATTAATCACCTTTTAATTAATCAGGCATTAGTATATACTGCAGTATGTATTGCACTAGCATGGCTGCTGTAAGCACCAAGGGGCTATTTCAACAAGGAAATATAAACATTTTCGAATAATAAAAACAAACATAAACACTACTGTTAAAAACCATAGATAATAGACGAGCATGCCTGCAAATAAATCAGAGAATGTATACATTTATGGTGCAGCTTGGAATGCAAGTGCGTATTTAAAGGTCATTTCTCTGCTTTATTTGTAACCACAAAGCTACATCTGGATATGCTGGAATGTAAAATGTCATATCCACCAACGCTTCATTGTTAGAGCCACGCTGTAAAAGGACTACACCCTCCCTATTTGACACGCCTTGAAAAGCTTCTATTTGTCAGTCCACAGGCCGGGTTTTACTCTCCTGCTCCTTCTAGATAAGTAAACACAGACCATACCTCTCAAGTTAGAATTGTCAATCATTTGTGCCATATTCCTCTGTTGTCTCCTCTTTGCAGGAGTTCAGACTGTTTGAGTGAATCGCAGGGGCTCTGCATGAATAAACTGATATTATTGTGTATGAGTGGACCCCAACGCGCCTCACAAACTGAAGTTTCCAGTAAAAGTGTAGAACTTCATATTCCGAATGGTTCTCTCAATTATTTAGTTTTATTACAAAAATAGATCCAGCACCTCTAGCAATATTATATTATAATATCAGTGAGAAGATAAAATAATACACTTTGGTACCTTAATTGGTGCTTACTTATAACGAGTAATGAGCGTATGGCTGATGTTTAATCTGCATGTAGAATTTTGCTTAGCAATGCGACCACATATGTGCTGTTGGTTGCCATCTGCTTGCCAATATAACCTCTCAGTATGCAATGGCAGATTCAAGAAGTGAGAGATATGTTACGTGTATCCAGTAATGTGCTAACAGCTGGGTAGTTTTTATTTCGACCTAGCACTTTATCTTCCCTTTAGACATTTGAGAATGGCTAATCACCTGAACATTTTGCACTTGTGTAATGTCACTGCCATACTCCTTTGGAAGTCTTAATAAAGCACCAAAATGATAGTATCACCCCAAGGGGAGTCCATAAAGCACCCCAAAAGAATAGTATTTACACAAAGAGGGCAGGAGGAGCGCACAGAACGAAAATTAATAAGATAAATCATACAGTGCCATAAGTTTGCAAAGAATTTATTAGAGAAAAGCTCCCCTTGAAAAAGGCTCTATAGCCGAAACGTTGGGTGACCTCCGTTTTTTGTGTGCATAGTGTGTGCGCCCTGTCCTTCTTTTTCTTTACTTTTGTATCTAGAACGATTTTTTTGCTGGTGCTATTTGTATATGTGAGTATTTACTGTTGTGCTTTTGTACTAATTATGTAATTTATTACCTGGATTATATTTTTATATAGCTTTTCTCTAATAAATTCTTTGCAAACTTATGGCACTGTATGATTTATCTTATTAATTTTAGTTCTGTGTGCTCCTCCTGCCCTCTTTGTGTAAATACTATTCTTTTGGGGTGCTTTATGGACTCCCCTTGGGGTGATGCACCACGTTATATGTATTGATATCACTTTCGAGTGCTTCTCTGTCTATTTTGTGTTTCATTTCTATAATATAGAAATGATGTTATTCATGTCATGCTGCCATCTTCAGGCCATTCGCTAAAACAGCATCAGATTGCGAAAAGGGAGTTACTGCACAGGAGCAGCTGTCATTAAAGTGCACTAAAGTGTAATGGAAGAATTTTTACAACTTGTCTGTTTCGCCTTTAAATTATCTTTCTCAATTATCTTCAATTCCCTTAGCAACTTCTTAATATAAAAAAAAATCCCATGGGATCACTCAGCTACTCTGGTCTTAAGTTTGAAATGCCCTTCTCAATTCCCTGCTATTCTCTCTTTCATAAATAGTGAAATGACTAAACCCCATGACTGTAGAGCCTTTTCAAACAGCAAGGTCATAGGTTCAAATCTCTGCAGGGTCAACTCAGCCCTTCATCCTTCTGAGGTCAATAAATGAGTACCATCAATAATAATCACATCTACTGTATGTGCTCAAATATAAGACAAGGTTTTTTTTTCAGAGCAAAAATAGACCACAAATAGAGGTCAGACTATAACACTGGGATCTAGGTCCCCCGCAGAGCTGCAGGAGACCTGGATTCCCCTCACTAACAGCCGGTGGATCTCTGCGTGATGCAGCACGACCGCTGGGACTTCTATGATGAAGCCGGGTCCTTCTTTTTTTTAATATCATTTTTTTTTTTTTTATTAAAGATGAAAAAGCAATTTACATGTGAATATATACAAGTTGAACTTTTTTTCCTATAGGGTAGTCTTACATTCAGGCTTTTAGTTTCTGGAATATCCAAAGTTTGGGGGTCGTCTTATAATCAGGGTCGTCTTATATTCGAGCAAATACGGTAATTTCAGATGGTTATAGTCAGTGGGGTATATTTGATGCAAGGTCTTGTAACTAGTGGGTTACCTCAAGGATCTGTACTTGGATCCATTCTCTTTAATATTTTTATTAGTGATATTGCAGAAGGTCTTGTTGGCAAAGTATGTCTTTTTGCTGATGATACAAAGATTTGCAGCAGGGTTGATGTTCATGGAGGGATAAGCCAAATGGCAAATGATTTAGCTAAACTAGAAAAATGGTCAGAACTGTGGCAACTGACATTTAATGTGGAAAAGTGCAAGATTATGCACCTTGGGCGTAAAAACCTCAAAACAGAATATAGAATATTTGGTACAGTCCTAACCTCTGCATCTGAGGAAAGGGATTTAGGAGTAATAATTTCAGAGGACTTAAAGGTAGGTAGGCAATGCAATAGAGCAGCAGGAAATGCTAGCAGAATGCTTGGTTGCATAGGGAGAGGTATTAGCAGTAGGAAGAGGGAAGTGCTCATGCCATTGTACTGAGCACTGGTGAGACCTCACTTGGAGTATTGTACACAGCAATGGAGACAATATCTTCAGGAGGTTATTGATACTTTGGAGAGAATTCAAAGAAGCTAAACTGGTTCATGGGTTAAAGGATAAAACTTACCAGGAAAGGTTAAAGCATCTTAACATGTATAGCTTGGAGGAAAGACGTAACAGGGGGAATATGATAGAAAAATGTAAATACATAAAGGGAATCAACACAGTAAAGGAAGAGAGTATACAGTATTTGCTCGAATATAAGACAAAGTTTTTTTCAGAGCAAATGCTCTGAAAAAAAACCCTCATCTTATATTCAAGGTCGTCTTATAGTCTGACCTCAAATTGAGGTCAGACTATAAGACTGGGATCCAGGTCCCCCGCAGAGCTGCAGGGGACCTGGATCCCCCTCTCTAACAAACGGTGGATGTATCCTCTGCTGCTGCCCGGCACATCCGTCAGGACTTCTATGATGAAACCGGGGCCTTCCAGTTTCATCATAAAAGTCCCGGCGTAAGTGCATACATCCTCCATGCTGCCCGACACTTCCGTCTATTATGACTAGAGATGGGCAAAACGTTTTCATCCAAAACTAATTTCGTCCATTGCTGCATTCGTTTCAGATGAAATTCGTTCATTATTTTCGTTTCGTTATATTCATTCGTATGAATGGAAAATAATAGACATGTGCACTCATTTTCAGACTAATGTATTTTCGGACAAAAATATCATTTTCATCCATTCATCTGAATAACTAATAACGAAAATGAAAAACTAACGAAATCCGAATGAACGAATGCTGTATAAACGAAATTCATTTGCCCATTCGTTCATTCGGATGCTGACAGCCACTCTAATATGTCGAATTTGAATTTTGTCTTAATTTCGTCTTAAGTTAATGTATTGTACTCTATTTCCCCTCTATTTCGGTGTATGTAATGCTATTAGCATTATACAGTGGCGTCCCGAAGGGGGTGCGGGGGGTGCGGACCCCACCGGTTGACACCTCCAGCAGGAGTGACACCTGTGCTGCCGGCACCCCCTGCATTGCGCTGCTGAGCTTTTTTTCTGGCAACTGCATCCGCTGGATTCGGCCGCCGGTAAAAAGAAAAAAAAATCACCGCGACCGGATGTGACGTTACTCAACGGAGACGTCCAGGACTGCACGGGACATGGAGCAGCAGCCGGGCGGTGGGATGGGGAAGGGGGGAGGAGGGAGGAAGAAAACAAGCACTGGAATGTCACAATATTCCTGGTATCTGACTGGCACAATATTACTGGGCTCGGAATGGCAAAATATTCCTGGTATCTGACTGGCACAATATTACTGGGCTCTGAATGGCACAATATTCCTGGTATCTGACTGGCACAATATTACTGGGCTCTGAATGGCACAATATTCCTGGTATCTGACTGGCACAATATTACTGGGCTCTGAATGGCAAAATATTCCAAGTATCTGACTGGCACAATATTACTGGGCCCTGACTGGCACAATATTACTGGGCTCTGACTGGCACAATATTACTGGGCTCTGAAAGGCAAAATATTAATGGGCTCTGACTGGCACAATAGTACTGGGCTCTGACAGGCAAAATATTCCTGGTATCTGGCACAATATTACTGGGCTCTGACTGGCACAACATTACTGGGCTCTGACTGGCACAATATTCCTGGTATCTGACTGGCATAATATTATTGGGCTCTGAATGGCACAATATTACTGGGCTCTGAATGGCACAATATTCCTGGTATCTGACTGGCACAATATTCCTGGTATCTGACTGGCACAATATTACTGGGCTCTGACTGGCACAATATTCCTGGTATCTGACTGGCACAACATTACTGGGCTCTGAATGGCACAATATTCCTGGTATCTGACTAGCACAATATTACTGGGCTCTGACTGGCACAATATTACTGTTT
Source organism: Pelodytes ibericus (assembly GCA_036172795.1). Lineage (NCBI taxonomy): Eukaryota > Metazoa > Chordata > Amphibia > Anura > Pelodytidae > Pelodytes > Pelodytes ibericus. Next base: position 242,793,387 of record CM069857.1, read on the forward strand.
GTATATTATGTTCTGTAAGTGAAATAAGTCATATTTATTCTACATGACTTACCAAATTATATAAATAGCTAGCAGCTGGCATGCTACAAATGTCCTTAAGTTCCTTAAAGAGACAGTAAACGTTATTTTTCACTTGCGCTTCTAATATAGACGCACAAGTGAAAGGTTTGTTGTCCCTTGTATAAGAAGAGACTGGAAGTACTTTTGATAGTACATGCCAGTATATCCTCTGCCCAGCAGCTGCCATGCTTCCATGGATAGGTCGCGACTGGCGCTCTCTGCTAGCGTATTGCGAGACCCTCAATTTTGCATTGGATCAGCAGAGTGGACCTTAACTAGAATCTTAACACAAATCCTAATTCTCTGTTTTCATTTGACTTTGTCCCTTTTAATCTACACCAACCACAAGGTTCACATTATACTCCATGGAGATGCAGCAGACATAAGATGGTAAAATGGGATCTTGCTATATTGTCATGGTATTACACTATGGACTGAATAAGTCATTCACACTGCAATGGATCTGATAGTCAGGGCCGGCCTTAAGTGTTCCGGCGCCCTGTGCGGGCCTCACCCCGTGGCACCCCCCTTCCCATGCCTGTCTCTATCCTCTCTCTACATATATGTGTCTCTCCCTTCCCATGTTTATCCCTTTTCTCTTCCTTGCCATGGATGTCTCTCTCCAACTCCCCTATATCTGTTCTCTCTCCCCCTCCCTCCCTATACCTGTTCTCTCTCTCCCCCTCCTCCCCATTTCTGTTCTCTCTCACCCCCTCCATTTTCGTAACTCCCCCTCTTCTGTTCACTTCTCTCTCCCCTCCTCTGTTCTTTACTCTCCCACTCCTCTTCTCTCTCTCCCCGTTTCCTCTGTTCTCTCTCCCCCCTCCTCTGTTCTCTCTCGCCCCTTCCTGTTCTCTCTCTCCCCCTTTCCTCTGTTCTCTCTCCCCCCTCCTCTGTACTCTCTCTCCCCCCTAATCTGTTCTCTCTCTCCCCCTTTCCTCTGTTCTCCTCCCCTTCCTCTCTTCTCCCTCCCACCTTCCTCTCTTCTCCCTCCCTCTCCCATTCTCACCCGGTTTGCTCCGGCCCCCCAGCCTGTGAAGCAGAGCAACGTCACGCTCCTCACACAGTGATAATGCAGGGTATAGGATTTCCGATACCCTGCATTATCACTAAGCATATCACTGTTGGTTCTTTAAACCTTTAAAACCGACATTTCAATCTCTCTCCGAAGTGATCAAAATGCCGACGGGCATTTTCTTTCAGTATTCCATGATGCTTCCACACAAAAGCATCAAAGGAATACCATTGGAGCACGGAAAGCAGAAAAAAATCACTTTCAGTGCTCGTTTTGCTGCAGGACATAACGCCTCACCACACAGGACGGACCTAGACACTCCACCTATCCTTGGTGGCTTAAATTGAAAAGATACTCCTCCTGTAGTACCGCAGCTCTCAGTTAAGTGCACCTCAGGCATTCCAAATCGCAAAGTGATCACTTTTTGCTCCTGAGGAAGCCAGGACCACTACCCACAACCAGGAGAAACGCGTTGAGCTGAGCTTTCTTGGCATTACAAGTACCAGACTGGGACTCTTCACCATCCCCCCTGTGGACTTACCTACAGATGCTTTTATTGATATGGATCCTGTAAGTGTTTCTTCACATGCAGGCCATTTTTATTGTTAATTTTACTGCTCTATGTATGTCTTTTTGTATTCATCCCACTACCCTAGATTAAACCAGAAGTTTATACAGAACATACATCTTCTTTGAAGCCTTTTTTCCTGGACACTTGTGAGTGCAGCTATATACATCCATTATCCTGCACAGTATAATCTCACAGTGTTGCACTATATATATCTTTTTTCTTGATTCATATATTTACCTGTGTTACAATCTGCTCCGACCATTTTCTACTTACATATGGCACAGTGAGGACATGGGCGTAGGAAGCGGGGTTGATGGGGGGGACGGATCCCCCCCAGGAAAAAATGTGGGGGGGACAGGTAGGGTTAAATCCCCCCCCAGAATGCGAGGCAAAAGGGGCCCCCAGCCCCTGCTTGCCGCGTTCACAGCGCATTGCGCTTGTGAACGCTTTTTTTCCTGCAAGCCGCATCCGATGGATGAGACACTATTTTTTGTGTATCACATTTATAATTCCTTTGCCAGTACTGTAACACTTGAAGGATTCCCCATTAAAAGTTTTTTAACATGTTGTTCCAAAGGAGTCATTTACCTCCTCATATGCCCATGTGGGCTGCAATACATCAGGAGGACTAAAATTGCTACACTGTTTATGTACAAGGGCATTTGGTTACTAATTAGAGGGATATAATATACGATTGAGACCTCATGCCAAGATGTTATATTGATATTTGTATAGTTGTCACATTTTTTACTTTGTCTTGCTACTGCTGTTTATGAGCCCAGCTAAACTGTTTTTGTATTTTAATTGAATAAAACCTACGAAACGCATAGGGCGTGGCTAAGCGGCAAACTGAGCTTTTACTTGTTTGGTTGGTATAGTTGGAGAAGGCATGTTCCGGAGAACTCCCCTTATCTGGCTGCTGAGCGATTCGTTTGTTCCGGTCCTAGACTTAAACCTCTTTGTAAGTGTCTTATCTTTTTATTCAAATAAAATTGTCTAAAAGTTATTGCACTATTGTTTTTCCCCCCCATTATAATAGGAGGAGGTCCCGCAGCCTTGCGCTTGTACGGCGGACTGCATGGGGGACATTCTGGAAGAAGGTGGAGCAGTGAGGGTGCTGAGGCTGCAGAGGCCTACCAGGACACAGCTGCAGGAGTCCAACAGGAGCCTTCTGGACAGCTTTGGGACATGGTGACGGCTGCATAGGGTAGTTATGGTGGATATCCAGCCGGTGGGGATATGGCCATACCAGCTAGCAGTTTGGGCCAGGAGCGGTTGGCGGTGAGGTCCAAAAGCTTCCGGACCTCCAGGAAATTAAGATTCAGGGGGGGGGGGGCTTAGACGAAGGAGGTTAGGGGTGATTCCGGGAATCAGTCAGTCAGGGGAGGGGGTATGGGTAGCCAAAAGGGTTCCCATAAATGTAGTCCTCAGGGTCCCGCTAGTCGCAGTAAAGGATCGCTCAGTTGGAGGGATGGTCAGGAATGCAGGGATTCAGTTAGTGGGAGCAGTCGCGACAGGTGTAGTGTTTCTCCCAAATCTGTTTGGTCTCGTTCTCGGCCCAGTAGGAGTAGGAGGAGTTCCTCGTAGCACCATTGTGTCTGGATCCTCATCGGGTGATGGCAGGTATAGCCATGGAGGTCTCAACGTTCCAGGGGGCACCGATTTAGATGATCTAGATCCTGCTCTAGAGTTATGGGTCATAGGTCAGGGAGTTCAGGCACCAGGACAAGGGGAGATGGAACAGGGATAGGGAGGGGCATTTTTCAACGGCACTCCCAAGGTCTGTTTCACCTTGCAGGAGGACCGGGACAAGCAGCGGACAATGGGAGAGCGGCAGTTCGAGCAGGGCTACAGCCAATACAGCGGTTCCTGAAGTTTCGGGAGTATTTTTTTTTCTGAAGTATTTATAATAATAAATAAAATGGCTGTGGCCTTTTCTACCCACTACATCTGAGCCATGTCTTTGGATTTATGGTAAGATACAGCCTGGTAGTCGAGGCTACAACTGTCATGATTACATATTAATTCTCTAATTCAGGCCATTTGAAGACCCTGGTGAAGCTGCAGATCGATGGATATTGACAGGTGGAACCGTGACATCGGGCAGAGGAGAGCCATTTTTGTCCACATGCACCACACACTTTTAGCCATCCCCTTAACTGCTAGAGTAGAGGGTCTGGAAGGAATGTTCTACTTTGTGACATAATTGGGTATAAGTGTCCAAAGTTTTTTTTTTCCTTCCATGTAAAATAAATAGAATCATGTGCATGTGCATGTGGACAAAAATGGATCTCCTCTGCCCGACTACCAGGCTGTATCTTACCATAAATCAAAACACATGGCTCAGATGTAGTGGGTAGAAAAGGCCACAGCCATTTTATTTATTATTATAAATACTTCAGAAAAAAAAATAGTCCAGAAACTTCAGGAACCGCTGTATAGGTTGTAGCCCCACTCGAACTGCCGATCTCCCGTTGTCCGCTGCTTGTCCTGGTCCCCCTGCAAGGTGAAACAGACCTTGGGAGTGCCATTGAAAGCTGCCCCTCTCTATCCCTGTCCCCCCGCTGGAGGTGTCACCCGGTGCGGTCCGCCAATCCCCCGCCAAAAAGGGGGAGTGCTCCGGAACATGCCTTCTCCACCTATACCAAATAAACAGGCTGGGACTAGTGAGGAGTTATATAGAGCCCTTAATTGTAGCAGGATTATTCAATTAAAATACAAATACAGTACAGGTGGGCTCATAAACTCAGCATATGAAACAGCAGTAGCAAGACAAAGGTAAAAATGTGACAACTATACAAATATCAAATATAACATCTTGGCATGAGGTCTCAATCGTATATTATATCTCTCCAATTAGTAACCAAATGCCCTTGTACATAAACAGTGTAGCAATTTTAGTCCTCCCGATGTATTGCAGCCCACATGGGCATATGAGGAGGTAAATGACTCCTTTGGAACCACATGTTAAAAAACTTTTAATGGGGAATTCTTCAAGTGTAACAGTACTGGCAAAGGAATTATAAATGTGAGGATTTTGCGGATTATAAAGACAGCCTGCACATTTGCCGCACAGTGATGTGTATTTTTAAAGGGACACTCCAGCCACCAAGGATAGGTGGAGTGTCTAGGTCCGTCCTGTGTGGCGAGGCGTTACGTCCTGCAGCAAAACGGCACCAAAAGTGATTTTTTTTTTTTCGCTTTCCGTACTCCAATGGTATTCCTATGATGCTTTCGTGGGGAAGCATCATGAAATACTGAAAGAAATTCCCGTCGGCATTTTGATCACTTCGGTGAGAGATTGAAATGACCGTTTTAAAGGTTTAAAGAACCGACAGTGATATGCTTAGTGATAATGCAGGGAATCATAAATCCTATACCCTGCATTAACACTGTGTGTGGGGAGCGTGACGTTCTCTGCTTCACAGGCTGGGGGTCCCGAGCTCACCGGGTGAGTGGCCCCCACCATAAGTTAGAATGGGAGGGGAAGGGAGTAGAGAGGAAGGGGGGTGGAGAAGAGAGGAAGGGGGGGAGAACAGAGGAAAGAGGGGAGAGAGAGAACAGAGGAGGGGGGGAGAGAGAACAGAGGAAAGGGGGAGAGAGAGAACAGGTGGGGGAGAGTAGAGAACAGAGGAGGGGGAGAGAAGTGAACAGCGGAGGGGGAGTTACGAAAATGGAGGGGGTGAGAGAGAACAGAAATGGGGAGGAGGGCGAAAGAGAGAGAACAGATGTAGGGGAGGAGGGGGAGAGAGAACAGATATAGGGGAGGAGGGGGAGAGATATGCATGGCAAGGAAGAGGAATGGGATAAATATGGGAAGGGAGAGACACATATATGAAAGGAGAGAATAGAGACCGGTATGGGGGGGGGGGGGGGCACGGGGGGGAGGCCGGAACACTTAAGGCTGGCCCTGACTATCAGATCCATTGCAGTGTGAATGACTTATTCAGTCCATAGTGTAATACCATGACAATATAGCAAGATCCCATATTACCATCTTATGTCTGCTGCATCTCCATGGTATTTAATGGGAACTTTGAGGTTGGTGTAGATTAAGAGACAAAGTCAAATGAAAACAGAGAATTGGGATTTGTGTTAAGATTCTAGTTAAGGTCCACTCTGCTGATCCCATGCAAAATTGAGGGTCTCTCAATACGCTAGCAGAGAGAGCCAGTTGCGACCCATCCATGGAAGCATGGTAGCTGTTGGGCAGAGGATATACTGGCATGTACTATCAAAAGTACCTCCAGTCTCTTCTTATACAGGGACAACTAACTTCCACTTGTGCGTCTATATTAGAAGATCAAGTGAAAAATAATGTTTACTGTCTCTTTAAGGAACTTAAAGACATTTGTAGCATGCCAGCTGCTAGCTTTTTATATAATTTGGTAAGTCATGTAGAATAAATATGACTTATTTCAGAATACAGAACATAATATACAAACTCATTTACTGGAGTTGTAACACTTTATTGTGAGTGTTATTGCTCTGGATCTCTGTGATCCACTCACACAGTGAACATCCTGACAACCCATTTAATAGAGACAACAGAGTAGGGAACTGAGTTCACAACATGGACCCTTAGCGGGTCTGCCCCTGGCATAATGTCCTATAGTCTCATCATTGGAACTCTCAGCTACCCTTTGCCATTCCTCCCAATATCTGGACACCGGGGGGGCAGAGCTTGGGAGGTGGACACGCCCACCCGTGAGTATCCTGTGATTGGTCCGGTGAACGTTCTAACCCCTCCCCTCTTGCTGGTTTTCATCGTGCTCCAGTGCAGCGCTTGCTAGTCAGGTTGCCGGTGGGAACAGGAGCTGTCAGTGGCGGAAGAGGAGGGGAAGTCGATACGCGAGTCTCTGTTTTTTTTTACCTATCTTGTTTGTTATATATGTGTCATTTTATCTATTATCAATAAAAGTTACTTCTTAATCTATCAACACTTCACACACATTCATTTAATCTTAAGGCATGCATTAACCCTTAAAGAACCTGGGATTTTCCAGGGCTAATGACAGACGATTTTCCATTTTGATAAGTGGTTGATTAAACTTAGTTTTCCTCTCTCTCATTTAACGCACCCATACAAGTTATATGTTAGAATTTTCTTTGGTTGGATACCCCCCAAAAAATTAACTATTTTCCCAATAATATAGTACACAATTTGTACAACACTAACAATGGCCCACTAAGCCCAATTATCTAGCTAATAAAAATATAGCTTCCCAAACCCCAAAAAAGTACAGAAAAAAAACTTTGACCAGTATAATGAACTGGTCAGAGCAATCAGAATCACAGCACAGGCCTGCAGGGGATAAAATTAACTTAATATATAAAAAGAATATAAGTAATATAGTAAAATTGCAAACAAAAAAAAATTATGAAAAAAAACAAAATCAGGGCCATAAACGTGAAAGGAAACTGATCACAGTAAAAAAAAAAAAAAAAACTGTGATCAGCAAGGGAAGGTTTAACTTTTTTTTTTTTTTAATTTTTAATGTACATTTCATGACAATTACGCACAGTGCATATTTATATATATATATATATATATATACAGGCAGACATTTCAAATTGGTTTCCCTTCATTTTTTTTTTATATATATGTAATATAGTGTCGCTTAGAAAACAGATAATAACTCATGTAGTGGAATATTTACATATGTACACTAGACAATCCCAGAAACTGGGTAGTACACTGATAAGAATTGTTTTTGAGGTAATCTTGCTGTGGTACATTATTTTATAATTTTCGTGGGGAAAAGGGGAATTGTAGGGAACACTAGGGAACAAAGGGGGGGGGGAATGGGGAGATGGATCAGAGGGGGGGGAATGGGGGGGGGAAGGAGGAGGGACGACAACAAAAACATATGGATAAAAAAGGGGTGGAGAAGAGAAGTTGAGACAAAGCTGAGAGAGAGAGAAAAAAAAAGAAGATAGAGAGAAAAAGAGGCTGAAGGGAAATATAATTCTCAATCAGAGGAATTTGCTTTGTTCATATGTAATAGAAGCGGGTGCAGCATGTTAAATCTATTCTTCCAGCAAGACCAGACATTTTCCCATACTTGATATTTGCCTTCTTAGACATTTGTTCATAGTCCGAATTGGAGTTAATAGAGTCAACAAGATCAGACATCTTAGGAGCCTTTGTTTTCTTCCACGACCTGGCAATTTCAGTTTGGGCTGCCATCAAAATATGTTTTACCAGATGCCGTGCTGCTGGATTGATAGAAACTGGGATGATTAAAAACAGAGCACATTCCACCGTGGGGGCTAATGTTGCTGACAGTAGATCGTTAATTAACAGAAAGACCGCTTTCCAGAACGGCTGAATAGATTTGCATGACCACCAGGTATGGAGCATCGTGCCTATTTCCGAAGATTTGGGAGACATCTTAAAGTCCGTGCACCGGGACTTTATATCTTGTGCGGATCTGGGACTATTTTTTTTTTGTATTTCCAAACACTGGCGCCAACAGAGATTTGAGCATGTACTGAAAATTTTTGCCAACCTGGCAGGTCCTGGATACCACCTAAATATGACCTTTTTATGCGTTTCTATGTGATTGAGGCATCTTGTAGTGCTTCTTGGCGCGGAGAGGGCTTGTTTCCACTGCGAGTCGTTTAGTGGGTAATTCAATTCTTTTTCCCATTGCAGTCTGTAATTGAGATCTTTCAATTCAAGTGTGAAATTGAAGATAGAGTAGCAATGTGTAAGCAATTTTTTAGCTTTAAGGGAGTTGTTCCACAGGGATACCAATTTCTCTGCTGCTGGCTTCCAGTTTTCTATAGGAGGATATGTTGACAATGCAAATTTGATGGATTGATACGTCAGGAATTCGCCAGCCGGGATATCAAATACTTCCCTAAAATGTGACAATGGTAGCAACTTGTCTTGTGCGAAAAGGTCTCCCACCTTGGTTACCCCAGCGTTCACCCATGCTGTTAGGTTGATGTGTTCATCAATGTATTCCAGAGATTGGAGTGAGGAGGATTTGGTAAGTATGTGTTTCGTATTCAGCTTCTTTTTTAATCTACTCCAGGAGTCGAGCATAACTTTAGTAGTGGGCAATATCTTTTGGGCTTTCGGCATAATGCAAGTCGGTGACCATAATAGAGTGGGAATAGAATAAGGTTTAGTGTATACTTCCTCCATCTTTTGCCACGGTTCCGATATGCCATTGTCTCCAACAGCCAAGGCTTGACTTGCTAAGTTAGCATAATAGTAATTAGTCAAATTTGGGACCGCCAGTCCACCTTTGGTTTGGGGCAATTGCAAAAACATATAAACTTGTTCCAGCACGCTTGGGTCTGTTTAAGGAATGATAGAGGTATCTTGACAGGGAGAGCTCTCAATAGATACAGAAATTTTGGGACCACCATCATTTTGTTAGAGTTAATTCTTCCCATCCAGGATAGTTCAAGCTTCTCCCATTTTTGAAGATCGTTCTCAGTAGATCGTAGGAGAGGGAGAAAGTTAAGCTTCACGCATTTGGAGAAGGTCTTTGGGATTTTCGGAACCAAGTAGGCAATATCTTTAGATCTCCAGTCGTACTGAAACTTTTGTTTTAAACATTCAACCAATTTTCTAGAATATCCAATCGGGAGAACTTGTGTCTTTGGTATATTAAGCTTGTATAGCGATGCCGCAGCAAAGGATGTCAGGATTTTGTGCAGATTGGGAAGAGACACTGAAGGGCGAGTGAGAGAGAGCATGACGTCGTCAGCGAACAGGCCTATTTTGAACTGTTCTCTGTTGACTTTGAGTCCAGAAATAAATTTATCAAGCCTTATAGCCTGCGCCAGGGGTTCCATGGCTAGTACAAAGATAGTAGGGGAAAGAGGGCATCCCTGACGCGTGCCATTAGTGATAGGCCTCCGACAGAAACCCAGATGTCAACACACGAGCAGAGGGGCATGAGTATAGTGCCTTAATAGCTGTAATAATACCCTGAGGAAAGTAAAATTTTATCAGCACTTTCTCAAAATATAACCAGTGAATTCTGTCGAAGGCCTTCTCCGCGTCCAGGGACATCAGCAAACATTTGGTACAATTCTCCTGAGCCATGCACACTATATCCAACAGTTTTCTGGTGTTAGAAGACGCCCGGCGTACAGGGACGAATCCCACTTGGTCTGGGTGGATGACTTTATCTATAACCAGAGAAAGTCTGTTTGACAGAATCCTGGCATATAGCTTCGTGTCCGAGTTAAGCAATGAAATAGGTCGAAAGTTCGGGCATTTGTCTGCGGATTTGCCTGGTTTGGGCAGGGTGACAATTGTTGCTTCCAGCATTTCATTTGGTAGTTTGCCCAGTTGCATGCATTCATTAAAGAGATCTGTCAAACATGGTACTAAATGAGCTGTAAAAACTTTGTGGTAGTAATTGGGGAGGCCATCTGGGCCAGGAGATTTTTGGAGTTCTAAGGCGTTAATTGTCAATCCGATTTCTTCTTGAGTGATAGGGGCCACCAGCTGGCATATTATTGGGTAAATTTGTCCATCAGGATTTTGTCTATACGTGAGTATGTGTTGTGCACTTTAGAGTGGAACGTAAAGACCTTCTCTGTAGGGTGTTTAGTACGCCAGGCATCATAGAGATAGTTAGAAGAAATAGTGAGACTCGTAGTTTTCGCTGTATTAAACAGGTGGCGTCTGTACTGGCCTGTCGAAATAGAGGATGTGTCCAGCTCAGAATCTGAAATAGCATTAAAATCTCCACATACCACTACTTTGCTTTCTTGGAATTTTATCATCATTTATTTAAGGAAGGAAGTCTGATTTTGATTAGGTGCATATAAATTAAGAATCGCAAAACGTTGGTTATTGAGAAGGCAAACTAGGAGAATGTAGCGACCCTTCGGATCCAGGTCCCCTTTGATATCCTGAAAAGCTATACTTTTATGAAAAAGGATGGAAACACCCGCTTTTTTTTCGGTGAGTTGTGGCGTGGAATTGGAAGGGGTAATTCCTGGGATAGAATTGCTGATGAGTATCCTGTTTAAAATGGGTCTCTTGGTAACACACAACTTGAGCTTTATGTTTTTCATTTTCTTGTAAAGCTCTATGTCGTTTGTATTGGGAATTGAGGCCCTTGACGTTCATTGACATAAAGTTTAAGGGCATGAACAAAGCTTTAGTAGAGCGCGAATTTCCCAGCTGCTTCCAAGCATCTCCATATTGTTGGTACAAAATAGTGATGTCCCTTGTGGCTGGAGCTTATCGCTCTGGATTGTGTATACAAACAGAGAATACAGAAATAAAGGAGGGGTCAAAATAAGAGTAAAAATAAAAAGAAGAAAACGAGAAGGAAGTATGAAAAAAAAACAGGCAAAGAGGAAAAAGGAGGTTGAGTCGGGAGGGGGAGGAAAACAAACCGGGGAGACACACGGGGAAAGTCCGAGGTCTTTGTAAACATACAGACAATAACCTCGGTGTATATGCCATAGGCCTGGATTGGCCAAAACGTGGGCCTCCAGGTAATCCTCTGAAATTTGGCATATTCGGATGTATGTGGGGGGGGGGGGGGGGGGTTGGGCGGAGGAGGGGAATCGCCTCCATTATATCTCAGCAAGATTAACTACAAAAACTTAAACGTTCCTGCATGTAGAGAGATCACTTCAACTGCTTATAGCATACAGACTCATAGGCATATGATTCTCCCAGGGGAGGGAAGGGGTGGGCAGGGGGGAGGACATAAGAACAGTAATGAGTGGTCAGGTCGAAATTAGCCTCACATCAAATATCTCAAGAGATTCAAGACGCCATGCAGTAGAAATATCGCCCCCCTCTGAGTTGAAGTTAATAATAAAAAATAAGGTATACCAAAGGTAGATTTCAAGAGGATGAGCACATAGATGAACAGCGTAGGAGCCTCTTTGTTTACTCCCAAGATATCAACGTAGCACCACACAGCTCAGCTTTCCTGCATTGTCACAGCTTCTGACTTCTTGACATTTGTAGTCACTTTCGTATCTTTAAGCACATGGGTTCCCTCCCCGCACCTCTCCTATATTCTGACTCATTTACATAAATAAATATAGGCTAACAGGGGTCCCCGGTTCTTATACTCCCTTCTATAATGACATGATTCTCACCAAATGTGTAGCTCCACTCATTAAATATAGAAAGATATTTATAAATTGATCCTACACAGAGCTTTAAGTAACAGAAAATTATGATAGGATGAAACCTATATCTATCAAGAGGAGGGAAGATGACTCATTAGGCATCCACTTTTTTCTGGGAAAGCCAGGAGGAAAGAAAAACAGGAGGGACAAAGTTATGAAGAGAGAAAGAGAAAGAAAGAGAGAAAGAAAGAAAGAAAGGAGTGCGAGTTTGTAACAACACGAATAACATCGAAGAACAATCAAGACGCAAAGTTAAACAAAACAATACTATAAGCATATGTCCCAGTCGTCGGACAAAGCTCATGTAAACGGCACTTCTGAGAGTTCAGGCCTCTGTCACGAAACCACTTAATGACGGTCTCCTCCACGTCCAGAGTGGAAAAAAATAAAAAAAAGAGATCATTTCCATACTCAATCCACTGCTTGCAGGCTTCTCTTGCCGTTGGAGTTCCACCCCGTGGGGAGCAACGACAATGGTTGGTGGGGAGGAATCACTTGGGTCTTCGGGCACTTCAGGCCCCAAGTTTCCAATCCTGCCTGTGCGTCCTCCAGGGAATTAAATACTTTGGTGAGGCCATCCTTAAAAATTAGGAGCTTCAAGGAGTAGCCCCATGCATATTTAATGGAGGCTTCTCTCAAAGCGGCTGTAACTGCTCCAAAGTCTCGTCGTCTATTCATGGTCCATTGAGATAAGTCATTGTAGAACTGCAAGTGGGCATGTTTTTCAGGCATGGCCTCTTTGTCCCGTGCCAGCTTCATAATAGCCTCTTTGGTTTCATAGAAATTAATTCTCGCTATTACGTCTCTCGGCTGGGATACAGGAGCTCTCTTGGGCCTGGGGAGGCGATGCGCCCGATCTATGGTAAGTTCCAAGGGGGACAGGATTGGAGCAAGTTCTTGCAATAGATCTACGAGGTAGAGGGTGAGATATTCTGGCTGATTCTATACCTCTAATCTTCATATTGTCTCGGCGTGACCTGTCCTCCAAGTCTGCCAGCTTCATATCTAACTTATGATGTTTCAAGTCTAGAGAGATGTGGGCTTCCGTTAATTTGTTATGAGCCTCTGCAAAATCGTCCATTCGCTCCTCCAGCTGGGCAGTGCTTTCTCCGACATTTTTGAGATCTGTGCGGATATCCTTGGACATCTTCTGCATTTCTGTCTGCATTGTCGTTTTTAAGTCGAGGATCAGAGTTTTCAATGAGGACTCCTCTTTCAGACGGTCATGGTGGCCGCACTCCTCCAGCTCCGAATCCCCAAATCCGAAAGGTCCTCTTTACGAGTATCATAATTCACGGAGGAGCCGTCCTCTTGAGGTTCAGGTCGTTTTCCCATTTTTGGGGTAAAAAACTCCGCTGGCCAGTCTTTTTTCCCCTTGGTCGCAGTGGTGCGGGTCTCCTTGGGTTTACCCATGGTGTAAGGTAGTAAAACTTAATTCTCCGTCAAGTAGCTGTGCTTTGTAACTTTGTAGCTTCAGATTCTTGCTGCGGCCTAGATTAATGGCAAATTATACTGGCATAATATTGGGCAAATTGGCAGGGGCTGATTAAATGCAAATACTGGGATTTTATTGGGGAAATTGTCTGTGACATTAATGGCAAATAATACTTGCATATTACTGGGCAAATTGGCTGGGGCATATTAATGGCAAATGATACTGGCATATTATTAGCAGGGGCATATTAAATGGCAAATAACACTGGCATTTTGTTGGGCAAATTGTCAGGGGCATATTAAATGGCAAATAACACTGGCATATTATTGGGCAAATTGGCAGGGGCATATTAAATGGAAAATAATACTGGCTTAATATTTGGCAAATTGGCTGGGGCATATTAACGGTAAATGGCAGAATAACACTGGCATATTATTGGGCAAATTATCTGGGGAATATTAATGGCAAATTATACTGGCATAATATTGGGCAAATTGGCAGGGGCTGATTAAATGGCAAATACTGGCATATTATTCGGGAAATTGGCTGTGACTTATTAATCTCAAATAATACTTGCATATTATTGGGCAAATTGGCTGGGGCATATTAATGGCAAATGTTACTGGCATTTTATTGGGCAAATTAGCTGGGGAATATTATGGGCAAATAATATTGGCAATGTGTATGTAATGGGGTGATAGAGGCATGTAAATGGGGTGCTGGGGCATGTCCTTGGTGTGCAACGTGGGTTATGGGTCATGTCGTGGGTGTGCATCGTGGGTAGGGGGGGTGCCCAAAATTTGTCTGCCTAGGGCAGCACAAAACCAAGATACACCACTGGGCAAAGTCAGTGTATATAAGCATATAACATATAACACAGATTGCATTACTAAGTATTTTGCTAATTATGGATATGAAATTTAAACTTTTTTGAAAAATATATTACACTTTAAAAAAAGTTTATAAATGTCACATCCATAATTATACATTATACTAAATTGACAAATACAGACAGACATACAGTATATTAGATTTTTTTTATTCAAACTGAAAGCAATTCCCCAACCCTATACTAGTAGTTTGTCTGAGCTGTGGAATTCGTCCATTCGTCCATTCATTCATTGAATTCGGCTTTTAAGCTGTTGTATGTAATTATAATAGCATTACAATACAACAACTAACGTCGAAATTGAGAAATTTTAATTCACTAAAATTCGAATTTGGAGGTCGACCACTAAATTCGAATTTTAGTGAAATAGACTCACTTTATTCTAAATTAAGCCGTATTGCTGAATGGACGAAGTCTTGGCATATTGAGAGGCATAATCCTGGCATATTGAGGGGCATAATCCTGGCATATTGAGGGGCTTAATCCTTCAGCGATTATTCAAATTACAGTGATTATTTTAGTGGGTGCTATACTACATATTTGTACCCTGCCCTGAGCCCAGTGCCACAGAGAGTGCAGTGATCTTGCAACTGCATGTGTGCCAGGCACATGACTGTAATCCTGTTCTGTTAGCTCAGTGGGCAACATCTAGGCATTTTTAAATACTGCAATTTGTTGGTGTTAAATATTTGCGTCCTGCACTTCATATCTGAGAGTCAAATAGAACCGTCAAATACAGTGCTTATAGCGCACTTTGAAAAATTCTGGCTACCTCCTCCTCCAGCGCCGCTTCCACCTACACCACCAGGGTCACCGCCTCCTCAACCTATGGGTCACTAAGTATAAACTGAAAGAGAATACCCTGCACTAGAACCCTCTCTCAAATGGATAATTCTGTTGAACCTCCTGGCAGCCATGCTTTAGATTTAGATTTCTGTTCTTCCAAAGCTAAAATCAAAGATTCCATCTAGTGCTATTTTATGGCTCAGCTGTATTTGTAATTTGTATGTATTTTATGTTACTTTAAGTTATTTCCCTATCCACATTTGCTTGCAGGGCACTTGTCCTACTCTTACCCACATTTTACTTCATTTTGCAGCATTCTAGCCCTTTCCAGGATTTTTTTAGAGGCATTTTAGTGGCCAAAAGTTTGTGTCCCCATTGACTTCAATGGGGTTCAGGTTCGGGATCAAGTTCGGGGTCAAGTTCGAGCACAGACCCGGACATTTTTTCGAAGTTCAGCCGAACCTGCCGAACCCGAACATCCAGGTGTCCGCTCAACTCTAATAGATAGACGACCACTCACTGATACAAATATCAGTGATTCAAAAATATATATATTACTGATTATTTATATCAGTGAGTGGCGTCTGTTATTCTATCTATATATTTTTGTTGAAGTGACCTGACCAGGTGAGCATTGGAAGTGGGTATATTTTATTTTTATATTTATATATAATGGCTTACATGGGGTAGCCTAAAAGAATATATTGCTCCCTGTTTTGTTTGTTTTAGAGGGTAGTCTATGTGTATATATCTTATACAGTTGTATTCAGTATTTGATGGAAATGGATTTAATTGTATGTATTTTTATTTATTGAGGGTATTTATTGATTTCTTTGTGGAAGGACCTTATGGGTAAATAAATTAGATAAAAGGCTATAACATATTGTGTGATTATTTTTTTTTAGCTCTGTCTCCTAACTTTTTATTTTGACTATTCCTTTAATGCTCACCCAGCATCATGAGACTTTTGGCTGGCTGGACATCATGGGTACTTTTGCTAAAAAAAAAAACACAAATCCCTGTTTATATACTGGGTCTGCAATGTGAGAGACAGGACATCTCCAGGGCAGGGCCGGACTGGGAACAAAAACCAGACCTGGAAAAAAATTGTATAGCAGCCCCATAGCATAACATTATTAAACCAGCCCCATAGCATAATATAATTTTTTTGTTCGTAAATGAGAAAACCAGGCATTCTAAAAGCACATCTGAAGAGTATGTACACACAGTTATATGAATTGCCCTGTGCAGAGGTGTATATCAGGGCAGTGTGTAAAACATAACCGTATGTGCATATTGGCTGGATATATGGATTTACCCCAGCACCCAATTTGCACTCAAAGGGCTTGACCCAGCACCCAGAACTTACCTCACATTGCCCTCACAGGACTTGACCCAGCACCCATATTACTCTCACAAGACCTGGCCCAGCACCCATATTGCACTTACAATCTTTGATCCAGCACCCATATTGCACTTACAAGATTTGACCCAACCCCCAGGACTTACCCCAGCAGTGAGATTGCACTCACAAGATTCACCCTAGCCCAGCAATGAGATTGCACCACAGTAGCGGATCCAAAGTCTTTTTTTGGGATGGGAATTGCCCATGTTGGTCTGCATTTTTCTTATTTCTGTAGTGTATGTCTGTCTCGCTCTCTCATTTCTGTAGTTTATGTCTGTCTCACTCTCTCATTTCTGTCGTTTATGTCTGTCTCGCTCTCTCATTTCTGTAGTTTATGTCTGTCTCGCTCTCTCATTTCTGTAGTTTATGTCTGTCTTGCTCTCTCATTTCTGTAGTTTGTCTGTCTCGCTCTCTCATTTCTGTAGTATAAGTCTGTCTCGCTCTCTCATTTCTGTAGTGTATGTCTGTCTCGCTCTCTCATTTCTGTAGTGTATGTCTGTCTCTCTCTCTCATTTCTGTAGTGTATGTCTGTCTCTCTCTCTCATTTCTGTAGTGTATGTCTGTCTCGCTCTCTCATTTCTGTAGTGTATGTCTGTCTCGCTCTCTCATTTCTGTAGTTTATGTCTGTTTCGATCTCTCATTTCTGTAATGTATGTCTGTCTCGCTCTCTCATTTCTGTAGTGTATGTCTGTCTCGCTCTCTCATTTCTGTAGTGTATGTCTGTCTCACTCTCTCATTTCTGGAGTGTCTCTTCATTTTTCTCTCTCTCCCCCCACCCCCTGTAGTGTCTCTCTCTCCCTACTCCCAGTGTCTCTGTCCTCCCCGTTTCTCTCTCCCCCCAGCCCTCCCTCCTCCGTGTCTCTTTTCCCTAAGCCCTCCTCCGTGTCTCTTCCCCTCAGCCCTCTTCCGTGTCTGTTTCTCTTTTCCCCCAGCCCTCCTCCATGTCTCTTTTCCCCCAGCCCTCCTCCATGTCTCTTTCCCCTCAGCCCTCCTCCGTGTCTTTCTCTTTTCCCCACAGGCAACCTCCGTGTCTCTCTCTTTTCCCCACAGCCCACCTCCGTTTCTTTCTTTTCCCCACAGCCCTCCTCCGTGTCTTTCTTTTCCCCACAGCCCTCCTCCGTGTCTCTTTCTCTTTTTCCCCAGCCCTCCTCCGTGTCTCTTTCCCTTTTCCCCAAGCCCTCCCTTCCTTCTCCATGTCTCTTTCCCCAAGCCCTCCCTTCCTCCTCCGTGTGTCTTTCTCTTTTTCCCCATCCCTCCTCTGTGTCTCTTTTTCCCCAGCCCACCTCTGTGTCTTTCTTTTCCCCACAGCCCTCCTCCGTGTCTTTCTTTTCCCCACAGCCCTCCTCCGTGTCTCTTTCTCTTTTTCCCCAGCCCTCCTCCGTGTCTCTTTCCCTTTTCCCCAAGCCCTCCCTTCCTTCTCCATGTCTCTTTCCCCAAGCCCTCCATTCCTCCTCCGTGTGTCTTTCTCTTTTTCCCCAGCCCACCTCCGTGTCTTTCTTTTCCCCACAGCCCTCCTCCATGTCTCTTTTCCCCCAGCCCTCCTCCATGTCTCTTTCCCCTCAGCCCTCCTCCGTGTCTTTCTCTTTTCCCCACAGGCAACCTCCGTGTCTCTCTCTTTTCCCCACAGCCCACCTCTGTGTCTTTCTTTTCCCCACAGCCCTCCTCCGTGTCTCTTTTCCCCAGCCCTCCTCCGTGTCTCTTTCCCTTTTCCCACAGCCCACCTCCATGTCTCTCTCTTTTCCCCACAGCCTTCCTCCATGTCTCTTTCTCATTTCCCCACACAGCCCTCCTCCGTGTCTCTCTATTTTCCCCACAGCCCACCTCCGTGTCTCTCTCTTTTCCCCACAGCCCACCTCCGTGTCTCTCTCTTTTCCCCACAGCCCACCTCCGTGTCGCTCTCTTTTCCCCACAGCCCACCTCCATGTCTTTCTTTTCCCCACAGCTCTCCTCCGTGTCTTTCTTTTCCCCACAGCCCTCCTCCGTGTCTCTTTCTCTTTTTACCCAGCCCTCCTCCGTGTCTCTTTCCCTTTTCCCCAAGCCCTCCCTTCCTTCTCCATGTCTCTTTCCCCAAGCCCTCCCTTCCTCCTCCGTGTGTCTTTCTCTTTTTCCCCATCCCTCCTCTGTGTCTCTTTCTCTTTTTCCCCAGCCCACCTCCGTGTCTTTCTTTTCCCCACAGCCCTCCTCCGTGTCTTTCTTTTCCCCACAGCCCTCCTCCGTGTCTCTTCCTTTTTTTCCCCAGCCCTCCTCCGTGTCTCATTCCCTTTTCCCCAAGCCCTCCCTTCCTTCTCCATGTCTCTTTCCCCAAGCCCTCCCTTCCTCCTCCGTGTGTCTTTCTCTTTTTCCCCAGCCCACCTCCGTGTCTTTCTTTTCCCCACAGCCCTCCTCCGTGTCTTTCTTTTCCCCACAGCCCTCCTCCGTGTCTCTTTCTCTTTTTCCCCAGCCCTCCTCCGTGTCTCTTTCCCTTTTCCCCAAGCCCTCCCTTCCTTCTCCATGTCTCTTTCCCCAAGCCCTCCCTTCCTCCTCTGTGTCTCTTTCTCTTTTTCCATAGCCCTCCTCCGTGTCTTTCCCTTTTCCCCACAGCCCTCCTCCATGTCTCTTTCTTGTTTCCCCACACAGCCCTCCTCCGTGTCTCTTTTCCCCACAGCCCTCCTCCGTGTTTCTTTTTCTTTTCCCCAAGCCCTCCTTTCCTTCTCTGTGTCTCTTTCACCAAGCCCTCCCTTCCTCCTCCCTGTCTCTTTCCCCAAGCCCACCCTTCCTCCTCCGTGTCTCTTTTACTTCCTGCCCTCCCCTTCCTGCGCACCGGAATTCTGCCGCTGCAGCAACATCCCGCGGAAAGCGAGGACGAACCCATTAAAGCCGAATTCATTATGGCGGTGGCAGTCGCCGAGCGGTTTAAAGTGGCCACAGCGGCCAAAGGGAAGGCGGCCCACCAGGATTTTTCCAGGGATATCCGGGCGGGCCAGTCCGGCCCTGCTCCAGGGGTAACTCCTGAGGCATGTCCAGGGTGTGCAGTGTGGGTGACAGGCAATGTCCTAGGTGTGCTGGGGTAAGTCTTGGATCTGCAATGTAAGTGATGGGGCATGTCCTGAGTGTCCAATGTGGGTGCTGGGGCACAGGGCCACCATCAGAAATTTCAGGTCCCCTTCCTGAAAAAAATTCTGCCCCCCCCCCATAGTTTATCCATTAATAGCCTACTGATGATTTTCTCATTAATTCGCCACTGATAATTTGCTCATTAATAGCCACTGATCATTTGTCTATTAATAGCCCACTGATAATATGTCCATTAATATCCCAATGATAATTTTTCCATGAATAGCCCAATGATAATTTTTCCATTAACCCCTTGACGACAAAGGACGTGCCAGGCACGTCCTGGGAGAAACTTCCTTAACGACGTGCCTGGCACGTCCTGCATTGAATGAAGCGGTTTTCGCGATCAACGATCGCGAAAACCGCTTTAACAGTGCTGGTCTATTGCCTCGACATCGAGGCAATAGCCAGCACCGAAATTTCTATTTCGGGACCCCCACGATCGCCCCACGGAGCGATCGTGGGGAGCCATATTGACGGAGCATGGCTAAGTCCTCTGCCGGTCTGAGCTTCGGAAGTGAAAGTAACTTCACTTCCGTCGCTCTGAATATGCTACTTGACTACCCCTAGTGGTAGTTTAGTAGCATTGCAAGGTGAAATATTTAAAATAAATATTTAATTAATTAAAAACAGGTTATTTAGCTATATTAGCCTATAGGGTTAAAATTAAATATTTTTTAGCATAAGGGATAGGGTTAAAATTAAATTAAAGTTAACAAATATTAAGGGATATAATAAGGATTAGAGTTGGGGTTAAATTTAGTGTTAGGGTTAAATTTTGGGTTCGGGTTGGGGTCAAAAGATCAATATAGGAAAAAACAAAAAAACACTATTTTTGGTTTTTGCCCCATAACTCGCAAAAAAATACCGAAAAATATGGAAACATGCATATTTTTGAACTCTGGAGAACATTTAGAAACTATTTAGACGGGGTCTTTTTTAATGATTTTATTTGTGTAAATTATATTTTAGGTCAAAGTTAGAAAAAGTGTGTTTTTTAAAATTTTTCATCATATTTTATGATTTTTTTTGTAGTAAATTATAAGATATGATGAACATAATGGTATCTAATGAAAGCCCTTCTTATGGCGATAAAAACAACATATAATTTGTGTGGGTACTGTATGTGAGAAAGAAAAAAATTACAGCTAAACACAAACACCCTAGAAATGTCAAAACAGCCATTGTCACCAAGGGAAAGTCAAGGTGAAAATGTCTTGTCACTAAGGGGTTAATAGCCCAATGATAATTTTACCATTAATAGCCCAATCAGTTCGTCCAGCACGAAATGTATACCAAAATAACTTCCCATACTTTTCATGCCAGTCGGACTGGTAGCAGAGTGAGTGACTCTGATGCTGAATTCGCTGGTGCTGTTGGCTTCTCAGCTCTATTTTGTGTAGTTCCAGGGTTTGTGTGCTGTCTGTATGGAGCACGCAAACCCCGGAAATACAGCGTGCGTGTGTGGCGCATACACAGCACACATGGAGGATCCATGCCTGGTTGGCTATATTATCTGCCCACCATGAAGCCTCAGCTGTGGCCACGTTTATGAATATTTACAAGAATTCTACTGTACTAATTCATTTCTCTTCTGCTGACAACCACTGCCACTCCTTTAAGCAAGTATAGCTTTGGTTTTCCTCAAATTTCCCATGTCTAAATTTAAAGAAAGACATCCTGTTTAAACCCCCTTTCTCTGAAAGCCTCTTTCCTTATATATATCTCCTTTTTATTGTAACATGGGGGTTCCCAACCAGGGCCGGTCTTAAGTGTTCCGATGGCCAGTGTGTGCCACCCCAGTAACACCCCCTCCTCTCTTGCCTCATTCCTGTCTCTCCTCATTGCCACCAGATATGACAGTACGTCATATCTGGTGGCTGTATTTACCTACTACGCTCACTAGGGAAGACAGCATGGAGGAGACTTCCGAGAACACGGAGCAGCAAGGAGGTGAGTACTGGGGGGTGGTATATAACGAGCACTGCAACATTGACATATTAATAGAAAACCTAACTGTGGCATCTTAGTGGGAAAATTGGCTGGGGCATGTTAATGGCACAATAATACTGGCACATGAATGGCACAATGTTACTGGCATCTGAACTGCACAATACTGGCATCTGAATGGCACAATAATACTGGCAAATGCAAATTGGCTGTGGCATCTGAATGGATCAATAATACTGGCATCTTAATTGGCAAATTGGCTGTGGCATCTTAATGGCACAATCATGCTGGCATTCGAATAGCACAATAATACTGGCATCTTAATGGGCAAATTGGCTGTGGCATCTTAATGCCACATCTTAATGGCACGATAATACGGGCATCTGAATGGTCAAATTAGCTGTGGAATATTAATGGCACAATAATGCTGGCATTCGAATGGCACAATAATACTGGCATCTTAATGGGCAAATTGGCTGTGGCATCTTAATGCCACATCTTAATGGCACAATAATACCGGCATCTGAATGGTCAAATTAGCTGTGGCATATTAATGGCAAATTGGCTGTGGCATCTTAATGGCACAATATTTCTGGAATCCGAATGGCACAATATTACTGCCACCTGAATGGCACAATAATACTGGCACCTGAATGGTCAAATTGGCTGTGGCATCTTAATGGCACAATAATACTGGCATATTAACGGGCAAATTGGCTGTGGCATCTTAATGGCACAATATTACTGCCACCTGAATGGCACAATAATACTGGAATCTTAATGGACAAATTGGCTGTGGTATCTTAATGGCACAATAATACTACCATCTTAATTGTCAAATTGGCTGTGGCATCTTAATGCCACATCTTAATGGCACAATATTGACATCTGAATGGTCAAATTAGCTGTGGCATCTGAATGGCACAATAATACTGGCATATTACTGGGACAATAATACTGGCATCTGAATGGCACAATAATATTTGGATCTGAATGGTCAAATTAGCTGTTGCATCGTAATGGCACAATAATACTGGCATCTGAATGGCACAATAATACTGGGATCTGAATGGTCAAATTAGCTGTTGCATCTTAATGGCACAATAATACTGGCATCTGAATGGCACAGTAATACTGGCATTTTAATGGGCACATTGGTTGTGTCATCTTAATGGCACAATAATCCTGGCATCTCAGTGGGCAAATTGGCTGTGGCATATGAATGGCACAATAATACTGGCATCTTAATGGGCAAACTGGCTGTGGTATCTGTATGTCATAATAATACTGGCATCTAAATGGCACAATAATACTGGCATCTTAATGGTCAAATTGGATGTGGCATCTTAATAGCACAATAACACTGGCATCTTAATGGCATAGTAACACTGGCATATTAATGGGCAAATTGGCTGTGACATATTAACCCCTTCGTGACACATGGTGCTTGTGTCCCAGATGATGCAAGCACCAAAATGTCACAAACTATGGCAGAGACCTGATCAGGGTCTTCATAGACCCTGTTGGCCTCTGCCAAAAGATCACGAGATCTCAGGACGTCACTTGTCACATCACGGAGGCGTGCACGAAGCCAGAAGTGAGGGGAGATCTTCTAATCTCCCCAGCCAGTGCCTCTGCCGGAAGACTTTTAAAAATGTTTATTTAAGTGGCGCCCTCTGGGGTGATCGCACAGGTCGCACACCCCTAAGGCCGGCCCTGCTCCCAACCTTTAGAGATCATGCCCTCTTCTAATTTTCATCAAAGTCATGGGCATTCCCCCCTCATCCCTCCTCTGTAAATCCAAACAGGCCCGCTGAAGCAGCAGCAGCAGCGAGGGAGATATAGCAGGCAGTTGAGTGTAGCATTAAAAAAAAACATTTTTTTGTGTCTGGGTTTGTGAGGTTTTAGAGACTGCTTGTTGCTGAATACACTGTGTATTTGAAAATTATATAATATCTATCTACTGGCTTAATGTGTATTAATGATACTATCTAAAAATAAAATCTTAAAATACGTGATAATATTATAATGGTGACCTTTAAAAAATAAGAAATAAGTAAAACCAATTTTTAAAGGTCACCATAAAACGGTTATATTTTGATTATAGATAGTATTATTTAATATACATCAAGCCAGTAGATATATATTATTTATATTTTCAAATAATCAGTGTATTCAGCAACAAGCAGTCTGCAAATAAATACCCCCTTTATCACAAAGTATTTGTAAATTATGTGTCAGTTATATGTTATGCTTAGTTTTGGGTTGAGGGTTGTGGATCAATGTGGTTAATTAATCATTGTGTTTTAATTGTTCAGCACATATATAATGGATTAAATGAGTGTGAGGGTATCTCGAATGATTAAGGACAGCACCCTGTCCAATCTGAAATCATGTTAAATATCTATGGAAACAGACCTGTTAATTTGCTGATTACGTGTTCATTTGCTGATCCCATCAGTTCTGTTCTCTTCACATACATAGTTTTTGCAGTTACATGCTAACTTTGTGAGTATTACTATTCTCATAACTCTGCACTCGACATACTGCACTATATTTATATATATTTTTTTTACTGTAGTACATCTGGACTTCAGTACATATACAACAACAAGTTTCCCACTTCTTTTTTCATTAAGTGCTATCTTTCTTATTCAGCCCTAGGTGTTTTGTGGGTGTGGGTGCATTACTGTATTACCCATTTCTGTTGGCTACTCCTTAATTCTACATTTTTACTTCAAGGACCCTTCCATGCTAACTTTTCCATCTCTGACCCATTGGTCCAATCTTAAAAATCCCTTTTTTTAATTTACATAGATTTGTTGTTATCAGATAAAGTGCATTAGATCCTTGTATAGCAGTGAAGGCTAACCCTGGCATGGCAGATGTTTGGGAACTACAGAACCCATGACAAAACCAAAGAAATACTGAAAGCCAATGGGAATAACTCAGGTTTCCAACTTCAAACAGCAAAAATCCCAGGATAGGCTTGGGTTAGAACAACTAAAGCAGATAAAACTGTTCTAATTTCATGATGTGTTTTTACTATTTAACACTGGCACAAATCCTCCACTTCCCCCATTCACAAAGCCCATCTTATACAATCTAAAGGTAATAAGAAGACTAAGGAGACCTGTTCCTAATAGGGCTAAATTACAACAGCCTGTTATTTCATATTATATAAAGGGGACTGTTTTGTCTTGCCAGTAACTCTGTAATCAAGAACGAGTAGTTATATTGAATTCTTAATATTTGACACATATAAATATCTAGATTCCATATACATTCTATTCCATATAGATTGTAAGCTACTGTCTCTGTAATACCCTTAATTTATACAAACAATAGAGTTGTGGCCATTTTGTAAAAAAAGAAATGATAACAATATATTTATTGTGATAAACTGTACGGATTGGTATTGGATGGCAAATCCTGCAGTATTAACCCTGGGATATATTACTTGAAGTTGCCATCGCTTGATTATTAAATTCATGAATATTTATCAAGCAAGCGGTGTGCTGATTTCCTCTTTTCAGATAACAAGCCTGGGATAAATTATCCAATTCTGATTTCTGCATCTTGAGTCCCATGGTGAAGCATTTGTAGAGCAGGGTGAGCTAGTTCTCCACGTCACTATTTAGAAGATAAAAGAGGACTGGCAAGTAATACACCTCAGAGTTCTTAGCCCTCTAGCTTACTTCACAGAAGACTGATACTGAATAGCATTAGATAACTTCCACTGGATCTAGGCAAAAGAAACAATAGTCTCCAAGTAAATGACAGCTAGAGGGAGCTATCACTACAGCATCCAAAAACATTACACATGGTTCTGTTATATTGTTACACAACTAAGAAACCTACATTTATCATCAGTATATCGTTACAAGTGAAATCCTGTCTATTAGGTCATGGACTGCACAGCTCTGTTGTGCCAGTGTCAAGAGGAACATCATAGATTTTACAATACTAAGTGTCAGGCTTTCATTTTTACTTTTGTTTTGTTTTTCTCGCGATCGCGTCATTAGGCCACGCCCCCTTCAATGACGCGATCTTCCTGTGACTATAAATAACAGTCTGCAACAGACACAAATCACTGAGTATTGTCTTTAGCAGCTGTTGTTCCTGACTCCTTAGCTCCAAGCTACCTTAGAGTATCTTGCTACTTTCATTTTTGATTACCTGTTGCTGACCCGGATATCCTCGACCATTCTGACTTCTCCAATCCTGACTTTTGGCTTCCTCACTCGATATTGTTACTCTCTCAAATCCTGACCTTTGGCTTCCTGAATCGAATTGTGTACTTCTCCAATCCTCTGAATGCGGACCGTCCCTGTTATCCTGCATTTTTCTCTATCACCTAATCGCAAGTACAAGTTGTTCCATCATATTTTTACTTAATATATACATATATTTTTCCATATTACGTCAAACCATTTATTTTTTCTCTGCAATCAATATCAGTCAGTTTTTTCTTCTTTTTGCTGCTAAACGTTAATACAAGAATTGCTTAAACGTTATACCTTGTATGGATTGTCATTTATTTCTGCAGTTGAGTTTCCAAATATTCTTAAAATCACAGCTACACTGACACTAAGTGATGGGGAATATATGCAATAAATACAGGAGTTATCAGTAACATGATCTATTATTTCACTGGTGAATTGCCCTAAGCTATCCAAGCATGGCCCTGACAAAATGAATGTCTGCTGCAATCATTTTGAGCACCCATCTGTAGAATAGTTAGGCCGTGTGTTTCTGAACCTGGCACCTGAGACATGTGATTTCAGACATGATAGATTTGATATCAATGTCCTTCAGACACAGAAATAAATGACCGTCTTCATGAAGTAAGGACCCTGAGAAATTAAATTCTGTTAGGAGAAAGCTGTGCCTATTAAGTATCCAAAGGCATTTGCTTTTCATGGGAATTAAGCGCTAGTTCAAAAATATTGTCAGTACTACAGTAATTTTGTACATGGTAGACGGGAATTTGTGATGGACAATTTAAAGGACAACTGTAGCAACAGAATAATTTGTATTTAATTGAAATATCGCATCAAGTGTAGGCATTTTGCATAGAAATGCTAAATGAAAGAATTTAAAAATGATGTACTTGATTGAGCCCTCTTTCCTCTGTATAGCTCTAACAGGGGGCAGACATGTTGTTTAGAATCCTGGGGCAGATCTTAATTAATCTGCATGAAGGTTATCCCCCCCTCCTCCTGTCTCTCTGCCCCCCTCCCTCCCCCTGTCTCTTCCCCCCTCCCTCCCCTTGTTGCTCTGTCTCTTCCTTAGTTGTTGCTCTGCCGCCCCTCCCCCTGTCTCTCTGCCCCCCTCCCCCTGTCTCTCTGCCCCCCTCCCCCTGTCTCTCTGCCCCCTCCTTCCCCCTCACCTGTAACTCGATCCTTGGTGGTAAACAAAAAAATTGCAACCAGAGTTACTCCGGTCGCATTTTTTTTTAACAAACTTTATTGAAGCCGCGCGGCTGGAGGGGAGCGCACAACGCTTCCCTCACAGTCGTGGACCGGCTTTTAACAGAGCATTTTTACATTTTTTTACCTGGCTTGACCCGGTCCCCGGGACGCCAGTATCGCCCGTCACACACTGATGATGGCAGGCCTGGTTACAGCTACATGAAGCAACAAGTGCTCAATAAGGAGCTTTATATGTATTCTTTCATTAACACATCTCCATATACACCACCTACACTTGATGTAATCTTTCAGATAAACATTATTTTTGGCTTACAGTTGTGATTAATGGTGTTTTATGGACCTTCACAGACCTGGTCGAGGACTGGTGTCCTACCTTACCTATTCCAGAGGAAGACTGGACTTTGTTCATGAAAGAGGTAATTCAGCAGAGAATTGGAACTAAAGGCCAAAGTAGCGAGTTGGAACAATTCTCCAATTCAACTATACTGGGAGAATTTTTCCAACTCGGCTAGCTTGGCTTAAGTTTTTAATTCCCTTGTTAGTTCCCTGCATTCCCATTCAGGAATAAAGCCCATAAAGTTTTGGTGTACTGGTAGGGTTGCCACCTTTTCTTAAAAAAAATACCGGCCTTGGTACTGTCTCCATAGACTTAACATTGGCCTGATGCCAATTTTTTACCGGCCTGCCGGTAAAATACTGGCCAGATTGCAACCCTATGTACTGGCCATTGGGATAGAACCGGCATAGAAAATACAAAACAGATTAGTCAATCTTTACTGAGCATACTAGGCACAGTACACAAAACACATTGTAATGGATAATCATTCTAATTAGTAAACAGCTTGTGGGTGACATATTTTTTTGCAGAATCGCAGTCCCATTTACTAGGAGTTAAGTAATGAAGACTTTGGTAGCTTCCTGTCTATCAATTGTTTCTGAATAGCATATCCTCTCAAAATGAATGTCCTATGGTTTTTTGTCAAGTTGCAACTATCATTTCTCAGGCAATATATACTGATGTGTTTGTTCTTATCAACCAGGTACTGGGAAATGTAGAACTTTAATTTACATGTTAGATAGAAAATCATGCCAATGCTGCACTCTTTTTTTTAAAGGGACACTCCCACCAAAAAATGAAAAGGTTTTTCTTTTTTTATTGTGTATTGTTGATTTCAGATATGTATTTTGTTTTTCTATGGGACTGTATTTAATCAAATATGCTACTAAACAAGTGTGACTGGGCACAGCCGTTTTGTGAAATGTTGTGTTTTTGGGTGCCACCCCTCAGAGACTTTACAGCACAAAATTTCTCACTTTGGGGCTGGGGACACAGAATGTAGTGTTTAAGTCAGAATTCCTATCACAGACTTGCATTGAATGGGGGTAATGTAACTATTACATCACAAGGGGGCAGAGTTATGATCCTGTTTGTTAATCTCCTCTCTTTGTGTTGGAAGGCAGGTAAAAAAAAGTTGCACTAAGCCACCTAGTCCTGCCCACTATGATACACAGGAGCCAGTAAGAGAGCAGGGGTGTATCCTCTGACATCAGCATGCAGACTTTGGCAAAAGTTGTAAAGAGAGACTGACTGGAATATTTTGGATGATGTTGCATCAAGGGAAATATTCTCAAAATGGATGCTGGAGATAAACACTAGTGGGGTACCTCAGGGATCTTGACTTGGACCCATTCTCTTTAATATTTTATTAGTGATATTGCAGAAGGTCTTGTTGACAAAGTATGTCTTTTTGCTGATGATACAAAGATTTGCAGCAGGGTTGATATTCATTGAGGGATAAGCCAAATGGCAAATGATTTAGCTAAACCAGAAAAATAGTCAGAGCTGTGGAAACTGACATTAATGTGGACAAGTGCAAGATTATGCACCTTGGGTGCGGTGACTGCACCTCTTGGCCATACCAAGCACAGCGCGACGGGTGCAAGCTTCGCCCCGTCGCGCTGTGAGAGCTGCGCGCCGGATGTCAGGTGACACCTGGCAGAAGATCCTGGATAACGGACCAACTGTAAGGTAAGTAAAAAAAAAAAAAGAAATTTGTGACTGTGTGGGTGTCTAGGTGTGTGTGTCAGGGTGTCTCAATATGTGTAAGTGTGTGGGTGTCAGTGTGTGTGTGGTTGTCTCAATGTGTGTGTGTGTGGTTGTCTCAATGTGTATGTGTGGTTGTCTCAATGTGTATGTGTGGTTGTCTCAATGTGTATGTGTGGGTGTCTCAATGTGTATGTGTGGGTGTCTCAATGTGTATGTGTGGGTGTCTCAATGTGTATGTGTGGGTGTCTCAATGTGTATGTGTGGGTATGTGTGGGTGTATCAATGTGTGTGAGTATGTGTGGGTGTCTCAATGTGTGTGAGTATGTGTGGGTGTCTCAATGTGTGTGCATGTGGGTGTCTCAATGTGTGCGTCTGGGTGTCTCAATGTGTGCGTCTGGGTGTCTCAATGTGCTGAACCATACTTTTGACGGTCAGCCACAAAGCTATCACCCGATATGGGGTGATATGGTGCCCCCAGGGGAGGGGTGTATCAGACAATGCAGTTGTATAAAGAAGGTAAGAGCTAGACATATCGGCTCCTGTGTGACTTATACCTTATACATAAACAAATTACGGCCAAATATACAAAATATACAGATAGAGCAAGAGCAATCTTCGTTGAAAAAGAGTTAATGAAACCCTTCAGGCATCTTCCTGTCCAGGAACTTGAACGGAATCCGCGCTCTCAGGTGAGGTGCGTGGTGGTATGTTAAGGGAGGCCAAAAACGTATAAAAGTCCTTAGGATCTGTAATAACCAAGTATTTATTGTCCACTGTAAGGGAGTGTGGTAGTCCCCATTTGTACTTGATGTCTAGTTCTCTAAGATGTGTCGTGAGTTGGCTCATTGAGCGCTTCCAAGCCACTATAGTAGGTGGTAAATCCTCAAACATGAATTGTAGCACCATCGATAAGTAGTTGTCTTTTCTTGCAGTATGCTGCTAACAGCGTAACCTTATCTAAGAAAGAGGGTAGCCTCAATATCACATCTCGTGGAGCATTGGATGGCGCTCTCTGTGCCTTGCGTACCTGAAAACAGTCAAGAGAGACCAGATTGAAGGTATCTGTAGTCTGGCTCAGGCTAGTAAGCAGTTGCCGCAGGTAGGAACGGAGGGTGTTAGGAACAATCGACTCGGGGACCCCTCGGATCCTAACATTGTTTTGGTGGGCTTTCATCTCAAGCATTAACAACTTGTTCTGTAGGTCAGTCACCTGTACCGGAAGGGCCGCTGTAACCTCAGATGTCTGAGCAAACTGCTGGGTGAGATCATTAGAGGTCTTTTCCAGAGTAGACGCTTTACTTTGGATATTTAGGATGTCAGTGCACACCTCCTTCAGGTCCGTCCGCCATGCATCTCTAAATTCTGCAAAAAGATTTTGGATGTCCACTTTAGTTGCATATGCATCCTTAGGCACTTCCCTGGCCCTCTTTAGAGGAGAGATAACCAGGGTAGGTGCATCAGAGTCATCAGATTGAGAGTCTGAGTCAGGGCCTGGCGGGAAGAAGGACTCCGTGTCCACATTCAGTTGCGGCCTAGGTGTTCTTGACAAGAATGTTGCAATATCCGACTTTTGGGCCATTTGCGGATGGTCTAGTTTTTTATTTTTCTTGACCATGGTTTGCAACAATATATTAGGAGGTTTTCGAAGTGGATTAGTACTGCTATCTCCACAAATAGTGTTATGTGGCCGTTAAGTGCAGGGAGCTCCGGCACCATGCGACTGTTCACCTCCGACGCTAGCTCCACCCCTACTTATAGTCTCTTTTAGGTGTCAGTGAGGTTTGGCATGGTTACTATTCAAAGTAACTTTTAATTACAAATAGTAGTAAGAAAAAATAATCAGCTTTATCTAGTTTAGAGGTGTCAGACAATTGTCCTTCCAGGTGCTAATGATCTTGATATCCCAAAATGGTGTTGCCTAAGAGGAGAGGTACCATACTAAAGCCCTCCAGGTACTGATGGCGTACATCTCCCATAATACCTTGTCAGCTAAGAGGCTGTAAGGGAAGTATGTAAAATTTAGTTCTCCAACAGTCTGAGGGTCACAGTTTGACACCCTTAGCTTAGAAGATGATGGGCAGCATGAGAAATGTAGTTAGGGTTGCCACCTTTTCTACAAAAAATACCAGCCATGCTGGTAACTCCATAGATTTAACAATGGCAACAAGTCAGTTTTTTAACAGCCTCCTGGTTAAAAAACCGGCTGGGTTTAAACCCTAGATGTAGTCCTCCAAGAGCTGAAAGGTTGCCATTTGATTTAGTTGCAGGGCTGATCCTGAGCAGGGGCATGGAGTGCACCGCACCCAGGCACTCTGCCTGACAAGGGCTTATCAGTGGGAGTCCTGCACCAGGCTCTGCCCCTCATGCTTAACTCTGCCCCCTCATGCTAAACTCCACCTCCTCAAGCCTTTGTGCATGCTACAATCTGGGTACTGAACTGTTCCAGAAATTGTCCAAAAGGGGAGGAGTTAGTAACAGCCACGCCTTCATGAGGGTCACCAAAAAAAGCCTGCACCCAGGCGTCCGTGTTTAATTTTTATTCCAAAGACCATACAGTGAGTGTACACAAGTCTGGGTATGGTAACTTTCCAACAAGCATGATAAATAATCATTTGATTCTAATATGATCAGTATATACTAGCCACCCTGATGCATAAATATCTATTGGCTGTACAGTGAATCTCTCATAACCAAATATCACCACTACTCATCTGAAGAAAGAAATGACCCTGTTACATTTTAGAATTAAAATGCTAATTATAAATGGTAGAATACAAAATGCAAATGCTATGGCATAATTAGTTTGATTTCAGCTATCAAATAAAAAGAATTTAAATTGTCACTGACATTGAACAGAACACTGTACATCATATATGGTTATGTTTAAAAAATAAACAGGTTCATAAAAGAAAACTTGTACATCGCCCTTCTTTGGAGCCAAGCCTAAAAAGC
Organism: Pelodytes ibericus; assembly: GCA_036172795.1. Classification (NCBI taxonomy): domain Eukaryota; kingdom Metazoa; phylum Chordata; class Amphibia; order Anura; family Pelodytidae; genus Pelodytes; species Pelodytes ibericus. The sequence continues at coordinate 242,825,156 of CM069857.1, forward strand.
TATTGATGCTTCATGATATTTCATTGTCCATCCCTGGAACACTCCTGCATTAAGTATAAACAATTCCATAAATGGAACAAGCGCAAACACATCCTAAAAGCAAAACAGATAACGTAACACAGTCACCATATGGAAAATGATTCTATTACCCACAAGCACTGCTCACCATCTGGTACAGTGCAGCTTAACTCTGCTGAAAAACAAGAGGAAGAATCATTCATATCCCACTCAAAAAGATGGATAGCAAGGAATTGAGGTGAGCAATTCTGGTACTAAGGGCTGCTCTATTCCAAAATGCACTTTGTGTTTCCAGCTGTAAGAAATGGAAATTTGGAGCTATTATACTTAGTTTGGTTACTTTTAACCGTTAGATGAAACGACAACAAACAATCCACAAATCAAATCATTTTCTTATAGCGTCTTAGTATTTGTTGAAAACGAAATTAAAATAGGGATTTCCCAGTATCCCTGACATTGGCTCGGAGAGTATTTCTGTCTCTGCCTTGTCAGTGGGAAGTAACTGCTACATTAGATTTAAGGTTACAGATTTAGTTAATTGGCAGGCCTGTCACAACTCTCAGTGCTGAGCTTGACAATTCAATCAGTGAGTGACAAGGGGACTGAATCTATAGCTGAGACTTTGTGTGAGTATCAGCTGGGGCTATGGTCGAAAGGAATAATATCGATTTTCTTTTTTACAAATAACAGCCATAGTGAAAATGAGAAGGAGGATGTGTAGAGTCTGGTATCTTAGATGGAACTATTATTGTGCTACAGTAACTGTATAGATGTAAGCATAACTAAATTACAGAGTCTATTTCCTAGTTGTGCTTGAGAGCCTGCACCCAGGCCCATTCACCTAGAGATTAATTCTTGTTTTCAAGTCTGTTGAATCAGAGAGCTTCATGAGCTAGGGTGACATCAGATGTGGATGCCCACTCGCTGTGCAGAGCGCTGGAGCGCAGCATGAGGGGTAAAGTCTGTACTGGCTGAATTAGCACTGACTGCATCTTCTGCTTCTATTTGGTTTGGGACAAAATTGCACTGACAAGTTGTTTGGGGACAAGGATGGCAATGGTAAAATGGTGCAAAAATGTCAGTGACAAGCTGTTTGAGTGCAATGATGTTACTGACAAGCTGTTTGGGGTGCAAATAAGTCCCAATGACAAGGTTGTTTTGAATCAAAGCTGTCTGGTGAAAGAGATGAAACTGACAAGCAGGCTGGGGAAAGAGATTGTACTGGGGAGCTGTTGGAGACAGAGGTGGCACTAACAAACTGTTTGGGGACAGAGATGGCACTGCCAAACTGTGTATGGATTGAGATGGCAATGGTAAGCTGCTTTGGGACAGAGATGTCACTAGTTGTTTGGGGGCAAATGTGTCACTCAAAAGCTGTTTGGGGACAGAAATGGTGCTGACAAGCTGTTTTGGGATATATATGTAACTTGTTTGGAGAGACATGAGGCATTGACAGGCTATTTGGGGACATAAAATGCACTGTAAATCTGTTTGATCCCTGCATTTAAAGGGACATGCATTGCAGCAAGGGTTAGTCAATACTCCAGCTGTTGAGATTACACTTCCCCTGACTCTCAGCCAGTACAAATTATGGCTTGGTGCTGCTGAATTCTGCCCCAATTTAAAACTCCCTTTTATGAATAAAGCACTAACTTTTGTTGACTGCATACAATAATAAGCAACCTCCCTACTTGCTAGCTGGACTTCATAGGAATTATAGTTTTAGACTGGGGTTGTGGTGGCCTATACTACACTACACACTAACGTTGCCCCATGATATACAGCCAGCCCTTACTGTCTGACCACCATAGGAATTGTAGCCTGCAGTAGTTGTGGCTAGTCTTTACTACCCCAATTGTTTTAAACTAAAATTCTCATGTTGAACATGCTGCAACTACTAACATTTGCCTCCCATCAGGAAACCCCTCTCCTGAGCCAGTAAAGGTGGGCAATGTGGAGTCGTTCAGGAGGTATTGGAGTTGGAGAGGGGAAAGCTGAGAAGGATTTTTTGCACCCCCTTGGACAAAAGACTGTGGATACCCATGAAAGGAGGTAAATCAGTGTGTATCACAAATCAAATCTGGGTGTGCAATGTGGGTGCTGGGGAAATTCCTGGGTGTGCAAGGTGGTGAAATTGGAAGGGATGTGGGGATGCAGTGGTGGAGGTGTGTGCCCAAATCATTTGTTCTGTAGGGATGTGTAGTGGTATTGGATCAGAAACAGTATTGTTCAGAGGCCATTAAACAACAAAGTGCCACAGACACATATTTACACCTTAAATCCAATCCTGCTAATTTTTGTTAACACCCTACTTGTGAATTTTTTGGATAAAGCACACCGTGATAAAGTTATTTCTGAAAAAGAAAGGAGTATAAGTTTTTCAAAACCTGTGGTGCCAGTATTCCATCATCGCCAGAAAATCAGTAAAAACGTAACTGATCCTCCTGGCCGTCCAATTGTGATAGGCATGGCATCTTTGGGGGAAAATCTTTCCAAATATGTTGATTACCTTTAGTTAAACTTTTAAAAGAGATATACACATGATACTAAACACTTATTAGAACAAATATGTACGGTTAGGTGGCAGAGTCATTATCTCTGTGCCACTATGGATGTTTCATCCCTTTATTCTTGTATCCCCCATGAAGGTGGCCTCAAAGCTACAAAATATTTTTTGGATAACTTTAGTGGTTATGATGAGACTAAAGTTGAGTTTCTACTAGAATCCATACAGTTCCTCTTGACGCATAATTATTTGTTGTTTAAAGGCTCTTTTTTATCTCCAAAGGCGCGGGACCACTATGGAGCACATGTTTTGTCCCTTCCTATCCCAATCTCTTTCTGGGTTGGTCAGAATGGTCCCTCATCTTTCCAAAGGAGAACCCTTTTAAGTCACATATTATCTGGTATGCCAGATATATTCATGATCTTATTTTTATCTGGTCTGGGGATGAAACATGCCTACAGGAATATACTGCTTTTCTTAATGATAATGATCTTAATTAGCAATTTACACATTCCTGGATGTCAATCTGTCACATGACTCTGGAGGCAGCATTACTACAGCAGGTTATTGAAAATCTACGGCTGGAAACACTATACTATGATAGTTGACGTCTGAGACATGTGACCAATAACATCCCTGCAGGGGTATTTATAAGGAATTGTTCACAGGAATTGTTCACAGATCTCAAAATATGAAAAACAGGCAGCAAAATTACGCATTAGAGGGTATCCAGCTGGTGTAATAGATAGAACATATTTTTGGGCTAAGGCTAGATATGGATCTACTCTGATAACCCAAAATAATGAAAAATCTAAATACAGAAAGAGAAAATGTATAATGATAATAAAAGGAATAACTTGTGTGGTAATAAGTATGTGCTATAGAACTGTCTCTCTTTTGTTACAGACTTTAGTATAGAATTTGATAAAATTAAAAGAATAGTTCAGAGCAATCTACCAATACCAAAGGCCGATAAAAAGTTACATAATGTAGGAGTCTCAGATCAAATTTATTTCAAGAAATACTCGGTCACTTATTAATATTCTTTCACCTAGCTATTTACCCAGCCAGTCCAAAAGCTATAAAGGTTGTGATTGGTTGAGAACCATCTATCTCTGTGTCTCCAAAATATTAAATTGTAAATATGTCCATGTCTCTGATTCTTTCTGCTCTCATTCTAAACAACAGAGTTTAACTATGAGGAATTACATTAACTGTGGAACTTTGAATGTAATTTATTTAATCACTTGTAAGAAGTGTAAAATTCAGTATATAGGGATGTACAACCAGATCTTTGAGAGAAAGAATCAGAGAACACGTGGCTGACATTATAAACAATGATAAACCTAACATATATGGGGATAGAGCAGTGCAAATTTGGAGCTAGAGAGGCAATATCATATCTCTTCTTAATAGAAGAGACATTTTTTTGATCTTTAAAATGGGGACTAAGTTCCCTTTTGGCCTTAACTGTGAATGGAAAATGAACTGTTATGTAGAATATTAAAGGGACTGTCTAGTGCCCAAAATGCATCTTCCAAATATTAATGCATATTAATGGGCTTTCAAAGTACTTTAAAATGCATGTCTTACATTTTACATTGCTTAAAATATTAAATACTTACAGCTAGATAAAATTGTGAAATTACAGCAGTTTGAAAGAAACCAGGAAATGCCCACACTAACTGAGTAAAAGTAATTTCATTTTTTTTGCTGCAGGAACCAATGAGAATAATGCCATTCAAATTAATGGGATATCCTGTCTCTCAAGTGATGTCATCAGACAATATGTTGCACTGTTGAGAGATCCTACTGTGTGCAAGAGCAAGGTCACTCAGAGGCCACATAATAGATTCCATTTGAGGAGCACAGGAAGTGACTAAATTAAATAAAACTTTAAATTCCCAGTGTCCATGTAATCAGTGCTGCCACACCTGTAGTGAACATGCAGAGTACTCACTGGGGAGGGCTTGAGTCAAATATTAAAAATGTGATTTATGAAGAATGCCGGAATCAAATCACACTGGGATAAAAGCCTGTGCACCATACAAGCAGTAATCTTCATCTTGCACCAAATTTAGTTTGGGGACTAGAATGTCCCTTTAGCTGCAAACATTATGCCAAAATAATTGGGATAACTTGTTATTATTGTTGCCTGTGTGTCTTTAATTACTAGCAGTATTGTTTCAGTTCACCCATTTCACTGATTGTCCATTCTGTCCTTCAAGTATTCTAAACACATAATTAGGTACATGAGCGTTTCAGATGTTATTGGGCTTTGGATCAATGTGTTTTTAACAGGGTTGTGGGCTAAGTTTAATGCCCCAAACTAGGCTAAGTTTAATGTTCATTGTTATGGGAAATGGGAATTATTTTTTGCATGAGTAGTTGAGGGTGAATTGGTTCTGCTTAGCTGAGTGGGAGTGTCTCTCAATCCTCTTCATTGCACATTTACCCATTTGTGATTGGGTGTCATTCTCTAATTATATCAGATTCTGTGTTTGTTGTGTGTCTGTGATTAAGCCTTTTAGGTGAAATGCGTGAGACATGGCATATTTTCTTATTTGATTTTATGACTTGATAAAAATTTGCACTTGCTACATCAACCGGAGACCAATGCTGTACTATGGGTTGTACCTCTGGATGCCGAGTGTGCGCTGTGTATCTGCCCAACTTGTTTGTTTTGTGAATTCCATGGGAGAAAACCCGCTACAGCAGCATCAGGGAACCGACATTTGCAACCCTCTATATGAAATTACTGAGAAGGGTAAGAAAAAGGGAACAGCTTTATTACCTTTGAATGCCCCACAATTTCTGATGGTGACCCTGCTCCCGAACGTCCTCTCGGAAGCCCCTGCAATTTTAAAAGGGCTATTGAGCCAGAATGCCCCCCTATAAAGTTTAATTTAAAATGTATTTCTTAAAATATGGTTTTATTTAGTCACCTTTCCAGCATGATAGAATTCAAATAAAAAAAGGGTGAATAAATAGAACCAATTAAAGTGGAGGGTAACACATGGGCGAGCACATCTGCAGGGATTCGATATAGGTGGGGTGAGCACAAGGGTGCCCTATGATCTTCTATCGCCCAGTAACCCCATGATTTATCATCCCACCCCTGCCCTCAACTGTCAATATTTGTTTGTTATGTTTGTAAGAAGAGATGTTGGACTTAGTGGCACTAAAAGAAACAACTCACGATGTTCACATTAAAAATGTGCTTAACAGAGCTTTAACAAATGCTGATATTCCACTGGATAAACAGGTGAGGAACCTGCAAGAAAATTGATCCCAGCTTTCCAGTCAATTTCATACGCTTAAATGGGTAGACCCATCAAAAGTTCAAATTATTTATTGAAGAACTGGAGCTTGCAGTGATGTTTCTTTGTGGTGCAATGTGAGGTGGCTGTCATGCAGCAAAGTCTAAAGTAGGTTTGTGGATCTGTTGGAGACTATTATTACTTTTCTTCAAGAAAATATTCTATCCTCAACTGGAAAATGATGAATGGATGCAAGATCTAATGTTCTTTATTGATATAACGAATCCTCTACAATATCTCAACTTGGCACTCCAGGGGAAGGATAAGATTGTTTCTGATCATACTCAGACAATTTTCAGCTTTCAGAATAAAATAAGACTCTTTCAAGAGACATATTGGCCTGGATTCAATGCCGGCCTCCAAGTCTTCTTAAAGATTTAGTAATTTTAGTGCATGTTATTCAAAATGGAACAACCTCTAATGAAATTAAAATATACCACAGCAAACCTACGACTGGTTTGGTGGTAAGGGAATAAAGGCATTAATATATATATAAAAAAAAACACTGTTATTCCTAAAAGTCACCCCCAGCCACCTTGTGTCCCCCTCCCCCTTCAAAACAGTGGCTGGGGCTGCCAAAATGCCCGGCACCCCCCTTAAAATAGCTGGGCCAGGAGAATCTAAGATGGCCTCCTGCACCCCTAAGGGAATGACAGTGGGCTACCCTAAAGGCTCCTAGTTCCACCTTAAATCATTAAAATAAAGTTTAACAAATAACCTACCTACTCCCCACTTACTGCCAACTTGCTCAGGTGGGTGGGGGGCAAGCATGTAAGAAAAAAAACAATAATCACTGACCACTCTCTTGGCACACAAAAGGTTGCCCTTGTGGCAAAACATAACTTTTAAAAATGTTTCACAAAGATATGTGACACCCTCAATCAGGGGCGGATCCAGAGTCTGATCCCGGGGGGTGGGACACACATTCTGTCTGTCTTTTCCTCTCCCCCATGTCCTTCTGTCACTCTCCTCTTCCTTCCCATGTCTGCCTGTCTCTCTCCTCTCCCTTCTCATGTCTACCTGTCTCTCTCCTATCCCTTCCCATGTCTGTCTTTGTAGCCTCTTCTTTCCCATGTCTGTCTCTCTCCCATTGCTTCCCATGTCTGTCTGTCTCTCCTCTCCCTCCCCATGTCTGTCTGTCTCTCCTCTCTTCCTTCCCATGTCTGTCTTACTCCTCTCCCTTCCAGTGTCACTCTCTATTCTCTTTCCCATGTCTGTCTCTCCTCCCCTTCCCATGCATGTCTCTCCTCTTCTCCATGGTTGTCACTCTCCTCTTCCTCATAGCTGTCTCTTTTCCTCCTCTCCACCGTCTGTATCATCTCCTCTCCCCAGCTTTGTTCTCTCTTCTCCCTTCAGTGTTCTCTCCCCTATAGTCTCTCCTCTCACTCCCCTATATTCTCTCATCTGTCCCCCCTTCTCTCCCCTGTGTTCTCTACTCTGTCCCCCCTCCTCTCCCCTGTGTTCTCTCCTCTGTCCCCCCTCCTCTCCCCTGTGTTCTCTCCTCTGTCCCCCCTTCTCTCCCCTGTGTTCCCCCCACCCCACTCCTGTGTTCTCTCCTACCTGAATGGGTAAACACACTGAGAGCTCAATCCATGCTGCTACTGCTCCCCGCGCGTAGTGAAGGTTCAGAGCTTCGGAAATGCTGGTAATCTGTTCACTGAATAACATTCTGTGCGGCAAATTCCGTGCTTTTCATTGTGTGTATAGGTTTTTTTTTAGCGCGTGCGGTAATGATTTTTCAACACCAGTTTCCTGAGTAAGCAGTGGTCATTGAACTGCAAATGCCTTTTAATTTAGTAGTCACACAATTTTTTGGTTAATGGCCGGTATCAAAACCTGCTCAATCTCAAAAGGAGATTAAATATTTTCTGTGCTATAGACATAAAAGTCCAGAAACTGGAAGAACACGCTAACCTGTTGTTGTTGACAGCAGTTCCCATGATATCCAGTCAGCCATTACTGGCTGAATACCATGGAATTGTAGACTGAGGTAGTTGTGGGTAATCTTTACCACCTCAGCTATTGTAAACTAAAGTTCTCATGTTGGTCTGTTAGCAACTACTACCACGGTCATGTCATTCTTCCTATTAAAACACTCTCTTGAGCCAATTAAGGTAGGCAGGGTGGAGGTAAGAAGATATTGATGGGGTGAAGGTAAGATGGAGGTAAGGTGGGGTGGAGGTAAGAAGATATTGATGAGAGAGGAAAGGTGGGAAGAATATGTTGCTCTCTCTTCCTCCCCCCCCCCCTAAAAAATCCTGCAGATGCCCATGGGTTTGCATATCGTGATTAGATAGAAAGTGACATGGGTTTGGAACCAAGGCAGTCAAGGCTTGCCCATGCCCCCACCCAGCACCTCCAATCCCCAGCAGCAAATGAGTAAGTGGAAAATTACACTGAACCACAACCAACTCAGAATTTTTTTTTTTTTTTTTTAATGCAAGTATTTTTATTTTGTTGTATTTTTTTTTTTTTGCAGTAAAAATAACAGGTAATAAAGTAAGTAAATGAGAATGAATATGACTGTTTGATCATACATAAAATCATTAATATATAAAGGCAAAGTCAAGATAAATGGTAAGTATTTTAACACATTACAAATAGAGGTCTTTAGTAATAAACTTGGAACAGTGAAGAGAAAGAAAAGAAAAAGAAGAGAAAGGGATGAAAGAAGATGAGAGAGAAGAGAAAAAAAATGGTTATATAAGTAAATAAAGAAAATAAAAGTTGGAGAGTGGGGGGGAGGGATCTTCTGCAGGGTGATGTCTGGTTGGTCTTGGATGTGCTAAGCATGCCATAAGTGTTTTGAGGGGTCGAGTAAAGGAAATTCTGTTAACCAAGGGTCCCAAATTTTGTGAAACTGTGGGGAAGTTTCTTTAATGTATGCAGTTATCTTCTCCATTCGGAGGATGTGCCAGATTTTTGCATCCAGCTGGGTGGTTGCATCCAGCTGAGTTGCGGTACAGATCCTGAATATGAGTCTGTTAGCATGTTTGTCGACTGAATCTTGGTTGACTTTTCTGCATAATAGAGCTGTCCATGGTTGGAGCGGGATTACGGTCTTGAGGGCTTGACTTAATTTATCGAATGCGTATTGCCACAGTGGTTGTACGTGGGCACTGTGCCACCAGGTATGGAGCAATGTGCCTTCTTCACCGCAGGTGCAAGCGAGTTAAGGTTTTGATGCAATTTTCTTGTATGAGCGTGCAAGACGTTACTTTCCAGAGATTCTGATAAATAAAAGTCCATTCAGTCCTATCGAGCTGTTCTCCTAGTTCTTGTTCCCATTTACTTTCATGTGGGGGTGGGTTCGGATACTTATCTCCCATTATGTGGGCATAAATGAGGGATATGGCTCCTTTCTGTCTTGGGGGGTTTTGGAGCATCCTCTCGAAAAAAGTGTTATCACATGTGGGGAATTTAGTCTAACGTAGTGTGCTATTTGTAAGTAGCGAAAGGATTCAGATTGGAGTAAAGTGTGCGAGTCCACTAGGTTGGAGTGAGTTCTCAGTTTGTCCTGTACCAGAAAGTCGCCTACTGTCAGGAGGTGTTTCTGAGACCACCAATGAAATAAAGGGACTCTTTCTCCAGGTAGGAAATCTGGGTTTTGTAGGATAGGGGTAAGTCGAGATCCTTTGGAGGATAAGTGAAATTTGTATCTATTTGTGTACCAGACTGTCAGTGTGTGAGTCAATGTAGGGCTGTTTTGTGTTTCACGTGTCGGTCGTTTGGTCAGCCACATTACTCTTTGAATATCTATCTTGGGACATAGGTCTGCTTCAAGCTGTAACCAGCGTTGGTTGCGTGGTGATGCTGCTAAAGATAGGGCGGTGGCCAGTTGAGCTGCTATATAATAAGAGTATATATGCGGGGTGGCTAAACCTCCAACTCAGAAGTTTTAAAACAGCCATTGTGATGAATTGTACAACATGACCAAAACTGTTTGGTCACCAAAGGTTTAAGAGATACATTGTATATATGGTAATGTGCCTGTGAGCTGAAGGTGTAAATATTGTAACATTATAAAATATCACTGGGGATAAGGAAATCATTTTTAAAATGGAAGCTCTGACAGAGATAAATACTTACATAAAAATCTAGTGTCTTGTGGAGGGTTAATGATAGAAACAAAATTGAAAAAGCATTTTCATTCATCTTAATGCAGTCCTTTATTTGGTAAAAAAAAAAATATGTTTTTCACTTTACTCCCACTTTAAATGCAGCTAATTATACCCATCTAAGGGGGGAGGATATGGAAACTAACTGAGGGATGTGCAGAGTTCTGTGCCAACATCCCAGCCAATGTAGAAATTCCTCTGTACACAGTGTACACAGTTTACTGTTTAGTGAATAGAGCCCTGTACAATACAGCTAGAGGTAAAAATCAACTGGGTTTCTAATAATACAGAACCTGATGCTGATGCCTCTGTTGTATCTGTTCTGCTATTCAAGCTTCACTTTCACTGTGATTAATCAGTTGCTTATAAGAACCAGAATGTAATTAGGAATGTTCACTGTGCAATTAAAAAAGAGAGTTAATTATTAGAAGCTATCCCATAATGCACTGATTGGACTTCATAAAGCACAGGCCAATCTGATTTTAGTTTATTCTTATCCTTTCAGAGACACAGGTGTTTTGAGCTTTGTGTCTACTGGCTACAGAAAATGCAAGAACCTTTACAGACTAAATAACATCTAATTACAAATTCTAATATATGTTTTATTTTTCCTACGGTTTGTGTCCTCTTAACTGTCTACAAGTAGTAAAATAGTTTACAAGGAAGGATAATGTCAGTATGTTAAACTTCCAGATGAACAAGTCTTCTCTGTGTAAAAAAAAAATGCAAAACTTTAGGGTCTGCTCAATAAAGAGAGATTTGCAGGGAATTGAGATGGGAATTTGAAACTTAAGGCAAACACAGTTGAGTTAGAAAAATTATCCGATTCACTTGCATTGGAGAATTATTCCAACTCGACTACATTGGCCTAAAGTTTGAAATTCCCTTCTCAAATCTCTCCAATTCTCCCTTTATTGAGTAGACCCTTTAGAAAATTTAGTATAAAATATGCAGTTAAAACGCAGTTTTATTATTTTATTTCAAGTATGGAATGCTGAGGATTCTGTTAAAGGTCACTCAGTTGTCAGAGGTAAGGGGCCGTAAGCAAAATTATTAAAGGAGACCTTTTTCAATACAACTGAGTCATTTTTTATTACACAAACTAAATACAATACGCATCAAATGTTTTCTTTAAAAGGGCAGTCACCCCCATTGTTTTTTTCTTCTTCATGGATCAGTGAAACAAATCATTATTTGCTTCAGTAAGCAAGCTTTTTTTTTCTTTCAGTGATACATATAGAAACAGTGCGACAGCACTTTCCTTCAGGCTTTCTTCTGATGTCATGAGATCTCTGAATTAACCCAGTTAAAGAAAAAAATCAAATGAGTGCAGATAAGCATGTACAATTGGGTACACTTACAACACAATGTCTAAGATAACTGCATGGAAGCCTGTCAGATGAGTTTGAGTGCTGCTATCATGGCACTCCACTGCAAAACTATGATATCATTCATAACTTGACTATTTTAAATAATGTAACAATTACATGGTTGCCAACATAGGCCATGTTTCCAAGGACACATTTTTGTTCCACATGCTCCAAAAACAGCATGCAAAATGCAGCCCGGCAATCTGTAGGATTGATATGCGCACACAATCCATTTAATTAATCAGGGTGAAGATCTCATAGGACCTACCAGTGGCGTCCCGAGGGGGGGGGGGCGGACCTCCTTGCAGGAGGGAAGACTGCACGGAGAGGTCCGGCTGGGGACACGGAGCAGCAGCGATTCGGTAAGTAATGGGGACAGGGGGGGGGGGGGGGGGGGAAGAAGGGTGGTTTGAAACGAGCAGTTTATTACTGGGCTCTGACTGGCACACTATTACTGGGCATCTGGCTGGCACTATATTACTGGGCATCTGGCTGGCACTATATTACTGGGCTCTGGCTGGCACTATATTACTGGGCATCTGGCTGGCACGATATTACTGGGCTCTGGCTGGCACTATATTACTGGGCATCTGGCTGGCACGATATTACTGGGCTCTGGCTGGCACTATATTACTGGGCATCTGGCTGGCACTATATTACTGGGCTCTGGCTGGCACTATATTACTGGGCATCTGGCTGGCACTATATTACTGGGCTCTGGCTGGCACTATATTACTGGGCATCTGGCTGGCACTATATTACTGGGCTCTGACTGGCATCATATTCCTGGGCTCTGAGTGGCACTATATTACTGGGCATCTGGCTGGCACTATATTACTGGGCTCTGGCTGGCACTATATTACTGGGCTCTGACTGGCATAATATTACTGGGCTCTGAGTGGCACTATATTACTGGGCATCTGGCTGGCTCTATATTACTGGGCTCTGGCTGGCACTATATTACTGGGCTCTGACTGGCATAATATTCCTGGGCTCTGACTGGCATAATATTCCTGGGCTCTGACTGGCACACTATTCCTGGGATCTGACTGGCATAATATTCCTGGGCTCTGACTGGCACAATATTACTGGTATCTGACTGGCACAATATTACTGGAATCTGACTGGCATAATATTCCTGGGCTCTGACTGGCATAATATTACTGGGCTCTGACTGGCATAATATTACTGGGCTCTGACTGGCACTATATTACTGGTATCTGACTGGCACAATATTCCTGGTATCTGACTGGCAAAATATTCCTGGGTTCTGACTGGCACAATATTCCTGGGTTCTGACTGGCACAATATTACTGGGCTCTTACTGGCACAATATTCCTGGGCTCTGACTGGCACTATATTACTGAGCTCTGACTGGCATAATATTACTGGTATCTGACTGGCACAATATTCCTGGTATCTGACTGGCAAAATATTCCTGGTATCTGACTGGCACTATATTACTGGTATCTGACTGGCATAATATTCCTGGGCTCTTACTGGCACAATATTACTGGGTTCTGACTGGCACACTATTACTGGGCTCTGACTGGCACTATATTCCTGGTATCAGACTGGCACAAAATTACTGGGCTCTGAGTGGCACAATATTTTTGGGCTCTGACTGGCACAATATTACTGGCATCTGACTGGCACAATATTACTAGGCTCTGAATGGCACAATATTCCTGGTATCTGACTGGCACAATATTACTGGGCTCTGAGTGGGACAATACTACTGGGCTCTGAATGGCACAATATTCCTGGTATCTGACTGGCACACTATTACTGGGCTCTGAGTGGCACAATATTACTGGGCTCTGACTGGCACTATATTACTGAGCTCTGACTGGCATAATATTACTGGTATCTGACTGGCACAATATTCCTGGTATCTGACTGGCACAATATTCCTGGTATCCGACTGGCACTTTATTACTGGTATCTGACTGGCACAATATTCCTGGGCTCTTACTGGCACAATATTACAGGGCTCAGACTGGCACAATATTACTGGGTTCTGACTGGCACACTATTACTGGGCTCTGACTGGCACTATATTCCTGGTATCTGACTGGCACAAAATTACTGGGCTCTGAGTGGCACAATATTTTGGGGCTCTGACTGGCACAATATTACTGGCATCTGACTGGCACAATATTACTGGGCTCTGAGTGGGGCAATACTACTGGGCTCTGAATGGCACAATATTCCTGGTATCTGACTGGCACACTATTACTGGGCTCTGACTGGCACTATATTCCTGGTATCAGACTGGCACAAAATTACTGGGCTCTGAGTGGCACAATATTTTTGGGCTCTGACTGGCACAATATTACTGGCATCTGACTGGCACAATATTACTGGGCTCTGAATGGCACAATATTCCTGGTATCTGACTGGCACAATATTACTGGGCTCTGAGTGGGACAATACTACTGGGCTCTGAATGGCACAATATTCCTGGTATCTGACTGGCACACTATTACTGGGCTCTGAATGGCACAATATTACTGGGCTCTGACTGGCACTATATTACTGAGCTCTGACTGGCATAATATTACTGGGCTCTGACTGGCACTATATTACTGAGCTCTGACTGGCATAATATTACTGGTATCTGACTGGCACAATATTCCTGGTATCTGACTGGCACAATATTCCTGGTATCTGACTGGCACAATATTCCTGGGCTCTTACTGGCACAATATTACAGGGCTCAGACTGGCACAATATTACTGGGTTCTGACTGGCACACTATTACTAGGCTCTGACTAGCACTATATTCCTTGTATCTGACTGGCACAAAATTACTGGGCTCTGAGTGGCACAATATTTTTGGGCTCTGACTGGCACAATATTACTGGCATCTGACTGGCACAATATTACTGGGCTCTGAATGGCACAATATTCCTGGTATCTGACTGGCACAATATTACTGGGCTCTGAGTGGGGCAATACTACTGGGCTCTGAATGGCACAATATTCCTGGTATCTGACTGGCACACTATTACTGGGCTCTGACTGGCACTATATTCCTGGTATCAGACTGGCACAAAATTACTGGGCTCTGAGTGGAACAATATTTTTGGGCTCTGACTGGCACAATATTACTGGCATCTGACTGGCACAATATTACTGGGCTCTGAATGGCACAATATTCCTGGTATCTGACTGGCACAATATTACTGGGCTCTGAGTGGGACAATACTACTGGGCTCTGAATGGCACAATATTCCTGGTATCTGACTGGCACACTATTACTGGGCTCTGAGTGGCACAATATTACTGGGCTCTGACTGGCACTATATTACTGAGCTCTGACTGGCATAATATTACTGGTATCTGACTGGCACAATATTCCTGGTATCTGACTGGCACAATATTCCTGGTATCTGACTGGCACTATATTACTGGTATCTGACTGGCACAATATTCCTAGGCTCTTACTGGCACAATATTACAGGGCTCAGACTGGCACTATATTACTGGTATCTGACTGGCACAATATTCCTAGGCTCTTACTGGCACAATATTACAGGGCTCAGACTGGCACAATACTACTGGGTTCTGACTGGCACACTATTACTGGGCTCTGACCAGCACTATATTCCTTGTATTTGACTGGCACAAAATTACTGGGCTCTGAGTGGCACAATATTTTGGGGCTCTGACTGGCACAATATTACTGGCATCTGACTGGCACAATATTACTGGGCTCTGAATGGCACAATATTCCTGGTATCTGACTGGCACAATATTACTGGGCTCTGAGTGGGACAATACTACTGGGCTCTGAATGGCACAATATTCCTGGTATCTGACCGGCACACTATTACTGGGCTCTGAGTGGCAAAATATTACTGGGCTCTGAGTGGGACAATACTACTGGGATCTGAATGGCACAATATTACTGGTATCTATAATTGTAAGATTGTCACCTCGTGGGGCTCCTGTGTGTTGCATAATTATGGGGCACTTGTGTGTGGCATATTTATTGAGCCCCATGTGTGGCATAATTAAGGGACTCTTTTGTGTGGCGTAATTAAGGGACTCTTTTGTGTGGCATAATTATGGGGCACCTGTGTGTGTGTGGCATAATTATGGGGCACCTGTGTGTGTGGTATAATTAATTTGGCAGATGTGAGGCATAAATAGCGGGGCTCTGGTGTGGCATAATTTATGGGGCTCTGGTGCTGCATAAGTTATGGGGCTCTGGTGTTGCATAAGTTATGGGGCTCCTATGTGTGGCATAGTTATGGGGCTCCTGTGTGTGGCATAGTTAATAGGCCATCTAACTGGCATTACTAAGGAATCTGTTTGGCATTGTATGGAGGAAATCCAGGGGGGTGACACCACGAGTTTCCGCACCGGGTGACACCAACCCTAGTGACGCCCCTGGGACCTACCATGATTAATTAATTGGATTGTGTCTGTGTGTATATCCATCCTACATACTGCCGGGTTGCACTTTGCCTTTTCTTTCTGCAGCACGTGGAACAAATATGTGTCCCTGGAAACATGACCAATGGTGGCAACTATACAATTAAGCAATGATTTTTTAATATGTTCATTTGCTACAACATACATCACAAATGAGAGGGGGGAAATGAGCAAATAAATATGCTTTATTTACACATACACACAGTGGCACACAAACAAATCTTAGTAGACTATGGACAAAAATCATCCATAATGTGAGGAAGTGTGGATGGAGACACAGTTTAACCCCTTAGTGACAAGCTTTTGACATTTCTGGGGTGTATGTGTTTAGCTGTGATTTTCTTCTCTCTCACATACTGTACCCACACAAATTATATGTTGTTTTTTATCGTCATAAGAAAGGCTTTCATTAGATACCATTATGTTCATCATATCTTATAATTTACTACAAAAAAATCATAAAATATGATGACCTAAAATATAATTTACACAAATACAATCATTAAAAAAAAACCTGTCTAAATAGTTTCTAAATGTTGTCCCTAGTTCAGAAATATGCACGTTCCATGCAATATTCCATGTTTATCTGTAGTTTTTTTTGTGAGCTATGGGGCAAAAACCAAAACTAGTATTTTTGGGTTTTTCCTATATATATATGTTTTTTTTCCTATATTGACCTTTTGACCCCAACCCAGTGGTGTATCTTGATTTTGTGCTGCCCTAGGCAGACAAAATCCGGGCACCCCCCTACCCAAGCTGCACACCCACGTTACACACCTAAGACATGCCCCATCATTCAGACTCACATCAATCTTACACTACCATCACACTCAGTCACACACTCCTACTCCCATCACACTCAGTCACACACTCCTACTCCCATCACGCACACTCTGACTCCCATCACACTCAGTCACACACACTGTCTCCCATCACACACACTCTGACTCCCATCACACTCAGTCACACACACTGTCTCCCATCACACACAGGTCACACACACTGTCTCCCATCACACACACTCTGACTCCCATCACACTCAGTCACACACAGTCTCCCATCACGCTCAGTCACACACACTGTTTCCCATCACACACACTCTGACTCCCATCACACTCAGTCACACACACTGTCTCCAATCACACACACTCTGACTCCCATCACACTCAGTCACACACACTGTCTCCCATCACACTCAGTCACACACACTGTCTCCCATCACACACACTCTGACTCCCATCACACTCAGTCACACACAGTCTCCCATCACGCTCAGTCACACACACTGTTTCCCATCACACACACTCTGACTCCCATCACACTCAGTCACACACACTGTCTCCAATCACACACACTCTGACTCCCATCACACTCAGTCACACACACTGTCTCCCATCACACTCAGTCACACACACTGTCTCCAATCACACACACTCTGACTCCCATCACACTCAGTCACACACACTGTCTCCCATCACACACACTCTGACTCCCATCACACTCAGTCACACACACACAGTCTCCCATCACACACACTCTGACTCCCATCACACTCAGTCACACACACTGTCTCCCATCACACACACTCTGATTCCCATCACACTCAGTCACACACACTGTCTCCCATCACACACACTCTGATTCCCATCACACTCAGTCACACACACACACACACACACAGTCTCCCATCACACACACTCTGACTCCCATCACACTCAGTCACACACACTGTCTCCCATCACACACACACTCTGACTCCCATCACACTCAGTCACACACACACACACTCTGACTCCCATCAGCACTTACCTTTCCCTGGCAGGCAGGCAGCATGGTCCCTCCATGCTGCCTGTTCGGCTTCCCGGCGATTGTGCCGACAGGTCACGTGGCCGGGCGCGCGTATGACGTCAGCGCGCCCGTCACGTGACCTGTCGGCACTTCCGTGTCGGCACACTGCACGGGGAGCCGAACAGGCAGCACAGAGGTTTCTCTGTGCTGCCTGTTCGGCTCCCCGTGCAGCCTGGCAGGCAGAGCGTTTGTGAGGGGGGATCTTGCGATCCCCTCTCACCTCCGTCTCTGCCTGCAAGCGCGGTGGGGTTTGTTTGTTTTTTAAAGGGCCAGATTTATTTTTTTAATTTTTTTTTTCCCAGCGCTGCCGCCCCCCAAAATTTGCCGCCATAGGCATCCGCCTAGGATGCCTCGCGGTAAATACAGCACTGCCCCAACCTGAACCCTAAATTTAACCCTAGCCCTAAATATAACTCCAACTCTAACCCTTAATATATTTTAATTAAATTGTAACCCTATCCCTTATGTTAACCCTAATTAAATTTTAACCCTAACAGCTAATCTAACCCAATCCTAGATTTTAGCTAATTAAGTCTTTTTTCTCTTTTCATTGCAATGTTGCTGACTGCCTCTAGGGGTAGTCAAGCAACATATTCAGAGCGACGGAAGTGAATTTTTTTTCCCTTCCGAAGCTCTGACCACAAGATGGATTCGGACACATGCTGCTCCGGCAATATGGCGCCCATGATCGCTCCATCGGACGATCGTGGGTGCCCCAGAACCAAATTTAGCTGCTGGCTATTGCCTCGACCAGCACTGTCAGAAAACTGCTCGTTTTACCACAGGACATGTCCGGCACATCCATTGTCGCGAACAGAAATCCCAGCTCGACGTGCCTGACACGTCCATCGTAGTGAGGGGGTTAAGCCAATGTTACCTGCTCTTTGTTATATTTGCCATCTGGGCCATTTTTTACAGGCCAAATATATCTTTTGCAGTCTTCCTTGCAGTATGCAGAAATCATGTGACCAGAAGGAAATCAATTAAACTAATCAATGTGGTTCTGTGGGATCCACTACTTGATTAGGTAATTGATCTCCTTCTGGTCATATATGACTTCTACATACTGCAAAAGTTATATGTGGCCAGGCAAAACATGGTCGAGGTGGCAAAATTACCCTTTGTTCAGTTAAAATTGATAAGCAATGGTCAGAGCAATTGCTTCTGCCCAACAAATAACTAGAGAAAGAAAGTGGTGTCAGAAGATACATTGGGGTGACTGTTACCCCTTTAGGTAGGATCAATGGAGGTTTATGGTGCATGTAAGTTGAATTAGTTGTAAGTAGACATGTGCAAAAAAATCCTCACGGGGATCACAACTCCTATCAAGATGAGGCAGCCCTCACCAGGGTGCTTACCTCTCTGTTGGCTCCTTATGTCCCCCCCCCCCCGCCCCGTGTTACTTACCAGCGTTTTGTTTGAACCCAGCCACGGACACAGCGCATTCCCACACGGCTTGATAGCCGCGCGCATGCGCTGTGTACCGCCACTGTCCGATCAGCTGGTGAGAAGGGGTGTGCGGGGGGCGGGATGTGGGTTGCGCAGCTCGCGCATGCGCGGTGGACATAAAGTTACAGCTGAGTTATCAGCTGTAACTTTATGCGTATGCGCAGTGAGCAAATTCTCCTGCGATTGCGCAGGAGAATTTGCTCCAGTAATTCGTCAGAACACCACCATTAAATATAATGATCTGTGTCCTTTACCTAGCTATACAATGCACTTCACAGCACTGCTCCTGGCTAAACTGCATGGAAACAAATACAACAAGCTTCTTTTAGCCTTTTTACTAAATATGAATGACTGGCTGGCAACAAAAATAAAGGTTATCCATCACAGTGCAATAGAGTTTGTTTTTAACTCTTAATGCTCTTCCCAGAATTACTCATGCAAGCCCACCACATAAAATACACGTACAATATAATAGGCCACACAAGTAGACTCCTGTTTAATATTTAAAAATTGAATGGGCCCTGACCCCCCAAATATTACTACTGGGATTTTACAGTGGAAAAATAATATTAACATTTGGAACATAAATTCATGGAGAATAGTGTTTCATGAGTAACCCTATTGTTGCCAGCAAGTGTTTCAAATTCTTTGTACCTACCATACTGAACACATGCGTTCCTGCTCAGTTGCATTCCTTGATGTTGCTCCAAAACAAATTAGTATATATCCCATGGGAAAAAAGCACACCAGGTGCTGCAATGAGTTGTCATCAAAGCGTCTATAGAGAAGGGCTACAATTTAACCATTGGCGATAGAGCAGGTACAAGTAAAGAACAAATAAATAAAAGGCATCTGTTTGCTGAGCTCAAATCAGTGAATGTCTTTTTTTTGTAGGAAATAAGACTTTTTTCTTTTTAAATACACACAAACACATGAACATCCTGTCGTTGGATTTCTGTTTAATGATAACAATGGATCTAAGACTTTGAATTTCAGCACAGTATTTTTTTTTCAGTTTTGAATGGTGGAGAATATTACTTACTGAAGGCAATCTCTGGAATTGTCCCCTCTGCCTTTAGCTCCATAAATATCTGAAAATACCAATCATTTTCCTGAAGACCACTCTATGTTCATTACAGAAAGCAAAGTGAATGCTTGTTCCATGTCATGGGGCACTGGTGCCAAGGCGGGCACAGGGCTACTGGAAGGTATGGGAGCCGGGGTGGCATTCCTTATGAACTGTTCATCGTTCATACCAGAGGAAGCCCTCCCTCGCTGCCTGGTACAGCTACGAACAGCCCAAGAGAAGGCACGCAAAGGATCACTTGAGTGACCGTCAACTTCTTTAAATACTCCATTTACCACAAAGGAGAGCATTGTGTTTGAATAAGCATTAATATTCACAACAAATGAGTTGAGGTCATGTTTGGTCCAATGAAGCTGGTTTAGAATACCGACAACATTCAGGCGCTTGTGCTTGATAAGTTTATTGTGAACAGTTGGCTCTTTGATGTTCTTAACATTTATGCTTTCCTTGAAATATTCTCCAAGGCTGCCGCTTCTGGAGGGGCTCTGACTTTGAGGCAAGTGAGCAGCAGGCTTCATCGTGGTAGACATTAAGCAGGCCTGGTCTATCTTCAGCATTGTAACAGGCATAATATTTCTGCAGAAATCTCATAAATTCCACTTTAATTTCATAATTTCCAAAATAACTGTCCTTGGAGGGAGGAAGTGTTGGTGGAGTTTCAACATCGAAGGTTATTGGTGTTGGAAGATCATGTCTGTCCAGTCGCAGAAGCTTCGGAAAACACTCACACACGGCACTGATGTAGGCTGCCTGATCACAGAAATGGTCACAAAGCGTGTTGCCACCAAGCCAGAGCTCTTCAAGCTTCTGATCTTCTTCAGTTCGCGTTCAGTCTTTAGCATATTGTTGGACAGGTTAAAGCTCTTCAGATTGGGAGCTTTTTTGTGAATCACAGCCATGTTATCCAGTCTGTAGAGTTTATTGTTACTAATATTCAAAGACAACAGCTCTGGTACATTTCTTCTTTAATATGCAACATAGTTTCCATTTATATGGTTCTGCTCATAACCAAATCAATCTTGTTTGCAATTAGGTCTGGATCACTGCGCAAAGCCTTCATGTCCAATGCCTGCAGGGATCCCTCACACCTCTTCTGCATACATGTCTTAAAATATTTAGCAACAAAAATGAAAGACCAGCACTCGGTTGTAAAGTGATGAATTTTTAATCACACATAGGCAACGTTTCAATCCTTGCAGATCTTTCTCAAGCCTAGCCTTTCTCACACTCATATTGTGGAGGGTATTACTCATCTATTTGTTTCTATTTTGTCCATCCTAGAGTGGAGTACCAACATATCCTGCAAGACATTGTACCATCTTTAATTCTACTGTACTCCATGGACTGCTTCTTTAAGAAATATGAAAAAGCCTGGTTTATTGGAATAATGAAATGGATCTCTAGGAAATATACCAACAATAATAATTTTAAGATTACTGTGTTAACACGCCTGGGTGCACCGCCTAACCAATTCCATGAAAGATGAAGATGCTAAATATTTTAAAAATAGAAAATAGTCCCAGATCCGCACAAGATATAAAGTCCCGGTGCACGGACTTTAAGATGTCTCCCAAATCTTCCAATAGCAACAAAAATGAAAGACCAGCACTCGGTTGTAAAGTGATGAATTTTTAATCACACATAGGCAACGTTTCAATCCTTGCAGATCTTTCTCAAGCCTAGCCAGAGAAAGGCTAGGCTTGAGAAAGATCTGCAAGGATTGAAACGTTGCCTATGTGTGATTAAAAATTCATCACTTTACAACCGAGTGCTGGTCTTTCATTTTTGTTGCTATTGGAAGATTTGGGAGACATCTTAAAGTCCGTGCACCGGGACTTTATATCTTGTGCGGATCTGGGACTATTTTCTATTTTTAAAATATTTAGCATCTTCATCTTTCATGGAATTGGTTAGGCGGTGCACCCAGGCGTGTTAACACAGTAATCTTAAAATTATTATTGTTGGTATATTTCCTAGAGATCCATTTCATTATTCCAATAAACCAGGCTTTTTCATATTTCTTAAAGAAGCAGTCCATGGAGTACAGTAGAATTAAAGATGGTACAATGTCTTGCAGGATATGTTGGTACTCCACTCTAGGATGGACAAAATAGAAACAAATAGATGAGTAATACCCTCCACAATATGAGTGTGATTAACGTAGAGGAGTACAATTGAAATTGTGATATAAATATACCTTGTTTTGTTCGGCATGATTCTTAAATCGTATGTATATATATATGTCCGGTTGAAAATAAATAAACACCGACCGGTTTCAGCACCAAGTGTGCCTTTTTCAAGGTGAGTATAAAAATGTGAACATAGTAGGCTAATATATACCAGCCCATACTGATCACATGATCAGCATAGGTTAATCCCTTGCTGAGATTGGATGGACTAGGTCCGTCCTGTCTGGCAAAGCTTTGCCGACATTGGACAGACCTAGTCTGTCCTGCAGTAAAACAAACAGTGTTTGCGATCTCGGTGATACGTTAATGCCTCGAGGTCAAGGCATAAAGCATCCACGATATCAGGTGTCCTGGGCACCCACGATTGCTCCACAGAGCAATTCACGGACACCATATTGGAGAGTAGCATGCTCCTCCAGTATGGCTCTGCCCTGTTGTGCTTAGAGCGTCGGAAGTGATGCCCACTAGTAAGCATGTTAAAAAAAAACATGGGTTAGGGTTAGAATAATGGTTAGGGTTACAATTAAATTAGATTTAGCATAAGGGTAAGGGTTACAATTAAATTAAAATTAGAATAAATTATGGGTTAGCATAAGGGTTAAAGTTAGGGGTCAAAAGATCACTGTAGGTAAGAAAACACACACTATTTTTTGCCCTATAAAAAAATGCAGAAAAACATGGAAACAAGCATATTTCTAAACTCAGAACAAAATGTAGAAAAGATTTAGACGGGGTGTTTTTTTTAATGAATGTATTTGTGTAAATTATTTTGTAGGTCAAATTCAGAAAAAGTGTTTTATTTAAACTTTCATCATATTTTATGATTTTTTTTGTAGTAAATTATAAAATATTAACACAATGGTATCTAATAAAAGCCCTACTTATGATGATAAAAACAATATATATTTTGTGTGGGTACAGTATGTGAGAAAGAAGATAATTACAGTTAACCCTTTCAGGACCAGGTTTTTTCCTGGGCCAAGGACCAGAGAATTTTTTAATTTTTAATATGTTTGTTGAAACATAATTTTCCTCTCTCTCATTTAACACACCCATACAAGTTATTTGTTGTTTTTTAAAGGACAGTTAGAGCTTTATTTTGATACCCTATACCATGGGTCCTCAACCTGGTCCCTACCGCCCACTAGTGGGCGTTTTGGGATTCCAGGTGGGCGGTATGGACTTTGGAGGTTAAAACCTCCTTTTGAACGTGTGAGTGAGTGGGCGCGCGCGTGAGCGCACACATCAAGAAACCAACGTGCGCGAGAATGAAAGTAGGATTTTCGGAAGTTAAAACCTCCTTTTGTGCGAGAAGGGGACGGGCGGGAGCGAGCGCACGCAAACACGTGGGAAGAGGAAGGGGAGGAGTGGAAACTGATAGCAGGGACAGGCAGAAGCAGGCAGAAATGGAGCAGAGCAGTTTCAAAAGAAAAGTTATAGGCAGGAGAAAGAGAATTGTTGGCTAATAATAATAAGTGGGCTAACTAGCTCAGACCTTACTTTTGTCGCTCAGGAAGGTAAAAGAAAGGAGATAAAAAGGAAAAGATAAAAAAAAAATAACAAAAAAAGGAAGAAAAATAGAGAAAAGGGGATAAAATAAAGGAGGAGAGTAAGCAGTGTTTAGTCTGGCTCATAAATTAAGTTTTGTTATCTTATAAAATAAAAGAAAAAAATGAGTAAGGGAAGGAGAAAATAAAAAAATAGGAAAAAGAGATCCTTAATATAGTGATATACTATAAGGAAGGTAAAGAAGCAGGCAGGAAAAGGAATTTCTTTTGATGGTGACATTAATAAAAATTGGCACCTAATACAACATTGTTTTTGGTGTTAGTAATAAAAGGGAAAAGAGGAGGGAAAAAAGCACTGTGTGGAGTGCAGATCAAAACGTAAAAAAAAAAATAAAGAAATAAAAAGATAAATGTACGTACATTTATTTTTTTTAAAACACCCTCCTTTCTAAAAAATATTCCGCACTTGCGCGAAAACTGGTGGGCGGTAAGGAAATTTTTCCATCAAGAAAGATGCATTAGTGGGCGGTAGGTAGAAAAAGGTTGACTACCAGTGCCCTATACATAAACATTATTCACATTTTAGTATTAAAAAATACATATAAAAGAGGACATTTTGGGGAAATTCCCCCCCCCCCCATTATTTTACCAATAATAAGCTACACAACTAGTGCAACACTAACCCACTTATCCCACCTAATTAATTAACTAATAAAAAATAAATATATTGGTTCCCAAACCCCCCTAAACAAAAAAGACAGGAAAAAAAACTCTGGAGAGTGCGATGTCAGATCCTTAAACATCACTGAACAGGCATGCAGGGGTTAAATTTAATTAAATAAACATATTACAATGACATTTATTTATTAAAAAAACTTTAAAATTGCAAAAATAAAAAAATTTGTAAAAAAAAAAAACTTAAATGAGGGCCATAAAGAGGAAGGAAACTTTTGTTTGAAAGGGTTAATATATATATATATATATATTTTGTTTTCTTGAGGAAATGTTCTTTATTTTTACTTGCAGGTCACTCTCTGTGCTTCACTATAAGTATGTGAAGCACAGGGATTTAATTAGAGGCAAAGTCAGTGTGTGAACACATTGACTTTGCCATCTCATTTGCATGTTATCGCGCTGATCACATGCACGGAAATCCACCGATCGGGTTCAGGAGCTTTGCCTCGGGTGCGAGGCTTAGTCCTGGACCCGTTGCAGACTGGCTGGCGGTGCGAACGGAGCGCACCGCCGGCTAGACTGCATGACGAGTTAACTCGTCATAAGGTCACTAACGCTGCGGCTCTTATGACGAGTTAACTCGTCATAAGGTCGCAAAGGGGTAAAACACAAACACCCCACAAATGTCAAAACAGCCCATTTCACCAAGGGAAAGACAGGGTCAAAAGGTCATGTCACTAAGGAGTTAATTACCTTTAATCAGTGCAGTATATTCCACAGTAAATCAATTAAGCTAAATATTTACATGAATATACAAAAGCAATAATAATTAAAACATTTAGAAACACAGTGCTATAAAAACACAATGTTATATCAGCATAACAAAAGTAATGGTTCTTGCTTTTGTATATTCATGTATATATTTACCTTAATTCATTTACTGTGGAATACATTGCACTGATTAAAGGTAACTAACCTATGCTGATCATGTGATCAGTATGGGCGGGTATATATTAGCCTACTATGTTCACATTTGTATACTCACCTTGAAAAAGGCACACTGGTGCCAAAACCTGTCGGTGTATATTCATGCAAGGAATAAAGTCACCATGTGTTTTTCAACTGGGCATATACATCTTTGTTTCTTTTTCATATTTCTTACCATGAAGAATCATAATTTTGTGCCAAGCCTTATGATTGTTGTTTGTCTCTACTTTTTTTTTGTGGTGGGTTGTCAGAGTGAGCAGGACCATGATACTTTCCTTTCAGGTTTCCTGGCCTGTCTTCTTCCCCCATGGACGTATGGAGTAAATCGTGAACACGAGTCATAAGCAACATTTCCTTCTTCATTGTCCAAACGGGGACTTGCTTCATATTTGTGGGATCCATCACCGAACATTTTAGCGCGAAAGGGTACCAGCCCTTTTTACGCCTCTTGTTGGAGGAACTGAAGAAATGGTCATCATGCCTGTTATACAATCCGCCGTTATCCGCCATTTCAGAAAATGGCCTGGTTTATCGTCACCTTTCTTCCGTGTGAAGAGCCTCCTACACGTCTCTCCAGTAATAACACCTGGCCCGAAAACTGCGTTACTAACTAGATACGTGCATTACACTGTGAAGTTATAGACGGCACCAACATTGGGTCTAGGACACTTCCGCGCCGCATCTTCATCACTGACAGTTCAGCGCGGCAGTTAGAACGCTGAACTGTCAGCACTGAAGAATAACGCGGCCGTTTCATCGCGGCCGCGGCTTTGTAAGAGCTGACAGTTCAGAGCTGAAATGTCAGCTCTTACAAATGTAAAAGTAAAAAGAAAATACCACCCCTAATAAATGATTCCCAAACCCTAATACTAACACTAAACCCCAAAACTAACACTAAAATTAACCCCAATACAAAAATTAACCCCCTAAACCCTAATACTAACCCCTGACCCCTAATACTTAAATTAACCCCCTAAACCCTAATACTAACCCCTGAGCCCTAATACTAAAGTTAACCCCCAAACCCTAATACCCCCGACCCCTAATACTAACTCCCGAGCCCTAATACTAAAATTGACCCCCTAAACCCTAATACTAACCCCCGAGCCCTAATACTAAAATTAACCCCCTAAACCCTAATTCTAACCCTAATACTAACCCCCGAGCCCTAATACTAAAATTAACCCCCTAAACCCTAATACTAACCTCCGACCCCTAATACTAACCCCGAGCCCTAATACTAAAATTAACCCCCTAAACCCTAATACTAAACCCCGAGCCCTAATACTAAAATTAACCCCCTAAACCCTTATTCTTACCCCCTAAACCCTAATTCTAACCAAACTAAAATACTTATCTTTAGCGATGAAACCTCCAGCGACGATCTGTCTTGCTGTGTAGAGTCGGCGGTGAAGCGGCTGCGCGAAAGCAGCCGCGATGAAGAGTCCCATCCCCCCAACATGATCTTCTCTGACGTCACAGAGGGAGACTGCGTAGTGTGTGTTGTCGCACATACTCTAAAGCGGATAATATGAGTCCCTTTTGTTTCTTTTTGATAAATACTGATGGGGATTTGAGGGGTCAGTTCTGTGCCATTGATGTATTTCTCCCACTAACACCAGATTGCATACTGTAAGACTTCCCAAGCAATCGTATGATAACAAGTACGCAGAGAGAATTAAGAGGTCAAATTACCTACTACTTTCTAACAAAGCCGAGCTTCCCGTCATATATAATTGGGCACAGTGGACATTCGTATGATCAGGACATTAGAACACTTCCCTGCGCCAGTCCCAAACCACCAGGTTTTCTCAGACGCGGTTTTTCCGAAGCGCAACCAATTCTTTACAAAATTATGCACTTAACTTAGTCACAAGGCCATCTTTTTCTACCAACAGGCATGCTTACACTTACACACACAATTCCTACAAAAAATAAACTTTCCATGCATAGACACCAGTACTTAGCAACCTTCCCTCCACCCAATAGAAAGGTGACTATCACCACCCCATGCCCATAACCACCAACACACATACAAACAGCCCAAACCTAATTAATTCCTGTTCACTCAGCCACCCACACATCCAACCATATAATATTCACTTATAAAAAAAAAAAGAAATTAGATACATTTCCTATCAGGGTTGCCACCTTTTCTACAAAAAAATTACCAGTCTTGCTGGTATCTCCATAGACTTAACATCGGCATAAAGCCAATATTTTACCAACCTGCCGTTAAAATACCGGCTGGGTGGCAAACTTTTTTCCTATACACCAACCTGTAACATTGTACATATAATTAGCCTTGTGGATATCGTTTAATGTCAACTATCACTCCTCTCTCTCTCTCACACACAAACCAGTATAGGAAGTTGTACTTAAAAAATGAAAAAAACAACAAAAACGTAACATTCATCATCTTCCTGGCGAGTGCCGGGTTATCACGTGGTGTCCGGCACTCAGACACGCGATGCGCGGAGTTTGCAGTCTGAGCAAGCCGCACCGACTACCCCATCGCGCTGCAATAAAATACCTGGTGGCAGCGGCAAGGGGAGAATGTGGCTAACAGCACCCGGGGTTTGTCGAGCCCTGATGTAAGTATGTAATGTACTGTATGCTGTAGACTATAACACCTATCACCCGTGGAGAACCAAATGTGTGTAACTGAAACACACATGCACCCAATGCACACACATCTCGCATCCCCCTGCAGTTTCTTCTATATAGCAGTGATGATTCACCTTTATCTCTTTAGCTTTTGTGGAATACATGTTCCATCATGCTCAGCCAGCAAAATGGAAGTAGTGTAGCGTACACTGCTCAAAGCCCCGTCTAAGCATATTGCAGCCCCTCACAGGCGCTACACAGATAAGGAATTGCTGCTCACTTTCATACCTCCCGCCCCATTCCCACGTGATCGCGACACGTCAGGTCCCTTCAGATCCTCACCCAGCTGCAGATGCGCAGCACGAGCTAGGATCTTATCCCAGCCCCACCATACAAAAACATACTCTCTACAAAAAAAAAATGTTTTATTTAACATGCCATACCGGAAGAAGAAGCCATATTTATCCAGCCCTCAGTTCCTAGCCATCCATTTCTGCCACTGCTGAATGCAATAAAAATACACTTATATATGTATGGTTTATTTGGATTTCTCTGGGTCAAGAATGCATCTCTTGGATTCCTTAAGCAATGGATGGTAAGGAGCATTTTCTGATACAATTAACCATTTGTGCATGCATGTAATATATACATATGGATTAATTACATGTATAGCGAAATAGATGTACATGGGGATCAGGTGAAATGACATGGCATGGTTTTTTTTCTCAAATTAAAATAAGATACTGACAATATTTTGCTTTGTTATTGCATTGTGAGAGCTGCTTAATTTATTATATTTTTTTTTTCGCAGTCAGGTGGCTTCTCAGCAAGATGTGTGTCTGAGCTGGTGGTGATGCAGGTCTCTTGCATAGAGCTGGAGTGGATGGATGGGAAGACAGAGCAGGCTGGGGATGCTGAAAGCTGAAACAAAAGAAGGAAGCCTAGTGTGTTTCATCGTAAGGAAAGAAAGAGGAAGCAAGGGGGAGGGAAGATATAGGATACAACAGCTGGAAGAAAACCATCTTCTTTTACAGATCTTTGCCTTTTTTATTACACCGGATTATATACAAATATCTCTCTCTTTTGTGTTGCTTTTTAATATTATTTTTTTGGGTGAGGGTTAGTTAGGTTTTTCTGAATTGCAGTTTTTTTGGTATTTATTTGTCACCTAGGGGCATGATAGGCTGCACTCTTCCCATGGTAGGATGGGAAGGGAGATCTCATTATCCCAGGCAACAAGATTTCTTCCCCATCCTGCATCCATGTTAATTGCTTTCTCGTGTATTCATTTGTATTTAACCCCTACCATCCCAATACACCCCATCCAGATTGAAAATAGCAGATCACTGCACACACCTTAGATGGTTTGCATTCTTTCCTGGCCTTAAGATTGCAGGTCTATTTCCCAGTTAATCCTATACTCTGCACTTATCAATGCATGTGGGCTTATCTAACGTACCTGAGCCCTTTATTTAACATAGTGCCATTTGCCTTTCTGATAGTTTTCATTTTTTTTCTCTGATTTTGAAGGGATTTTGGGTGCATGTGTTACTGATGTCCCTTAAGACCCTTTAGATAGAACAGTGATTTGCACTCAACTAACCCCATGCAGTACAGCCCTCATCTTGGCACACAGAACCACACAAGGTTGACAACCCACTTACTCTCATTGGGTCACCTGGGACCTGTGTCCATGCCTCTGCTGCTGGGATCTGCCTTGCTGTGCACTGGATCCCCCCGGACCCCTGGACCTCCGGCCGGTGAATGATGTTTAAGTACCGGCTCCGCATGTTCTTCAATGAACTGAAGGTTCTGGTGCTGACCCGATCCGGTCGAAGTGAGCCGGAGCCGGGCCAGGCCATGCGGGGTTTAGGGGTGGGGGGCTGTGGATGGCCGCCCTTTGCGGACTGCTCCTCCAGAGACGACGATGAGGAATATTATGGGGCCGAGCCCAGACCCCGCAGCCTGGGGCTAGAAGAAAAAGACGGGCGAATTGGGGCTGCGCTGGACGCCGTGTCCCTTGGAAGCAGCATTGATAGTGGCATGAGGACCCCACAGTGCCGGATTTGCTTCCAGGGTCCTGAACAGGTGAGACAGTCCTGTTCGCTAGCAAATCTCTTTGTTTTTTTGTGGTCAGCTTCATGGGCAGTGCAGTGTCTCATACAAAGAAGTCACCTGAGGTAAAATGTCTAGGAGAGTGCCTTCTAAGTATGTCTAGAGCCTCACCTAAGGTTATCTATATGCCATGTGGAGTTATGTGTTTATTATTTGCCAATATTTTTTGTAATTCACGTCTGGCATCTTAAGGGTGCATCAGGGATGAGAGCTAAGGAATTGTGTATAGGACTGTGTGTGGATTTCTGACAATTGGCTGATTAAATTATGTTTATCTGAGAAGTAACATTTTAATTATGCAATTTGTTGCTTTTTTGAGAGTCCTCACTTTAGCTAATTACAGATTTTTAAGAGGTGGGAAAAAGCTTATTCATTTTTGTTGCATTTTAAGAATTTTAGTGCCATTTTCGAGATGGTATATTGAGGACATTATGAAGACATTGTTAATAAGATTCAATATGAGGCTTGATTGAATTATATAAGCGTGAGGGACATAATTATTTTAATCAATAGATCCGAAAAATCTCACTGTAATGTAAAACTGCTTAAAATGGGTTCACTGTACATTATCTTATGTTTAATAATACATTAGAAATGTATTATTGCTATGAATTGTATTGGCCTTTCTTTGCACACAACTAACCTACTCCAATATCCTGTTTTCTGCTCTAGTTACAAACACATTAGATGGATGGAAAATAAGGCAGCCAATCAGGGTCAAGGTGTGTGTAGGAAGGCAGGAAATATAATGTTCCTTTCAGAAAAGACAATTTATGTTGTACTGAGTTTTTAAATATCCTAAGAACAGGTAAAAAGGTTTATTTAAAAAAAAAAAATCAATACTTTCTTCCAGTTATAGTCTGGTCTCTAAAAAAAAATTATAATTCAATATATTCTTCCAGTTATAGTCCGGTTTCTATGCGCTCTTGATAACTGTAAAGGTTTAAGACATGGTTTTGGGTTTACATCAAACACTTAGAATCCATGTTAGGCTTATTATAATCAAAAGAAAGATTTCTGGAGAAAAATATTTGTGTCTCAATTTGTATACAAAATCTATAGCTTTGCAGTTTCCCTTTATTTCTTGAGTGGTGGAAAGTTGATTACTGGGAATCATGGAAGGTGCCAGTCAAGGTCTAAAATGGTATATATCTTAAAAAGTACGTATTTTTATCCCCACACTATGGCCACTGGACTTTTCACTTGTGGTTCTATGATTGAAGCACCAGTGAGGAAAAAAAGGATAGTGGCTATTTAATGTCACTTGTTTTCCAGCAAGGTGTTTTTTCTGAGTTTGTGAAGAATACCATTTTAGGACCATGGCTTAGATTTATGAAGCCATACTATGCTACATAAGATTCACCTACTTGGTCTTTTGTGTTTTTAGTTCTGAGGTGTGTATTGTTCCTAATTAGACTGACATACTAAAAGAATTATTATGAAGTTTGGTATATATTATTTGGTGACACACGGCATACATCTATTTGTAAATCTTTCAACTAAACTCTGATGTCAATTATTCTTAATCTATGGCTTATTTTTGATTCATACCTTATTTTTCTTTTTGATTTTATTCTAAAGATGTGTATCTGGATTGTTTTTTCAGACATGTATTAATGTGTATATATGAAGCATTAGTGCTCTTTCTATCTTACTCAGCTATTTTTACTGAGTTTGCAACTTTCTGATGTTTAATAGTACTTTTACTCCTTTTGTACAAATAGAACACATGATAAACTATGGTAATTTAACAAGCAATATGCAAAATCAGGAAAAATAGTTAGAAAAATTCGCAACGATGGCTACAAATATATATATATATATATATATATATATATATATATATATATATATATATGCCTCCCATCAAACTGTGGCGCTGGAGGGTGGAGTTTGGGAGGTTCCTTGTCAGTGGTACCACGCATGTGCGTAAGATGCTGTCACTCCATCTTACTCCGCATACACAGAAGCCAAACTCCGGTGACCCAGACACCGGATACTTACATTCTTAATTTTAGATTTGCACCACAAAGACCCACTGTCCTGCTGAGCTCCATATCTGTCCCGGAACATGGGAGAGAGGTAGGACTTTTAAGTAAACCTGACACGTATCTTATAGATACACACGTTTTTACTATCTGCTGTGTCTCACATGCGAGACACAGCAGATCTCGCATGTGTTCCTGGTTGTCGCGTGCTGACTGGCGCTCTCTGCTAGCGCAGCGAGAGACCCTAGTTTTTGCATGGGATCAGCAGGGGATACCCGCTAGCAGAGAGAGCCAGTTCGCCAACCAGACGGCTGCCTGCTTCCTATGGAAGCATGGCAGCTGTCAGTCAGAGGATAAACTGGCATGTACTATCAAAAGTACACGCCAGTTCATCCTCACACTAGGAACAACTGCAATTTCACTTGTGCTTCTATATTAGAAGACCAAATGAAAAATAACATTTAGTGTCCCTTTAACAGACATAACAAACAACTTGTGGACAGCAAGTTTCACAACTTCAGGAAGTAAGACAAAGGTGATCTATATATTTGTTGGTGAAATAAATAGTAAATGTAGATTAAGAGATATTCTTCTGCCTCCACCAATATGGCTGTTTTATCCAGCTACATGGCCACCATGGCCATGCAGAGTTTATTTGATGTACAAATAAATGATAGCAAGTAACAAAAAATTGAAGGGTTGGAACACTTGACCCGTTCGTGTCACTAAAGACACTTAATCATAAGTCATGCTTGTGGATTCGCCTGAACGCTGTCCTGTCAACAACCCACAATGCCTCGTATGTAAGCAACATGATAAGTCATATGGGAGGCAGATAAATGTATGTACGGTATATCTTTTTCAGTTTTTACTTGTAGCCTTTACTTTTATACCAAAACTTGAAATACCATTTATTTATAAATTTGTTAGCAAATGGACTGGGACAATATTTAGATTTTGTTATTAACTATAAAGTGACATCAAGTAATATGTGCATAATAGGTGCACCCTAAACATGTTATAGATGTCAGTAGACAACATGGTATAAATTCCTGGTGCTTGTTCTACATTCTGATATACTGCTTTCAGCTGTAGTGGGGAGTGTTTGCTGGAGTGACAGTGAGCTGGCCTGGGATTATTGTTATAGCATTTTTGTAATTGCTGCTGGGAGCACAAAGGCTGTTTTCATAGAAATGTGTGTCATGATCGGCATTCTAGGGGGATTAAATTACTAACTATTACTGAGCTTGACAAATCCCAGGAGTCAGGGAGCCATGGCTCCTAAAATCCCCTACTGCTTGCCCAGAAACGGCTTCATTGTTTTACACATAACTCTGTGGAAGTACAAATAGCTAGTAAAAATACCTAGACTAGCACCTGCATTGGTCTGTTTGGATCCAATAATCCTGAACTATGTGTTTTAGATTTAATGTTCAGTGTGCCAAAGTGTAGAACTGAATATTTAAGGATGTAAAACTTAATGCAAATTAAATGCTACTTCTGGTGTTATTTTTGTATAGGGTCTTAATGTTGTCAAGGAAGGCAGCAGGGGAGTGGGAATCACCACTGCACGTATAATTATACACAGAGATGTGTTTGACGTGCAGAAATAGGCATATGAATATCACCTTGTAAACAATTCCTTTTCTGCAATGGGAGGAATGAAGAGATTGAAACATGCTGGGAAAAAGGATTTTTTTGTTCCATCTCCATACTATTGTAAAATAGAACTGCGTTCAGTCATAGAGACTATATCTTTAGAAACGCATTAATAATTTAAAGGAAATTCATAGTATTGACAAAATGTATGTGGTGAGATTGAGAAAGCTTAAAGTGCATGGTATCTGAGGCTGTGTGTTGGCACTACAGTCCAAGTCATGATCTGCACTCAGGGGATTGAACTTCCCAACATCTTCATCCGCACACTCACTGTGCAGTGCCAGGGTACTCCACATCCCTCAACTAAATACCAACTCAATATAATAATCAATGCAGTGGGGATTAGTGACTTTTTGTTGGTCAGCAATTAATGTTCCTTTTGTGGTCCACGGCTATTTGTGCAGTGTCTAACCTGAGACTTTAACCTAAACTCCCTATTCTCAAAACTGAGGCTGTTTGGTATCTAAAAGGAGAATGGTTGCAGTACATGGGAGTTTATTGTATTTAACTTGACACTGCTATTACATGTTATCTTGGGGTTGAGGTTTAACTTGAGGGGCATGTGGTACCTTTCTCTAAAGATTAAGTGAACTTAAAAAATAAGTAAACCCCCAAATTATTTTCTAAATATCAAAAATATGAAAGACCTTTGATATAATTTCTGTAAAGTATCCCATAGTCTATGTCAAACATAATTGGGAAAATATTTTTGTGAAGCTGCTGCTTCACTGAGATGGTCCTGCCACCATCACTTGTCAAAAGTGGTGTGCTCGTGTGTCAATCATTTAAGATGGGAGAGAGGAATTAGGAAAGCAAATGATAATGCTAACATGTATGTGAATGCTAATGTGAAAAACTAGGAATATGGAGGGAGCAGGCACACAATGAGACAGACACAAGTTGTTGGCACTGTAGTGCAACAAAGAGCACAGAACATGCTGACGATATGTATGTAATGTGTTACCAATAATATATTTGTTAGACATCTTTAACTCCCTTTTGTAAATGTTATCTTAGATCAGGGCTCGACAAACCCCGGGCGCCAGGTCGCCATGGCGACCAGGAAATCAGACCTGGCGCCCAGGTATCGTGAGCCCCGCATGGTGCCTTGGCAATAGGATTTTTTTTCTTCTTCTCTTTAATCTATCGGTGCGCGAGGGAGCAGAGTGAGTGCACCGGCTGCACAGACTTCGTGCTCCGCCCCCTCGCGCACCGATCACCGGGGAGCTCAGCAGGAAAGCAAAGCTGCTCTCTGCCACTGGGCTGGAACACGCGCCCCCACCCCCCTCCCTGCATTGAGGCTGGAACGCAACCCCCTCTCTCCCCCCCCCCCCTCCATTGATGTGTTATAGCAGGGAGGGGGGACATTAATAGGTGAGCTTTTTTTTTTTTTTCTTTTCTTCAAAAAAACAGAAAACCCTGCTGCCGTGTGTGTGTGTGTGTATATATATATATGTGTGTGTGACTGGATGTGTATGTGTGTGTATATATGTGTGTGACTGGATGTGTATGTGTGTGTATATATGTGTCTGACTAGATGTGTTTGTGTGTATATATGTGTGTGACTAGATGTGTTTGTGTGTATATATGTGTGTGACTGGATGTGTATGTGTATGTGTGTGTGTGTGTGTGTGTGTATATATATATATATATATATATATATATATATATATGTGTCTGGATGTGTTTGTGTGTATATATGTGTCTGGATGTGTTTGTGTGTATATATGTGTCTGGATGTGTTTGTGTGTATATATGTGTCTGGATGTGTTTGTGTGTATATGTGTCTGACTGGATGTGTTTGTGTGTATATGTGTCTGACTGGATGTGTTTGTGTGTATATGTGTCTGACTGGATGTGTTTGTGTGTATATGTGTCTGACTGGATGTGTTTGTGTGTGTATATGTGTCTGACTGGATGTGTTTGTGTGTGTATATGTGTCTGACTGGATGTGTTTGTGTGTATATATGTGCCTGACTGGATGTGTGTGTGTATATATATGTCTGACTGGATGTGTCTGACTGTGTGTGTATGTATGTGACTGACTGGATGTGTATGTATATGTATTAAAACAAGGTGTAGCGGGTTTCGCACTCAGAAGTGGAGGGTGCACGGAGAGGATTTTCACCCTGGTACTCCAAATTAGAATAAATTATCCTTTATTCTGTATGTATATGTGATGGACTATGTGTCTGTGTGTGTATATATGTGACTGACTGACTGTGTGTCTGTCTGTGACTGCGTGTGTTTATGTGCTGTTGTCTGGCTCCTAGATATTTTAGCTGGCTCCTAAATCTCAGATACATTTGTCAAGCCCTGTCTTAGATATAATATGTATAATAAGACATAATAAGAATATTATTTATATATTTGCTAGCCTTATGACTGTGCAGGTTCAACATCCACCATTCAGCAGCACCAGATCGCACATTAAGTACATGAATTGTATTTTAGCATAACTCCTAAACCATTAATTGGCTAGCAGCAAGTATATTAAGAGCACTAGTTCAGCGATGTACACCACTGATATTATTTATACATATTATCCACTACAAACACACAGGGTCTGATGGAAAAGCCATGCTTGGAATCAACTACAGCATAAAAAATAATGATAGACTAACAATTACACTTCTCTTCCTAGGGCAGTGGCATTAAATAACTCCTGCTCACATGGGAATAATATCTGCTCTGAACTCCCGCACCGAACTGACCCTATCACATAAGTCTTTCTGTGACTGTTGGTTTTTTATTCACAAGAGCTATATTTATTTTATGTACTCCTGCCTACAGGATTAGCTGATATAACTTTCAGTTTGATGCTGTATGCAAGCCGTGGCCTTGTAAATGTAAACAAATGCAGTTTGCAGGAATTTCTAATCTATGAAGTTCCTGTTCTGTGTACTAGAGCAGCTATTAAGCAATAATCTGGGCAATGTGGGGATCCAGTGAGTCTCTGTCAAGCTTGGGAGACACAAACATTGACAGATTTTGATTTTTTGGAGACTGCAGATGGCTAAAATATCCCTAAAGCATAGGAACGATGAGCAATAAACCAAGAGGAAATTGAGATATGAAGCCACATTTTCAAATTGTCTGTTTATTAATTGGGAAAAAAGAAAACATAAATGACAATGTGTTACTACATTACCTGGAAACAAAGTAGCAGCGATACAAATTCTGAACATAACACTGTCAAATTAAGTGTAAGCATGTGACAGCACAGCCAAGGGGAGAGTTGGATTCAAAGGAATGCTGTTGTTTAGAATGTTTGATGAACCCTGACATCCTGAACACAGAGAGAAAGAGTTTTTTAGTGTCTTGGGAAAATAGCAACTTTTCCCGTAACATGTAGGAGCAATCCCAGGATCCAGTACTATTGGGAAAGGTGATTATAGGCACTGTTGCTAGACGATTTCCCTTAATTCCCTCGAACAAACGATCCTGCAAACTCCATTTTGTTTCATGAAAAGCTGGTGGGTAGAGTACCACACACACCTGATAATTGCTTTGACAAGGCATAGTTTTTGCCATAATATTTTAAAAGACTATCTGGCCATGCTCATAAAACAGGGCTCGACAAACCCCAGGCGCCAGGTCGCCATGGCGACCAGGAAATTAGACCTGGCGCCTGGGTGCTGTCAGCCTCATGGTCCCCTTGCCACTGCCATCCTATTTTTCCGCAGCGCGATGGGGTAAAGTCTGTGCCGATGGCCGATGGCACAGACTGCAAGCTCCGCCCCCTCGCGCAACGCGTGTCTGAGTGCCGGGTGTCGTCACGTGACATCCTGGCACTCAGCACGCCGACCAACGGAGATCAGCAGCAGCACGAATGTCTCCCTCCCCTGCAGTGAGGTAAAGCAGCAGGGAGGGGGGACACATCAAGAAGAAACCCCCAAGAAAAGACTGTGTGAGGTGGGTGTGTGTATGTATTGTAAAGTAGGTGTGTGTGAGGTGTTTGTATATATGGGGGTGTGTGTGTGAGGTGTTTGTATATATGGGTATATGTAAAGTAGTTGTGTGTGAGGTGTTTGGATATATGGGTATATGTAAAGTAGTTGTGTGTGAGGTGTTTGGATATATGGGTATATGTACAGTAGGTGTATGTGAGGTGTATGTATATATGGGTATATGTACAGTAGGTGTATGTGAGGTGTATGTATATATGGGTATATGTAAAGTAGTTGTGTGTGAGGTGTTTGGATATATGGGTATATGTACAGTAGGTGTATGTGAGGTGTATGTATATATGGGTATATGTACAGTAGGTGTATGTGAGGTGTATGTATATATGGGTATATGTAAAGTAGTTGTGTGTGAGGTGTATGGATATATGGGTATATGTACAGTAGGTGTATGTGAGGTGTATGTATATATGGGTATATGTACAGTAGGTGTATGTGAGGTGTATGTATATATGGGTATATGTAAAGTAGTTGTGTGTGAGGTGTTTGGATATATGGGTATATGTACAGTAGGTGTATGTGAGGTGTATGTATATATGGGTATATGTACAGTAGGTGTATGTGAGGTGTATGTATATATGGGTATATGTAAAATAGTTGTGTGTGTGTGTGAGGTGTTTGGATATATGTGTATATGTAAAGTAGGTGTGTGTGAGGTGTTTGGATATATGTGTATATGTAAAGTAGGTGTGTTTGTATATATGTGAAGTAGGCGTGTGTGTTTATGAATTGTATTTATGTTTGCGTGATTGTCTGGCTCCTAAAAAAAATTTCTGGCTCCTAAAATCAAATTAAATTTGTCAAGCCCTGTCATAAAATAAGACAAGGGAATTGCTTTTGTTGTGGAAAAAGTTTCTCTTTTATAGGGTCACCTTTTCTCACCCAGGGCACATGAAAGCTCTTCCCAGAATTCCGTGGCACACCACAAGCAAAAATATGTAAAAATTAAGTTACAAAGTCAAGTGCATACACAGAACATAGGAACTAGATGCCTTACCTTTAAAAAGAAACAAGTATGCAAAATAAATAAAGAATGTATAAACCAAGAAAAGTGCATTACAAATCATAAATAGACAAACCAAACCAGTGCATTACCAATGATAAACAGACAAACCAACACAAGTACATTACCAATGATAAACAGACAAACCAAGACAAGTGCATTACCAATAATAAACAGACAAACCAAGACAAGTACAATACCAATGATAAACCGACAAACCAAGAAAAGTGCATTACCAATGGTAAACAGACAAACCAAGACAAGTGCATTACGAATCATCATCAAATTATTTTGCCATGAGTGACGTTGTAGTTCTGAATACATCATACCTATATATATGAGGCCATAGATATTGAGGTATATACATATTAGACTAAGACCTAGGCATCCAACTGCAGCACTTTAGATCCTGAAGAACTACAAACTCCATAATCCCAAAGCGTCCTTTGTTTGTTTGTTTGTTTGCTGATTGAAAATATACTATTATGTAATATACGGGAGATACATTAGTATGGAAGAAGCTGTGTTATGTGGGCCCACTTCATAACTTAAATGAAAGCTGGAAGCTGATTTGCACTGATGTCATAAACATCATGGTGCATGATGATGTCTCATGTCTCTCACTAAAATGAGCACAGTTAATTGGGCTTGGCAAAGCAGCTTGTTGGCAAATGATATGAGGTATGAGTCATGCTGCAGGAGAGGGTTAGAGATTATGTTAAAAGCATATGCCTTGATGAAACCATTACTTAATCATAAGATGTGTGTATATATATACATATATATATATATATACACATCCAAAAGGAATGCACTCACCTAAACTAGCATATATCATTAGGGGGTGCTGCTGAGACAAAAGAGATCAAGCACTTTGACGTAATGGTGGGATTAGCATAATATGGCCATATATGTAACCAAAATTCCAAATTTGTTATCTTAGGTGTGGTTAAGTAGCTTTAATGAAACCAATAGCTTTAAGAGTTTTTCTCCTACCTGTTTTGATGTGAGTGTGCTGATCTTTGGATTTTGTATATATATATATTTGAATGCTGGGTTCTATCATTATATCAAGTTATATCATTTTTTTCTTTAAGGAAATCATTATTCTTCAGACTAGCTGATGAAACCCAGTGACGTACACTGGTAAGGGCCTGAAGGCCCAATAGCGGGTGCCCATTACAGCCATGGGAGCCATAAAATATGATTCGATCCACCAGATAAGCCAGAGATGTGTTTGTGCTCACCTCTAATTTTGTTACACTATTGATCAGGCCACAATGCACTTTAACAACCTTTGGGAGAAACTAATCTTTCTCTCAGTGCTTACTATATATAGTTAGATGAGCCTGATTTTGATTAAAGGTGAGACTGATGCTCAAACTACAGGAGCAATGAGAAAAATATTAGCTTAGTGAGAAGCTGTCACAAGCTGGAGTTACATGCTAAGCAGAGACCCTCTTTGGATAACAGAGGAAACAAACCCCCATTATTTAAACTATTGCAATTACCAATAACAATTGTGGTTATAAAATAATCATTGCGTTTTTGTACAAGAACTGATCCAAGTTGAAAAATATGAGCATATTGTTTATATACATAGAGGCAGTCATAGAATTTACAAACTATAAATATATTTTTATAAATCTTGGATATTAAATTGTAGCTTTTGATCTACACAGTTAATTAGCAAAACGTGCTTTTAAATTGCTTACCGATGAGTGCAGAGTGCATGTTCAGAGACCCTACTCACCGTGCAGGGATTTACTGAGGCAAAAGTAGAGTTAAATAAATGGAAACCAACACTTGCTCAGCCAGATAAGTAAAATGTCTGAGCCTTTAAAACAATGCTGCAGAAAATATTCAGATCTCACCAATGTGGATAAGACACTACACCAAATTACAGTGCCAGCATATAGGAATAAATATTAATGAATAAGAGTCCACAAATAGTCCATCCAGCGTGTTGGTATTACCTATAAGGATGGGAATAAAGAAAACATAGGGGAAAGTTATACTGACACGCAATTTAATAGGAAAAATGTACAAATGTTAAAAACCATAAAGCACATCATAAACGTGAAAATATACGACAGCTTGGTCTGTTCTTAGCTTGCAGATATGGGAATCCTGCTTCTGACTGTCCGTCACTCAGAAACCCGTCGGCTTGAGGGATCTTCGCATCGGCTACCTCAACAAACATTCAAGGAGGCGCGAGGATACTTTCTCTGCGTAGCTAGAGGCTGCTGTCTTCAACCCTACGCGTTACTCAGCTCTCTATTGGCTGCTTCAGTAGAGTTGTCAAGTATTAGTCATCATATTAGTTTTACCTGCTACATAAACACAGATATGTCAAAATGTCTGATCTCGAAAATGCAGAAATCTATCATTTACTAACAATAGGTGCAATGTAACTATGTGCAAATCGGGTAATGTGAAGAAAACTATGGTATGGCCACTGTACAGGTGGTATAGCAGCAGGGAGGGGGGACATTTTCATAGGTGAACTTTTTTTTTTTATTATCATAAAACAAAACTGCTGCCCTCTGTGT
Source organism: Pelodytes ibericus (assembly GCA_036172795.1). Lineage (NCBI taxonomy): Eukaryota > Metazoa > Chordata > Amphibia > Anura > Pelodytidae > Pelodytes > Pelodytes ibericus. The sequence goes on from CM069857.1 coordinate 242,866,563, forward strand.
GTGTGTGGCCCTCAGCAGCCGCGTTGACTTTCACCGCTGACAGTTCAGTTTTCAAACTGCTGTGCCGTCAGCAGTGAAGGAGCTGCGGAGAACTGTCCTACACGCCATTAAACATTCACAGTGCTGATGGAAAAAGTAAGTGAACTCTTTGATTTAATAATTGGTCCAACTTCCTTTGGTAGCAGTAACCTCAAACAAGTGCTTCCAGTAGCTGTGAATCAGACCTGCACAAAATTCAGGAGGAATTTTGGACCATTCTTTCTTACAGAACTGCTTAAGCTCAGCTTTAGTGCTTTGTGTTTTTCCCTAAGAATTCAGTTTAGGTCCATCAGTTCAAAAAACATTTTCTTTGTAATGATTAGTGATGGGGAGTGTCAAGGGTGCTCTTTGGCATACTTCAGGGGCGCAGCGATGCTTTTTTTTTTTTTTTTTAGAGCAGTGGCTTCCTCTGTAGTGTCCTGCCATGGACTCCATTTTTGTCTAATGTTTTGTGTATGGTAGACTTATGAACAGAGAGGTTAACCATTTCCAATGATTCCTCCAAGCCTTTAGCTGTTATTCTATGGTTCTTTTTTACCTCCTTGAGCATTCTGAGTGGTGTGTCATTTTGGCTGACACTTCTAAGGAGAGTAACCCCAGTACTAAATAGTCTCCATTTTAAACAATTTGTCTAACTGTGGAATGATGAATATGCAAACTCATTCATCGATTCTTGATTATAGGTCTTCTTTTTCAAGGCATGGTTCACATCAGCAGATGCTTCTTGTGCATAGCAAACTCAAAATGTTTGGGTGATTTCAAGTTAAAGTATCCTCAAAACAAACGTTCAATCCCATTTTATTGATTGGACTCAAGGTTTGCTATCTCCTGACCAGGGCCGGTGGAAGGATTTTTTGATACACAGACGAAAGTGCTGTTCTCTCTCTCCCCCTCCTCCCCTGTTCTCTCTCTCCCCCCTCATCCCCTGTTCCCCCGTCCCCCCCCCCCTGACAGACCCTGAGACGTCGAGCAGCATGAGCTCTGTGTGACACAGAACTCAGTAAGTGCTGCTCACACTCCCACTCATGCTGCTTGGCTCCCCGAAGAAGACGCCACTCTGCTTCAAGGGGAGTGGGCGGACCTCACACCCGGTGAGATCCGCTCCCTCCCAGGCCATGTAGAGTGAGGGGAGATCATCTCCCCAGCCAGTGCCTCTACCAGCATTTTTTTTATTTTTTTACCCCGGCCCTGCTCCTGACTCCAATTAGCTTTGTTGAAGTCATTAGCCTTGGGGTTCACATACTTTTGTTTGAATTATATATTTAATATGGACAAGAACAATACAATAATTTTCATTTTATAAGTAAAAACAGATTGTGTTTGTTCATTAATGTTACTTAGATAAAGATCAGACCGTATTTTAAGACATATTTATACATCAGGGCTTGACAAATTTAATTTAGTTTTAGGAGCCAGCTAAAAAATTTAGGAGCCAGACAACGGCACATCACAATATCATAAACGCACGGAGACAGTCGCATACACCCACCTCACATACACAGCCAGGTACATTCACACACGCCACATACAGTCAGTTACATTCACACACACACCACAAACAGTCCCATTCACACACACACCACAAACAGTCCCATTCACACACACACCACAAACAGTCCCATTCACACACACACCACATACAGCCAGTTACATTCACACATACATACACAGCCAGTTACATTCACTCATACATACACAGCCAGTTACATTCACACATACATACACAGCCAGTTACATTCACTCATACATACACAGCCAGTTACATTCACTCATACATACACACAGACCAAAGAACAAAAATGTATTTCTTAGGGTGTCCTCCCTCCCTGCTGCTTACCTCATTGCAGGGGAGGGGGACATTTATGCTGGAGCCCGATCTTCTTTCGGTTCCTGTGCCGTGTTGTCACGTGACAATCGGCACTGCAGCGTGTTGCGTGAGGGGGCGGAGCTTACAGTCTGTGTGATCCGCACAGACTTTCTCCCCTCGCGCTGAAAGAAAAACGGATGGCAGCCGGCAAGGGCTCCCTGTGACAAACAGCACCCGGGCGCCAGGTCTGATTTCCTGGTCGCCATGGCGACCTGGCGCCCGGGGTTTGTCGAGCCCTGTTATACATACATACTGGTAATTCCAGTGGGTTCACTTACTTTTTCTTTCCACTATAGATATAAACCATTAGTTGTGTTGCATGTATTTGTATGAGAGGTATTTACAAAATGCACATGATTTAGTGCATAGGAGGAAATCGGTAATGTCCAGATGTGAAGTTCAGCTTGAATTGACAAAAGATGAATTTGCATAATAATTTAATGTGAAAATTATTGTTCAGTAGAGAATAGGTCTGTACATGCTGTATATTGCGCTCAAACACAGGAATTTACTTGGCTTGCTCTACAGACTCAAGTAATTAAAAGTACCCGCGCATGACCCAGGAATGAATGTCAATTATGGAAATTTCTCTGCCTGGACTTTCCAAGCTAGCCAGGACTCCATGACCATTGTCTTTCCAAGCATTGCATGAGTCACAAGTGCTGATACAATCACTGCAGTCTGAAAAAAAAAAACCTTGACACAAAATTCATATTGATGCTAAAAACATACCTTTTGCAGGCTTTCTCCTGGCGATTGATCAGGATACCATGAAAGTAGCTGAAGCAGTGGTATCACTCAACTGTTTTGCACCTTTAATCACTACTGTCAAAAAGAAAAAAAGGAAGGCAGTTGCTAGCATACTAGTAAAGTTGTTACTGCACATGCTGATGAACCGATGAACCAGTGCATCTGCAGTGGTCCTCTTTCAAGTAAGAAAAAGCAGAAGGAGGATCTTTGAAACAGGTCCTAAGAAATTCCTTATTGCATTTTGTATGCAAAAAACACGTGCAATTACATAAGAACCAAATTTAGTTTGCTGCCTTGAATGTCCCTTTAATGTCTCATTCTGCCATTCTCTTGGTTCACTACTTTAATAGGAAATACGTGTGCAGCATCAGTGTACCTTTTTTTTACGTTAATTTCTCTGTGTCTCTTAGTTATGCATGTAGTATGAGACCAAGAACATAAATGAATCAGCAAAAACATACAAAGTGGTGGTATTTTTTTCCTCTCAAGTAACATGACTTTTCATGCATGTTGGTTCAAGTAGAAGCTTTCTAAGGTGAAATGTATTATGTTTTGTGTGTGTGTGTGTGTATGTATGTATGTATGTATATATATATATATATATATATATATATTGTATATATTTAAAAAAAAAAATATTTACTATTAAAAACATTGCAAAGACAACTAATGCTAGAACACTTCCTCCAAAAAACAACAAATCATCTCCAACAGCTTGACAAATATTTGTAAACCGTATTAGCCAAACAAGCAAACTTAGGTGCCAGCCGAGTTATTTTCAGGATCCAGATAAATGGGACTAGCATCAACTTTTATTTAAAACAACCAAAGAGATTAGGAACCAGCAGTACAGCTTTTAGGCTACCTGGCTCCTGAGATTTATCAAGCCCGGTGATATCCCATTATTGATAAAACATTTCCAATCTCGTGTTGGGGTGCAGTGCAATAGAGTTACACCGTGCCATTATTTTACTCCTAGTGTGATGTTAAATCTTCTACTCTCTGCAGTGAAAATATTCTACACCATTAACTTAGGGTTGTCCGATTTGTGTAAGATACCCATGACTTCTACTACTGATTCTACTGTGTGTTACATGAAAAATGCTGTTCAGCAGAATGTGTCACTTTACTGCTGGAGGACAATCAATTAATTAGTCAAGGTGGTTCCTGTGGCATCCCCTCTGTGATAAATGTATTGATTTCCCCTACCACCGGCATATGAATTCTATCTACACAATGCCAGGCAGCACTTTGTATAATACCATATTTGCCCAAATTTACCGTATTTGCTCGAATATAAGACGACCCCCCAAACTATGGATATTCCTTTAGGAAAAAAACTAAAATCCTGAATATAAGAGTACCCTATAGGAAAAAAGTTTAACTTGTATATATTCACATGTAAATTGCTTTTTCATATTTAATAAAAAAACTTATGATAAAAAAATGCATTTCTTGTTTTTATTTACCTTTTATGTGCCAATGCTGCTCCTACCCCCCAGACTTACCCAATGCTCCCCCCAATGGTGTCTGTCTCTCTCCCACCAATGTTGTCTGTCTCTCCACCCCTCCCTCCCCCCAGCGTTGTCTGTCTGTCTCCCACACCCCCCCAAGTTGTCTGTCTCTCTCTCCACCCCCCCTCCCCCCAGCATTGTCTGTCTCTATCCCCCACCCTCCCCCAAGTTGTCTGTGTCTGTGTCTCTCCCCCCCCCCCCTCCCTCCCCCCAACGAAGCCTCCCTGGTGGCTAGTGGGGGAAGCCGGGGGATGTCTGCACGATATGGGCAGGCATCCCCCGGCTGCCCATATCTCCCTGGTGGCTAGTGGGGGAAGCCGGGGGATGTCTGCACGATATGGGCAGGCATCCCCGGCTGCCCATATCTCCCTGGTGGCTAGTGGGGGCAGCCGGGGTATGTCTGTACGTTACGTGCAGACATCCTCCATGCTGCCCGACACTTCCGTCCATTATGACGGACAGCCGGCTGCCCTGCACTTCCACCGGGACTTTAATGATGAAGCCGGGTCCAGACATCCTCCATGGTGCCCGACACTTCCGTCCATTACCTCAATTTATATTCGAGCAAATCCGGTACCTCCCAAATTTTGGATATTCATTTACGAAAAAAATAAAAAGCCTATAACACTACCCTATGGGAAAAAAGTATAACTTGTAAATAATAATTCACATGTAAACTGTTTTTCATATTTAATAAAAAATTATGATGAAAAGAATGCATTTCTTGTTCTTATTTCCTTTTTTTGCCAATCTGGTCCGAAAAGACTTAACCAATGCATCTTCCCCACACAGCCATCTGCCCCCCAGACTGACCCAATGCATCTTCCCCACACAGCCATCTGCCCCCCAGACTGACCCAATGCATCTCCCCCACACAGCCATCTGCTCCCAGACTTAGCCACTGCATACCCCCCACCCAGCCATCTGCCCCCCAGACTTAGCCAGTGTATTTCTCCACAGAGCCATCTGCCCCCCAGATTTATCCAGTGTAATCCTCACACAATCATCTGCCCCCCAGACTTAGCCAGTGCTGCCCCCCACACTAAGCCAATGCTGCCCCCCACACAGCCATCTATCCCCCAGACTTATCCAATACCGCCTCCACACAGCCATTTGCCCCCACCCCCCTGAGACTTAGCTAGTGCTGCCCCACCCCAGATTTGTTGATGTCTAGTGGGACATCCTCCAATGCTGTTCTGCCAGGACTTCTCTGATGGAACGCTGGAAGGTCATGTGACTCCAGTGTTCTGGCGGAGGTGCTGGGCAGCACCAGAGGATGTCCCACTAGACATCGCGCAGACATCCACCGGCTGCTTACGTGGAGGATCCAGGTCCCCTGCAGCTCTGCGGGGCACCTAGATACTAATCTTATAGTCAGACCTCTATTGGAGGTCTGATTATAAGATGACATTGAATATAAGATTAGGGGTATTTTTCAGAGCATTTGCTGTGGAAAAACCTTGTCTTATATTTGAGCAAATATGGTAATAATAACTAGTATTTATATAGCACGTTTCTCCTAGTGGGACTTAGTAAGTAACATATTTGATTAAAATAACACTCTTTAAAACAGAAGCTTTAACTTTTTTGTAATGCTTACATCTTGGCTTCTCTTGCAACTGTGGGGTGTTGGTTACCAGATCCTTATTTGCAGCTGTGTGTCTTGGAACTTGAAGGAATCATAAATAATCCAATTGAACTGGGGTCACATTAAATTTAACAGGCCATTTACATTTTAGAGTCATTAAATTTAATTCATTCAAATCTATATTCTGTGCTGTTTTTTAAATCACTATGGTTGGAGTTGAGTTTAGAGTCATGTGACGAAAAACTATATAATATATCTGTCCTAAGCTCCCATTGGCCTCACTGTTTCTTCCAAGTCTATAAAAAAACCAAAGTGAAATCAGTTCTGTATGTCACAACCTTAGCAGCACTTAGGCAGTGTGTCCCTAAACCACACACATATACAATAGACAGAAACAAAAGAACAAAAGTGCACTTTAGGTATACTGAAGTAAAAATATTTTTCAACACCTTTATGGGTGAACAGTGTAGTGATATAATAGAACTGGAAAGACTTTGTCCCCTGGAGGAGATGCACTCACAGACTTCCAAGTTAATTGTAGCACTTCAAACAAACTTTGTAGCCAGTGAAGGGGATTCTGAAGATCTCAGCCTCCTCAGTGATTAACTCAGATGACAGAAAAAAATTATTCCAATTAGTATAAATACACAAACTCATTTGATGGAATAAAATATCTGCTTATATGTGGGCACTCTGAGACAAACGACAAAGTGGGCGCCACACAGTCGTGAAACGACTGTCCATTTTAGCAGAAATATACTAAGAGGGATAACAGCAGGTACAAAAGAAAAGAATGCACTGTAAGTCCAACATGCTACGCGTTTCGCCCTTCATTGGGCTTCGACTTGGCTTAATCACAGAGGAGGCTGGGATCTTCAGTATCCCCTTAATTGGCTACAAAGTTTGTTTGAAGTGCTACAATTAACATGGAAGGATGTGAGTGCATCTCCTCCAGGGGACAAAGTCTTTCCAGTTCTATTATATCAATACACTGTTCACCCATAAAGGTGTTGAAAAATATTTTTTACTTCAGTATACCTAAAGCGCACGTTTGTTCTTTTGTGTCTTTCTTCCAAGTCTGCCTGGACTAGTCTGCTTTTATGAAAAGGGAGGAACAAATTAAAGATGATCTTTTTAATCCTGTATCAAATAGCTAAGATGGCTGCTCTCAGTGAGATTAAAGCAAAGTCAAATAAAAATGTATAACCTGCTTATTCTGTTGTTCGATTGTGTTTAAATCTGTTTTTTAAATAAAATTGATTAAATTGTTTCCAACACTTTCTCTGAAATTATTTTGTTATGTAATGCAACATTATGTAATTTAATCCTTCTGCCCAGTAGAATTCTGGGAGCGAGAGGAAATACAGGGTTATGATTGGCTGCTGTCAGTAGATTGTTTGTTTTTAAATGGTAGGTCTCTCTGAGGTGAATGCAGTACCAAGGTGGTCACCTCCACACTGAAAAGGAATCATATCTTGATAAGATATTTACATTACCTTGGTTTGAAAATAATACTTATGTAACGCTGTTGTTTTATATGATGCCATTTTCAGGTTCTTTAAGTAAATTCGACTTTATATTCATTCCCTATTGTTTGTCGTTTATGTAAATTAAAATATACAGTGCCTAGCTCCAGCCCTTTCAGTTAGGTGTTTAACTCCTGCGTTCGCTGAATCCATTACCTGAGAACAGGCAGACAGGTTATTGATCTGGAAGTGTTTCTATGAGAAGCTCTCGAATGATCTTTGGACAATTTAACCAATGAAGCAATTGGAGATTTTCTGCGTTGATACCAGTAGGTAAACTAGGACCATTCTGTCCTGATAGGGTGACCACATTGCCATTTGTGTTTAAAAAAATACTCTAATAAAAAATGTATACTCCACGGATGTAATTAGTAAGTATTTATTCTATCCAGTCAGCCATATAGTAAGCATATTCTGTAGGCATTCCTGAATAAAATGGTAATGTGGTCACCCTACCGCCTACCGCACGTGCTCTATGACCCAACATCTCTGAGATTCAAGCAGGGACCTGGTTCTGTATTATCCTCAATAATGATATGAATCGTATCCCGCACTATATTCTATATACTGACAGAAGCTACACTTTACTACCAACTATGTTTGCTAACTATATACGTTTGGGAGCTGTACCATACTACCTGCTATGTCAGGTTAACTATATAGTGACGGGAGCTCAGTTACCATAAAATTCACAGTAATACGTGGTCTGGTAGTGCATCACAGAGCTCCACAGCAATAAAGCCCAAAAGAAATAAAATGTTATATTTATAAAAGTGATAGAATTGTGTGAGTACACCAATATGAGGGTTTTTAACAGGGAAGTGGTGTGTGTTAAAACAATGAAGTGAAAATGAAACAACATGCAATTACCATTACCTGTAATTTATTTTAATTTCAGTATAGTGCTTAGTAGTAGGAGAGACAAAAATGTCTCTACCAAGTAGGTTTTGCAATATTGAAAAGGTTGTCAGAATAATTACAATACATTATAATTTCATTATTTTGTTGTTCCAGTTCTATTTATATTAGGTTTCTGGCAACATATTTATGTTGCTACAGATGGATTGAAAATTGTATTTTTTTAAAAACTAATATTTTATATTGCTAATAAAGACATTGAAGGAGACTGACCAAATATTAATCTATGGTGAGCTCAGCCACTGTTTACTGGGAATCTCTCATCCTCTATTCCAGATTAACTATTTAATCCAAAATCAATGGTGTGTGTCATAATGGGAACCGGATTCCCTTGTGTCAGTCTGGCCTTATTATTTTCTAGTAGCACAGCCCTAGAGGTATAAGCTTCAGTAGCTTGATCTAATTTGCTATTAAATTATTGTGTAACATTGGTACATGCCTAGCATCCCTGCTACAAGCCCTTAAGCATTCCAAAACCATGCGTGCTGGGTCTCTCCAAAGTCTCTCCCTCGTGCACTCAACCTCATAGATACAGATATTGGGAATTATGTCTTCAAAAAACAGCAGGCTTCTGCTTGGGGCACAAATTAGTATTGCTGATATAAGCAGACTGTGCTGAAGCGTTGAGTATTGAATTTAACAAACAAACCATGTAATTCCAGACTCTGCTCTCTTGTCCTTTTACTAATTGTAACCCCTTCCTTGCAAGCTTATTTGCAAAAAGCATATGTGTCAACTGCCCTGGATATCCTTGGCTAGTCTGGCCTGGTCTTTTTGGTGTGAATCTTAAATATGGAGAGTAGCTTTTTTTTCTTTCCTCCCAAAATACATTTAGCATTATTAAACAACTGATTTTGATTGAGATTGTATTACCATTATGTGACCATACAAGGTGTCCATTTTGTTGTTGTTTGGTTATAAATGTATTAGCTTTGGTTAAGGGATCTGTGACACGGCACTGTTCCGTTGGGTTACTGGCCCCTATTGTTGTGAATTTTGTCTCAGGGGCCCCATTTAAGAAATATCTGTGCCCTTATTTCTGCTCATGCTTTTTACCACTCTCTTACTTCCAAAATCATTTAGTACATCTATTGGAGGAGAGCGTGAACTTGGCTTTGGGGCCCTCTTTCATAGTGGCCCCTGGTCAAATGCTTACACTGCCCAATGGATAAGTGGCCCTGCATCCAGCTTCTTCAAAACTACAATTCCTACAATCCCCTTACAGCAATTGAGAATGGCAGATAACTTATTGTAATTGTAGCTGGGACAAAGTTGGACCGGATGGCATTAATTAAGGAGCATAAAAACAGATTATATGTATATGTTATTATTGCTGAAAACAGCAGGTTAAATGACCATTCTTACATGAAAATGCCCTACCTTTTTTCATGCATATTACATTTCAATAATGTATTAAAAGTAGTCAGACTCACCTGGACCAACATTACCTAACGTAGTTAGGTCACATATACTTTTTACATACTTAGCAGAATGTAGAATGCATGAGTGTTCTGGGAGAACCAGTTAATGGAGATGATCCCATACAAACTACCTTGTTTATTTAACTAACTGATTTCCCTCTCAAGACAATAGCAATCTAAATTCTGCAGGGCAACATGTGTCCCTGAAATACATAGCTAAATATACATATGTATGCTGTTAATGTAGCTGGAGCTATTCAGATAGACAAATGGTGGTAACTCTTTAGGGTGATTGAGAGGTAAGTAACAAAGCAGTAGCTATGTTTTTTAAATTTTTCTTCGAAAAGGGCTTTTAAGATATTCTTAATATAGCATTTGGTTCTGAGAATTCTTTCCAGTTTGTATTTAGCAGTTCATTTTCAGTATTTTTAAAGAGATATTTTACAGACTCCTTAACTTGTTTAGTATGATGCTCTACACTAGCAGGTTCTAGATCTGTTCTGGATGATTCCCTGTTGACTTCACACTGTGTAGTTTTATGGATCCATAATGATGCACTTCAGTACATTTGCCTGGCTCCAATTATTTCTCTTTTTAACTGAAAAAAGTACACTTCAAACTTCCAGGCTACTGATCTCTACAATTACCTACTTAGTGATACCTCCACTGATGAAGCCATTTTATTAAGTGACTTGAACTTTTGAAGACCATTATAACGTAGCAAATTAAAATGTTGGCAGTTAATTAACTTATTTTTTACTCACAGTTTGAATCTAAAGGATTCTCCAAATGCTGAAATTTTTTTTCTTTACATCTCCATTTTGAATAACGTTAAATAAATCCACAGAAACTTTATTGTGTCAGAGCAAAGAATGTATCCGATAAATGACAGTAAAGGAGGATTTTGTTTGTTATATATATTTATTGTGAATATGTTGTTTTGTTATTTTATTTTGAACATTCTGATTAGTGCAGCATATTCTGCCTCTATCCTGCATGGGGACAGAATACTGTGCCCAACTGCAATCATTGCAACTTATGTTTCCGTATACAGGAAAAGTAACAAATAAAAATAACAGTAATAAAACAGAACAAAAAGGAGTTAAGCATGCATGGGAAAACTATGAAGATACCCGAGACCAGGCTCGACAAACCCCAGGCGCCAGGTCGCCATGGCGACCAGGAAATTAGACCTGGCGCCTGGGTGCAGTCAGCCTCATGGTCCCCTCGAGCGTGAGGGGGTAAAATCTGTGCCATCTGCACAGACTGCAAACTCCGCCCCCTCGCGCAACGCGTGTCTGAGTGCCGGGTGTCGTCACGTGACATCCTGGCACTCAGCAGGCAGATCGGCTGCGACACGAATGTCCCCCTCCCCTGCAGTGAGGTAAAGCAGCAGGGAGGGGGACACGTAAAGAAGAAACCCCCAAGAAAAGACTGTGTGAGGTGGGTGTGTGTTTGTATATATGTGTATATATGTGTATATGTAAAGTAGGTGAGTGTGAGGTGTTTGTATATATGTGTAAATGTAAAGTAGGTGTGTGAGGTGTTTGTATATATGGGTATATGTAAAGTGGGTGTGTGTGAGGTGTTTGTATATATGTGTATATGTAAAGTAGGTGTGTGTGAGGTGTTTGTATATGTGGGTATATGTAAAGTAGGTGTGTGAGTTGTTTGTATATATGTGTATATGTAAAGTAGGTGTGTGTGAGGTGTTTGTATATTTGTGTATATGTAAAGTAGGTGTGTGAGGTGTTTGTATATATGGGTATATGTAAAGTAGGTGTGTGTGAGTTGTTTGTATATATGGGTATATGTAAAGTAGGTGTGTGAGGTGTTTGTATATATGTGTTTATGTAAAGTAGGTGTGTGTGTGAGGTGTTTGTATATATGTTTATATGTAAAGTAGGTGTGTGTGAGTTGTTTGTATATATGTGTATATGTAAAGTAGGTGTGTGTGAGGTGTTTGTATATATGTGTATATGTAAAGTAGGTGTGTGTGAGTTGTTTGTATATATGGGAATATGTAAAGTAGGTGTGTGTGTGAGGTGTTTGTATATATGGGTATATGTAAAATAGGTGTGTGTGAGGTTTGGATATATGGATATATGTAAAGTAGGTGTGTGTGAGGTGTTTGGATATATGTGTATATGTAAAGTAGGTGTGTGTGAGGTGTTTGTATATATGGGTATATGTAAAGTAGGCGTGTGTGTTTATCAATTGCGTGTATGCTTGCGTGATTGTCTGTCTCCTAAATCTTTTTGCTGGCTCCTAAATTCTAATTAAATTTGTCAAGCCCTGCCCTACACCAGGGGGGTAGGCAAACTGCGGCTCTCCAGCTGTTCCAAGACTACATCTCCCATAATGCTGTTTCAGCTAAGAGGCTGGCGGACGAGTATGGGAAATGTAGTCTTGGAACAGATGGAGAGCCGCAGTTTGCCTACCCCTGCCCTAGACATAAGGCCAAGGACCAAATTTGGCGTACGATTTTACAGATTGTAAAACATTTACAGTAGGTAGAATAATGGGTGGAAGAGTGCATTTTGGGATATGTCATTTTATTTATAAAGATAACACTTCACCTAATAGTGTACCTATCACCTTAAGCGCCAATGTATAAAGCTAAGTCCTGATAAGGTCAGGAGTTAGCCTCATGTGCCATAGAACCACACTTCAAGATTTTGAAAAGGTATAGAAAGGTAGGCAAAACGATGTGCTTTAAAAAGTTGTGAACAACACCCCACAATTGGCAGAGGCGCTGGAAAGCTACAGCTACTTTTTGTAATGTATCAATGGGCATTTAACAACCAAAATGGATTCCGCTGCACATCTTCTTTGTTACGTTTGTGTTTCTGTCACTAGATGTTTATTGTGATTTATCCGTTCAAGGATAGACACCTTTACGTTATGCACAAAATTATTTTGTTTGGTAAGGTTATTTCAATTTATTTTACTATATGTACACTGTTTTTGGTTATTAATTGGCATTTACTATTATGCTTTAAACCTTTGCGACCTCCCCTAATATGTAATAGGGAAGAGGTGGTAGGGACGTGGGAGAATTTTGTAAGTATTTGTAAGTGTGTGATGTATGCTTATCTACATATATAGACTTAACCATTGCCTGTTCAATACTTTAACTTAGTAATTTAGTAGATTGTAATTTAGGGCAACTGTGGCATTCTTTGCCAGAAGCACATGCCCTGTCCTCATGAGACAATTTTGGAGAGATTTTCGGTGTCACAAGGCACTCTGTATCAGAAAGAGAGCAACTTAAATGAAGTCTCTTGGATGTTACTGTTTATGAAGGTGCTTTGAGAGGTACAAGATTCCCTTACACTACCATTCTGGTGTAAACATATTATCTTATTTATTTTAAACTTGAGTTCATGTCTCAGGGCTTAGTGAAAGATGGACAAATATTAATCATCCTCATCCCTATATATTTGTAAGTTTCATAGACTAGGAAAGCAGGGGGGTTGTGCATAAGTGTTCAGATCTGCATGAAGAGTACTTTTTACAGCCATAGAAAAATGTAATATTTGGGGGGAATAGGTAGACAAATGCCTATGGGACAATGCCCACCAGAAGCGTGTGCAAGCAAAGAGCTTCTCCATGTGCATCTCAAATTGATCTAGACCCCAAATGCCACTAATCTTTTTAATGATGTAACAACCACAACCGTCCAGAAAATAATAAAGTTATTCAAGTCCAGCTGAAATAGCATGAAGAGAGCTGAAATAGCATGCCCTATGGTAGAATCTCCAAATTGGTAATCAAAAACATAAGCTTCCATTAAGAACTGTGTAGCTAATCAGTATAAAAATTGGAAGTAAGACATATCTGAGTTTTGAGGGTACTCTGTAACATCTTTTTAAAGATTCTATGCCTTATTATCCCCTGATGGCAGTCTCCATGCTCCACTGTGAAGCATGCATGCTGATCCGATTGTGACTGGCACTTGCTGCTAGTGCATTGAGAGAACCTTTTTTATATAGTGAATAGAGAGATCCCCTCTATTGCTTATACATAAAAGAGTGCAGAGAGATCAGAGTAAAAAAACTAGACTTATATCTGCAAACATACCCCCCTTTACATAGAATAACTGTCATTTTAAATGTTGATTCTATTATAGAAGCAAACATTGATTACCAATTTAAAGATTGAAATGGGAAATTGAGAGCTTATATCCTTTTCAGCACCATGGACAGAGGATGGAAAATCAGAACTGCATTACTGTGTGGTCTGTACCAACACTGAGCAATACTCTGCAGGCATCATTAGTATCTCCAGTCACTAGCTTAGATTTGTACAAAATTAACAAGGTGTTGAGGTATTTCAATGTATTTTAGCAAGATATAAACCAAATAGCCCTTTTTTATGTTGTTTTACCAACACTTAGCAAGAGGTAAATACAATTTTACTGATTTGCTCATTTTATTTTATTTTATTTAAAAAGTGTTTTACCAGGAAGAATACATTGAGATTTCTCTCGTTTTCAAGTATGTTCTGGGGACCCAGTCCAGAATGGAATGACACATTTAACAGTAGATTCAAAATAAATACATACATACATATATTAAACAAGTTGGAAGGAGAACATACAGGGTAAATCATTATTGATACAAAAAAGGAACAAGATGTACAGTATACGAAGGAGTTTGTAAACTAATAAAAGGTACAATCTGTTTTGAGGATTTGGGAGACACTTATTTTCAGGGATTTTAGACTAGATGATGATTTGGCAGAAACAGGAAGGCTATTCCACATATGAGGAGCTCTGAAAGAGAACGCACCTCGACCCGCTTCCTTTTTGAAGTGAGGAATCACTAGTGAAAGGTTGGTGCAGGATCTGAGATTGTAGGATGTGCAGGGAGTAAGAGTGAGCATGCTGCTCGGGGGGGGAGCGTTCCAGAGAAGTGGTTATGCACTAAGCAAGCTAGGTGGAGAGTGCGGCTTGAGGCAAGCATCAGCCAGTTTAGCTCTTTTAACATTTTACAGTGATGTGTGTTAAAATCGTTTAACATTTGCTTCACAACCACGTGGTTTGATAACACAAGATTGTTTGGTGTAACTGGAGAATTGGCCTCCTCTGCAATGTGCCGGCGCTGGGGGTCTGGTTACAGCACAGAATCTGATAGCAGGGGACGTGCACATCTCTCGTTAAGTAAGCAGAGCCACTGTTTAGAATATAAATTAGACATGTATATGTTTCGGCCAGCGGCTCAATATTGACTATAGCTGCGACTCAAAGTTTGCTTTGGTGAGCTGACACAGTGAGAAATGTATTGGCTGAAGTTCAAGAGACCGTAATTGAGATTCTACTGGATAAAGACGGCCAGTGTGTTTATTATTCAAAATTAAAAAAGTGATTTATCTTAGTTCTATGGTTTGAAAAGCCTTCTATGTGTTTGTAAACAAGTTGAGTGTTTGTTTCTGGATGTTTAACAGATCCTTGCCCATGCGTCTCACTCGCTTATCAGCAGTGCACATCCAGAGCACTTATCAATATTATTGTATTCTGTAGCACGGAAAGAGAGGATTATTCCGACATAGTAATATGTTGCCCAAGAGACATTTATACCAGTAGCATAATGGAAGGAAAGAAGTGGGTATATTAAATCAATTCCCCAGATGGAAATCAAGGTCAGCCAGGTTACTTGTGTTTATTCTCATGGGAATGTGAAATCTTATAAGCTGTATGAACTGGTTAGGATCGCTCTGACTGTGTGACGCAGCACAGTGTGGTCTACAAATGTATCAGTCAGATCTATATTACTCCAAGCCAATGTCCGTAGTGCTCACAATGGCCCTCTGTCATAAATGGAATTATGTCAGTTTTAGGGTGATAACTTAACTCACTGATGCATACAGCTCTCTAAGTACTCATTATACATTGTAAATGTTACCTTTTATAGCACATCTGTATACCGAATATAGTTCATTACAGATGAGGAATTATTTTCTTTAACCCTTTAATTGTCAGAGGGCTGAAAAAAACATTTTTAGTAGTAAATTTCCACTTTCAAGTCTCTTCTTCATGTCACCACATATTACTCTGCGGTATGTACCGGGTCAAGGTTTAAACCTAGCGCTAAGAGACGATATGAGTTTCTCGCTTCCATTTTCTTTGATTTGAATTTTTCATTTATAAGGAAAATCACTAAGGCCAAACCATAGGTTGCTGTTTATATGTTTAGCTGCTTATGTTATATTATTATATATTGCCTGGGTATGTAAACACCCTATAAAGTAGTTCTGAAATGTAGCCACCTGCTGGATAACATGTGAACCCACCACTCTGCACTCCACTGCCAATATACAACCATTACAATATGAAAGGTCAATGATCTGTGGCAGCATCCACATGCACGCTGACATGCAAGGCATGGAAAAGTTATCCTAATGCTTGCCATATGGCTCCCTCTTCCCCATTGTGGCTCAGTTAGCGTTATAGCAGTTGTTATTATGCTTAGAGGGCTGGATCTTACCCAGTCCTGTTCTAGAAAGTAACTTAGCTGTAAAACATGCTTTTTTCCCCCTCAACCATGCTTCACATATTAGCTAATGATTAATTCGCCATATGTCTTAACTTGAGTCAATCGCAGGAACAGATTCAGCTATCCTATTAACCTCTTCACTGCTAGTCTTAAGTACACTGGAAAACAATTGTTAGATAACCAAAGGACTAGCGTGACACATGGTTATTACTCAAATTATCCTGGTTGTATCTGGACACCAAAGGAAATATAATTATGTTGTTATTAGACTCTGAATTAAAGGTGGACTATCATGGTACATTTTGAAATAGAATATCACACCTTTGAATAGAAGTATAATCACAGTGTATCACCCAAATTAATACTGCACTGTTTACGTTTGATATTGTTGTCTTTCATTTGATCTGTCTAATGCCTGTTTACTACATAACTGTAATCAGTAGAATATCTGGGTAGAACTTTAAACAGAGGGACCTCCCCCAAACATTTTTTTAATGTATATGCTGCGCCAGAACAATGATCACTGGCGATGTACTGTTTATACATGACCTCCAGTATGTCAGACAGTTCAATAAAATTTGTTATATTAAGTTTAGTATGCAAAGTAATAAAGATCAATAAAGCAAACAATGATATAAAGCGCTCCCCCATACTCAAAATCAGCAGATTTGAACAGAAACACAAATGGATGAAAAATGTATTATCTGTGGCACAATGCAAGTCTGTTGCCATTGAACTTGTTCATTAACCTTTTTTTGGAATCAGGTTGATGGCAATGCATTATGGGCACCCCCCCAGACCCTGGGCAGTGATCATTTTATTTTTATTGGTGTCTGGGGGCATTTTGGCTCTGGGAATTATTTTATTTCTATTAGGGCATAAGCCCTGGCCCCCAATGTTGTATACAGAGGCGGGGAGACATTTGGCCATGTCCAATTTCCCTTCAGTCTATCCACACCACCAGTCTACACAGGTAGTGGATACTGTCTACATAATGTGCCATTCTCCAATTTGTGCTCCTATCCCTCATCAGCCATGTTCACCCTGACAAAAAAAACCCACTTTTAATTATATTTAAGTAAAGGTTTGTACAGTATTACACTATGTCGTGTTTTCCATGTCATTATAATTCTGCCATGTGTGAAAATGTGTCAAGCAGCTATAAGAAGAGTGGAGTGTTTCTGAATACTGTTCAAAGGAGCATATAAATAATCTGCTATTATCAGTGTCAGTTCATCATTGAATTGTATTTATCTCTTATAAAAACTACTGAACATAAAATGATCAACACAAGGTAGGTTGTTAAATTGATTAAGGAGCATTTAAAATACTAGTAAATTACACCAACACCTCATTCAATTGGATATCATACAGTTATGATGCAAGCATTTCCTATAACAGAGCGTGACAAATCCCCGGTACCAGAGAACTATGGCTCCAATGTTCATTATTGTTGGCTTTTAGCATTTTTGTTTTAACTCAATCGAAGTACCATTGTCTTAGCTCCTAAAAAAACTTGGTGGACTCCTGAATGGGTTTGTTTGAATCCGACACCCAAGTCTACACATTTTTGCAAAGCCCTACAATGTAGAACTATGAGATAATGGCAGTTTAAGTAACTGAAACATAGGAAAGGAAAGTGGAGTTGTATATTTCTCGTAGTTTCAAAGTACGTATGGGAGAAGCAGTGTATTGCTCAGAATTGGAAACTCCACTGACCTAGTAAGTGCTATTACATTGAATCTCTATAAGAGACCAAAAGGTTTGTAGAATTTAGGGTTGCCACCTTTTTTTACAATACACATGTAAATTCCACATGCTAAAAGTGCTGCCCGGAAACATATAACATTCATACGCTGTCGAAGGAAAACAAATGAATCAGAGAAGTAATCCCATGGGCACCATGATTAATGAATTGATTTCATGCTGCTAGCATATGAAAACTACATCTGTCAGGCCATAATTTTCATGTTCCATCTGACAGCAGATGAAACTTGTAAAAAATGGTTGGGGAGGTATATTGCTCCTCTCTTTTCATGTGTTTTCTAGATATAAACTCTAGAGACAAATATACAAAATAGAACTTTAGTCTCATATATTCTGACTGCAATGCTTCCAAGTGCAGAGGAAGGGCTAAAAAATTTACCTAATTTGAACCTCGATTCGACTGGTTTTCATTTTAGTCAAGTGAAGAGAGCTGTTTTTACACTTCTACCATCTAGGGCTTACCTCTCCAACTTGCTGCTTCCTCCAATCCATTGTTCATACCATTTATAGGAATACTACAAAATAGCATACATGCATACATTGCTAGTATAGTTATTCTTTGCCATAATTTTTTTTTTTTAAACACTTTAAAAATTTGTTTTTCCCCCTCCTGCATTCTAGTCAAATGTGGGAGAGCTAAGTGCAGGGATTAATAAAAGCTGATAACATGATATTTGTAAATTAAACATATCAGTATACATAAGAATACAGTGTATTTTGATAAATACACACATACTTAAAATGATCATAATAATAATGGCATTTTCATGCCAAGTGATTCGTTGTCTTCTTTGGCAGAAAACCAAAATAAAGCATTATTAAAGGGACACACCCACCGAAAAAAATTAAAAAGGCTTATTTTTTTTTATTTTGTATTGTTAATTTCAGTTATTCCTTTTGTTTTTGTTATGTGAGTTTCTTTAATAAAATATTTAACGAAACAAGTGAGACTGGACGCCACCATTTTGTGAAATATAAATTTTTTAGGGCGCCAACCGCCTAGTGACTTTACAGCATAATTTTTCACTTTGTAGTTAGGGACACAGAATTCAGTCTATAAGTCAGAATTCTGATCATAGACTTGCATCGAATGGGAGGGTAATGTAATTATTATATCACAAGTGGGCGGAGTTATGATCCTGTTTGATCACGTTAATCTCCTCTGTTTGTGTTGGAAAGCAGTAAAAAAATTTGTACACAGCCGCCTAGTCCTGCCCACTATGATACACATGAGCCAGTAAGAGTGCAGGGGAGAATCTTATGACATCACCATGCAGTCTTTGGCAACCGTTGTAAAGTGAGACTGGCTGGAAGATTTTGGATGATGTTACATCACGGAAAATATTCACAAAATGGAGCAAGGACATAAACACCTTACTTATAGAAACATAGAAACATAGAATGTGTCGGCAGATAAGAACCATTCGGTCCATCTAGTCTGCCCAAATTTTTTTTTGGAGTACTTTTATTAGTCCCCCGTTCCCGGTCTTATAGCTAGGATAGCCTTGTGTCTATCCCACGCATGCTTAAAATCCTTGACTGTGTTTACCTCTACCACTTCTGCTGGCAGGCTATTCCATACATCCACTACCCTCTCAGTAAAGTAATACTTCCTGATATTACTTTTAAATCGTTGCCCCTCTAATTTAAGACTATGTCCTCTAGTTATGGTAGTTTTTCTTCTTTTAAATATACTCTCTTCCTTTACTGTGTTGATTCCCTTTATGTATTTAAATGTTTCTATCATATCCCCCCTGTTACGTCTTTCCTCCAAGCTATACATGTTAAGATGCTTTAACCTTTCCTGGTAAGTTTTATCCTTCAACCCATGAACCAGTTTAGTAGCCCTTCTCTGAACTCTCTCCAAAGTATCAATATCCTTCTGGAGATACGGTCTCCAGTACTGCGTACAATACTCCAAGTGAGGTCTCACCAGTGCTCTGTACAATGGCATGAGCACTTCCCTCTTCCTACTGCTAATACCTCTCCCTATGCAACCAAGCATTCTGCTAGCATTTCCTGCTGCTCTATTGCATTGCCTACCTACCTTCAAGTCCTCTGAAATTATTACTCCTAAATCCCTTTCCTCAGATGTTGAGGTTAAGACTGTACCAAATAGTCTATATTCTGCTTTTGGGTTTTTACGCCCAAGGTGCATAATCTTGCACTTGTCCACATTAAATGCCAGTTGCCACTGCTCTGACCATTTTTCTAGTTTATCCAAATCATTTGCCATTTGGCTTATCCCTCCATTAATATCAACCCTGCTGCAAATCTTTGTATCATCAGCAAAAAGACATACTTTGCCAACAAGACCTTCTGCAATATCGCTAATAAAAATATTAAAGAGAATGGGTCCAAGAACAGATCCCTGAGGTACCCCACTGGTAACAAGACCTTGCATCGAATATACCCCATTGACTACAACCCTCTGTTGCCTGTCACTCAGCCATTGTCTAATCCATTCAACAATATTGAAATCCAAACTCAAAGATTTCAGTTTATTGATAAGCCTTCTATGTGCGACAGTGTCAAAAGCCTTACTGAAATCTAGGTAAGCAATGTCTACTGCACCACCCTGATCTATTATTTTAGTTACCCAATCAAAAAAATCAATAAGATTAGTTTGGCATGATCTCCCTGAAGTAAACCCATGCTGTCTCTGATCTTGAAATCCAAGCGACTTTAGATGTTCAACAATCCTATTTTTTAACAAGGTTTCCATTATTTTCCCCACTACTGAAGTAAGACTTACTGGTCTATAGTTGCCCGCCTCCTCCCTACTACCTTTCTTGTGAATGGGCACAACATTAGCTAATTTCCAATCTTCTGGAACTACTCCCGTTAACAATGATTGGTTAAATAAATCTGTTAACGGTTTTGCTAGTACACCACTAAGTTCTTTTAATAACTTTGGATGTATCCCATCAGGTCCCATCGACTTATTTGTCTTTACTTTAGACAGCTGAAGTAAAACCTCTTCCTCTGTAAACTTACATGCATCAAAAGACTCATTAGTCTTTTTCCCTAAATGAGGTCCCTTACCCTCATTTTCATTTGTAAAAACTGAACAAAAATATTCATTAAGGCAGTCTGCTAAGCCTTTATCCTCTTCTACATAGCATCCTTCTTTTGTTTTTAATCTAACTAATCCTTGTTTTACTTTCCTTTTCTCATTTATGTATCTAAAAAATGTTTTATCCCCCTTTTTTTCACTGACTGGGCTATAGTCTCTTCTGTGTGTGCTTTGGAAGCTCTTATTGCTTGCTTTGCCTCTTTCTGCCTACTCTTATAGATCTTTCTATCTTCCTCACTCTGAGTATTTTTATAATTACTAAATGCTAGCTTTTTATTTTTTACTATTTTAGCCACCTCTGCAGAGTACCACAGTGGTTTCTTCAATTTTTTGCTCTTACTGACAAGCCTTATGCAATTTTCTGTTGCCTTCAG
Organism: Pelodytes ibericus; assembly: GCA_036172795.1. Lineage (NCBI taxonomy): Eukaryota > Metazoa > Chordata > Amphibia > Anura > Pelodytidae > Pelodytes > Pelodytes ibericus. Next base: position 242,887,900 of record CM069857.1, read on the forward strand.
TAGTGAAACTTTTAGATAAACCCATTTCTCCTGGACTCCATTTAATTTGCCCCAGTCTGATAATGACTCCTTCACACCTAATCTAATCTTAGAAAAGTCTGTTTTTCTAAAATCTAAAACTTTTGTTTTTGTGTGGTGTGACTGGGTCACTGTTCTTATATTAAACCACACTGTCTGGTGATCACTAGATCCTAAACTTTCACCTACAGTAATATCTGATAACAAATCTCCATTTGTGAACACTAAGTCTAGTATGGCCTGCTTTCGAGTTGGCTCCTCCACTACTTGTTTTAGAGATAATCCAAGTAGGGAGTTTAGGATATGCGTACTCCTGGCGCAAGTAGCTGTTTTGTATTTCCAGTTCACATCAGGAAGATTAAAGTCACCCATGATGATCACTTCTCCCTTCATTGTCATTTTAGCTATTTCCTCAACTAGTAGATTATCTAACTCCTCTATTTGTCCAGGGGGAATATAAATCACACCTACCCGAGTTACCATATGATTACCAAATTCTAATGTAACCCAAACTGACTCTATGTTCGACTCTGTAAAGAGTACCCTGGTATTGAAATGTCCCAGTCATGTTTTTCATTATACCATGTCTCAGTAACAGCCACTAAATCTACATTCTCAGTTGCCAATATTGCCACAAGTTCATGGATCTTATTCCCTAAACTGCGAGCATTTGTAGACATGACCCTAAGCTTATCATTTTTCAGCACACTGACTACAGGTAACTTCTGTCCCTTTTTTGGGGGGCAATTGGATTGATGTTTTATCGCCATTTTGCCCCCCTCTTTTAGTTTAAAAACCTCCTAGCAAAACCTCTGAACTGCTCACTGAGAACATTCGTTCCCTTTTGAGAAAGATGCAAACCATCTTTTTTGTACAGTTCCTTTCTATCCCATAGTGAACTTCCATGAGAAACAAAGCCAAATCCTTGCTCCCGACACCATTCTCCAAGCCACAGGTTGAAGTCCCTAATACGCATCCGTCTATCATTCTGAATGTTATGCACAGGCATAACTTCAGAAAAGGACAGTGTGGACAGAACCTGCCGTATATCATTGGCAAGAACACGAAAAGCTTCCTTCACCTCTGAAACCTCATTGCAAGCCAAATCATTTGTCCCTAGATGAACCAGTACATCCAATTCTCCTTCCTGATTTGCTTGCTTAACAATATTAGAAATACGCCTCCTGTCTCTGCGAGCAGTAGCTCCAGGAAGACATCTCACTAAGCCAATACTGTCCAACTCCGCACCTCTTATGATAGAATCGCCCAACAACAACTGCTTTCTATCAGGCCTCACCTTCTCCTTGCACACCTTAGCCACATAGGAGAGTGGTTCCTCAAACTCTGCGTCTGAGCCTGCCTCCACAACACCACTGCACTCTGCAAGTGCTGAAAATGAATTCTGGACAGCCACAGACTGCGGGACATGCCTTTTATCCACAACTCTAAGCCTACCAGATCCATTATTTTTCCTTTTATATGCAATTAATTAAAAACTATATATAAAAAAAAAAACTGTGGCATATAATTTATAAATGTGTTTGTTTTAAATGACTAGGTTATCTAGTTATATCTTATGTAAGTGGTAGTGTCAAGTTTAAACAAATAAACCACATGACAACTACAGGATGCAAAATTTAATTGAGTATGTTAGTATGTATGGATAGTAAATATAACAATGTAAACCAAACCAAAGGCAATCTAATATTTTGATAAACCAAAAAACATTCATTCACAATATCTGTTTGTTAAAGTCTAACATTTGTAAGAAAACCATGGCGCCTACTTGCAGTAGGAAGAATTTGTTGGAGAAATAATAGTAGCCAAAAGTAACATTGTATATAGTTACATAGTTAATTAGGCCGAGAAAAGACATATAGTCCATTGAATTCAACCCTTACACACACCCATATTTGTTGATCCAGGAGGAGATGAAAACACCCATCGATGTCATCTCAAAGGGAGAACTCACCGTGGATCAACATTACGTGATCTACTTTCACTTGTGATAACTTTGTATGGTTTCCATATCTAGAAAAACATCCAACTATCTTTTGAATATATTGATTGGATCGGCCAAAACAACTTACAATAGCAATCTATTCCACAATATACCTGCCTTAGCAGCAAATAAACCTTCTTGATGTTTAAGATGAAAGCTCCTTACTTCTAATCATAAGGGATGCCCACGTTCTGTCTGGAAGGTACTATTTACAAACAGGTCTTTGTATTGACATTGTAAAAGAAGTATGCAAATAGTGACATTGTACTTTTTCATGGGAAAGATAAATAGTGTTCTGCAACGAGCAGGCTGCACAGCTAACTTAGTAAAAAAACAAAACTGGTATGTAGTTAATGTGAATGTCGATTTTTCCTTCCGAGCTGGCATAAACTGCTTCCTGTTGAAATAATAGGTGATTTGGCTGGTTGTCATTTGGTTCCATTCAATAGTGATCTGCTTGCATTTTACTGTTCATGTATTTGAAGTATTTGAATCGAAACCTATTTTTTTTTTTTTTAAACCCGTTAATTGTGCTGCTTTTAATGAATAGTGCTACATGCGTGGGCACTCAGGTCATCTACAGCTGTAAACATGTTTTGAAATTGAAGGTGTTATGAGGATGATGCTGGCACCCAAAGTGTTTGGTAGATATAGCTTTCAGATTTGTTCTATTTTCTTGGCTTATCTGTAATATATATATATATATATATATCTCATGGTACAAGACGTCATTATATCTCCATGGAATCCTATTTAGATTGATTGAAGCATTCAGCGTTATAATAAATGATTTCATGTTGGGATAATTCACTAACAAAAGGGTTACATTGAATTGTCGGTGTAATTAATCCTTGTAGTTAAATTCCCATCTCTTTCTATTTTGCATGTTGTAGCAAACATCTGTTTCTAATATAGAGAGAAAGGAGCTTCCCATCTGTCCTCTTTAAATCTACAAATACAAACACATCTGTCACTCTGCCTTGACCTACACACCATCAAAGCAGGTATCAAGATGTTTTAGGATAAACTCTACTGCCCAGTGCATGCAGAGAGGAATTGGAATTGCTGAACAGATAAAAGTAGTGTTCCAATTACTGGAATCTGGTCAATACACATAAATAAACAAAAAAATGTATAGTACTTGTTAATAATAGTGTGTTTCGACAACAAGAAACATACAAAAAATGATACCACAGGAGATTTTGACTTTTTTGAGGAGATATGACATCATGTAAGTGGATGGATCTTGATGCTAATTTTAATCCTGACCTACCAATTGTTACCATCCCCTTTTTGACCACTCTCTACCTCCTTTCTCAGTACGCCCCTCTTATAAAACATTTTGTATACAAAAACATTACCATAACGGACCAGATATAAAAACTGTAAGCGTCAGGGCTATCATTAAAATGTAGATATATATGGTCTTCATTTTATCTAATTCTGCCGTAGTATTTTATGAGAATACCTCAATAAAAGGACAATGGCCTAGATAAGATGGAAAAAGTGGATTACATTTTTGCTTGTTAATTTACTGCCTCAAAAAAGATGATCAAAATGTGCTTAGCACCGCCGATATATGAACATTGACCCTTTAACACATACAGTGCTCCCTAAAAGGGGCTGGGGCCGCTCAAATGGCTCCTGCTACCTAAAACTTACTAGGACTTGGGCTGCCAAAGTGGCTCCTGCCTCCTGACTGAAAGTAACTGGGGCCAGGCATGTTTTCCATCACTTAGTAATACATGCCATTGGCACGTCCTAATTAAGTAAAAGGGCCAGGGACTGGCCATATGCCCCTGGCTCCCTACAAATAAATAATTGGACTATACTTCTAACAATAAATGACAAAATGCCCCGGCCCTTAAAAGTAATAATGGGGCCATGCCCCCTAATTTTACTGGGGCATGGGGGCAGGCGAGAAACCCCCTGGGACCCGTATATATAAAATATATGGGGATGGGGCCAGCCAAGTGCCCCTAACCTCCCCTAAGAAATACGCAGTTGGCCCCTAGCCTCAAATCAATTAGTAAACAGGGCTGCTCAAATGCAGCCAGCCTCCATATAATTAAATTAATATGGCCCCATACCACGAATAACATAATTGGCCCCATAGGGTCAGGGGCTGCACATGTGCCCTAGCCAAATCCAGAAAATTAAATAAATAAAAGGATATTTCCAAATGCTCAACCTACCCCCTACCTTGCCCAGTTAGGGTAGGATGAATCAATAAAAATGAAAAACCTGCCAAAAAATCCACCTTTGAGGTACACAATGGGTGCCCTGTGGGATAAAATATACCTTAAATTATTGATGCCCTGGAGTCCTCATCTTTAGCCCATTGAAAAGAGACCATCCAAAAATAATCCACCTACTATTGTTTTAAAAAGACAGAAGCACAATGAAATCTCAGCCCAGTAGGGCTAAGATTATACATGGCAAAAAGGCATCTGATGTATTCATTTTACTGGCATGTGGCCCCATGTTATCATAGGGGGCATAGCCCTGTTATTTATTTTATGGGCTAAAAGCCCCATGTTTTATCAGGTGGGCCAGGGGTATTCACATCCAATTAATTCATTATTTTGGGGATCAGGGGAACACTTAGGGTGGGGGTGGAACTGTACTTCGCAGAGACTTCATCGTGGGACAGTTCATCGCGGGATCGTGTACAAGGTGATTATTAGTATTATGGCCCAGGGGTTCATATTAGGGCTTAAGGGTTAGTGTAAGTATTAGGGCTTAGGGGTTAGTGTTAGTATTTGGGCTTAGGGGTTAGTGTTAATATTAGGGCTTAGTGGTTAGTGTTAGTATTAGGGCTTAGTGTTAGTATTAGGGCTTGGTGTTAGTATTAGGGTTCAGGGGGTTAGTATTAGGGTTTGGGGAGGGGTACATTTTGGGGGGGGGGGGTTTAATTTATTAGGGGGGGTTTCATTTATATGGGGGAGTTTCTCTGATTGTAAGCGCAGAAAGTTCAGCGCTAAACTGTCAGCGCATACATTGCCGCGGTGAAACTGCTGCGCTGAAATGTCAGCTGTGAAACTGCCGTGCTGAATTGACGCCTTGGGGACGGGGTATGACCATTAGACCCCTAGCATTTAATTAATGTTTTTTTAGGGAATAACTGCATTTTTTTAAACAAAATTTAACTGCAATACTTGGGCTTTAACACACAATATTTTTGCAGCCCCTGTTGCCATTGAATCAGATGCTATTCTGATAGGAATAATGTGCATTAAAAAAAAGATAGACTATTGCCAGAGATAACAGCCAGCTTTGAATCTAGGCCAATGTGTTCAACCTGACCTGAGATATACTTATGTGTGCACAATGATTTCTATGGCCAGTAGGTTGATTATAGTTATTAAAAATATCTGAAAAGCTGCTGAAGAAAATTTGTTTAGCATAACACAACGAAAGTCACTATGTTCTATTCATTAATATAAATGTTAGGGGTTTTTTTTTGTCTGCCAGGCCATATTTAATACTATATGTGCATTAATGTGTTAATGTACAATCTTTTTATCCATTAGCTGTCATTAAAGGCATTGTTGTCTCACAATCACAAGCAATTATGTTGAGGTTTTATACTTTTGGCACATTTTGTTTGTTTCGGCTTAAACTGGAGAATTTCTCTGGAGTGAAATAAATAAAAAACAATGTTGAGGCCTTTTTGACACATGACATGCTTTTTCGTGTTTATATGTGTTTTTACCATCGGAGGTGATCAATAATTTACCCATAGCTGCAACAAAAAAACAATAGTTAGGGTTCAGATCTAAAGTTAGGGTTACAGAAAATTGTGAGGGAAAAAACACTACTGTAGGTTATTACCCTATACTATGGTTTCTAAACTAAGGATAAATATTTTTACCATTTGTAAAATATTTTTCAGGTCAAAGTTAGAACAAATGTGTGTTAATTTTCAATTTTTCATCGTATTTTATGATTTTTTAATTGTATGTTTACAATACTATAACTATGTTTACTATACTATATACATATTATGTTCATACTATATATCAGCGCTCGATGAACCCCGGGTGCGAGCCTGGCGCCCGGGTGCCGTTACCCTAATGTTCCCCTTGCCGCTGCTATCCGTTTTTTGCAGCGCGAGGGGGGAAGTCTGTGCGTATTGCACAGACTGAAAGCTCCGCCCCCTCGCGCAACGCGTGTGTGAGTGCTGGGTGTCGTAACTTGACAACCCAGCACTCAGCCGAAAGAGCAAGGAAGATCGGCTTCAGCACAAATGTTCTCCCTCCCCTGCAATGAGGTAAGGCAGCAGGGAGGGGGAACATTCGTGCTGCAGTCGATCTTCATTGCTCTTTCGGCTGAGTGCAGGGTTGTCAAGAGACGACACCCAGCACTCAGAAGTTAAAAAAGGAAAAAAAAAAAACCTGTGTATGTATGTGTGAGGTGTATATGTGTAAGGTGTATGTAAAGTAGGTGTGTGTGTGTGTGTGTATATGTGAAGTTGGGGGGGGTTATATATGTGAAGTTGGGGGGGTTATATATGTGAAGTTGGGGGGTTATATATGTGAAGTTGGGGGGTTATATATGTGAAGTGGGGGGGGGGGTGTATATGTGAAGTGGGGGGGGTGTATATGTGAAGTGGGTTTGTGGTGTATTTGTGAAGTGGGTTGGTGTGTGTGTGGTGTATATGTGAAGTGGGTTGGTGTGTGTGTGGTGTATATATGTGAAGTGGGTTGGTGTGTGTGTGGTGTATATGTGAAGTGGGTTGGTGTGTGTGTGTGTGGTGTATATGTGAAGTGGGTTGGTGTGTGTGTATATGTGAAGTGGGTTGGTGTGTGTGTGTGGTGTATATGTGAAGTGGGTTGGTGTGTGTGTATATTTAAAGTGGGTTGGTGTGTGTGTGTGTATATGTGAAGTGGGTTGGTGTGTGTGTGGTGTATATATGAAGTGGGTTGGTGTGTGTGTTTATGAATTGCGTGGATGTTGTGTCTGGCCCCTAAATTTTTTTGCTGGCTCCTAGAATCAAATTAAATTTGTCAAGCCCTGGTATATATGTATATAGTAATGATAAGATATGATAGAAATTCTCCAACAAGTGATAGGGCTGAAAGATTTCAAGTGAGAGACTATGCAAACAAGAGCTAGAGGATCTAAAAAGAAAACACAGGATTTTAATGATTTTTGTCACACAGAGAAAATGTTGAGCTTCTGAAAAGAGTCCTAAGCTATATGGCATTAATGAGCAGCAAGTAAGTGACAGGCATAGGTATAGGTTTCCTAGCCCCCTTAATCTTCTCATGTATCTCTGTAGCAAGAGACTTATAACATCCCTGCTGCAAAGCGGCCATATTTATAACCACCTAATTTTAAAGGGGAACTAGCATCTAAAATTTAAAGGGACTCATGTACAGGTAATACAAAAGCACTTCATTTGTCATGTTTTTTAGTGAAGTTGGAGTCTTGTTGCACAATGGGAAATATACTCTATGTGCAGATTGTTTTTTAAATTCATGTAATGTCTTTAAAGCACATAAATAATTTAGAACTATTGCTGCAAAGCATTTCAGCCTATCAGTGCACTCTTCTTGTGCCACATGACTGCAGGCGATACATGTGAAAAATGGCAAAACTGTCCTTGGCTAAATGTCTTTTAGCTCAACGTTTATCAAAATGTATGGCAGAGGAATTATAAACAGCACAGGCTACGTGCATTGACTGGCATTCTTCCACAATCCTGCTGAGACTAAATCATAGGAAGCTACTTGTCAACTTGATATTTTGCCCATCCTGGAACTGTGCCTACAAAATTGGAGTTCAATTTTTGTGGACATAGTCTACTCTATTCCCAGACTTCGCCAGCATCATTATTGAGACCTTCCTACAATACTGTTCATCCGGCACCCTGGAATTCACCAGATCGCCAAAGTTGATGAGATTATGTTACAAAAGGTATATTTTTGTACATTTGGTTATCTTCAATATACTGTGACAAACCTGTTCCTGTTGGTACCTTTGATACCGCACAGTCTTTCTCAGAAATACAAAGTAATCTCCAGAATCGATGATACGTTTTCCAAATGCACAGCTCTATTTATTTAAGGTTACAACAAGTCACAGATCACAACATTCTTTAGAACAAACTCTGTACAACACCTGTCAACCTCTCCTTCCAGTTTTTTTGAAACACACTAGGCCCAGACCATAATTTTCCTGTCTGGTAAATAGCTCTCTCTATTAGACACAGGTGAGCTTAATCAGCCTGCTTCTAGCAGCCAGGTCTAACACAAAACCCGGCCTGGACTTTGTATAGTCACTCACCCTGAAAGTGGGATGGAGAACCGGCCTTCGCAGCTCTTCCAGATACTCCACCCCAGGGACCCAAAACACACATTTTACCATTAAAAGGTGCAAGAACCTTAAATATATTCCCTGGGGCTTTGTTTTCCCACTCTGAAGGGTAAAAACAATGCAGTATTCTTGGTGCTAAATACACGCTTTTTTGCAGAGACTATAGTGGAGACTGCATCCATTCTTCATGCTTATATTTTTGATTCCCGTGCGATCCATGCAGAGATTCATTTTTCAACACTGATGACAAGTGACTTTTACATATTGGTAATTTCTATTGTATTTTGAAGATATACCGTATATTCTCGAGTATAAGCCGACCCGAATATAAGCCGAGGCACCTAATTTTACCACAAAGAACTGGGAAAAAATATTGACTCGAGTATAAGCCTAGGGTGGAAAATGAGGCAGCTACTGGTAAATATTGCCCCCAATATGCCATTTAATATGCCAGGATATTGCCCCAATATGCCAGGATATTGCCCCCAATATGCCAGGATATTGCCCCCAATATGCCAGGATATTGCCCCAATATGCCAGGATATTTTCCCCAATATGCCAGGATATTGCCCCAATATGCCAGGATATTTCCCCCAATATGCCAGGATATTTCCCCCAATATGCCAATATGCCAAGATATTGCCCCCAATATGCCAGGATATTGCCCCAATATGCCAGGATATTTCCCCCAATATGCCAGGATATTGCCCCCAATATGCCAGGATATTGCCCCCAATATGCCAGGATATTGCCCCTTAGTATGCTCGTTATGCCACCCTCCTCCCCCAGACCCCAGCACTTACCTCGTTCCTGCTCTGTCCCCCGGTGCTCTGAGGCTGCGTGGCTGTGAGGGAAGCGTTGTGAGCTTCCCTCCAGCCGCGCGGTCAATAAAGTTTGTTTAAAAAAACACACTTTATTGACCGCGCGACCGGAGGGAAGCTCACAACGCTTCCCTCGCAGCCACGCAGCTTCAGAGCACCGGGGGACAGAGCAGGAACGAGGTAAGTTTTAGATTCTTTTTTTTTTTCCCACACTGACTCGAGTATAAGCCGAGGGGGGCATTTTTCAGCACAAAAATTGTGCTGAAAAACTCGGCTTATACTCGAGTATATACAGTATTTATTTATGCAAGAGGCCGATTTTTTTTTTGTATTTATCAGTATTGTGATTTCATGTACACAGAATCATTTTGTATATGCTGTTGTTTTTCTTTGATGACTACACAATTTTTTTTCAGCAGTTGCCTAGCTGGATTTATTAAAAAAAAAAAAAAACTAAAAGTAGGGCTTAGTCATCACAGAGAAGTCTGGGCGCACTGTCCAGAACACTTATAAAAAATATGTGCGTTATACCAGACTATCAATAGGGACATCTGATAAGTAATAGTGACAAATAATAGCAGCAAACATAAAACAGTGAATCATAAAATATATACTCCAATAAATTGCTTGAATGGCAATATAGTGAATTCAAATATGCACATTCTGTGTAAAGAAAATCTCCAAACTCGTGCTGAAGTAAATAAATAAACATATATCATACATATGAAGGCAGATACACTTTAAAATCGCCTGAAAAATAAAAATACTCGAACAAATTGTGCAATATGTACAGATACACATTGATGATCAAATCCTATGATAAATGAATGAGGATGTTGCTCCTGCAGGAGCATGAATAACACAGGAAGGAGAGGCTTTCAACAGCCACCAAGCAATTAAGACTTATCAGCTCCAGAGGCAGGGTCGGTGTATATGAGACTGCTAGAAAAAAGGTGAAACTCACCGAGGAGGCAATCCGGAATATACAACACTCCACAGGGAAATTAGATATATTTATTGGCTGGCAGACACGTCTAAAACTATTGAACTACTGTAACCGGAATTTCTTGCAGTGCCCCAGTTTTCCCGGCATCGCGTGCCCCAGGAACAAATGCATTGGGTGTCTTTATATCTCCAACTGCTTTCTGTCGTTGTGTTAAGTCATGTTGGAATTCATAAGTCTCTGCTCTGGTGCTGGTGCCTGCGACCCTGGAGAACTGGGGGAATGCCCGAATTTCACATTTTTACATTTATTCAGTTACACATTATGGGCTGTATATGTGAATATTGAGCAGACCCTTTAGTTTAGACAGAGGTCTTCATCCTGTTATTTTCTTACACTGAAATTTGTAATGAAATGATTATGACAGTCATGTACTGTCTCAATAACATACCGTATTTGTTTGAATATAAGACAAGGTTTTTTTCAGAGTAAATGCTCTGAAAAATACCCCTCGTCTTACATTTGAGGTCGTCTTATAATCTGACCTCAAATTGAGGTCAGATTATAAAACTGGGATCCAGGACCTGGATCCCCCTCTCTAACAGCAGGGGAATGTCTATGATTCGTCATAAAAGTCCCGGCGGTCGTGCCGGGCGGCAGCAGGAGAGGTCTGCGCTCGTCACGCAGACATCCTCCGCTGCCCCGCTAGCCACCAGGGAGAATCGGGCAGCTGGGGGATGTCTGCACGATACGTGCAGACATCCTCCATGCTGCCCGACACTTCCGTCTATTATGACGGACCAGCTGTCCATCATAATAGACGGAGGTGTCGGGCAGCATGGAGTATCGTGCAGACATCCCCCAGCTGCCCCCACTAGCCACCAGGGAAAGAATAAAGGTGAGGGGGGAAAATAGACAGACAAGTGGAGGGAGGGGGGGGGGGAAATAGACAGACAAGGGGAGGGAGGGAGCGAGGGGGGAAAATAGACAGACAAAGGGAGGGAGGGGGAAAATAGACAGACAAGGGGAGGGAGGGGGGAAAATAGACAGACAAGGGGAGGGAGGGGGGAAATCGACAGACAATGGGAGGGAGGAAATAGACAGACAATGGGAGGGGGGAGATAGACAGACAAGGGGAGGGGGAGAGAGAGGCCGCATTGGCACATAAAAGGAAATAAAAACAAGAAATGCATTTGTATAATATCAATTATTTTTTATTAAATATTAAAGTTTTCTTTGGGGTTTGCTTGTCTTTCCTGGATTCAGAGAGATATTTAATAGGTGAGTCTGATTGTTGTAAGGTTCCTTAGTGTTCTTCTTCCAGGCAAATTCCAGGAGACTTGTACATCACCAGTGGAAGCATAGACCAGTAATGTATATTATCATGGTGAAAGGGTAGAAATGTAAGTGTTTTTTGCCTTGTCACCGATGTGTACCTATGACATTGTTCTATAACTCACTGAACAGAGAAGCTGTGACACTGACCTATTTCTGCCTCGGAAGAGACTATATTCAACCTACTTCCCTAGTTCACGTGCCAAAACGGTTGTATCATTGATCTGATTTTTTTTTTTTTTTAACCATCATTGAGATATGACCCCGACCTCCTTCTCTTTTCTTTTCCAGCAAAAGTTGTTTGACTTCCTCTGACAAGATTCTCTCTTTTAGTTCAAAAGTTCTGACTGATTCATTTCTCTTTATCAGGAATTTTTTTAGAGGTTTTCTTTATCATCTGGTACATGCAATTGTTCTCTATTCTTCTTGGCTGGCTCAATAACGTCTCTCTCTGCATGAAGTCATTTCCTTCCTACGTGCATTTTGGTTTATTATAAGGAACATCACTTGTGCTAATATCAATTGACGTCCAGATAGGATATAATTCCTTCTAGATGTTAAGAGATGCTTTCCATGGCTCGGAAGAAAAGGATCTATGACAAAACCTTCACAGTACAAGAGCATGTATCATGAATTAGGTCTTGCTGGAAGAATTAAAAGGGGATTCATTGTTTGTCATTTGCAGACCCCGTAGCATTGTGACAGACATGAATGGGATTCAGGAGGCTATTCACATGCAGCTCCCAAAAGCTATTTCATGATTTTTTGATCATAGTTCTATGTTTGGTCAAAAATAAACGTTGGATTGTGTTTTAAGCAATAATTTAAAACGTGTTACATTGCTTTCAGATGAGAGAGTTCACTGTGGTGACTTTACAGGCTACAAATTCTCCAACTCACCTATCTTTTTCACGTAAACCAAAATGATTTTACTAACTACATTTTTTTTATTTTTGGTTTCATCGTAAAAGACAGCTGTAGGCAGAAGACATAGCTTAATTGAAATAGTTCCTATTGTGTAGACTTTAAATAGCTTTAATAAAAGAATACAAACTAAGTAATGTATTGAGTTCACTTTGCTCGATATAAAATAATCAGGCCGCACTCGGAATGGAAGAAATAAAAAGGTGTCATCTATAAGTGGGACAATAGGGTAAAATATGTTAACACTTCACCTTTCTCGTTTTTTCCTCAAACGACCTGGCATTCTATTTCCAGAATCATTCTGCACTGACCCAAATATCACATAATTACCACATCATAATCATAAAACATATAACTATCACCCGTGGTCAGAATACAGCCCTCACCACATATTCGCATATCGTACAGTGTTCATCCCAGGTTTACACAGCATACAGCAATCACTTTCTAATCACACATTATTCACTCTCTTTAGAAGATGTTGGATAATAATAGAATGAGAATATGTCTAGGACGTGGGAATGCTTTTACGTGTTTCTATTGTTGCTCTAAAGGTTATATATATCATAAATTAATAAGCCTAGCCTAGGACACTTTCACACAGCTTGCAATAAAGGAGAAACAACATGCATTCAATAACTTGCTTTACACTCACTTGTATTCGTTGTGGACATGTGAGATCATATAGCAGACTGCTATTTAAATCAGTGAGATAGTTTAATCTTTAATATAAGAATGTGTGTTCTTTTATATATATATATATATATATATATATATATATATATATATATATATATACTGTGTATATATATACTGCAATAAATGGTAGTTTGGACACTAACACATGACAATTACTGATGCTTAGATTCTCAGTTTTTCAAAAGAACAAAGCCATTACAATTATGGAGTTGTATAAACAAATATGTATAAACAAATCTTTAAAATATACCATTTGTATGTTCACTTTATGGTATTTTCAATTTAGAATTTTGAAACAAATTTCAAGTGACTATTACCCTTTTAATAGTTAAGTAGATTAGAAAGTTTACTTTTTAAGGTTCTATCAGTGTCTGATGGGCAGAAATTATTTCATGGTTATTTTCACTGCACACATTTTATAGTTTTTTGTTGGTTTACATTCACCATATCTTCAATATTTGTTTTGTAACAGACGCAATCTAAGGATTTTGTTTACCATAATTTAGCAAACATTTTTTGTCATTCGTCGACATTTCCTAGGAATCTGTTTAAAAGTTTTCTACTTTTGTTTACATTGCAAGAAAACTGTTCATCTAAATGGATACTCTTCCAATGCAAACGTAAGTCATGGGGAGGGCAAGAGCAGAAAACCTGTGAGCATATGCAGAGTCCCGCTCATTGAGAAGATGCTCACTGCTTCAATGTTTTGATAGAATATAAAGATTTTTTTACAGGCAGCAATGGCGTGTTCTCTTTTTCTGATTATAAGAATACAGATACTCATTGCAAAAAGCGATTGAAATGTGTAGCATGCTTATAAAACAAAATTCATTAATTTTTATTATATTAAAATATGATTCCAACTAAGAGAATAGGTTTTACACCCACATACCATATGGTTGGAATACAGAACTGTAAAAGAAAGACATCAATTTGTCGTCCTCAGCAGTCTTTTTCATTAGAGATGGATGTTATGCATTTTAAAATGTCACAGTTGCTAAGAAAGAAGTGTAATATGATTATTAACTGCTCACCAGCAAACATAATTCCACCTGTAAACAGAGGTTATTGGGCTCATGCAGGAGAAATCGGCATTATGACTTCTGACAGTTATGATTGCTATGATGAGCTCCGATTATATTAATAGTCTTACAGGCCCTATTACTGGCATAGTTGGACATAACAGAAATTCCCACCAACAATTTACCCCTGGTACTACAAGCCTCTACATTCACTTCTATAGAGAGGGGCACACTGCACAAACATTACAAAAGGCCCTAGCAACTGTGCACAAAGTGGAGAGAGGTGTGAACATGACACATGTTCTCTTTTTAGTATCTATATTTATACACTGTCAAATCCTGATGCTGTATATTGCGCTGGAGTCCATCATGAGTACAATGACTCCAGAATACACTAAAGTAATTAAAGAGACTGGGGTGTTCCTTTAAATAGGATCTAAACCCTCCTTAAAGGGACAGTCTTGTCCCCAAACTCACAAAGGTGCAAGATGAAGATTACTGCTTGTATGTTGCACAGGCTTTTTTTCCCAGTGTGATTTGATGCAGGGATTCTGCATAAATCACATTTTTGATATTTGACTCAAGCACTCTCCAGTGATTATATAGACACTGAGGATATAAAATGTTATTTCATTTAGTCACTTCCTGTGCTCCTCAAAATAAATACATTGGGTGGACTCTAAGTGACCTTTCTCCTGTACACAGTAGGATCACTTAACAGTGCAACACATTGTCTGATGACATCACTAAAGGAAATTAGACTCATTGTGCTCATTGGTTCCTGCAGTAACAACAAAAAATAGGAAATTACTTTAATTTGCGAACTGCTGTAATTTCACAATTTCATCTAGCTGTAAGTATTTTATATTTTAAGCAATGCAAAATGTAAAATATGCATTTTAAAGTACATTGAAAGCACATTAATATGTATTCATATTTGGAAGATGCATTTTGGGCACTAGACAGTCCCATTAAGTACTTTTAATCAGACAAAGGACAACTAAGAAATGCCTGCATGCATTTCTTTGGTTCCTTTGTTAGCATAAATGTAAAAAGCTAACAAAGGAAACAAAGGTAGTTTGCTTCCTTGGTGTGATAATAAACATAAAATTTTTTCTTGTTTTAGTCTCTCATTATGTACTGTTAGCCCAACCCAAAGTCAACACTATTTCTTGTCATTTCTGTTTAACAACAGATCAGCTAACACATTGCTGACTTTTCCTCCCTGGTCATATTTGCATATTGCTAATTAGCAATGTAGTTTATCACAATTTAGTCTGGTTGAACTTGATACCCTTACAAGTCTGGGAAAACACATAGCTTTGCATAGCAACTACAAACAGTACAATCGTAGAAACAAAAATACATGGATTGTATATAGACCATTACATGGTGTGGAGTGCTAGTCTAGTACTATAGACAGCTAATAATAAATAGATGGAATACATACATGGCATTGGCTGTTAATGGATTGTAATTAAAGTTCCAGCTGCTCTGTAGAATAGATTGTGTAAGGACTATTATATCCTGGAAAGGAGCTGCCCAGTCACAAACCCTGGAATATGGCTTCTCCATAACAAACACTGGTGACCTCTTCTAAATAGATTGTAATATAATCGTGCCTATCATTCAGTGGCTCAGAGAGGAGTAGCACCTCTTTAGGAACAACATGTCCCATGCTTCTCAGTAACACTAAAGGCAGACTGGGAATCATGGGAAATGTAGTTCACCAAGATGTGCCTCTATTTAAAACAGCTCTTCTTCACAGTATGGGCATTGTTCAGCATAAATGTTAAAAATGAAAGCAGGGTCACGTGAGCCCCGCGTGACACATGTAACCGCGCAAAAGTCACATAACCCATGTGTCTAGGGTTGCAAACTCATGTGTACTGAGCTAACTTGCTGCTTTTGTCAGATGCTCTGATTCAGTGGGAGTTATGTATCGAAGGCGTAATGCAGCATTGAGGTATGTTTTTCAGGGGGTAAATCCTTGTCTTATAATTACACAAATATGTTATATATTGCCTCTTATTTTTCACCTAGAGTAGGGGTGTTCTATTTTTTTGTGACATGGGCCACATGATCACAGTAACAGGTGTGTTTTGGGCTGCATTTTTTTCAGGTGCAGTGAAGGTGAACAGCAGCTTGTTACTCATAGAAAAAAATATTGGGGAATTTATCAGTAAATGAAAAGCAGTCCAAAAACAGTTTAAATCAGTTGCAAACAAAGCTACACATTTATAGTCCTAATGAAAATACAGTGTACAGATGGACCACTCGGTGGATGCCCTTGCTCTGTGGAAAAGACGAGTCAATGAGGTGACTGGGTTGGTTCTGAAAATGGGTTTGAAGTGACAAAGTTTGGGCATTTCGGATCTGTACAGTTTTTCATGGGGGCACCCAGATATTATCGTGATACAATGCTCTTCATTGAAAGCAGCATCTCTAGCAGATTGATAAGTAGATCAATTAAGTAAGCGCAGATGTAAACACTGTGCGGTCATGTGTCAAACTATCTCAGTGTAAAACAAAATAGGTAAAACATAAGTAGGGAGCAATTTGCAAATATTTGTAATGTTTTGCAATTTGTACCTATTTGCGTGACCTCCGTGTATTTTTTTAGTGCATATGTTTCCTATATTGTAATTATTTTTGTGCATGCTAAAGCCTTTTTTTGCAAATGTTTTGTGAAAATGAATTCTTATTCTGCATGTAAAAGGTACACAAGCTTTTAGCAAGTGCTAATAAAATGTCCCTATTCACCAGTTGCTCATATTTGCTAATTGAGGGTTAAATGGTTTCAAAAGTTGAAAAGGGCACAAATAGTTTTGTACGTAAAATGCATTCGCTTTTTCTTAGTACATGCCCCCTTAAAGCTTCTGTTACAGAATACGCAAACTATAGAACAAGAAAAATGGATACCTGTCGCACTGGATGGGGTATATATCATATTACACAAACTCAAACTTTCTATAGCAGAAAGGTGACATTTAAGCATTTACGCTTTGTTATGTTGTTTCTCAATGATCTTTGAGTGGAAGCAAACTTACACAGTAAAGATTCCTTTGCATCTAAAAGGTTGAGTGCAGGTTTTTTCACCCATGATACATTGTATACGTCTTTTATACAAGTGTGCCTGTGAGCTGAAGTTCTACATATTTAAACTTCAGGGTCAGGATATAAGCCAGTGGTTCCCAAACTTTTCGGTTCAGGCTCCCTTATTATATCAGGATTTTTCCAAGGCTCCCCACAGTTCGAATATATGCCTACCTAACAGTTGCAGTGCCTGGTTGGTGTAGGTAGGTTGGTTTAGGGACAGGGGTGACACTGGGGAGCAGAGCGGGGACAGGGGTGACACTATTGAAAAAAAACAAAAAAACATTTTATGTTTTTATTTTCATTTAATTTGCGAACTAGAAAAATCTATGTTTATCCTATTATAAGGAGATCTATTGCGAACTAGAAAAAACCAGCACAGAACAATACATTGGTACCCCTGCATATAACGCACATAATGATAAACCCACCCTTTATGTAAATAACGCATTATATGTGAAAAGCGTTACATAAGTCTAAAGGATAATCCTGTATCATAAACAGGAAGGATGAAAGGGATTATAAATTTAGCCAACCAAATTTGGCAACAAAAAAAATAAGGCAACATGAAATATTTATAACCTATTTCATCACTTCTTGAAATAAATTTCACTTATTTGAGGCAAGCATCAAGCAAAAGGTTAGCTGTGTGCCATTGAACACGTTTCTATGTACATGTATATTGCTATATGGGTAGCCTGAGTCCAGCCCCCCGCTCTACAGAGGACCAACGTTTACCTGCATGCGGTTTCTGCCCAGTGAAAGGATTCCCGGCAACGTTTATATATATATATTATTGCTATGTAGGGATAGTAGTATGGACCAAGTTACAGTCATCAAGGAGACACCACCAGCCTATATATAATTTAATAAAAGTATATGCCTGAAACTGTTGTGCGCCACCACAAATCCACAGGAATGAAGCCTGGAATAGAAGCGTAAAGATCCTTTTGGGATGTGATGTCACCATTTGGGGATAAATCCATTAGCTCCAAAGTTTTGGCTTAACAAGCTCACATAAAAGTTATTTCCGATTCTTTTCTGTTCTTAATAACATTTGAAACTGTAGGCAAAAATGTAATTACGTTTAAATGAAAGATTACTTCGGGTGTAGATATGTTAAATAAAAATGATTTAATGAAAAAATACAAATAAAGTACTCTATGGAGACCTAATTTCTCTCTATGGCTCTATAGGTGAAGATATGTTGGTCAGGTGAAATAAGCTTTGACCTAAGATTCTGAACAACATGTCTGCATGCGGAGGGCATTATATGGAGAAAAGAGGACTCAACAAGGTACTTTACTTGTGTTCGTTCATTATTGCATTTCTGCTTTTAGCATCTACAATGCAATCTTTCAATTAAACGTAACTTAATTGTATGGTTGTTTAACTGCAATGGGAATAACGCTTAATCTGCTAACGAGCACTCTCTCATACTTCTATTACTATGTAAAAATAACTGCTGTAGCTTCTCTATTCTAGCACAGTGTACTATTGTGAATGAGGGTGACAGTTTTTTTTGTAAGTGTATACGTTTCATGTTTTGTATATCTTAATGTTACATAGAATGGGATGTTTAAATTGAGGCCTGCACTCTAGGCTCCACGACTGACAATATTCCTAAATAAAAAACAATGTGAGATGACCTGTAGAACACACTAACTTCAGTAATTTCAAAATCTAATATGGTCTTCTCCACAGAAAAGGGTATTTTTTGTGGTGTGGTAAAAGAAAATATTGTAGATGTTTTGCTGTTGTTACTTGTATTAAACTAGTGATACTACACTTCAGATTAAAGTAATGGTTTTATATATAGATATTTTGTCTAGTTAACTTCAACTCTCTCCATTTATACACATTTTTAGCCCTAACCCCCTCTGTACACATTCATACATTTCTACCTCCTTTTCTCACCTTCATATGGCTGGTAAATTCTTCATGGCTAAAGAATGCATTATTTATGGGGTAGTGCCTGCACCCCCGTAATAAATTTACCGAAAGTCACCGTGAAGTAATGTGATTGTGATGAAGGTGTGCATTGTACCTTTTCAAGCTCAGGAAACACCAAGATGATTTTCAATATCCTGCCTACATTCTTTACGAGTTATGTTATGGTTAAAATAAATGTGTTAGTTTTGACAGGCCATATATAATTGAGACTGGATAACTTGGACCTTCATCATGCACAATAAGAGAATTATAGTGGGTTTGTCGTAAGGAAAAATGTGCATAATTTACTCCAATAGAAACGATTGCACTGTAAGTTTGTGTTTGTCTATAAAGTTAGTTTAAAATACATGTCCAGAATAGTTATTTTATTCATATTATTATTATTATTAAGAAAGTGCTGGGAGTATTTAACATGTTGGCTGTGGAATCTGTTCAGGGATCGATTCATTAAAAGATGAGTAGCAAGTGACATGAACATTTTATCTCAACAACTCAGCTAGGAGTGGGTGGAGTTAGCAGCCCAAAATGGCAGGAGAACTTCGCCACAGCTCCGTAACATCAACGTCCCTATAGCACAAACCAGCTGCATAACTCGGCCATGGGTCGCCAAAACCGGCAAAATACCACCTCTAAACCTAAAAAGAAGAAGCTGGGAACTTCTCCACCTTCTGAAACCTGTTTCTTTGGGCACTCAGAGTCCGGTAGATGCCGCGGGCCTACCCAAAATGGCCGCCAGATGCTTTGCGGGACCCATTCCACCCTGCACAATGTGCCCTGGCAGCCAGACAATCCCTCCAAAGGACTGGAAGATGGCGTTCAGCATAGTCCCGATGAAAGGTGACATTGCTGTGATCATGGAAAGGGCAATAGGATCCCTCCGTGCCAAGCTATCAGAGAGGAGGTATGATGTGAGATGGATGGAGGGTAAAGTACTTACCCTTGAGAAGGAAGTGCCACAAACTTGCGTAAAGTTGGATGAGCTAAATACACATGTTCAGACACAGGAGTGTCAAATCTACTCCCTCTAGCAGTGTGTCGAGGAGTTGGAAAACAAAAGCCGCAAGAATAACGTGTCTGAATCCGAGGGGTCCCTGAAGAGGTCGGTGATGAGGTCCTACATTCTACAATCGAACACCAATTTGAATCTATACTTAATAAGGCTCAAGCGAATCCCACTGAAGTAGACATAGTGTTCCGCACACGGAAACTGAAAGGCCTGAAGCGTGCCATGCCTCGTGATTTGGTATGTACCTTACACAAGACATGTGCAAAATGAAAATTTTCGTTTCGTTTTCGTTCATTCGGACGAAAATTATATTTATTTCGTCTAAAACGAATTTCGTTCATTACTACATTAGTTTTAGACCAAATTCGTTCATTATTTTCGTTTCGTTACATTCGTTTGAACGAATCAATTGACCTAATAGTATTCCAAAAACCGAAAATCTATAAACCGAACAACGTTCGGTTTATAGATTTTCGTCATTTGGAATACATGTAATAGTACTATTGGCTTTCTATAAACAGAAACAGAGTCTCCATTCATAAAAATTTATGAATGGAGACTCTGTCTCTGTTTAGAGAAAGCCAATAGTACTATTACATGCATTCCATAAGGTGAAAGTCTATAAACCGAACATTCGGTTTATAGACTTTCGGCTTATGGAATACATGTTATCCTATTGCTGTTCTATAAACCAAACGTTCGGTTTATAGAATAGCAATAGGATTACATGTATTCCATAAGCCGAAAGTCTATAAACCGAACGTTCGGTTTATAGACTTTCGGCTTATGGAATACATGTAATACTATGGGCTTTCTATAAACCGTACTAGAGTTCCCATTCATAAAAATGTATGAATGGGGACTCTGTTTCGGTCCCCGAACGTTCGATTTGAAGACTTTCGGCTTATAAATTGCATGTGTGTAAAATGGCAAATGCTATGAAGTTGAACGAATGAACGAATGGTTTAATATAATAAACGAAAATAATTCGTCCATTCGTGCTATACGATTGGCATTACTATAAACCGAAATAGAGTCGGTTTATAGAATGCCAATAGACTTACATGCATTCCATAAACCGAAAGTCGTTCATTATGTCGGTTTATGGAATGTACTATGTATGTGTAATGCTATTGTATTCTATAAACCGACTCTATTTCGGCTTACAGAATGCCAATAGTACTACGAATGGACGAATGAACAAATGATTTTCGTTTATTAACCATTCGTTCATTCGGCTTTCGTTAGCTTAGCATTTTCGTTATTCGTTTTTCAAAAAACGAATGCACATGTCTACCTTACACTATCCAGCTGATCGGGATGCACGTTTAATAGAATACCATCTCATGCAACCGGTTAAAATCCTGGACAACGAGATCACACTATTTGTCGACCTCTCACCACCCACCCTGCAGGCTTGCAAAGCTTTACACCCAGTAACAGCTGAAACAACATACAACACATCCTTCATCACCCAAAAGACTCTTTTCATGATGGGCCTGCCTAATATCCAGGTGCCAGAGTGGCAGAAACCCACCATGTTGCGGGACCCCTCTGCGTTACTCCTTCATCATCTCAGGCTGGTTAGCTTGACTGTACTGATGCTGATTGCTTGTAAATGCTTGAGACTTTTTTCGTCAGATGCAGAATATTGCAGGGGCTTTTGACCCCAGAGGGCTACAACCACGTCCCTCCACTCTTAGCTACGACTTCATTAGGATCTTCCCAGTGTATGTTTCCGATAGGTCCAGCTGCAACATATTGCTTTAGTTTTTTATGATGTAGCAGATTACTTTCTTATAGCTCACCAGCACAAAGCCCCCGATATGTACCAGTTCTGTACACCCGCACCAATCCCTGATTGTGCCTTTTATTTGCCCTTTCATGTATGTGGGGAATGTCTCATGATCACATTTTGAACCATGTTGTTGTTGCGGTGCGTTGTTTGTTTTATTATTTTGCCGTAGGGCTGCTGCTGCACCAACCGAGGTGCTCAAGCCTATCCTGGTAGATATCTGGAGTTAGGTCACTCTTTTTTGACCTATGCTGCATCATTTTTGTGGAGCTTTAATGCCACAGGTGGACTCTCCCACCTTAGGGATGTTCTCCCTCTTTCTTCTTCTGTCTCCCACCCCATTTTTTTTAATTGTTTTTATTTTTCTCCGTTTTTCTTCTTCTGTATTTCTTTCCTTCTCTTCTTCCTCTGCTTTTTCCTCCTCCTCTTTCCCTCTCCTCTAACGTTACTTTAAACGTCTATTTTTCCCTATCTTATTCACCTGTGATTGCTGTTTGATAGCTTACGTGATTGCTATATTTTTTGACATATCTATTCATGACCTGTTTGTCTTTGTTATTATCAAACCATTGTGTAAACCCAATAAAATTAAATTTACGGAAAAAAAGAAAAACTCAGGTAGAGACACTCTAACAACCCTTACTTTTTTACACAATGCATTATGCAGGGCCAACATGATGAGATGAAATGCTCATCTCGCCTCAACTCACCTTTTAGTAAAAAAAAATCCCTGTGGCACTTTCTTATATACCTTAATTCTCACACTGGAGTCTATTTGCATTTATGTTTGAGTTTAAACATATACGCTTTCTGATCAGGAAAAGTGATTCAAAGATCAGTTAGATGAAGGAGATGTCCTCTGCTGCCTATTTGTGTTCTTCATGTGGCAGAACAGTAAAGATGGCTATTGTAATATGTTTTTGGATGTATTCTGTAAAAAATGTTTATTTATTTTCAAAGACAATGTTCTGTTGGGTGGTGTAAATAAAAGCCTTTTTGTGCTTTGAAAGAATAGAAACATAGAAACATAGAATGTGTCGGCAGATAAGAACCATTCGGTCCATCTAGTCTGCCCAATTTTTTTTGAGTACTTTTATTAGTCCCCCGTTGCCGGTCTTATAGCTAGGATAGCCTTGTGTCTATCCCACGCATTACATTATGACACTACATATACATTGACTTATCCAGTGCACGCAAGTCATGCTGGTTAGCTAAATTTGAGGAGAGACTGATTACTATAAAACTGGATGGTAAGACCGCTGAGGGGGGGGCTTGTATATATAAAGTTTATCATCATGCACATGAAAAAATATTCTTTCTGACATTTTCTTCTTTCTATGAAAGACTAATGGCATCAATTAAAGTCAATAGAAATCTACTGTAAGCTAGGTACAAGTTGTAAAATAGAGAATAGTTTTATTACTGATGCCACTACCCAACTCCTACTGAACATCCCCATGCCTCTTCTGTATGCTAAGAAGAAACTCACTGGACAGTGCAGTATGCCTAATGTTTGCAAAAAGTATGCATATTTTAGCAAGTAAAAAATAGTGCCAACTTGTTCGATCAAGTAAACTTGATTTTGGGAGTGGGAGGTGCTGGACTGGTCCGTGATGCAATTGTAATGAACACTGGTGAAAAAGGAAAAAAGAATGTGCGCAGAGATTAATATGCAGAATAACTTATCTTTACAGCTCTTGTCAAAAAGAAAAAGAGGAGACACTTCTTAGTGCAGATGGTTGCGATAAATGTTCATATAACCACTCCCGATTGATGTTACACTCATGTGGGTTTGAGCCAAAAGAAACTCGGCTCTGAGGATTATTGGGCGATGTTTATACAGCTTTGCTGCGATAGTATGTGCCTCTCAACATACCATTCGTAAAGCGACGGGAAGATGGGGAAGAGAGTATGCCAGGCGTTAAACAGGTTACAAAATATGTAATATTTAAAAATGATCCGCTTACATGTCAGGTAAAAAACATCAAGTAGGGTGATCTTGATCCCGGAGCCTGAGCTGCTGTGTGAAACCTCCGTCTACGACCTAGCTCCTCCCCTTCCGGTGACTTTTGGCATAAGGGGGGGGGGGGGGTGCACCACTCGAGTGGTAGCTTCACATTTTAATTTATTAGAGCGCCTCTTTCCACAATCCACTATTAAATTGTAATGCACACTACTTAAAGGGACTGTGTCTACATAACTATTTTTATACTGTGAGTGATGAAAATAACAAATAATCAAGTGTGATCTATACACTGCATTAGCACAATTGCATCCAATGAATAAATTAAAAAACATGTATGTGTGGTCTCCTGTTTGTGAAATCGCTTATAGCTTGATACGCAAACTGCTTTTCACTAGAAAATGTGTGATTTGTACCTTTAAAATTTAAGAAGGATAAATGCCTCTCTGTTTTGTAACACTGGAACTAGATTTACTTGTTGAAAATAAACGTTTTAAAAAATGAAAATGCTATGCGGCTAAAAGGGTCTATTCAATAAAGGGAGAATTGCAGGGAATTAAGAGGAGAATTTAACATTTTAGGCCAATGTAGCCAAGTTGGACAAATTCTCCAATGCAGCTGAATGGGAGAAGGTTTCAGCTACTTTGGATTTAAGATTGAAATTCCCATCTAAGTTTCTTGTAAGTCTGAAAATTAATATTAAATATAACCCCATTTTTTAACACCACCTGTTCAGAAAATCTGTAGTGAATACATCCGAGTTCGGGAATGGAGAGAGACAGATTGGTGTGCCTGTTCTCTTGCAGACATTTGTTGGAATGTATAGGTCAGTCCTAATAGCCTTAGAGGTGCATTGCTTTCACAATAAAATTAGAAAACACAGCAGTACATTTTATAAGTTGCGTAGCGACTGTGTAATAAGTTTAAATCCGACTAGCAGCATCCGTTTACTGTCATATACAGCTGCCAGAGCATTAATAGCGACAGCAGTGTAGAACTATATTTTCCAGCTATCTATGTGAACACAACTGGGAAGTGTACAGAGCCCTTCTCACCTGAAGACGTGTAGATTGGTCTTTATTTGCCAATGTGCCGTAGTCATAATCATGAGAATCTTATTAACACCCATGTTTCACACCTCAAGTTCATAAGTTTGACATGAGGAGTACATTTTACATTCAGTTTGAGAGTTTTACAGGAGCAAAGCATTTACTGATAATGGTCAGGAATGTATTGCATCAAAAGGGCAATTATCCCCATCTTGACAACTGCAGCACTTTCACATCTCCTACAAGACGGAGGTCTTAACAGTAACATTAGATAGGATTGAATTAGGATTAAAATGCAATAAGTAAATAGGTCCTGCGGTAATTTTAGCCATGAACAAAACAGTAACAGCGTGTCAGCTAAATAGTATTACTGGCTCCTAAAATATTAATGGTGGAACTACAGATTCTTGCAGATCTAAATTGGTGCCGCTACTTTCCATAGATTTTGGGAGCCAAATGGGAAGTCTGATGATCTGACTGATTGCCCGATAAAAGATCACAAGACTTAATTTTAAAAATTTGTAATGATGGTGCATTTTTATTTGATTGGACAGAGCATTATTACAGAATGTGCGATTACAAGTGAACCTAATTTTGTTTTTCACTCTGCGAAGTTAATGCACCGAGTGGAGAAGAGCTGTGAGTGATGCGCAAAAGTAAAAGGTACAATAAGTCAAGGTGGACAGGTATTCCTTTAAATGATATGTAGTACTATGTACTAACTGACGGTAACCAAGTTTGGCACTGCAGATGTTTGGCAACGGTATATCACATGATTCTCTAAGCCTTCTGGTGACATAGAATCATTTGATATGTAGTTCCCAAATATTTGCATTTCCAAGTTTGGCCATCATAGATCTGCAGTGCCAAAGCGAAAAAAAAAAATAAAAAAAGAGTTAAATAGTTAATAGATAAAAAATAATTAGGTTTTTAGGTTCTTTTAGAGTGTGGAAGCTAGGTAAAAGTCTAACAGGGCACTGTAGGGCATGCCATAAGATGGGGCAGACCTAGAAGAGGACTGATAAAGGGAGCAGAGGACAAGCAATGGTCATCAGTGTCAGTGAAGAGACAGTGTTTGGTCATATTTGGAAATGAGAGGTGAAGAGTATTCGGCATGCGTGCGTTATAGATTGGTGGACATTGGTTTATTGGGTTAAATACATTGGTGAACAGTTTGCAAAGTATGACCTTTGGTGTGTGTGCACTGTAGCCTTTGGATTTGTAGTCAATGAGGCAAGAATCCACAAGCAAGCAGAGGTAAATATTAAAAATAATATTTGCCACTACCTATTTGCTAACACAGTGCATAGATGTTTCTTTAAATGTACTGCTTCATTGGCCTGTATGATAAAAAAAACTCCACACTGGCTCCTAAATTCCTGACTATGTGTCAGCCCTGCACAGCTTGTTGGTAAGTTTCCCTACAGACCAGAAAGCTTCATAAACATTTACTTCTAACATGAATTACATCATGGAAATTTAGTCTGACAGTAAATCAGAGTATGAATAGACGGTGTGGGCAGCCGCACTTGATTGTTTCTCATCTAGAAAACCTGCAGCCAATTTTAAGATCTTCAAGTGCAGTTCACTGATTACCAAAACCAAGGGCTTTGTTCATGAAATAGGAAATTGCAGGCAATTGACAAGGAAATTTCAAACTTAAAGCCAAAGTAGCTGTGTTGGAAAAATTCTCCAATTCAGATGAATTCTTACATGAATAAAGCCCTAAGTTATGGGCAACGTCATAACAGCTATATTTTATTTATACTAATTATATACATGGAGCGTAAATTTGAATAAAGTATTTTTTCTGTGAATTTAGATATCAGATTCCATAGAGTTCTCTCTTGAATGTTTTTTTCTCTACAAATTGTATTTTGATCACATTATGCCATTTGCTTTGCTAAATGAAAACATCAAACTATTTTTGTTTTTTTTGTAGGTACATTAATGTATATAAGAAAGATTTCTCTAAGGCGATACAATGCATGATATGAGTACCACATTGGTCTCTGCGTAAGATTTAAATAAACTAAATCAAGCTGCAGTTCTAGCATAGAGGAAGGAGGGAGGTAGACAAAGTAATTGAAACAGCAACGCATAAAGGTAACAAATGACAGTGATGCCACTTAAAAGTAACCAAATTAAAAACACAGCTGCAAGGGTGAGCCATATTAGGTTGATTGGCAATACATGTGTGTCTGTGATAAGACCTGATAATTAGCATTTTGAAACGTGATGTTTTAAGGCAACATGACACAACTTACAGTTTCATAGCTGGCAATACTCTGTGCACAAACTGTAGGTGCATCAGTCACAAAAGATGTAAAATTATTTCATATGTCAAAAGGGACAGTGTCAAAAGTCATTAGTATAAACCAATCATAGGTAAACTGCATCACACAACAGGAACAGTTGTCAAAGGCTGGAGCTAGCAGCCGTATATAGATAAATCACCACTTAAGGGGCTGCTTGTTAAACGCTCCAAAAGTACTGCCTCAAAAATGAATACAAAATTGAATCAGGATCAGTTTAACCCCTTCCCGACCTTATGACGAGTTAACTCGTCATAAGAGCCGCACCATTAGCGACCTTATGACGAGTTAACTCGTCATGCAGTCTAGCCGGCGGTGCGCTCCGTGGGCACCGCCAGCTAGTCTGCAACGGGTCCAGGACTAAGCCTCGCACCCGAGGCAAAGCTCCTGGACCCGATCGGTCACTTTCCGGGCATGTGATCGCGGTGATTGCTCAATCACCGCGATAACATGCAAATTAGATGGCAAAGTCAGTGTGTTCACACACTGACTTTGCCTCTAATTCACTCTCTGTGCTTCACATTCTTATAGTGAAGCACAGAGAGTGACCTGTAAGTAAAAATAAATTAATTACATACACATAGGTAAAAAAAATAAAAAAAAAAATGAACCCTTTCATTGCTGATTCCACTTTATGGCCCTCATTTAGTTTTTTTTTTAACAGATTTTTTTATTTGTACAATTTATAACGTTTTTTTTAATAAATAAAGGTAATTTTAATATAATTATTTAATAAAATTTAACCCCTGCATGCCTGTTGCATGATTTTTACTGATCTGACATCGCACTCTTCAGAATTTTTTTTCTGTCTTTTTTGTTATGGGGGTTTTGGGAACCAATATTTTTCTTTTTTATTAGTTAGTTAATTAGGGGGGATAAGTGAGTTAGTGTTGCACTAGTTATGTAGGTTATTATTGGGAAAATAATGGGGAAAAACTTTTTTTTCCTCAAAAATTTCCTCTTTTATATGTATTTTTTAATACTAAAATGTAAATCATTTTTATGTATAGGGTATCAAAAGAAAGCTCTAACTGTCCTCTAAAAAACAACATATAACTTGTATGGGTACGTTAAATGAGAGAGAGGAAATTTATGTTTCAAAAACCGCGTATTAAAAATTGAAAAACGCTCTGGTTCTTGGCCCAGGAAAATCCCTGGTCCTTAAAGGGTTAAACAAAACTGCCTTGCAAAAGCTGTTTGTTTCCCAGGCCAAAGCACAAACATACATCAGATGGTCCAATAAGTATAATGTCACAGTCACCTTATTTTCTACATATAGGTAGGTTTACATTTGTAGAAAATCACAGAACCGTTAACACTCAAAATCTGCTGCCAACTGTGAAACATGGAATTCTTAAATCTGTTGATTACTCTGCATTGAATATAAGACCATTTTACATAAAGCACCTTATAATGCACACACTGTTCCAGTGTAATAGGATGATAACTCTCCATTAACACCTATCAACAAATGTCATAGTTAATTAAGCCAAACCCTTTGACCCCACCATATTTAAACATCATTGGTTCCTTATTGGGGAATCTGCAGGGTGTAAAGAAGATTTACATCTCTTTTTACTTGAATAACTGTGCAATATCCCAGTATACACAGTTCAGTACTCGTATGGCAGCATTGCAAGAACTATTGAAGCAGACCAGAGGATTTAGAGTGGTCCTACTCCTTACTAAGTCCTTATTAATAATATATTGTTATGTGGTCCAGTACTGTGTCCACCTTTGTATTCATTCATGAATGTAAATACAGTAATCTATTCACCAACAAAGTAAATGTCATGATGGTATCGACAACTTGGATGTGATTTCATCTATTACTGAAATAATGAGTTTAGCTACCCGATATTGAATAGACACCACTGGATTTTTTTAGTAAACTGACATGGTAATAGCACAGCTCATGAATTAGTTAGATTGTCCCCCCCAAGTGGCAACCTAACCACTTATGCCCACAACTATGAATTTACTGCAGTGTTCCATCAGGATATGCGGTTGGGTCTGCGGTTTAGTCGTCCCAGATAGGACAGTTGGGGGCAGCGATAGGCACAAACATTTTTCATGGTGGACAGAGGTCCACTGGTCTTTGTGACGCCCAATTTAGAAATGTTCTATGAACCATCACAGACCTTGGTGAACGCCTGTGCTAGTATGGACACTTTACCTATCTCTGATTGGGGAAACTGGGCTAAATTTTCCAAATGATATTAAAGGGTCTCTGTCAACCTAAACGTTGCTTAAAAAATGAAGGTAGAGAATAAACAATTAACTATACATTGCATGGACATGCATTTGATAAGAGAAATACATGTTTTAAATGTTTTTGTGTGGTCTCCTGCTTATGAGATCACCACATGGTTTGATATGTCATAAATAGGAGACACCACATTTAAAACATATTTTTGCTCTCATTTTATGCATTTGCTTAAAATTCTGCTAACACAATATACAGATAATTTTCCATATTTTTTATTCTCTATTCACAGCGTGATCAATGTTTAGGTTGACAGTATCCATGTAAACACTTTGGGGGTTATGTATAAAAACTCCTGTTTCATAAAAAGGCACAATCGCTGTTTGTTATGTATGTAGATGTATGTACGCGGAGATTGCACCTTTTTATAATGTCCGACATTTTGACGTGTAGAAGAGGGACCTCCGCTAAACATTGGTTGGCAGATTCCCTGACACAAATCAGATGCTTTTCAGTGCCTGATTTTTTTATCGATTGGCTGCGCTGGCGCAACGAGCCCCGAAACCCCCCCCCCCCCCCACATATATGTATTCGGCGCAGGCAGCCTGAACTCCCGATATGTTTCTGCTTTATACATTAGCGCACATTCCGATTGCAACAGTGTTTTGCGCCAACTGCGCCTGCACCGTGTCTATACATGACCCCCTATATGCTATGCACTCTACTGACAGTATAAGCAGTATAAAGCATGCTGTAAGTTTAGTGGTTATAAATGGAGACATTGTTAAATAAAATCCTCAGAAAGTGAGTCTCACACATGGTACTAAATAATAATAAAATGCACGATCTTGACGTCTGCGTGAAAGGCCCGGACTCATAAAATAAGCCGCTAAACGTTCCCATCGCCTTTATCCGTTGTGCTCGGAAAGTGAGATTTCTTCCTGGCTTTGAGCAGTTGTATTACAACAATTTCCTACCCTACTGTTTCCTTCAGACATGTAGGGCCTAGAAGGGAATTCACACAGCTTAACCAATGTCACACTCTAGTGCTTTCTTAAATAAATAAATGAATCGACCTCCGTAGCACAGCATGCATAAAAGAAAATAATAAAAGTGATCATTCACATGAACGAACCAAATTTTGAATAAGGTCTAAATAGTATTTCAATGTGGTTTGTGTGATAATCTTTTTATGTGGCTAGTGCTGTTTCTGTGCAGTTTAAGATTAATGGGGTAATATATCAAAGTCTACTAAATGCAAATCTGTAGCCCCAGTGAAGATTGTAGAGAGGATGTGCCGGCCCATTCAGTGTTAACTGTTTCAGTGTGAAGGTGTGTATGTGCAGGGGCACTTGAGCAGGACAATGCTTTGTTCGAGGGTGTAAGAGAAGCCCATCATTTTGGAAAATGAAAAAAATAGAATTCATGTAAAAAGAACAATGTTTAAAAAGGACACTCCCACCAAAAAATGAAAAGGGTTTATTTTTTTTATTTTGCATTGTTGATTTCAGATATGTCTTTTGTTTTTGTTATGTGAGTTTATTTGATAAGATAATTTACTTAACATCTGTGACGAGGCGACACCATTTTGTGAAAAATAGTGTTTTTTTGGGTGCCACCCCAGTGACTTTACAGCATTATTATCTCACTTTGGGGCTGGGGACACAGAATGCAGTCTATAAATCAGAATTCTGATCATAGACTTGCATTGAATGGGAGGGTAATGTAACTATTACATCATAAGGGGGATCCTGTTTGATCAGGTTAATCTCCTCACTTTGTGTTGAAAGACAGGTAAAAAAGGTTGTATTCACCCACGTAGTTCTGCCCACTATGATAGTGGGAGATAGGGGAGTATCTTATGGCATTATCATGCAGGCTTTACAGTTGTAAAGAGAGACTTGCTGGAAGATTTTGGAGACTGTTGGATCACTGTTGGTAAAATTCTCAAAATGGATGCTGGAGACAGACACCCTAATTCTATTTTTACTTTTATATACAATTAATTCAAACATAGAGAAAATAACAGTGGCATATGTCTTAAATATGTGTTTGTTTTAAATGCACAGGTAATCGAGTTACATCTTATGAAAGTGCTAGTGTCCCTTTAACAAATCCTAGACATGGCTCTAGAAAGTGTCTTTTTCTTTCTACAACATGCTTGATTGGTTACTTTCACACTAACAGGAGGAGGAGGGAAAAGTGTAAGAGATGGGAAATGCTGCTATAAAAAACACCTGAGTGGTCCCAAAACACTCTAGATTTTAAGACAAGAAAAATGCGGGTGCAAGTTCTAGCGGGAAAAAGGGAATGGAAAAAATAACAATTTTGTTTATGATTCACAGTGTAATGTTTGATATACAATTACTTTTTTTAGAATAGGTAAGATAGAGGCAGAAACATGGTGTAAATATAGTTACAAAATGTGTAGATGACTATGGTCCTTAACGTGACATTAAACTTTTTCCACATTTGCTTCTAACATGAGCAGGGCCGTCTTTAACGCGGGGCAAACGGGGCAGCTGCCCTGGGCCCATTTACTCCGGGGGGCCCCAAGGCAGCTGTCCCGTGGGCCCCCAGCCCCTGCTGCCGCGTTCACAGCGCATTGCGCTTGTGAACGCTTTTTTCCGGCAAGCCGCATCCGATGGATGCGACGGCCGAAGAAAAAAAAAAAAAAAAAAACTGACGCCGGATGTGACGTCGCGTCACATCCGGTGTCTGTTTCCCTCCTCCGTGCAAGAGGGAAGACTGCACGGAGGAGACATCCGGCGGGGGACACGGAGCAGCTTCATGTAAGTACGGGGGGGGGGGGCTGGCTGGCACAATATTCCTGGTATCTGACTGGCACTATATTACTGGGTATCTGATTGGCACAATATTACTGGGTATCTGATTGGCACTATATTACTGGGCATCTGATTGGCACTATATTACTGGGCATCTGATTGGCACCATATTACTGGGTATCTGATTGGCACTATATTACTGGGTATCTGATTGGCACTATATTACTGGGCATCTGATTGGCACCATATTACTGGGTATCTGATTGGCACTATATTACTGGGCATCTGATTGGCACTATATTACTGGGTATCTGACTGGCACTATATTACTGGGCATCTGATTGGCACTATATTACTGGGCATCTGATTGGCACTATATTACTGGGCATCTGATTGGCACTATATTACTTGGCATCTGATTGGCACTATATTACTGGGTATCTGATTGGCACTATATTACTTGGCATCTGATTGCCACTATATTACTGGGCATCTGATTGGCACTATAATACTGGGGATCTGACTGGCACTATAATACTGGGCATCTGACTGGCACTATATTACTGGGCATCTGACTGGCACTATAATACTGGGCATCTAACTGGCACTATATTACTGGGCATCTGACTGGCACTATAATACTGGGCATCTGACTGGCACTATATTACTGGGCATCTGGCTGGCACAATAATACTGGGCATCTGACTGGCACAATAATACTGGGCATCTGACTGGCACTATATTACTGGGCATCTGGCTGGCACAATAATACTGGGCATCTGACTGGCACAATAATACTGGGCATCTGACTGGCACTATATTACTGGGCATCTGGCTGGCACAATAATACTGGGCATCTGGCTGGCATAATATTACAGGCATCTGGCTGGCACTATATTACTGGGCATCTGGCTGGCACAATATTAAAGGCATCTGGCTGGCACTATATTACTGGGCATCTGGCTGGCACAATATTACTGGGCATCTGGCTGGCACAATATTAAAGGCATCTGGCTGGCACTATATTACTGGGCATCTGGCTGGCACAATACTACTGGGCTCTGGCTGGCACAATATTACTGGGCTCTGACTGGCACAATAATACTGGGCTCTGACTGGCACAATATTACAGGCATCTGACTGGCATAATATTACAGGCATCTGACTGGCACAATATTACAGGCATCTGACTGGCACAATATTCCTGGCCTCTGACTGGCACACTATTACAAGCATCTGACTGGCACAATATTACAGGCATCTGACTGGCACAATATTCCTGGCCTCTGACTGCACACTATTACAGGCATCTGACTGGCATAATATTACAGGCATCTGACAGGCACCATATTCCTGGGCTCTGACAGGCACAATATTCCTGGGCTCTGACAGGCACAATATTATTGGTATCTGACTGGCACAATATTACTGGTATCTGACTGGCACATTATTACTGGGCTCTGACTGGCACAATATTGCAGGCATCTGACTGGCACAATATTGCAGGCATCTGACTGGCACAATATTACTAGGCTCTGACTGGCACAATAATACTGGGCTCTGACTGGCACAATATTACTGGCATCCGAAAGTTACAATATTACTGGCATCTGAATGGCACAACAATTATGGCATATGTGTGTGTGTGTGGGGGGGGGGGGGGGGGAGGGGGGTAACATTGCGATGGATGGCGGGATTGCATGCAGGGGAGGGGGCAGGGTCCAGGGGGCCCAAGCAAATGCTTGCCCAGGGTCCAATCACTATTAAAGACGGCCCTGAACATGAGGATAGACTGGCATGCAATTTTCCAAGTAAATAAGTCAGCTTAGCCCTGGGAAGCAGAGAGGACATTAATTAGGTCCCCTCTGCTGAACCTGTGTAATAATCGGCCTGTTTTGATTGGCTGGCAGCGTGAGGCAGAGCTAAGAACCTGCATGCATGTGAAGAAACACACCAGGTGTACTTGGGAGAAGGGAACACTATTTTTTAACCCTTAACTCTTGTAAGAAAGTTTAGTGTACCTATAAAGGCAAATAAACATTATTATGTGGATATATCATTTTATTGTAAAAGGTTTTTATTTGAAAGGTGGTGTGTATTTAAACGATAACGCATGGTCATATCTCATCCTTATATATTTTCCTTTCCCCTAGTTCTTGCACCCTCGTTTTTATGACCCTAATAATTCGACAATGTAATGCAGTGCAGTAAAGCTAGATGGTTTCACAATCCATGTAGAAAGTGATTCATTTAGAAAGTGATTCATTTGGATAGTTATGGGAGGATCATTTAGCTGCAGTATCATCCTTCGTGTGTTTACCATTACTGATGGCTTTTTTTGGAGTTAGTTTATCTGCTTTATGAGGGTCAGCTGATTGAGGGGTGTCTGAGTTCCGGACGCTCTTTTTCCAAGCATGTTGTGAGGGCAGCATTTTGCACTGCACCTTTCACATGGATCCATTGGCACACCCCATCCATATTTGAGATGACTCCACCTTTTCCAAATCAGGTCTGCATCCGATTCCCCAGGGATTGCTCCGCTTCTGCCTTCAGAGATATAGAATGGGACAGATCTTCAGGCACTGGACTGCTAGTGTTCCCAAGCAAGATTGTTGGATGAGATCCTAGCAACCTTTTAAATGTCATGTTATCTTACAATGCAACTAAGTTTTACAATACAGGATAAATGGTGTTTCAAGACTTAAGCATAACCAAAGCAAAAAGGTCTCACAACCTGCAGACAACTCTATATTCTGTCCTGATTTGATAATTGAAGCTCCTCGTGTGGGAAAACCTCTACCTTGCTGGCAAAGCATAATCCTCCTGTCGGGCAGCACACCTATGGATCATGGGGTGCTCTGATTAGCGCGGAATGGAAGACATATGTACACAGAAGTCGGCACACCTTGATCCAAATTCTAAACGTATTGAATCACAAAAACTAAAAAATGGTCTGGCTTCTGTGTTAATTTTTGGGTCTAAACACGTTTACAATCTGGATCAAGCTGACTTCTTCATCCAGTTTGGACAGGCCGACTTCTTTGTACATCTGATTTGAAGTCCCTACTTGAATCCAGGTTGATATCCCTATCCATATGTTTAGGGTTTAAAAAAAAACACTGTTAAAAATGTAGCAAACACTGTTCAATATCCTAAGAATCCTAGTGATCAGGTATTAAAGAATTCATGTTCTGAAAAGACTAATATTACCAAATATAGACAGTATTAGATCAATAATAATGAAGCATGTATAGCAAGGACTAATTCAAACTGACGATAACCTCATGGTAATAGAAAGTGATCATACAAGTGTGTTAATACTTTAAATGTCATGATGTCTACTTTTTATCGGTAATAAAATGTCAGGTTTATTCTCTTTAAGGTGTATTGATCTCTTGCTTGTTGGAGTGCATAATCACCTAGGTTCAGCAATCAGTGACATCAATATAACCAATCCAATCATTTCAAATGGCAGTTACTACTGATTTGGGTCTCTTTTCATATTGCTTTGCAAATGTGGCCCCGATTATACCAGGATTTCTTCATTTGTTTTCCTTAATCCAGTTGCAGTGGTTTATTCAGAAGAACCCAGATGAGTTCTGGGTAAACTTACTATTCACCAAGGTTTCAGTAACTAAACGTGTGAAATCTCTAGCTTAAGTTTCCAGTGAGTTTGAGCAATTAATCACAGAATTGAAGTTTCAGAGAATCCTTGTTACTTTTCTTCTCCAAGATATAGAATTCTACAAGATAAAAAAAAAAAATAATAAAGCAAGTTTTCAATTCTGTGGTAGTGTAGCCATCTGTACGTCAGTCACTAAATCAGTACAAAAACTCCATTAGAATTTTAGAATTTAAAGACACGGAAGATTTTATTTTTGTTTATGGGCATGATTGGCGATGTAATATATTATGACTACTAATAATTTTAAAAGCATTGGAGTCTCTTTAACTTTAGCTGAGTGTTATGTGTACAGAAAGTATCTCCTGTGATTTGGACATTTTTCTGCACTTGACTCACATATTCCTGAGATATTCCAAAAATAACTAAACAGAGGCTGATGGCAGTGAGTACAGTTTAAACAGTCATCAACTCCTCCTACTAGAGACAGGAAAGTATAATTTTCATTACAACAGCCAGTGATAAAATAAATCACTTTCTACAATACACACAGAAAAAAAATAGAAGAAATCTTTGGATGTGATTTTGAACAGTTGCAGATGGTTATGTGGATGAACAGCTTTTTTATTATGTAGATTAGTCAAGATTTTTGTCGGTGGAAATTAATAGGAAAATGTTCATGTTTAGAATGAGGAAATTTGTTGACAGGAACTTCAATAGATAACAATAAAAACATGTTTATTCATCTACAATGCCTCTAAAATCAGCTCTGCCAACTTCACTGAGTTTTCACATGTTGGGATAATACTACTTGTCACTGTGATGGCTTGTAGACAGAATTTAACGAGTCCGCAGCCAGGGGAGCCTTGCCTCCTTAGAATATGATATAATTAGATTGCAATTTGCATATGTTCCTTTACCTTGGCTACTGAAAATTGAAGCTTGGATACTAAGAATGTCGATCTGAATCCTAATTTAGCCAAAATGTATCACATATCATTAAGGGACATACTTTTTTTTTTATTATTACTTAACCCACTGTTTCACTACATGTGAAATCTGTAAACAAAGAGGTCAACATTGTGACATAAAGATGATTTCTGTTCACCCCTTTCTTTTTTTCCATCCTTCTTCCAGCTTCCCCTTTTCTCTTCCATATCCATCTTAGTCCCCTCCCTTATACTCCGTCCTCCATTTTTCTCAATTAGTAATGAGATTACTGGTACACTAAGAAAATTCAGGATTCTCTTTGAGTCACACAAACATATCAATGTTTATTTACAGTTGTAAACCTGCTTCTTTGGCTTCTATTTAATTCCTTGGTAAATAAAGGATTAAAAAGGCAATTTCTGAAAAATATTAGTAAAGCCATAGCATAAAACACTTCACCTGTACTTTTTTATTTACGTATGTTGACGTGTATCATTTGTGTAAGCAGGACCAAAAGGTTAGATAGTTCCGATAAGCGGATCATTGGTGTTTATGGAGATTGTAATGGTTTTATTTCAGTTTATGTTTGGTGGTTGGTGTAGATGTGTTGTAGACAGGGATATTCAAAGTCCACGTAAAACAACAACAATATCCATATGAAGATTTGTGAAGGTCCATAGAACTTTATAAAATTGTCTGACAGAAAATCCTGAAAGTGAACACCATTAACCATGATGGTACCTACCCCTGGACATGGATACCAAAGAGAACAATGGAATCCATGTTCTCAACATCTAAGTAAAAGGCAACACAGTGTAGGGGACATGCAATTTAATACAAGAGCGCCTGACCCATATGGCTTTAAGCAATAGTGTACAGCATATAAACATACTATTCATCAAACTTATTGTAATAAGGGGATACAAAATCAAAAAACCCCAACGTGCCTGGGGGGGGGGGGGGGGTCTCTCCAAATAAAGGAAAATGGGGGGGGGGGGGGTCTATTAACAGGGTGGGGAGGGGAAGGGTTTG
Organism: Pelodytes ibericus; assembly: GCA_036172795.1. Lineage (NCBI taxonomy): Eukaryota > Metazoa > Chordata > Amphibia > Anura > Pelodytidae > Pelodytes > Pelodytes ibericus. The sequence continues at coordinate 242,925,738 of CM069857.1, forward strand.
GCAGGAAGAGATAACCAGTCAAAATTAAACTTGTATATGTACCTTGTGAGTAAAGATTGCTCCATTGTTGGAGGTGCGGGAGTCTTCTATCTACTGCAACCAATAAAAGCCACATATGCCATTCGGCTTGTTCTTCTGATTTGGAGGCCAATTACTCCAAAATTCAAATTTGTTTCCACTCTCATGACCCGTTCCTTAAAGATTGGTGGGGTCGGGCTGCCCTACAATAACATTTTTTCTGCTTTACCTTATTTTTTGGGGGGCAAGACCAAATGTGAATTCAGAAGCAGGAAATGCAGCATCCCATTCAGAATGGGAAAAACTCACTGTAACTTTCACATAATTATGCACATTACACTAACACCAGACAAACAGACACCAGTTGTTAATAGCTAAAATAAAGGATACATAATCTTTCTACGACAGTTCTGCAAACAAAACAAGTTCCGTACACCATTCTAGGAAGGGTAGTCTTTGTGATTTTCCCATCATATCAGTTTGACCTGCTCATAATGTGCTATTCTCCAGGCAGCGTAGAGTGTAGAAATAGTATAGATAAGAGAGACAATATTCTCTATATATATTGCAAGGGATTATTTATCAAAACATGTGTTTATTTCCTCCATTATTTCTTATAAACCACATGGCTGTGTTCTATTATTTGTGATAAATGTATCACAGTGTTAATCTCTGGACTCCCCATAAACTGTAATACACAATTTGGAGATAGTAAACTGTCATTAATTTACTTGAGGGAAAAGAATGCACACTTATGTATACAAAATATACTAATACAAGAACACTGCTAACAGTGAGGTGTATATCTCTGGAAAGCAAGTCTTTCACTGTTACCGGCTCACATTTATGCCTGAGAATAAGTAGGTTGGCCATTTAAAGCAGCGGTAGGATGTTCTATGCCATTCTAGATTACAGAACTGAAACGCCGGTAGGACGGCATAGAATGTTCTTAGTTCAGCGGCTACATGTTTTCTAAAACGCACTGTGCGTGAATTTCGGGTTAAGGCAAGCCTCCGCAACCAGGGCTGGTGAATGGATATTTGCCACCTTAGGCAAAACTCATTTTCCCACCCCCTGGGCCATGCGCCCTTTATCTGGGTCAAAACCTGTTTTTCAATTTAAAAACAGTTGATTTTCTATTCCTTTTTATAGCCGATTATCATTCTCATTTTATGCATTTTCTTGCCAGTGTCCATGATTGGAACTATAGCTGTATTTCTATTGGCTTAAAACACCTAGGAGTTTATTCGGTGAATGGACATAGACTAGGATAACAGTTAGAAAGAAAAAACAATCTCTCAGCTATTTTAGTCTACATTTAGCAACTCAGTTGTCAATTCACCAGAATCTACTGTTTACTGAATAAATCCCTTGGAGACCAATTGAAATGCAGCTTTGATTTGAAGTCACTGTTTTCTTTTCTTTTTTACTGTGTTTCTCTGCAGCTGTTAATAGTTGAAGAAAAAGTGCTTAATTGTATATTCCACTAATCCGTCTCATCCAGTCAAGTTACATAAATTGCTTGTTTTCACTGTCAAAATAAAATCATAAATAAAAGATAACATTTGATCAGCGTAGCAAAAGTTCAACTAATTATTCTATAAAAACGGCTGTATGTTCAAGAGTTTTATAATTTTCTATACAAACCTATCATGTTTGTTAATAAGGTATCCCATGTGCTGTGTTACTACTGCCATGTCAGATAAAGAAATCTATGTAAGAATGGAAATCATAATTTGATAGATTTTCTGTTGCTCTCCTATAGACCTGTAACCAACGGAGAGTAACTGCCATATACTTTTATTAACCTTCTCCATCCAGATGAGTATGTCTTTGGAGAACATCTATTTGTTATATACATTATTATGCAAAAGTTGTAGGCAGGTGTGACATTTTTTTTTGTAAAGTAAGAATGCTTCCAAAAAATAGACATGTTAATCGTTTATTTTTACTAATTACCAAAATGCAAAGTTATTCAACAGAAGAAATGTCTAAATCAAGTTAATATTTGGTGTAACTAGTCTTTGCCTTCAAAACAGCATCATTTGTTTTGGGTATACTTGCACACAGTTTTTTTTAAGGAACTCGGCAGGAAGGATGTTCCAGACCTCTTAGAGAACTAACCACAGTTCTTCTGTGGATTTAGCTAGTCTCAGTTGCTTCGCTCTCTTTGTGTAATCCCATACAGACTGGATGATGTTGAGATCAGTGCTCTGTGAGAGCCATACATCATTTCCCAAGACTCTTAATGACTTTGGTTGTATGTTTTGGAGTTGTTGTCGTGCTGCTGAAAAAAATTGGTGCCAATCAAATGCCTGGTATTGCATCATGGATAAGTCTCTGCCTTTACATCTTAGCATTGAGGAGACCATTAATTCTGACAAAATCCCCAACACCAATTACATAAAAGCAGCCCCAAACATGCATTGAACCTCTGCCATACTTTACTGTTGCCTGCAGATACTGATTTTTATACTGCCATATAAGCAAACTTCCTTCTGCTATGGCCACATATTTCACATTTTTACTCATCAGTCCATTTTTCTGCACACTAGCTAGCTTGTTTCCAAAGTTATAGATTTTTGGCCGAAAATCTTCAGTGATGACCACTTCTGTAGTGACTTTTCCTGCAGTAGGTGGGTGTATCAGGGTCCTACTGTTTTTTTTGGGCTGGGCAGGGAAGTAAGCATGATGTGTCTGTCATCTGTTTGCTTGGCTGACCACTATGTCTATGGTCCTCAACATTGCCTGTTTGCTTGTGCTTCTTCAAAAACATTTGCCTTGAACTTTCTGCCTGGGAGAGACCTTGCTTATGCAGTATAAGTACCTTGTGTCTTGTTGCTGTGCTCAATATTGCCATGGTTTATGACTATTGTTATCTGAGTTTGGCTGTTCCACACCCAGTTTTATTCCTCCTATACAGTTGTTTCAGTTAATTAATGTGTTGCAACCTACATATTAAATTGTTGATCATTAGTACCTGCTTGGTATAATTGTTTAATCATACTTGACGATATGTCTACAAAATGTAGTGTGTAACTAAAATCCCTGACTGTGCAAGTGGACCTAGAAGACAGGGCCAGACTGACCTACCGTCATACAGGGAAATACTGCCCAGCCCTGTCTGTATTGGCTGTTTTTGTGCATGGTACCAGCCATAATAAGATTTCAGTAAGGCTTTTGACACTGTCGCACATAGAAGGCTTATCAATAAACTGAAATCTTTGAGTTTGGATTTCAATATTGTTGAATGGATTAGACAATTTCTGAGTGACAGGCAACAGAGGGTTGTAGTCAATGGGGTATATTCGATGCAAGGTCTTGTTACTAGTGGGGTACCTCAGGGATCTGTTCTTGGACCCATTCTCTTTAATATTTTTATTAGCGATATTGCAGAAGGTCTTGTTGGCAAAGTATGTCTTTTTGCTGATGATACAAAGATTTGCAGCAGGGTTGATATTCATGGAGGGATAAGCCAAATGGCAAATGATTTGGATAAACTAGAAAAATGGTCAGAGCAGTGGCAACTGGCATTTAATGTGGACAAGTACAAGATTATGCACCTTGGGCGTAAAAACCCAAAAGCAGAATATAGACTATTTGGTACAGTCCTAACCTCAACATCTGAGGAAAGGGATTTAGGAGTAATAATTTCAGAGGACTTGAAGGTAGGTAGGCAATGCAATAGAGCAGCAGGAAATGCTAGCAGAATGCTTGGTTGCATAGGGAGAGGTATTAGCAGTAGGAAGAGGGAAGTGCTCATGCCATTGTACAGAGCACTGGTGAGACCTCACTTGGAGTATTGTACGCAGTACTGGAGACCGTATCTCCAGAAGGATATTGATACTTTGGAGAGAGTTCAGAGAAGGGCTACTAAACTGGTTCATGGGTTGAAGGATAAAACTTACCAGGAAAGGTTAAAGCATCTTAACATGTATAGCTTGGAGGAAAGACATAACAGGGGGGATATGATAGAAACATTTAAATACATAAAGGGAATCAACACAGTAAAGGAAGAGAGTATATTTAAAAGAAGAAAAACTACCACAACTAGAGGACATAGTTTTAAATTAGAGGGGCAACGATTTAAAAGTAATATCATGAAGTATTACTTTACTGAGAGGGTAGTGGATGTATGGAATAGCCTGCCAGCAGAAGTGGTAGAGGTAAACACAGTCAAGGATTTTAAGCATGCGTGTGATAGACACAAGGCTATCCTAGCTATAAGACCGGGAACGGGGGACTAATAAAAGTACTCAAAAAAAAAAAATTGGGCAGACTAGATGGACCGAATGGTTCTTATCTGCCGACACATTCTATGTTTCTATGTTTCTATAATAGCATGTGGCCGGTGCCAGCATCCATACCTCTTCTTATAATGTGTCTGCCCGCTAGTTGGTTTCACAAGGAGGGTAATATTCACAAATATTTGCTTCCTTATTGTTAAATAATATAAGGTGATCCATCTCCTTTATCACCTCCTGCTTTACCTTAGTGACTTTACAATGTTACCCTTCTACCTCTGGAACTCCCCTCCAGATAAATTCCACATCTCTCCCTGTGTAACAGTTTTCATCAGTTTAAATTTATAAAAAATCGCTACTTACCCAAATTGAATCTCATCTTGAGGGAAACTTACAGCATTTATCTTTGTGTATCAAAGTAAGTCTTATAATTATAATAAAAGCACTGTAGAATTTGCAGCACTATATGAATAAATGTTAATGAGAGGAAACAGTAAAGAGTGTTAGGGAAAGTTTCTTCCCACATCCTAATAAGATACTACAAATTTCTAAGCACAAATATGTTCAGTTATACTTTTTTTCATATTTTACAGAGAGCAGCAAGGGATGATTTATGTACTTAATGCAATCACACTGTGTTACTACCTTTAAAATTCTCCACTCCACTCACCTATATTTGGGTGCTGCTGTTAGGTGCTCTGCTCCAGGGCCGTCATCAACATGTTTAGGGCCTACAGAACAAATATTCTAATGCCCCCAAAACATACTGTATTTGCTTGAAAAAAGGTGACCCTGATTATAAGGCGACCCCCCCAAACTTTGGATCTTAATTTATAAAAAAAAGAAAAGGCACAAATTCAAGGCGACCCTAAAGAAAAAAGTTAGTAAATATTGGTTGCATTCGGGGGATGAATACACCATGAAATCCCTGCTCTGGGAGTTTTGAAAACTAGCCAATGTGGAAGCTGGGAAGGCATCTGATTGGCTGAGACGGTCATACATCCATCCCTCAATGGTGGCAGAATATCTGTATAGAATAGGTGTATTATTTTTATTTTATTGGTGGCACCGTTCTCTCCTTATTGAGTAGACCCTTATATGTTTTACGATAAACAGGATTATAAGATAGGTGCATACCATTGTAAGTTTACAATCTAGAGGGAGTAGGGTGCAGTAGACACAAAAGGTGTTAGAAAAGGTAGGAAATAAAGGTAGGATGGTGCGTTCTAGCTGAATGAACTTTAAGACTTATAAGGGTGAATATGATATATTGAGATTGGAAGAGAAGTCTTGAAAGCATACGTTACTGTAGAATTTCTGGGTTCTCTATAAATAAATGATAAAAAGAAGAAACAATAAAGAATGGAATGGAAAGCTGCTTTCCGCAGAAACAGATATTGCAACTTTCGAAGCATAACTGTGTTCTGCCTCCATATTTTACAGAGAACAGCATGGAATGATTTTATATGCTAAATGTAAACAATCACACTGTGTTATTACCTTTAACATTTTCTAAATTTGTTCTGCAGCTAATGCTATTCCAGCTGTTTCGGTGCTAATCCTGTCTACCTAATGTGTTCAGTGGATGCTCTCCTTGGTCCTGAACGGGATCTTGAGTGTGGAAGCAGTGTGCTTTTCAGTCCTATTTTAATGCATTCTCAAAATAGATGTCGCCTGTCTAATCTTACCGTAAAGATACTTCTGATTAGGCTGTGGTGTCTAGTATGTTTGAATGAGCGCTCCTTTGTGCCCTCTGTTGTCAGCTGTCCTCGTTTCACCTTATCATGTTATAGGATGCTCCAGGCATTTTTGTAGCAGTGCCAAAGTTGTGCCCATATGGATGCTTTGAAAGGGCTTATATAGGTAAATATCAGCTTCAAAGCTTTGTTACACATAGCAGAAATGAGTGCTAAGTTGTTATTGACTGTTGTCTTTGAAAAACAAAAATGGAAATGTATTCCTTGCTATGTTTGACAATGGTTATCTGCTCTTCAGTACTTTCTTAAAGAAAAGATTTGATCCTTACTTCAGTACTACCACTACTTCTTTACTTAATGCACATTAAAACTGGAAATTACAGAGGTATATTGAGGATATTAAGTATGTGTACGATATAGTTTAAACATGGAAAAGTAATCAAAAATTGATTTCTCCTGAACAAAGCAACACTTGTAAAAACTATTAACATAAAGCTATCTATATTTTTGAACAGTACAGAATGAAGCAATGTGGTGTGAATGTTAGAAGTACATTTTAATATGGCTTGGAAACCCATGATTTAAGGCGGGGCTCAAAAAATCCTGGGCACCAAGTCACCATGGTGACCAGGAAATGAAACCTGGAGTCCAGGTATTGTCATCCACATGGTGCTTGACACTGGGGCCAATTTATTATTATTTTTTCTTCAGTGGAGCACAAAGGGCAAATTCTGTGCCAGCTGCACAGATTGCCTGCTCCACCCCCTCACACAACACACTCTAAGAGCGCCAGGTGTCACAAAAAATACCATTGATCAGCAGGACCACAATTGAAGGCGGTCTGTGCCTGTCTGAGAGGCACAGACCAGGCTGGCGCAGAAGTGGCCCCCTGTCCTGCAATGAGGTAATGCAGAAGGGAGGTGGGGACATTTAAAGGGGTACTTTTTTTATTTAAAAAACACCCCAAAAACTACTGGCTTATGGATATTTTATGTAACCTTGGACGAGTGTGACTGTGTTACTGGCTGCATGATTGTGGGATTGTGTTTGTATGGTTTTGGGATTTCATGCATCATAACCAGAATAATCCAATGTATGTGCTATTGTCTGACTCCTACATTTTTTTTTTTTGCTGGCTCCTAAAATGAAATTACATTTGTCAAGCTCTGATTTAAGGGTCAGCTCAGATAGCTCCGGTTTTCATCACAGAAATGATTCCTCCTGAATTCTGTGAGGAGGACTTTGGCTTATTTTAGAAACATAGAAACATAGAATGTGTCGGCAGATAAGAACCATTCGGTCCATCTAGTCTGCCCAATTTTTTTTTAGTACTTTTATTAGTTCCCGGTCTTATAGCTAGGATAGCCTTGTGTCTATCCCACGCATGTTTAAAATCCTTGACTGTGTTTACCTCTACCACTTCTGCTGGCAGGCTATTCCATACATCCACTACCCTGTCAGTAAAGTAATACTTCCTGATATTACTTTTAAATCGTTGCCCCTCTAATTTAAGACTATGTCCTCTAGTTGTGGTAGTTTTTCTTCTTTTAAATATACTCTCTTCCGTTACTGTGTTGATTCCCTTTATGTATTTAAATGTTTCTATCATATCCCCCCTGTTACGTCTTTCCTCCAAGCTATACATCTTAAGATGCTTTAACCTTTCCTGGTAAGTTTTATCCTTCAACCCATGAACCAGTTTAGTAGCCCTTCTCTGAACTCTCTCCAAAGTATCAATATCCTTCTGGAGATACGGTCTCCAGTACTGCGTACAATACTCCTTGTTTTGGGGCTCTTTTGGCCGAATTCCTCCCATGGAAGTCAGTGGGAGGACTTTGGCTATAGAAAAATTAACCAAAGTCCTCCCTAAATGGCCTGATGTGTAATAAAATAAAAATCAGTAAATAAAAAACATAATACATTAATTAAATCAATAAAAATAAAGTAAATGAAAAAAATAAAATTGTTTTAAATAAAATGTTAAAATGCTTTCTATTAATGTAAATATACTATTATAATGTATAACTTTAATATATTATAATTGCATATACATATTTTTGTGTTTAAAATATGTTTGATTTAATTCCGCAACATTTTTCTATTCAATTCTCCTACTAAAATCTGGAGAACCAAAAATCTATGGTTTTCATAATGAAAATGTCTTGATCGGAATGCTTCTGATGCTTCAGTTTCTGAACTTGCCCAATCCAAATCGGAGGTTCATGAGTCGAGCCTGTAACTGTTTGATAATGGCGACTGCGCATCAGAACTTTAGAAAATTATTTCATTTTTCCTAGCAGGTTCTATACAGTCTATAAACTGTATGAAGCAGAACTGTATGCTTTCTGGACACAATAATAACAGCCTTTGAAGATGCAGTTATGTGCATATCCCAGGGCTCGACAAACCCCGGGCGCCAGGTCGCCATGGCGACCAGGAAATCAGACCTGGCGCCCGGGTGCTGTTTGTCACAGGGAGCCCTTGCTGGCTGCCATCCGTTTTACTTTCAGCGCGAGGGGAGAAAGTCTGTGCGGATCACACAGACTGTAAGCTCCGCCCCCTCGTGCAACACGCTGCAGTGCCGAGTGTCACGTGACAACACGGCACTTAGCAGGAACCAAAAGAAGCTCGGGCTCCAGCATAAATGTCCCCCTCCCCTGCAATGAGGTAAGCAGCAGGGAGGGAGGACACCCTAAGAAATACATTTTTGTTCTTTGGTCTGTGTGTATGTATGAGTGAATGTAACTGGCTATGTATGTATGAGTGAATGTAACTGGCTATGTATGTATGTCTGAATGTAACTGGCTATGTATGTATGAGTGAATGTAACTGGCTATGTATGTATGTGTGAATGTAACTGGCTGTGTATGTATGAGTGAATGTAACTGGCTGTGTATGTATGAGTGAATGTAACTGGCTATGTATGTATGTCTGAATGTAACTGGCTATGTATGTATGAGTGAATGTAACTGGCTATGTATGTATGTGTGAATGTAACTGGCTGTGTATGTATGAGTGAATGTAACTGGCTGTGTATGTATGTGTGAATGTATCTGGCTGTGTATGTATGTGTGAATGTAACTGGCTATGTATGTATGAGTGAATGTAACTGGCTGTGTATGTATGAGTGAATGTAACTGGCTGTGTATGTATGAGTGAATGTAACTGGCTATGTATGTATGAGTGAATGTAACTGACTGTTTGGGGTGTGTGTGTGTGAATGTAACTGACTGTTTGTGGTGTGTGTGTGTGAATGTAACTGACTGTTTGTGGTGTGTGTGTGTGTGAATGTAACTGACTGTGGTGTGTGTGTGTGAATGTAACTGACTGTTTGTGGTGTGTGTGTGTGTGAATGTAACTGACTGTTTGTGGTGTGTGTGTGAATGTAACTGACTGTATGTGGTGTGTGTGTGAATGTAACTGACTGTATGTGGTGTGTGTGAATGTAACTGGCTGTGTATGTGACGTGTGTGAATGTAACTGGCTGTGTATGTGAGGTGGGTGTATGCCAGGGCTCGACAAACCCCGGGCGCCAGGTCGCCATGGCGACCTGGAAATTAAGCCTGGCGCCCGGGTGCCGTTTCCTACATGACCCCCTTGCTGCTGCCGTTCATGTGTTCGTGGATTTTTGCAGCGCGAGGGGGAGAAGTCTGTGCGGATCGCGCAGACAGTAAGCTCCGCCCCCTCGCGCAACGTGTGTCTGAGTGCTGGGTGTCGTCACTTGACAACCCAGCACTCATCCGAAATAGCAAGGAAGATCGGCTTCAGAACGAATGTTCCCCAGCCCTGCAATGAGGTAAGGCAGCAGGGAAGGAACATTCGTGCTGCAGCCGTTCTTCCTTGCTATTTCGGATGAGTGCTGGGTTGTCAAGTGACGACACCCAGCACTCACAAGTTAAGACAGGGGTGAAAAAAAATAAACTTTTGTATGTGTGATGTGTGTATGTGTGAGGTGTATATGTGAAGGGGGGGGGGTGTATATGTGAAGGGGGGGGGGTGTATATGTGAAGTGGGGGGGGGGGGTGTATATGTGAAGTGGGGGGGGGGTGTATATGTGAAGTGGGGGGGGGTGTGTGTGTGTGTATATGTGAAGTGGGGGGGTGTGTGTGTGTGTATATGTGAAGTGGGGGGGTGTGTGTGTGTGTGTATATGTGAAGTGGGGGGGTGTGTGTGTGTGTGTATATGTGAAGTGTGGTGTGTGTGTGTGTATATGTGAAGTGTGGTGTGTGTGTGTGTATATGTGAAGTGTGGTGTGTGTGTGTGTATATGTGAAGTGTGGTGTGTGTGTGTATATGTGAAGTGTGGTGTGTGTGTGTATATGTGAAGTGTGGTGTGTGTGTGTATATGTGAAGTGTGGTGTGTGTGTGTGTGTGTATATGTGAAGTGGGTTGGTGTGTGTTTGGTGTATATGTGAAGTGGGTTGGTGTGTGTTTGGTGTATATGTGAAGTGGGTTGGTGTATATGTGAAGTGGGTTGGTGTGTGTTTGGTGTATATGTGAAGTGGGTTGGTGTGTGTGTTTATGAATTGCGTGTATGTTTGCGTGATTGTCTGGCTCCTAAAATTTTTTGCTGGCTCCTAGAATCAAATTAAATTTGTCAAGCCCTGGTGTATGCGACTGTCTCCGTGCGTTTATGATAATGTGATGTGCCGTTGTCTGGCTCCTAATTTTTTTTGCTGGCTCCTAAAACTAAATTAAATTTGTCAAGCCCTGGCGTATCCAGTAAAACAAGTAAAACCTTATTTTCTTACATAATAGAGCTTATTTCTTAGTAAATCTGAGCTAAGAATCCTACCAGATTTCAAGGCTAATTGTCTCCTGACTACACCTGTGACTTGGGACACATCTGTCTCCTGGAAGAGCCGAGTTATGGGAGAATGTTCTGTTCTGAGATGAATTGCATTTCAAATTATTTGCTTCGCTTCATTTTATGATCCAAATACGTCACAAAGTTCAGAATGACAGCAAATTCTCCTAAGTTAATGATCTGCATCAAAATAAGGCACTTTCACTTGTCTTCCATAGATAAATCACTTGTAAACAGCAGTTCTTCTAATGCTCTCTGTTGAGCTCCCTTTTTGTATTTGTTATTTAAATTCTGTTAATGACACTCTTATTTATTTTATTTCTTTACATTGTTTCATCTTATTGTTGTTCTTAAAGAAAATCTGGGGTGTTGGTGATAAGTGAATGCTAGATAGAAGCCTTTCATTGCAAATTTGTACATAGAATATTAGAGAAGGGGTTGGTCAACATGATTTAAATTGTCTAGTCCATGCATTTATTTAACACTTAAATTAATGTTTTAATTTCTCTATTGTATATCCAAATCTACAAGTGCATCTTTGAGGTTGTTCAATGTAACCACCACACTTTTAATGTAGTTATAGAGCATTCAACATCACATTACTGCAGTTAAGGCTGTTGTATCATACTTGCTACTGCACAGGAGAACTTGTAACCAGCCGTATGTAGCCTTCATTAATTAAGGTAATTATCAGTTAATAACCGTGGTTCTATTGGGAATGGTGCTGTGATTAATTAAATCTTCCTCTTATTCTAACATATGACTGGTATATACTGCTGCAATATACTGCTGCATGCAGGTTATCCAGCGTTGGCCTGCAGTGTGTGTTATTTGGTAATCCCACCCCAGGCTGATCATGAAGATGCTAGTATACAAGTATTGTTTATGTACTGGACAGGGATTCAGAAAATGGCACGAGAGAGTGTCTGGATGAATGTAAAGCTTTAACCCACTATTAGTTAAGTCATAAATAACTTTATATGGATCCTACTAACCGAATTAAAATAGCTGGCATTTAATTACAGTTTAACTCCAGTTTACCTAGGTTTTGTGCATTTGGTATACTTAAAGGGACACTACCACTTACATAGGATGTAACTACATAACCAGGTCATTTAAAACAAACACAAAAATAAATCATATGCCACTAGGTTTTTTTTTTTTTTAGATGATTGAATTAATTGCATATAAAAGGAAAAGTAAAATTAGGTGTTTATCTCCAGAGTCCATTTTGAGAATATTTCCCATAATGAAACATCATCCAAAATCTTACAGCCAGTCTCACTTTACAACTGTTGCCAAAGCCTGTATGATGATGTCAAATGATACACCCCTGCTCTCTTACTGGCTCCTGTGTATCACTAGTGGGCAGAACTAGGTGGCTTTTTACCTGCCTTCCAACACAAAGAGAGGAGATTAACCTGATCAAAAAGAATCATAACTCTGCCCCCTTGTAATGTAATAGTCACATTACCCTGCCATTCAATGCAAGTCTGTGATCATACACACACACAAATATAGTCAGTAAGTCACACATACACACACTTATACAGTCAGTCAGTCACATATACATACACATGAATGAGTGTGAGTCAGTCAGTCAAAATTCTGACTTATAGACTGCATTCGTTTTTTTTAGTTTTTTTTAAATCTTAAGCATTTTTTTAAAATTGAATTAATGGGTCCCCCCTCCCTGCTGCTATACCTCACTGCAAGGAAGGGGGAATTTTCAGTCCATGTTGGTCTGTGCCTTTTACAAAGGCACAGAAATTCGTTGCTTCCAGTCCTGCTCTCAGGCACTACAACGTGGTGCGCGAGGGGGCGGGGAAGGAAGTGTGTGCATCCGGTGCACACAATCTGCTCCCATTGCGCGCCGTAGCATTAAAGTTTAAAAAAAAAAAAAAAGATCCCAGCGTCTCACGATACCCGCACGTCAGGTCTGAAGTCCTAGTCGCTATGGCGACCTGGTGCCCGGGGTTTGTCGAGCCCTGCTTTAATGCATAGTTTTTGTGAGCAGAACATCAGAGGGCTCCTGAGATCATGACCCTGCTGATAAACAAGCACATTAATGCAAGTACACAACCCCAGAACTAACCATGTAGTGTACACATAGTAGACAGCTACCTACTGAAAAGCTACAATAAACATATAATACCGAGGACTTAACATGTAAATGATGTCTCCCCCTTGGTCACGTCTTCACACTTCCCATTAGCCATGCTTATTGTGCAGTTACCCCTAACTGAACCATCCCTGTAGATGTAACTAAAGCTGCTATAACTAAAGCTGCTATAAATACTATACCCCTCAACTCATATACAAATGCAATAAAATAAAAGCTGATGATGAAGAGCTATAGCAGTAATGTCATGTCAGCCCTATGCTGGCATCACATCACTGGATATCCATCTCCAGCAACAACTTTTTTAATAACTTAACTGAGTTTTAGGAGCCAGCAAAAAAATCTAGGAGCCAGACAATGGCACATACAATCATACGCAGACACACACACAGAGGCATACAGTCAGACACACACACAGTCAGATGCATGCACACACACACAGACATACATTCAGATGCAGGAACACACATGCATACAGTCCACTTGTTAATATATAGTCAGACACACACACACACACAGAAATACAGTCAGACACACACACAAACATACAGTCCACTTGTTAATATGTCCGTCTGTACCCTCCCTTCTGCTATGTCTTATTGCAGGGAAGGGTGGTTTCCGTTTCAGCCCGGTAGCACAGAGCAGCTCACCTTCCAGCCCTGCTGAGCACGCCCAGTGCTCGGCATTATATTGTGGTGCATGAGGGGCGGAGCAGGCAGTCTGTGCCGCCGGTGCACACACACTGCTGCCTTGCGCACCACTGGAATAAGGGGGAGGGGGGGGGACTATCACAATGGAGAGGGTGCCATACCCTCATGTACCATGTAGTGATAATCGATTTCACTTCCAAAATGTAGATGCCAACATTGTTGTATAATGCAACATGTAACACTGCAGAAATAAAAGGGTACCATTACCTGTGAAAGTGTGTGAGGTGTTGGTGTTCCTGAAAAACAAAACAGACACAAATAAGTACATTTAAATCAATAGTTTTTATGTATTTAAATTTTTATTTCAAATGATATGTTATGATAAATTGTAGTACATTTTTGTTGTCTTTGTAACTTTTAATTATTTTGTTTTAAAATAAACAACAGGATTTATCCTACAATAAGTTATGTTTTCAAGTTAATTACTTTAAAACTGAAAAAAAAAATCAGTGCAGAAGTACTTTTAACATTACAGTTGTAATATGCATAATTTTGGAGTGGCCCTTTAAATTCAGGGTGGTTTACAACAGCATAGAGTTCCTTTACTTGATGAGACTTCAATTGTATAATTTAGAAACCTCCGATGATATCAAGTTTCACTGAGCTGATTTGTTATGACCAACTGTTCAATATGTTCTTTTTGGGAAGGTTTAAAATGCAGAAAAATAAGGACCTATTTGGTGAAGGCTTATGCTATGTAAATCCAAAATTTATAGCTGTCAGAAACTATTTAAATGTTCATGTTTTGAAACTGTTAAAATAAATTTGCATTAAAGACATTTTATGAAGCAGAGCAAATAAAAAATATGATGAAAATTTCCCTGGCCCCTGTGCTCAGCCAGATATCATTAAAATCTGGCATGTTTTTGAAGAGTACTGCCCTTGGGAAAAAAAATATATCACACGACCACCATATTTGCTACCTTTATTTTCATAACCCCTCTTCCTAAATACAAAAAATGCACTACGCTAATCCTCTGCAATGCTATTGGCTAAAAATAAATACTCCACATATATAAAAATAGTAACTCGAATAATGTATTCAGGTTTTATAGTACAGCTTTGTGATTGACTTGGTATATGAAAAGGCTTCAAGGCTTTATGGCCCATTAAGCAGATATTTACATAGTGCCTTTATTAGCCCTAACAGCATGTTGGCTTAATGTTGCACAGTGACAAGCAAAAAGAGTAATTAGTGTAAATATTTGATGCCTTTTGATGAGAAACACTGGTTGTGTTATAGCATGCGATCGTTCCTGCATTCCTTGTTGCTTGGTCACCACAGTCACAGAGGAAGCATCATAGTAGCTGAGCCGAGTACATAACATTGCTCCTCCTTTCTAATTTCTTATTGGCTTGCATGGCAGGGCAAAGAGTTGTTGCTATGGGTATAAGATAGGGTTTGGGAGGGGTGAGAGTGAGAAGCTGGTATTTGATGACTTGGTTAATTTGTATAACTGGAAGCTGCTCACATGTGTGAGGCCTGCTGGGATTATTATCTGATACTGTATAAGTGTGTGCTGACAGTTAATGTGAATAATGCATGCTTGTTTCAATAGATGCTGAGATGCATTATTAGGATTACCATATCCTGGTGACTAGAATAGCGCACACACATCAGTACCCCTTGCCATTGCACCCTAAAAACCTGATTGCACCCATATAACTTGCTACAGCAGGGCTTGACAAACCCCGGGCGCCAGGTCACCATGGCGACCAGGAAATTAGACCTGGCTGGCTGTGTGTGTAGGGTTGCCACCTGGCCGGTATTTTACTGGCAGGCCGGTAAAAAATTGGAATCAGTCTATGGAAACTAAATGAAATTTGTTAAACCCTACTCACAGGACTTTCCCCAGCACCCACATTGCACTCACAGGATTTGTAGTACCCACATAGCACCTACTAGTCTTGCCAGATCACCAAGATTGCACACATAGGACTTGCCCCAGCACCCATTGCACTCATAGGACTAGGCCCTGCACCCATTGCACTCATAGGACATACCCCTGCACCGATTGCACTCATAGGACTTAGCCACAGCACCCATTGCACTCACAAGTCTTGCCCAAGCACTTATTGCACTTACAGGACTTTGCCCCAACACCCATTGCACTCACAGCACTTTTCCCAGCACCCATTGCACTCATGATTTGTCCCAGCACCAATTACACTCTTTTTCCTCCACCTCCCCTTGTGTTACTCTCGTGGTGACTCTGGAAGCCTGGTGCACCCCCAGGTGCGTGATCCACCTCGCCGCCCAGAAGTGTATAGCTTTCCAGTGGAAGTGGTAGAGTTAAAAACAGTGAAGGAGTTCAAGCACAATAAGCTATAATTTATACAATTTCACTGGACAACATATATAATTGCATAAATGATAGCTTAAGACAGATTGTCAGAGAGATTCAGTTCCATGTAAGTAAGCTATACAGATAGGTTTCACCATGTTTGAAGTACTTTGGCGTAGTGGTGGGCTAAGCAGATTATGGTAGGTAAGCTAGGTACTTTTAAAATAGCTTCAAATATTTAAAAATGTATACAATTATGTTTAGATAATATGTTGTATAGTTGCACACTGAATTTATGTATTGCATTGTTTGAATTTTGGTCACTCCAGTGGTGCGCTATATAACAGATGCCGGTTATGGGGTGCTGTCCAAATTCTAGTTTTTTGGAGGTAAAAAGTAGAACCTATGGGTTTTTCATGATAGGGGCTGCACATAAATCCCTGAGAGCCACATGCGGTCCATGGGCTGCTGGTGGGACATCAAGTCTCTATAGTATATTCAGAATCCCCTTTTGCAAACAACTGCCTCTACATGTGGAGCATGTGTTGAACTTAATTTCTCTGTATCCACCCTGGCATTTTACTAGAAAAAACAATATCAATATGTTAATGTTTTTATTTAAAATAACGATGAACGCCCACACCCTGAAAGTCAGCATCTATTCACTGTGGATCAAGCTGGCCCAAAAATATTGCTGTTACTTATAAGTACAATTATCTATGGTTATTACCTACATGGATTATTATGAATAATAATATCACACAAGACACACGTCACCTAAATTCAACTAAGAAATAAACTTGTGATTTTTGGAACTAAGCTTTTGAGTCAAGGCCATATTTAACTACCGTATTTGCTCGATTATAAGACAAGGTTTTTTTCAGAAAACAAATTCTGAAAAATACCCCTCGTCTTATAATCGAGGTTGTTTTATAATCTGACCTCAAATTGAGGTCAGACTATAAGACTGGAATCCAGGTCCCCCGCAGAGCTGCAGGGGACCTGGATCCCCCTTTCTAACAGCAGGGGAATGTCTGCGCGATGAGCGCACACTCCCCCTGCTGCCGCCCGGCACGACCGCCGGGACTTCCGGCTTCGTCATAAAAAGTCCCGGTGGTCGTGCTCATCGCGCAGACATCCTCCGCTGCCCCGCTAGTCACCAGGGAGAATCGGGCAGCCGGGGGATGTCTGCACGATACGTGCAGACATCCTCCATGCTGCCCGACACTTCCGTCTATTATGACGGACCAGCTGTCAGACATTCCCGTCTGCCCCCACTAGCCACCAGGGACCAATAAACAGGTGAGGGGGAGGGGGGGCAGAGAAACGAGGGGGAGGGGGGTAGAAAGACAGGGGGGGGGACAGAGGGGGGGAGAGCAACAAGGGGAGGGAGGGGGGAAGAGACAGAGACATGGGGAGGGAGGGGGCAGAGAGAAACAAGGGGGGAAGAGACAGAGAGAAACAAGGGGGGAAGAGAGAGACAAGGGGAGCGATGGGGGAGACAAAGGGTGGGGAGAGAGAGACAACACTAAGGGGGGGGAGAGAGAGAAAGCTGGGGGCAAGGGAAAGAGAGAGGCAGCATTGGCACGTAAAAGGGAATAAAAACAAGAAATGCATTTTTTGATATAATTTTTTATTAAAAAAGCAATTTACATGTGAATATATACAAGTTGGACTTTTTTCCTATAGGGTAGTCTTATATTCAGGCTTTTAGTTTTTTTCCTAATGGAATACTTAAAGTTTGGGGGGTCGTCTTATAATCAGGGTCGTCTTATAATCGAGCAAATACGGTAATTGGGGCCTTGACTCGGGTTTAATTGGAGGATGGCAGGACTGACTAGATTGGGCAGACTAGATGGGGCGAATGGATCTTATCTGCCAATACATTCTATGTTTCTGCTTAGGCAATACTGAATGTTCCAAAGGATGCTACTACACATCACTGTTTAGTAAGCAGACCCTAGCACAGTATGTTCTGAAGGATAGTGCGTGGGAGAAAGGCCTTCTCTGGACCTCCAAGGCTAGAGAGAATAACAAATTATAGGAAGGCTGAAAGGAGAAGGATTAGGCCTCATTCATTGCAGACAGCAGTCAAGCTTTTATCACTGGTATGTCACCTGTGGGTAGAGTAAAGACAGGAAAAGGTAAGAGTTGTTCAAATAATAATTAAAAAGAAACAAACATTAATGCTCTGCTCACATGTGGCACACCTAAGACTGGAACATCATACATATTGTCATGTGTATTACTAAAATGTGAGTTGCAGGCAAGATGAGGTAAGATGAACATTTCATCTAACCAGTTTCGCTATACATTGAGCATGGACAAGCCTGGTGAGTTTACATAGCGTGGGAAACTAAACAGGTTTGTCCCTGCTCAATGTATAGCTAAATTTGGAGAGATGAAATGTTCATCTGACCTTAGTATCCCTCACAATTTTTATTCTTGATCTCAAATTATGAGCTGCTTGCACTACTCGGCATCTTCCATTTGCGAAGGGAAGCAAGCATGATGTGTTGTTCAAGTTTCCCTTGCCGACCACTACAACTGCCTACCTCAATGTTTCACGTTACTTTCTTCTTAAAAATATTTTGGAAACTCCTGTCTGCCTTGAAAATCTGTCTTGTTGCTGTACTTAATCTTGCTATGGTGTATGACTTGTTAGCTGAGTTTGGCTGTTCCTAAGCCAAATTTATTCTTCCTCTTTCTGTTTCAGTTAATAATTGTTTTTTAACCTACATATTAAATTAATGATCATTATCATCTGTTTGCAGTGGCGTCCCGTGGGGGGTGCGGACCCCAGCGGGGGTAACACCCTTGCTGCCAGCATCCCCACGCAGCGCTGCACAACTCTTTTTTTTTCTTCTGGCAGCCGCAACCACTGGATTCGGCTGCCGGAAAAAAAAGTTTTTAAAAAAATCACTGAGACCGGATTTGACGTTGTCTCATCCGGTGACCGTGTTTCCCTCCTCCGTGCAGGAAGGAAGACTGCACAGAGGAGACATCCAGGGACACGGAGCAGCAGCCAGGCGGTAAGTACTGGGGAAGGAGGGTGGAATAATGAGCATAGTAACTTTAGCATACTAATGCGAAAATTGGCTGTGGCATCTAAATGGCACAATATTACTGGCATCTTAATGGCACAATATTACTGGCATCTCAATGCCACAATATTACTGGCATCTCAATGCCACAATATTACTGGCATCTGAATAGTGCAATAATACTGGCATCTGAATGGCACAATAATTATGGCATCTTAATGGCACAATATTACTGTCATCTTAATGGCACAATATTACTGTCATCTGAATGGCACAATAATTATGGCATCTTAATGGCACAATATTACTGGCATCTTAATGGTGCAATAATACTGGCATCTTAATGGTACAATATTACTGGCATCTTAATGGTGCAATAATACTGGCATCTTAATGGTACAATATTACTGGCATCTTAATGGTGCAACAATACTGGCATCTTAATGGCACAATAATTATGGCATCTTAATGGCACAATATTACTGGCATCACAATGGTGCAATAATACTGACATCTTAATGGCGCAATAATACTGGCATCTTAATGGCACAATATTACTGATATCTTTATGGTGCAATAATACAGACATCTTAATGGCACAATATTACTGCCATCTTAATGGTGCAATAATACTGACATCTTAATGGCGCAATAATACTGGCATCTTAATGGCACAATAATTATGGCATCTTAATGGCACAATATTACTGGCATCTTAATGGCGCAAAAATACTGGCATCTGAATAGCACAATATTACTGGCAACGGAATGGCACAATATTACTGGCATATTAGGCAAATTGTCTGGCTTATTAACTGCAAAATAATACTGGCAAAGTATTATTGCGTGTGACATAATTTGTGGGGCTCCTGTATGTGGCATATTTAATGGGCCATCTGACTGACATTACTAAGGAATCTGTTTGGCATGGTATTGGAGGAAATCCAGTGGGGTGACAGCATGAGTTACCGCACCGGGTGACACCAACCCTAGTGACGCCTCTGCCTGTTTGGTCTAAATATTTAATCATATACCTGATTATATGCCTACTAAAAGTGAAAAGTGGAGCATAAAATGTCAGGAAGTGGGTTTAATTAATGGGAGGTCAGGGTCACTAAATGCAATGGAGAGAATAGAGTGAATAAAATAATAATAAGACAACATGAAAGGATGTGATGGAAACAGAACCAATATGAAATTGCATATATCTATGTAGGATGCCCAGTCCCTTGCAGGAGCCTGCTTGACATGCCAGTCAGTATGGCAACTGTGAAGAAGGCCTTATCCTGGGAAGAGGCTGGATTTCCCATTGAGGCCCCAATATGCATTTTTGCCTGCCAGTCAGCATTAGTATTATAACATTGCTGGCAGCAGTGCATGCAGAAATTACAGTATTATCTATGACAAACCAACAGACCAGGACTAGTTTATAATATCAAAAGATGAACATATCCAATAATCATGCAATGTCAATGCTTCTATGTCATGGCATCTGTGGCTGCATCACTTTTTCAGCACAAATATTTTAAATCTGGTAGTAGCCTGGCATCATGAATCTTACAAAGGTTACATTTATATGTGTTAAATGTTTTCAGCAATGTGCAGTCTCATCATTGTTCAATCAATTATACCCAATACAATACCGAACTGGCAGACACATATCAAAGGTGGCCAGTGAATTGTATTTCTCTAAAGCAAGCTCTTCAGGCAGTGCAATAAAATGTACCATGTCATTAAAGATTGCATGTGTCTGCATGTAAAACTTTGGCTACCAAATGTGGCTGTTTTCTAAACGAAATTCCGCCTATTTCGTGTCAGCTTTTGGCCACATTCGGGACAGAGATTTCCCTTACTCCTAGAGGACTGCTTCTTAAAGGAATGCATTTCCACAATCACCCCCCCCCCCCCCCCCCCCCCCCAAAAATGGCCTAAAACCAGTGGAAATTTATGAATTTCAGCAGTTCAATTCTCCAGATTTTAGCAATTAGAATAATTAAAGTACACATTTTAAACATAAAAATATGTATATACCATTATAATATATTAATGTTACATATTATAATAGTATATTTACATTTAATAAGCATTTCAATTTAAAAAAAATATTTTATATTCATTTACTTATTTTTATTTATTTAATTATTGTTTCCTTTTTTAGTTACATTTCGGACAATTTTGGGAGGACTTCTGTTGTTTTGGCTATAGCCAAAGTTCTCCCTAAATAAACCAAAGTCCTCCCCATAGATGTCTATGGGAAGGTCCGAGAATATAATTTTGGCAGCAACGGAGGATGGGGCCAATTTCCATGCTGAATCAGGATTACTTCATTGGTCTGAGTAGGCCCAATTTGAGGCCTACTAAGATCAACTTAGTGATCCAGTTGGGTCCAAAACTCGGAGCACTGGTTTTCTAAAAAAGAAAAATCGTAGCTACTTAAGTTGATCCTAGAGTCTCAGAAAAGTTACACAAGATGTTAGTGCTGGAGCAGAAGAGAGAACACTGAACATTCTGAAGATTCATAGAAAAGCTGTCTGTTACAGTACATTGTACCAGAGCAAAAGGTAAGTCTTAAGTCCTTTAACATGGTGATGTTTTATTTTTAATGTTTAGTTAATGATTTTTAAAAACATTAAATATACCCATTGATGTTAAAGCTAAATTGAGACTTCCATAAATGCTTGTACTTAGTTACAGTAGAGTACGATTCTACTTAATAGAATAAGTGCCTAGCAAAGCTAGTTAACATATGTGCTAATTACCAATCAGATTAGTAGAAGCACTTATGTTATTTGGGAATACATCACATTTATGTGTATACCACGTGACATAACACAAATAGCAGAGACATTCACCCCGTGCTTTGAGGGTGCAGATCTCAGTGGCAAAAAAATATGAGGGAAATATATGAAAATCAAAACTGACTGTGTTGGGTACAAATTACCGTATTTGCTCGATTATAAGACGAGGTTTTTTTCAGAAATTTTTTCTGAAAATTTCCCCTCGTCTTATAATCGAGGTCTTCTTATAATCTGACCTCAAATTGAGGTCAGATTATAAGACATGGATCCAGGTCCCCAGCAGAGCTGCAGGGCACCTGGATCCCCCTCTCTAGCAGCAGGGGATGTCTGCGCGATGAGCGCAGACTCCCCTGCTTCCGCCCGGCACGACCGCCGGGGCTTCTATGAAGAAGCCGGGAACTTCCGCTTTCGTCACAGAAGTCCCGGCGAGCGTGCCGGGCGGCAGCAGGGGAGTCTGAGCTCGTCGCGCAGACATCCTCTGCTGCCCCACTAGGCACCAGGGAGAATCGGGCAGCTGGGGGATGTCTGCACGATACGTGCAGACATCCTCCATGCTGCCCGACACCTCCGTCTATTATGACGGACCAGCTGTCCGTCATAATAGACGGAGGTGTCGGGCAGCATGGAGGATGTCTGCACGTATCGTGCAGACATCCCCCGTCTGCCCCCACTAGCCACCAGGGTTTCTATTTACATGTTAGGGGGAGGGAGGGGGCAGGGAGACAGGGGGACGGAGGGGGCAGGGAGACAGGGGGAGGGAGGGGGCAGAGAGACAGGGGGAGGGATGGGGGGCAGAGAGATGGGGGGCAGAACAACAAGAGGAGAGAGGGGGGAAGAGACAGAGCAACAAGGGGAGGGGGGAAGAGACAGAGCAACAAGGGGGGGGGACAGAGCAACAAGGGGAGGGGGCAGAGAGAAACAAGGGGGGCAGAGAGAAACAAGGGGGGGAGTCAAAGGGAGGGGGAGAGAGACAAAGCTGGGGGCAAAGGAAAGAGAGAGGCAGCATTGGCACATAAAAAGGAAATAAAAACAAGAAATGCATTTTTTTATATAATTTTTTTTATTAAAAAAGTAATTTACATGTGAATATATACAAATTTAACTTTTTTCCTATAGGGTAGTCTTATATTCAGGCTTTTAGTTTTTTTCCTAAAGGAATATCCAAAGTTTGGGGGGTCGTCTTATAATCAGGGTCGTCTTATAATCGAACAAATACGGTATAACATTTCTATAGTCATTTCTAAGTCTGTGGCATTAAATATATATGCTCTATCTAGAAATCTGTATAATGATGATTTAACAATCTATTCTAGTTACTCACTTGTAAAGGCTTTTCCAAAACTATAAATGTATATTATGCATAGACCTCTACTTCATAAGAGACACCTTGGGCTACATCATTACTTCCTTGTGTTGACCTTAGCTGGTTCCTACACCTCTTTGCATGCCGGGGTTTTTTTTAATGTCGGGTTTGCAACCCACAGTATTGCCTGCTGGTAGTTCTGCCCTTATTTCTGCCTAATATACTTTTCAAAATGGGCCCGTATAGAGAGGCTTTGGGATGGCCAATGAGTAATTCTCTGGTGACTATTGTGACGTTCTGATTAAACTACAGCTTTTTGTTACTTTCATTATTGTGGCCAGTAGATACTAATATGTGTGAAAGCTGAGAGTGGTCTAAACTAAATCAATATATCATTGAAAAGGTCATCAAGTTACAATTTTATGAATCCCGCTCTCTATGTTGGCCAAAAATTATTTAAAATAATGTTCACATTACAGTTGGTCCTCAGTGGTTTTTGTGATGTCTCTCTCTGGGTTACAAACCCTATAGGTAACCCTATAGATATTACCTCATGGATTTAGTAATGTCTGGCCCACTAACCTAAAATAACCTACACATTAATAAGTTGGACAAAACTGGTGAATGTGTTATTTGATGTAGTTTGTCTGATAAGAAAAAATGTTGTAGACCCCAATGTGATTTTGTATATGTAAAAAACTGAAAAATATCTGCAAACAGGAATAGCCAAGTAGTGGCTCGAGTGGTTTGGTGGCTAAACTATGTAAATATCTAGAACACTGGTTCCCTAACCAGTACTCAGGACCCATCCAGCATTCAAGGACTGAGGCATTACCCAGTTCTCTCTAAGGCATTTAAAAAACACCTTAGACACAACTGGGCAATCCCTAAATCCTGGACTGTTGGATGGGCCTTGAAGACTGGTTTGGGAGCCACTGATCTAGAATCGAAATGTAACAGGTTATTTTTCAATTCTATCTCCTTCAATTCAAAACTGATAACAGTAGGCTATATTAACATGAGCTGCCAAGTAAACTGCAAACAAATCGTTCCGTTTGAAAGATATGCAAGTCGGGACATTTTTACAAGTTGTCAATTAGTGCTGGAATTTGGCAGTTTACGTGCCAGTTCTTCACTGTTCACTAGTAAGCGTAAATACCTTATAAAAGAGACTTCATAACTGCTGGTTCCCGCTACCCTTTTAAAATGAATAGGGTTACAAGTGTTCCCCTTTTTACTCCTACGAAATTAGGTATGTTAAGTAAGGACATCTCATTAAGCAGTTATCCTTGTCAGAACAAAGGCACAGACGTATCTGGGTATGACACTGTTTGGTAACTGAGTGGGAGCTCGCCAATTACTGTAGCACCTTGTTAGCAGCTTATTATTTCCATGTCATTGCTAAAGGAAAATATAGGTGGGCAGACTGGATATATATGGCTATTCTTCTCTTTCATTAATTGCCATCAGAGGAGTGATGGTGTATCAGAATGAATGGACATGATTGTCATGGCCCTTTAAGTGTCCTAGTACATGTCCCAGTGTTCTGCCCTTTCCTCAGAGATTGTGGAAGTTCCCAGAAAGTGCAATCGAATGAGCTGCACATGCAAATCAGTAATTTGAGCTCTCAGGAAAAAAATACACACTAGCAGACACCATGCTTACTTAGCTGATTAGAGTGGGACTCTGTGAGCCTAGAATATTGCACCTTTTCACAATATTCTAATTTACTGAGATTGTGGATTGTGGATTTTGGGTTTTCATGAGCTGTAAGCCATAATCATTGCACTTATGACAAATCACGGCTTGAACTATCTTGCTTTGCATGTAATGCGTCTATCTCATATATTAGTTTCCCCTTTTACGTTGCATTACTGAAATAAATGAACTTTTGCACGATATTCCAATTTTTCGAGTATCACCTGTATACCGGAGCATGGTTTTATGTAATATTATTTATATACCGTAATGCTTTGTGATGGATTCCACATTGACGATTACAGTGACTGAGCATAGAAGGGGATTGTGATATTTTTTTAGTGGCTTGAATATTTCTAAAAATAATTATTTCATTTAACAATATCCGGACATATTGCATTGACTGGATCTATCAGGAATATATCAAATAAAGTGTTTTGTGATCCAGATAACAGCTGTCTGGGATGGTCGGTGGGAAATAACATACCGTATTTTCCGGCGTATAAGACGACTTTTTAACCCCTGAAAATCTTCTCAAAAGTTGGGGGGTCGTCTTATACGCCGGGATTTATAATATAAACTGGGATTTACTCACCTATTTTCTGCTCTGTCTCCGCTCGCGCTGTTAAGCCGGTCCGTGGCTGTGAGGGAAGCATTGTGAGCTCCCCTCAGGCCGCGCGGCTTCAATAAAGTCTGTTTAAACTTTTTTTTTAAACAAAACTTTATTGACCGCGCGGCTGGAGGGGAGCTCACAACGCTTCCCTCACAGCCACGGACCGGCTTAACAGCGGGAGGCAGAGCAGAAAATCGGTAAGTACTGGGGATTGGGGAAAGGGGGAGGAGGGTGGAAAACTCTATATTTTAACCTAAAAGGTTAAAATATAGATGCGATTTTTCTGGCTTATAAGATGACTTAGTTGGGGGGTCGTCTTATACGCCCAGTCCTCTTATACGCCGGAAAATACAGTATTTTTATTATTCATTGTTATATTGAGCAGTGTACAGACATTGATCTTGAAACAGGGAACCCAGGCATGGGTTTGGCGGAAGTCCATTTGTGCTACAGTTTCTAAAAATGTTCAGATAGCCATTGCTGTAGCCAAATAATAAAGTCTATTATCATTCTCAGCCAGCTGGTGAAATCTGGGTGTTGGGGGCAATCTAGGTCCAGTGACCAGACCTGTAGGTGCAATCTAGGTTCTGTAACAAGACCTCTAGGTGCTGTGGCAAGACTTTTTGGTTTTATCTATGTGCTCTGGCAAGACCTATGGGTGCAGTCTGGTTACTGGGTCAAGCTGGGTGCTCGAGCAAGACCCTTGGATACAGTCTGGGTGCATTCTATGTGATCTGACAATACCTGTGGGTGTAATCTAGGTGTTCTTGCATGACCTGGGTGCAATAAAGGTTCTCTGACAAGACTTGTGGGTGCAATCTAAGTGCTGTGGAAGACCTGTGGTTGCAATGTGGGTTCTCTGGCAAGATTATTGGGTGCAATCTGGATACTGTGTACAATCAAGGTTCTCTGGCAAGACCTGTGGGTGCTATGGCAAAACCTTTGGGTACAATCTGTTTGCTGGAAGTGATGTAGATGCTCTGGAAAAACATTTGGGGGCAAGCTGGCTGCTGTGGCAAGTTATGTGGCTGCAGGCAACAGCAAAAACAATGGTGATGTACTATAGGTCTGGGATAATGATTTTCCTTAAACTAGGCCCTGGTTGGTGGGAATTTAGTGATATAATCTATACCATAATAATGAAGCGGGGCTATGTTATGCTAATTATGTGAATTGCACAGAGTGGATGGAGCTTTACGATAGTGGTAGTGTGGTAAATTTTCAGGTAAGTCATTGATAGCTGGGCTGCAAAGTGACCCATGTGAATGACTATGCATGTCATTCACATCAATAATTGACTCTACACAAAAGGCTTTGATACATATATATAAATATATTTCTTTATCTCCAACTGAGCAGTTTTATCATACAGCTTTTCTTCTTTTTTTGCCTTTAGGGGGAGTTGTTGAGTCCATGCCGCTGTGATGGTTCAGTGCGCTGCACACACCAGCCCTGCCTAATACGATGGATCAGTGAGAGGGGATCCTGGAGCTGCGAGCTGTGTTATTTTAAATACCATGTCCTAGCTATCAGCACTAAAAACCCCCTCCAGGTAAGTGCATCGTGCTCAGTGCCAATGGTGGCACCAGTTTCTGTAACTCATATAAAAGCCTTTGTTTCAGATATAAACAGTCTTATGTCCAGTGGAAGCTAAAGCCCAAATCCAGTACCTGTGAGCTGCAAGTAAACCCAGGGTGTGTTACTAATTGACTCTGCATTTTAGATTGTTTTTGGAGATCTGTGACAAATGTAGATGCATATCAGAAGGGGTCAGCTGGCTGTGTTTGGCCAGGTGGCAATACAACTTAGTGGCCTGTCTGTAAAGTCAGTTGGAGAGGGGCCCCGGAGGGGGCAACAAATAGCCCACTGTCTCCCTTACCAGATATCCCTGCTTATTGACCATATTTAGTTAATTTTACTATATGTACCACTTGTTTTACTACAATATCTAACCATAGATTTTAGTACAAAATTGAAATATTAAATCTAGCAACAGAACTTTAAAAAAGTAATTTAATTACCCAACAATATATTATGAGGACTTGGCTTGCTATAAAGGGCATAGTACATATGGACGTATTTGTTTATTTACTAACCAGTGTAATATGGTGCATTAACATTCAAGCTGCAAAGCTGGAAAAATACATAAGGGTCTACTCAGTAAAGATAGAATTGTATGGAACTGTGATGGGAATTTGAAACTGTAGACGAAATGCTACCGAATGGGAGATTTTTTTCAACTCAACCATGGAGTAAATCTGACGTGTATCTTAATAGATACATGTAGATTTATTCTCTGCTGTGTCTCACATCTGAGACACATCAGAGCCAGCCAAATACCTCCCAGCCCTCCGTTATACACCCCCTATAATAAATGGGGCTGAAAATGCCCAGTCCTTTGGATTCTTTTGTTTTTTGGATTTTGCTGTTCAAACCTTCGACACCTTAACTCCACCTCCGCCCACCGAATCCTGACTGTGGCCAATATATGTCACGAAATCTGCAGAAATTGCCCTGATCTGGCCCAATTTTGGACCAGATAGGGGCATACTCAGTAGACACATTAGGTTCTGTTGAATGAAAAGAGCCAGAGGGAGTACAATATGTTTTAACATTTTAGATAGATCATTGCCATGCAAACCTAAACTATTAATTGCATTCTGGATATTGCAACAGGAACAAAAATAAATATATATGTTTTTAATAAAATCACTTCTGTCGAGACTTCTATGATGCAGCCGGGACCTTCCGGCTTCATTATAAAAGTCCCGGTAGAAGTGCCGGGCAACAGCGGAGAATGTCTGCGTGTATCGTGCAGACATCCTCCAGCTGCCCCCACTACCCACCAGGTGATTTGGGCAGCCAGGAGATGTCTGATCCTCCATGCTGCCCGACACTTCCGTTTATTATGACGGACAGCATGTCGTGGGCACCATATTGACGGAACAGCATGCTCTGTCAATATGGCTATGCCCTCTTGTGGTCTGAACTTCGGAAGTGAAAGTAAATTCACTTCCATCGCTCTGAATTTGCTGCTTGACTGCCCCTAAAGGCAGTAACCAACATAGCAATGTAAAAAAAAAAAGATTTATTTAGCTTAAAACTGGTAATATAGTTAAATTAGCCTATAGGGTTAAAATTAAATAATTTTTTGCATAAGAGATAGGGTTAAAATTAAATTAAAATTAAAATATATTAAGGGATAGCAGAAGGGTTAGAGTTGGGGTTAAATTTAGTGTTAGGGTTAAATTTAGGGTACGTGTTCTGGTCAAAAGATCAATATAGGAAAAAAACAAAAAACACTATTTTTGGTTTTTGCCCCATAACTCGCAAAAAAATACCGAAAAATATGGAAACATGCATATTTCTGAACTCGGGACCACATTTAAAATTATTTAGACGGGGTCTTTTTTAATGATTGTATTTGTGTAAATTATATTTTAGGTCAAAGTTAGAAAAAGTGTTTTTTTTTTTTTCATCATATTTTATAATTTTTTTGTAGTAAATTATAAGATATGATGAACATCATTGTATCTAATGAAAGCCCTTCTTATGATGATAAAAACAACATATAATTTGTGTGGGTACAGTGTGTGAGAAAGAAGAAAATTACAGCTAAACACAAACAGCCCAGAAATGTCAAAACAGCCATTGTCATTAAGGGAAAGTCAAGGTGAAAATGTCTTGTCACTAAGGGGTTAAAGGAAAACTAAACTTTATTTTTCACTTGTGCTTCAAATATAGAAGCACAAGGGAAGTATTAGTTGTCCTTAGTGTGAGGATAAACTGGCATGTACTTTTGACAGTACATGCCAGTTTATCCTCTGACTGAGTAAAAACAATAAAATAAATGATGTTACATAGAGACCCCTGCCCCCTGCAGACCCCGATCCAACGAGCAGGGAGAGCCCCCACATTGATTGGCTGTGGGCGTGCTAACATTGTAGCAGCATCCAGACCAGTTGTGTCTCAGCTGTGAGACACAGCCAAAGTAAACCTGCGTTTATCTATTACAGTGGCATCCAACATGCAGGCCTCGGGCCAAATGTGGCTCGCTGGTCATGGAGGTGCGCAGCCTGTTAAAAAAAAAAAAAGAAGAAGCAATGTGTGTGTGTAAGTATCTCTGTGGGTCTGTCTGTGTGTGAAAGTGTGACTCATTGTGTGCAAGTGGGAGACCATAGGTATGTGTATTTGTGCATGGGGGTGTGTGTGTGTGTGTATGTACATGCGTAAGTGGGAGTCTGTGTGTTTGTGTGACTGTTTATTTGTATATTTGTGACTGTGTATTAAATGTGAGCTTTATTGCTGTTCAGTCTGTGATACACTCGCGCTGCACATGTACAGTGAGTTTTATTGCAGTCTCCATGAATCTGTGATACATATATATTTGTGTGTGTGTAATTTCCTCCGAATGAATAATGAATGTGGCCCACACATACATTCCTGGTGAAGTGCCCCTCTGCAGAAAAAACTTAAGACACCAATGATCTATTAAGATGCACATCTGGTTTTCTTAGTAGAAGACTATATTTAAGGAAGCAAGGGTTCAAATATTGAATTGTCCTTTAAGAGAAAATCCAATGCTTTTCCTGATTACATTGAGATGACTTAACTAAGCATCTCCGGTGTTAGGTAAATGGGATCAAAATCCCTCTATCGTTACACATACTGAGACACTCCTGCAATTACTAATTTTATCTGAATATGATTTATAGAGGATTGGTAAACCCAGACCCAGATATGAAATCAAAAAAGGGAGCGCACAGTACTCATGTAGACAAGCATATGTTATTGGGTTGCTGCTGGAATTGTTAAAGAATTGCACACAAGGGAATCAGCACACATCGATCATAATGTTTTATATGCAGTATCAGTGTATGCTGTTTGTATGGATACATTTCTTTCGACCTCTGCGTACACAGTAAACTGTGGCGTAGCTATAATTGATGATGTTAATGATGTACCTCTCTTCTGGTCCTGTGGAGTAGCTACTCAGATGTCCATCGAAATGGATACAGATAAAGACACAGCATGAAACCTGTCATAAGAGATACAAAGTAAAGCATAACAACTACAGAGGCAAAGATATGCTGTTACTGAATGGTATATAAACTGTGATTATACGGTAATTGGTGACTCAGTCATTCAAGGTGTTAAAACAAAAAAGTCTTTGAAATAGACTAATTACTGTAATTAAATATTCTTGAATATCCCCACAGCATGATTAAAGAGAGAGTTTATTTCTTGCTTGTTTCCCAGAAACAGTTACACACACCTTTTGTGAAGCCTTTTGACCTCTAGGTCCTGGTGTAAATGTACATTAAGAGAAATATATATTTTAAATGTGTCTCTGATGTTTCTTTTTCATGACATCACCTTGTGGCTTGATATGCAAATTACGCATATCCCAGTGTACATAGTTCATTTGCTTGTACCTGGGCCCCCGGAGTTGCTGTCCAACCACACCCTGGTTACCCAACCAGGGAGAAAAAAGAAGCTTACTTATTTATTTAAAATAAATAGGTATTTCTCCTAAAAATTCACCATTATGGGCACCATTATGAGGGGAGATGAGCACTTTGTGATTACATAAACATTTTTTTTTTAATTAAATGGCAGGAATCAAATAAAATATTTTATTTTCACAGGGGAGTCTAGTAACTAAAATATGAGAACAATCAGACTCACCCCCCCCCCCCCCCCCCACACACACAATGTTGCTAGCAGCCATGTTTAGATGAGTTCAACTTGACTTAATTTCATATTTGTTTCTCTGCTTAATACAGTTGTAAGAATGTTATCTCATAAGAGGTGGTGTATTTTGGTTTTGTGCTTCCCTCGGCAGATAAATTCGGACAACAATCCTCCACCCACATTGCACACCCAGGACATTTTTTTAAAGGGGCAGCATTTTTAGCCTCCCACCCAGGCAGACAAGGCAAGTACCGCCCTAGGCACTTGCCTTGTCTGCCTAACTCTAACTACAGTGCTGATTATAAAGCAGGGCTTGACAAATTTAATTTAATTTTAGGAGCTAGCAAAAAAATCTAGGAGCCAGAAAACAAAACATATAGACAATCATGCAAACATACACACAGCCATGTACACAAATACACACACAGATCCGTAAACTCAAATATAGAGAGACATCCACATAGAGAGACATTCTAACATAGAAAGAGACAGCCACTAACATAGACAGACAAAGACAGCTACTTATATAGACAGACTATTTAAAGACATAGAACTACTTACATACATACAGCAACTTCCATACAGAAACAACAACAGACAGAGACAGCTACTTACAGACAGATAGACAGCTACTTACAGACAGACACAGACACTAACATAGACAGAGACAGCCACTAATATAGAAGACAGAAAGAGACAGCTACTAAAATATACAGACACACAAACATAGACAGAGACACTAACAGATAGACACTAATAGAGAGAGTCACTGTGATGGGACGCAAGATCTATGATGTATCTTGCCCGTAGTAGGTTCCACTAGATTCCTCCTCAGGTCCCGGTCAGCATAAAGTCTCTCAAACGGGCTATAATCAGCCATGCTCAGTATTCGCTCAACATAACAGACGTAGCCAGTCTTGTTAGGTTAAACAAAATGAGCACACTTTATTTAGTAACACACATACAGTATTTATACATTACAAGATCAGATAAAAATAGATGGAACAATGACATTTAATCAGTTTAACTCAAACACAATAGAAAACATAATTTGAAATTTGGTGCCAGAATATCTGTCTGTTAAGGGCAGTCTGTTTAGCGGCCAGTGATTACAGCTCTTCTAGGAGCTTTTGGCATCTAACAAGGACAAGGTCCGTAGTCTCTAGGCAGGAGGCTGGCCCCCTGTGCCCACCAGGGGTAAGAGTCCGGTGGGTACTGTGACAGTCACTAACAGAGATAGAGACACTCGCTCACATGGACAGCCAGTCACAAGCCAGTCGTTTATTTATTTAAAGGGGAAAAAAGTGCGTCATTCCATGTTTCCCCTCCCACTGCTTTACCTCAGGGGAGGAAGTCACGTCCTTTGCAGCCTGGTCTGCTAGCCTGAGAGCATCTTTGCGTGCCATCCAGCTGAGTGGCGGTATGTCACTATAGAGCGATGCGCGAGGGGGTGGAACTGGCAGTCCGTGCAATGTCCCAGTGGTAAGGGGTGCAATGAAGATGATAATACCATAGGCCAGATCTGGCTGTAAGTATTTTATATTTTAAGCAATGCAAAATGTAAAAAATGCATTTTAAAGTACTTTGAAAGCACATTAATATGCAATAAAATTTGGAAGATGCATTTTGAGCAGAAGACAGTCTCTTTAAAAACAGTGCACAGAGCAGAGTATTTATGCAGGGGCAGAAGAGGTTTTCTAGCAAGACAAACTTACCTGCTTCTATGAAATAGGACATCAATGTACCTTGCTTTCCACAACGAGGGAATAATTACTTTTCATTTCAGCTTGTCTGTTACTGTGCAGTCTTATTTAAAAAAAAAAAAATACCATTGTATATTTGTAACCAATGTAAAAGGAACACTTCAACAGTATTCCATCGCCATGTGGCACTATATGCTAATAATTAACCATCGTCATGTGGCACTACATGCAAATAACTAACCATCGTCATATGGCACTATATGCAAAAAACTAACCTTAGCCATGTGGCACTATATGCAAAAAACTAACCATTGCCATGTGGCACTATAAGCCAGGGCTTGACAAATGTATCTGAGTTTTAGGAGCCAGCTAAAATATCTAGGAGCCAGACAACAGCACATAAACACACGCAGTCACAGACAGACACACACAGTCAGTCAGTCACATATATACACACACAGACACATCATCACATATACATACAGAATAAAGGATCATTTATTCTAATTTGGAGTACCAGGGTGAAAGTCCTCTCCATGCACCCTGCACTTCTGAGTGTGAAACCCGCTACACCTTGTTTTTCTACATATACATACACATCCAGTCAGTCACATACATACACACACACACACACATCCATACAGGCACATATATACACACACACACACACACACACACACACACATCCAGTCAGACACGTGTATACACACAAACACATCCAGTCAGACACATATATATATACACAAACACATCCAGTCAGACACATATATATATACACAAACACATCCAGGCAGACACATATATACACACAAACACATCCAGTCACACACATATATATATATACACAAACACATCCAGTCAGACACATATATATATATATATATACACAAACACATCCAGTCAGACACATATATATATACACAAACACATCCAGTCAGACACATATATATACACAAAAACATCCAGTCAGACACATATATATACACAAACACATCCAGACACATATATATACACAAACACATCCAGACACATATATACACACACACACACAAACACATCCAGTCAGACACATATATACACACACACAAACACATCCAGTCAGACACATATATACACAAACACATCCAGACAAATATATACACACACACACACACAAACACATCCAGTCAGACACATTTATACACACACAAACACATCCAGTCAGACACATTTATACACACACACACACACACACACACAAACACATCCAGTCAGACACATTTATACACACACACACACGACAGAAGGTTTTTTTTTTAAAGGGAAAAAAATAAAAAAAATGTTCACCTATCAATGTCCCCCCTCCCTGCTATAACACCACAATGGGGGGGGGGGGGGGGGCGCATTCCAGCCTCAATAAAAGGGGGGGGGGCGTTCCAGCCTAGTGACAGAGAGCAGCTTTCCTGCTGAGCTCCCCGATCAGCACTATATCGGTGCGTGTGGGGGCGGAGCAGGAAGTCTGTGCAGCCCGTGCACTCACTCTGCTCCCTCGCGCACCGCTGCTGGAGTAAAGACAAGGGCAAAAACGATCCTGTTGCCGAGGGCACCACGCGGGGCTCACGATATCCGGGCGCCAGGTCTGATTTCCTGGTCGCCGTGGCGACCTGGCGCCCGGGGTTTGTCGAGCCCTGCTATAAGCAAAAAACTAACCATTGAAATGTGGCACTATATGCAAATAACTAACCATAGCCATGTGACACTGTATGCAAATAACTAACCAGCGCCATGTGGCACTACATGCAAATAACTAACCATAGCCATGTGGCACTATATGCAAATAACTAACCAGCGCCATGTTGCACTATATGCAAATAACTAACCATAGCCATGTGGCACTATATGCAAATAACTAACCATCGCCATATTGCACTATATGCAAATAACTAACCATCGCCATGTGGCACTATAAGCAAATAACTAACCATAGCCATGTGGCACTGTATGCAAATAACTAACCAGCGCCATGTGGCATTATATGCAAATAACTAACCATCGCCATGTGGCACTATTTGCAAATAACTAACCATCGCCATGTGGCACTAAATGC
Organism: Pelodytes ibericus; assembly: GCA_036172795.1. Classification (NCBI taxonomy): domain Eukaryota; kingdom Metazoa; phylum Chordata; class Amphibia; order Anura; family Pelodytidae; genus Pelodytes; species Pelodytes ibericus. The sequence goes on from CM069857.1 coordinate 242,960,559, forward strand.
AAATAACTAACCAGCACCATGTGGCACTACATGCAAATAACTAACTATCGCCATGTGGCACTACATGCAAATAACTAATCAGTGCCATGTGGCACTATATGCAAATAACTAACCAGCACCATGTGGCACTACATGCAAATAACTAACCAGCGCCGTGTGGCACTGTATGCAAATAACTAACCAGCGCCGTGTGGCACTGTATGCAAATAACTAACCAGCGCCATGTGGCACTGTATGCAAATAACTAACCAGCGCCATGTGGCACTATATGCAAATAACTAACCATAGCCATGTGGCACTGTATGCAAATAACTAACCATCGCCATGTGGCACTATATGCAAATAACTAACCATCACCGTGTGGCACTATTTGCAAATAACTAACCATCGCCATGTGGCACTAAATGCAAATAACTAACCAGCACCATGTGGCACTACATGCAAATAACTAACTATCGCCATGTGGTACTACATGCAAATAACTAATCAATGCCATGTGGCACTATATGCAAATAACTAACCAGCGCCATGTCGCACTATATGCTAATAACTAACCATAGCCATGTGCCACTATATGCAAATAACTAACCAGCGCCATGTGCCACTATATACAAATAACTAACCATTGCAATATGGCACTGTATGCAAATAACAAACCATAGCCATGTGCCACTATATGCAAATAACTAACCATCACCATGTGGCACTATGTGCAGATAACTAACCATCGCCATGTGGCACTGTATGCAAATAACTAACCATTGCCATGTGGCACTACATGCAAATAACTAACCATAGCCATGTGGCACTATATGCAAATAACTAACCATTGCCATGTGGCAATACATGCAAATAACTAACAATAACTAATTGTCTTGATGAATGTCTAGAATGACATATAATAACTATATTTGCAGAATGATGTCTAATAACTATAGACATCATTCTGCAAATATTACTGTGATCCCACAGGGAGTGTTAAAGTATTTTGTTCTTTATATTTTGCTTATAATTCAATATCTATTTTTTTTAGAAAAGTAGCAATAGGTATCAAACGTAAATACCGTAATCATTCTCTAAAGTGATAAACTTTCACTATTACTTACAGTGTCATCACTTATAATACTTTTTCACTACTGCTCATTTGCTGAAATATTGGAGACCTCCAATCTCAATGCTTAAAATGTTAATTAATTAATAATGTAGAAATCTTTATGTCTGTATGTTTATTGATTTTTCTTTCAATATGCACCATCTTCTCCAGACATTGTTAGACTGATGATAGATACACTTTTTTATAGCACTTATCGCCTAGATCAACTTACTTATTGCCAACAAAAGTCATAGTACCTGAAGTACAGTTTGGTGCAGTGTAGAACACAAAGATGATCTATTTATTATATTACATTTTGTATTTTTTACTATGCATCTTCTGACAATTTTGTAGCTCAATATACAGATTTAGTTTTATTACACAGTTTTGTCCAAAATATTTACAATTTTATTCTACGTTTAAATGTCCTTTTATTTGCAACGCTGTTATTATTTTTCAAGCACCACTATTTCCATAGAACGAGGTTACAAAGAAGATGACATACATTTGAAGTATTTCGTGAAACATGATCTATAAATATATAACATTACAGACATAATACATTCATGGTGACACACAATACCCACAGAAGGGCTCCTGAGAATTTACGATTTACGGAAAGGTTCAACATGCTCTAAAACATGAGGTAAATGGACATACAAATTGGACAATACAGCTACATATAGCCAAAAAAAATCCCTGCTGTGCTGTTGACTCCAAGATAAGCTCCTGATAATAGCGGGACTATTAAAGTAGCGGGAGAATAGCTCCACTGCATCAGCTGATACATTACATACAATACAGGCCAGAAACAGCAGGGAGCCACATTTAGAGGCACAACATAATTAATATTCCATCATTGGAAACCTTGTAGCCCTACAGGTGTTTTATTTTTAGCAAGACACAGGGATTTTTAATACAGCAGCTGCTGGAGGCTCTTTCTTATATAGATGTGGAATGTTAATTATTGGTTAGTACATGGCAGTGTTAGCACATTTAGAACCCTAATAACTATTGCAAATCTTGCTGTATGTTGTGTTTGAAACCCAGTGTAGAGAGCAGACAATATAACCAAATGCATTCCTTAATGCATCAATCATCAATTTACAGCTTTTCCATTATAACCTCAATCTAATGTTGCATTCCTGGCAGTATCAGACTTACATCGCGCTGCTTCTTCTTGGTGTGCTCCAGTAACTCCTGCCTCTTGCATTCTAATGCAAATGCTTTTGAGCATCTATAATCTGTGTTATTTTCAGCTCTATTATATATGACAAATTGTAATATGACTGTTCCTTTAAGAGCTAGCAGCCAATAGAATGTTGTCTTAAGTCATCATCCATTATACCTTTAAACCCTTTAAAGGACAACTGTAGCAAAAAATGTACTAATGTTTACGTGAAAGATTACATCACGTGTAGATAAATTACATAGAAATGCTTTAATGAAACAATATAAATAATGTACCTTATTGGGCCCTCTTTGCTCTGTTTAACTAAAACAGGGGGTGGAAATGTTGTGTAGAATCTTGGGTCGGGTTTGTCAGATCATGTGAACCAAGGTGAATGAAGAACTGTCATAAGATTCTAAACAACATGTCCACTACCTATTAGAGCTAAACAGCATAAAGAGGGCTCAATAAGGTACATTATTTATATTCTTTCATTACAACATTACTTTTTACATTTTCTACATTTCAAGTAAACACCTTAATTTGCTCTACAGTATTTCAATCTTTTGTTGCTCTCTCATGCATCAGTCTGTCGCTGTCTGTCTAATGTAGTATGTAGTTCACCTCTATGTTGGCGCTATATAAATAAATGTTAATTTAACGTAAGCCACTTAACTAGTATGAGACAAAGTATTGTTTCATGTGACATAAAATGAAACCATGTAGTTGTGGAACAATAAAGGGTCTAGTCTGGATAGTCCTGTTCCTTTAAGCTATTGTATGCTTTGTGATAAGATAAAAGATGAAACAAAACAAAGCTAAAGGTGCTGTACTAATATAAGCATTTTCAAATTTGAGGTAAAATACTGCAATCAAATGAAAATAGTACTGCACTAGGAAAAAGACGCCAATTAAATGTAATTATGTTACACATATGTAATGTACAATATAATAGTTACAGTGCTAGTACAATAAACACTAATAGAAAAATACCATGTCATTTGTACAAGTCTTCATCAAGGCAACTGTCTTGTTAGAAATACAAATGAAGAGAATCTTAATTAGACAGCAGATGATGGAGCAGGCTCAGTGTCCAATAATTCAAAGGAATGATCATATTATTATAATTAGCAGAATTCCATTTTGGAATGAAGGAGATTGGAAGTTATATATGTGCATGTGCCTTAAGAGAAGGGGTAGACCTCAGCATTGCTAGTGGTGGACAAACCTTGCCACGAACACTTTGTCTATCCCTGCCTAAGAGACCCAGTGGATTCTATTCACTTATATCCGATATGGAGGTCGAAACTAGCCTAATTTCTACATCGAACAGATTAACCCCCTCATATGCCTCATTTTGACCTTGCAAAATGGTGTTCACTAACCATTTTGCTAAGATTGAAATGCAGTGAAGCCTACCAAAATGAAGGGGAGCGAGATTAAACTAACTCTGATTCATTTCAGTGAGGGATTGGAAAAATGCTTTTAGGATGTCAGGCCTAGTCTGAAAATCCTTACCCATGAAATAAATAATTTATGAAATTTAAAACAAATCTCCCCCCTTTATAAACCAGGTTCTTAACAATTAGGGGGCCAAGGCAATTGGCCCTGCTCCCCCTCCTATAAGAAACGGTGCCAAGGGCTTCTGGTACCCTAATTATACGAAAATAATAAGTTGCACTTACACATATGGTGTGTCACTATGTTCTGTAGGTGTTGTTGAACACCATATGTTGGTGTGTCACTATATCCTGTAAGTGCAATTTATTATTTACAAATGTAGTCACGCTATGTGTGTTTTTATTTCCTTTTCTTACACATGCCAGCACTTTAGTGTGTGGGAATAGACCATTCCTTGGCGGATATTAATCAGGTGGTAAAAAGCATCTGGTAGTTTATACATGGGTTGCACTTGTGCACAGACTTACCAGCTCTGCCCCCTTCATTATGGTATTCATAGTACAGAGAAGGTGTGAATGCACAGCCTGGCTGTTGGGCACAAAGGGCAACAGCTCTTTGCTCCATTAAAAATTTGGCCACTGGATTGCAGCACTGCACAATGATGTAATGCTATGGAGGGATCAGCCACTTCATGATGATGTCAAAGCTCCTGGCTTGCAGCTGGAAAACCCATTTTAACAGGAGGACAAAGCACCAAGAGCAACTGCTATCGAATCCTGTGAAATGTCTGGGTGACTGTTATTTTTGCCCTGCATTAGAGAGGTTCCTTGGGTGTTTACATGTACCGTAGCTGTATAGTTTAGTTCACAAATACGATTGTTTTTGTTTAGGTTTTACACTTTGCCTGACGCCCTTAATAGCTGGCTGCGAGGAGACAGTTAATTTTGGCTCCATGCGTTATTTGAACTAATGGGTAAATACTGTAGAAATATAGCAGCTCATAGAAGGCAATAATATAACAGTGCCCAGAAGCAACAAATAATTATTGTATGCTATTCTTGATTCAGAACCAGAATTATCTCAGTTAAAATGTTGGAAGATTCTAACATCTGAAGCAATTTACCTGTGTATATTCTGAATGCTATGCTCTATATGCAATGTGTATGCTATGCGTATGCTCTGGATACAATGTGTATGCAATGTGTATGCTATGTGTATGCTATGCGTATGCTCTGTATTCAATGTGTATGCTATGTGTATGCTATGCGTTTGCTCTGTATGCAGTGTGTATGCTATGCGTATGCTATGCATATGCTCTGTATTCAATGTGTATGCTGTGCGTATGCTCTGTATGCAGTGTGTATGCATTGTGTATGCTATGCGTATGCTCTGTATGCAATGTGTATGCTATGTCTATGCAATGTCTATGCAATGCGTATGCTCTGGATGCAATGTGTATGCTATGTGAATGCTCTGTATGCTATGTGTATGCTATGCATATGCTCTGTGTGCAATGTGAATGCTATGTGTATGCTCTGTATGCAATGTGTATGCTATGTATATGCAATGTCTATGCAATGCGTACGCTCTGTATGCAATGTGTATGCTATGTTTATTCTATGTGTATGCTATGCGTATGCTCTGTATGCAATGTGTATGCTATGTTTATTCTATCTGTATGCTATGCGTATGCTCTGGATGCAATGTGTATGCTATGCGTATGCTCTGGATGCAATGTGTATGCTATGCGTATGCACTGGATGCAATGTGTATGCTATGCATATGCACTGTATGCAATGTGTATGCTGTGCGTATGCACTGGATGCTATGCGTATGCTAATCAGCATCTGACTCACCGTCTATGAATGTCTTTTCCATTGAAAGCTCAAGGCTCAGAAAGTCCATTTTGGAAAAATATAAAGCAAATGTCAGGAAACAATTTGCACGTCCAACTTTCCAGCACTGATTTATGCATTTAACACTGGAGCTATTTTTTGCTTTGTAAGACTTAACCCAAAATGTTTTGGAATTACATATCGCATGATGCTCACTAACTGGCCGAGCAAGCATCATGGGTTATACAGCTCCCAAACATCTGCAGCACCAAGGTTAGTCATCGCTGATTTAACCCATTTTGCTGCTGAGGGAAAAAGAAGATATGTAAAATTATATTAACAATTGATTCACACCGGTTGCATTACTGGTCAAAGGTTTGTTGCAGCCTATGTTAAAATGTTTAAAAGAAACCCAATGATGTCTATTCGCAGAACCTTGGTGTAAAGTTAGAGGTAAGCATTTACCACTAGGTGCTAAGGTGTCTTGAAAATGTGGGTGTAAAGAATATCACTAGACCTTTCCCCCCCCCCCCCCCCCCCCCCCCACAGTTTTTCACTACGTTGCAAGTTTACCCCATGGATTTAGCAGTAGACATTTTCCTTAAAAATTGTCAACCAATTGTTGCGGAGCTCTGGGCAAGCTGGCAGAAACTGTGCTACCCTGAAAAATGTTATGTGCCCCCTTCTTTTCCCTGGTTTAATACCCCCCAAAAGGGCAAATCACTTGTATTTTCCCCACCCCCTGGTGCCATACCCTAAATCCCCAGGTAGCAGCCATCATCCCCGCAGGATAGATCTAGAGGCTACTGAGCCCGACGCTCCTCCACGCATTGGTTCATTTAAAACTCCTGTGGCCCAGCCCACCGTCTAATGGGAACTGGCTGGTGAGTTAAAGGGCAGAATAGCTCTCATTCCGGTTATGGAACAGTGATTCAGCCCTTTCATGACAAGTGTGGTTCCCTGGTGGCAAAGCACCCTAGGTGGCCAAACACAATAAAGGTTAAGCCCGGTTACTTGGGACTTTCGCCCGCCATCTGCTCATTCGGGGCTCTGATTGGTCGCTCCAGACTGTTGGCACTGATCATATTGGTCGCTCTTTCCAAAGGGGAAATGGTAGGCGGCCATTTAATTGGTCAGAAGTTTAAAGGTCCCTAAAGTTAAAGGGACCTAACTCCGTCCCCTCAGCCCTGATTGGTTGCTACTTTTTCTAGTGTGTTCCCATTGCCCATTGGTTTTGTGTTAAAGTTAATTTTGTTAAGAATGTATTGTTCAATCACCATCAAGATGTTTTACTATATAAATGTACTGTCTTGTCTGCAATAAATTGTTCTTGCTTGTGAAATCCTTGGTAGCCATGTCTACTTATCGGGAATTACTACGATTTTGTTGACGCTAAGGGTGTTGGAAAGGGAGCTAACAATCGATTTTCAAAAGATTGAGGCTGAGGAGATATTGGAACCCTAGAAATAAGACTTAAAATCTGGGCTATTGAGCCATCTCATTACACATTCCACCTAAACTAACTTCCCAGGTGCCCTCTCTCTTTGCACACATATTTTTTGTAATGTTTTGCTTTATGAGTGGAATGTACGTAAAAATATAATTTAAATGTAAAATGTGCATATTATTGACTCAACTACTAGTGCTTGTTTTTTGTGTGACTATCCTCCATATATTACCATGCCAGATAACATTTCCTATGTTTTACGATTTGGCTCCTAGAGCTTCCATCTTATAATGTATGAGTACCCATATATCTCTTCCAAGCCTACAGGATCCCAAAATAAATGCGTGGGAACATCTTATAGGTGCACATTGAACGACATCTCAATTACGAGTCAAGAATCAATGTAGGGAAAGATATATAGTCCAAAACAAATAGTGTGAAACATCGAGGCAGATGGGGTAATAGAAGCATCCAGGATGACTGCCATATATTTGTCATAACCAAAAAGCATACATATTGGAAGTACATGCAGAATCTAAACACTACAGCTGTGTGCTAGCAATTGTCAATGCTAGACAGAGTGTGTTTATACCACCGATGTTTTACATTTTCAAACATTCAAAACTTTACTTGTTTGAGGATGAATAAAAAGGCAATAAAGATATGCCATATTCTCCATCATGTGTACAAATAACAATACGTGTACTGCTCCTGTAATTATGATTTTCTCCCTGTATTACATGAAATTGGGGTACACATCATAGCTGAACTTTAGTTTTTGACACGGAGAACCTAGATCTTATGCTATTATATGATTTGCAGACCTCAGCACACATAAAGTGTCTTAAAAAGAGTTTTAACAAGTAACAAGAAAGCTGCTCTTCAGACAAGCATAGCATGCACATAACATGGATTAAACACTGATCCCTTAATGACGGTGTAATTGTGGAGAACAAACGAAAGCACACGTTAGTTATTGTTATTCACAACCCAAGTATGTGTATATATCCTCTGTCCGACAGCAAATATTCCCAGGTATTTCTCTGATAATGTGTTGGGAACATGTCCAATTTAAATATTTGTTTTCTTCTAGCTAGAAAATGCCAATTTTTAGTTTACAAATACAATAATTATAGAACGCCAGCTGTAGACGTGTCTGGTAAGGATATTAGTAAAACTAATTCAAATCACAATGTACACACTTGTCACTTGTCACAGCTTGTGAAAAGCCAATTTAGTTTTCATCATGTCCTTTAACCTTCACACTTATCATTCATGCTGTGTTTTTCTCTTGGTATCAAACAGTTATGACATGCCAGTTGTCATTACAGTGGCTTAAATCTTGATATATTATTTTTTTTCCTTTGCAGTGGCAGGCCATTTCCTTGACTGTGATCGAGAAGGTTCAGATAGCAGCCATAATCCTGGGCTCCCTGTTCCTTATTGCCAGCATATCCTGGTTAATCTGGTCTTCTCTAAGCCCTTCGGCCAAGTGGCAGCGACAGGACTTGCTCTTTCAAATCTGCTACGGGATGTATGGATTCATGGACATTGTCTGTATAGGTAAGTAGTGATTACAAAAAGGAAGTTCACTGAACAATTTATTAACAACAAATGGCGATCTGTTTGTACATACTGTTGGGGGTTACTAGTAATTTAGTGATGTATGACTGGACTGGAATGCAGTCACCTTATCCATGAAACAAAAGGGCCAGCTGTCCCACACACAGATATTGGACAAGGACCCAAACTAGCTACTGCTCAACAGTTGTTGGATTTTTTTTTTTTTTTTGTCTATTTATGTTAATATTTCCACTTGGCAGCCTGGCTCATGTTGACAGGAGGCTACATGAATGCAAACAGACCTTTGTGTCTTCATGTGCACTGATTCCTTATTTGTGCTCTCAGCTTAAATTAAGCAGGGAAGACCTTTCTGCAGTTAGGTAGCCTCATGTTAGAAGAGGCTTGACTGCCAAGTATGGGTGACAAACTGGGATAGGCTCAAGCTGCAGTCAGATAGGAAGGACTTTACATATCTGCTGTAGGAAGATGGAATTGATGAGGTGTTACTGTGATACAAGGAGGTAAAGATGTCTTATGATGTAGAAGGGGTAACTTTAGGCTTGTGGGACAGGAGGTGGGCCCTGTCATGTTTGGATAGATTTCAATGTGGTTTTAGAGGCTGTTGACTGTGATGCTGTCGGAGGAAGAGTTCTGCGATGCTTGGTGGAGAAAAAAGACATAACTGGGCCTTCAGTAGAGCAGATTGTCAATGCAGGAGCCTAGACTACAATGGTTACATGTCATCATTTAATTATATTTAATTCCATGCACTTGTGAATAGTTTTTCTATGCTCTCTATGTGTTTACCAGGATTCAGTGTAAAAAATGGTTAGTTAAGATGGAATACTATTTGGCGGTATCTCCCATAATCTGGTGGATTCCAGTGATCTTTATGAAGCAACATATCATTAAAAGGAAATGAGGTGACCTGGTGCAGACAGAGCAATGATTCCAACATATCTCAGTGGATGCTGGCTCACACAATAATAGCACTTTCTGCTCTACGCACTTTGTCTCTTCATTCCTATTTAGGCCAAAGCATAAAATATGATATTTTACCTTTCAAACTCAGCTCCTAGAGCGCTTATTAATCTTGCTTGTCAAAATATGTTTTACCTGTGTAGTATCACCCACTGTCACATGTATCTTTTTATTTATGTAATCTGTAAAAAATATATATATATTATAAAAAATTGTTTTTCAGTTATAAATTAAAAAATCTATTTTATTGGAAAAATAGTATGCTAGTTTAGAAGAGTAGTATCTCCTTCAAAGAAGCAGCTCAAGCTGTTAAAATTCAATTGTAGGTGTGGCTTAGACAGGGGCCCAGTATTTAGTACGGCAGGGCTTGACAAATGTAATTTGATTCTAGGAGCCAGCAAAAAATTTTAGGAGCCAGACAATCACGCAAACATACACGCAATTCATAAACACACACACCAACCCACTTCACATATACACCACACACACCCCAACCCACTTCACACACACACACAAACCAACCCACTTCACATATACACCCACACACCAACCCACTTCACATACACACACACCAACCCACTTCACATACACACCCACACACCAACCCACTTCACATATATAGCCCCCCACTTCACATATATATATACACACACACACACCTACTTCACATACACCTTACACATATACACCTCACACATACACCTCACACACCCCCACCCACTTCACATATACACCACACACACCCCCAACCTCTTCACATATACACACCCCCCCACCCACTTAACATATACACCCCCCCACTTCACATACACCACACACACCCCCACCCTCTTCACATATACACACACCCCCACCCACTTCACATATACACCCCCCCCCACTTCACATACACCACACACACCCCCAACCTCTTCACATATACACACACACACACACCAACCCACTTCACATACACACACACACTAACCCACTTCACATATACACCCACACACCAACCCACTTCACATATATAGCTCCCCACATATATACACACACACACCTACTTCATATACACCTCACACACCCCCACCCACTTCACATATACACCACACACACCCCCAACCTTTTCACATATACACACACCCCCAACCTCTTCACAAATACACACACAAATACCCCACCCACTTCACATACACACATAAACATATACACCTCACACATACACAGGTTTTTTTTTTCCCCCTTTCTTAACTTGTGTGAGTGCTGGGTGTCGTCACTTGACAACCCAGCACTCAGCCGAAAGAGCAATGAAGATCGGCTTCAGCACAAATGTTCCCCCCTCCACTGCAATGAGGTAAACTAGCTGGAAGAGGGAACATTCGTACTGCAGCCGATCTTCATTACTCTTTCGGCTGAGTGCTGGGTTGTCAAGTGATGACACCGGCATACACACACGCGTTGCGCGAGGGGGCGGAGCGCTGCAAAAATCCAAAACACACGAATGGCAGCGACAACGGGGCAGCGGGGCCATGAAGGTAACGGCACCCGGGCCCCAGGCTTAATTTCCAGGTCGCCATACGATTAATATATGTTTAAAGTGTCATTAAATTTGATAAATGTTTGCTTTATATAAAAATGCAAGAGTTATTTTAAAAATGAGCATAGTGTGGTAATAAATAGCATGTACTTCAGCAGGGCCAGCCTTAGGTGGTCAGGCGTCTTGTGCAGGCCACCCCCGAGGCTCCCCTCTCTCCTTTTATTTCCTTCACTCCATTTCTTTTGCCCTCCTTATATTATTGCCTTTACATCCCATGCAATTGGACCCACAGCACCTGATTGAACCCACATAACTTGCCACAGCACCTACACTACACAGTACCCAGTTGGCAATCGCATCTCTTGCCAGGGCAACAAGAGTGCACACAGACTACTTACCCAGCTTGCACCCACTGGTCTTGCCAGAGTGCTTAGTTTGCACCCGCTGATCTTGCCAGCGTACCCAAATTGCACACACATGCCTTGTCCTAGCATCTAGATTACACACACATGATTTTCTCCAGCACCGAGATTGCACACAGACAGGGCCAGTGGAAGGATTTTTTTCTACACAGACACCTTCTAAGGCGCTTGCCTAGGCAGCCCTCCACACAGATGATTTGCTCCAGCACTCAGATTTCACCCTCAGGATTTGCTCCAGCCAGCACCCAGATTGTGTGCTGCCCAGGCACACAGGGATCATCTCAGTCTGCCTCTGAAATTGCATGTTATTTTCTCTGAAACATACAGGATTCCAAACTAGGTAAGGCAAAATTATTTATCAACTCATGCTCCACAGGAGTCTTTTACCTGAAACACTACAATGAAAAGGTGCAGGCTGTAAACCATTGCTACATCTGTGAAAAGAAATAAGCATTAGGCACTAAAAACTGCTTTATTGTAAATCATGTCTTAACCCTGAGGAATCACCAGGAATTCTCACTATGGAACATATTATGCCTGCAGGTCACAGGGGACACCCCTAGTTTCTTTTTACTTTTATACAGAGTGCTACTAGGGCTACTCTAACCTCTTGGTCCAGCTTTCTAGATTTCCATCCTTTTGTTCTAGGCCATGTCAGTTTCCCCTTGTCTTCTTCGCCACGGCTTCATCGCTGAGAGTTCAGTGCGGCAGTTAGAACGCTGAACTGTCAGCAATGAAGAATAATGCGGCCGTTTCATCGCGGACACGGCTATGTAAGAGCTGACAGTTCAGCACTGAAGTAAAAAGAAAATACCCCCCCTAATAAATGATTCCCCCCCCAAACCCTAATACTAAAATTAACCCCAAAATCCCAATACTAAAGTTAACCCCCGAACCCTTATACTAACCGTCTAAACCCTAATACTAACCGTCTAAACCCTAATACTAACCCCCTAAACCAGGGGTGTCCAAGTTTGTTTTGCAGTGGGCCACTTCACCGTAAATCTATTTGTCCGTGAGCCGCATATTTATGTTTCATTAAAAGTAAATGTATGCATGCATGTATGTATGTATGTATGTATGTATGTATACACACATACATATATACATACAATCACCGTAACCGACACACCGTGTCACACTTCCACACACACCTTCACACACTGTCACACTTACACACACTGTGTCACACTTGGACACACTGTGTCACACTTCTATACACACACCTTCAACCTTCTACACACACATTCACACTTCCACACACACACACCTTCACACTTCCACACACACCCCTTCACACTTCAACACACACACCCCTTCACACTTCCACACACACACACCCCTTCACACTTCCACACACATTGGTTTTTTTCAGGACAAGAAGGGATTTCTTTTGATGCCATTATTTTGTTCATATAATTTAAATTATTATGAAAAAAATAGAAAAATATGTTAAAAATGTATAAAAGAAAGACTTTTCCTGACTTTTATTTGTAAAATCTTTTACTAAGCTACAAAAGCAAATAACAAAACCAGCTAATTAGATTCTAATATTGGTCCTGAGTTTAGAAATACCCAATGTTTATATGTTTTTTTGCTTTTTTTTAATGTTTCAGTATAATAAATACAAGTAGCACCTAGCTGTTGCAAAACCATTTTTTCCAAAATTAGTGTCACTGACATTGTAACACGACATATCAGTCATGCATCGGTGAATCAGCCCCGCATGTACACATTTTTTTAAAGTAGACATCCCAGGGTATTCAAATTGGGGTATTTTGACACTTTTTATGCAGTAATTTTCCCACCAATCTTTGACAAGTATTGGCGTAGTAATTTTTTGGTTTTTTTTTTCCTCACACACTTTGTATTTAGGTATGAATTTAAAGGGGTTGTTCTGTTTTTTTGCCAAACAACACCCCAATATATGTTAAGCAACTTCCCCTGAGTTTACCGGTACCCCACATGTATACGTTTGCTAGTGTTATGTGGCAGGTAAAGGGCCACATTTAGGATACGGTCATTGCAGCTTTAAAACATGTATTTATAATGTAATGCTTGTGACTACATTTCTCATGCTCAGCCAGCCAAAAGTGACCGTAGCATCATAGGGAATGTAGTCTATAGTAAGAAGCACAGATTGTTGCTATCCTTGCTATCCTGCGGCTGCATGGATAATATATCCAGCTGCTGCCGGCCCCTATCTACTGTTGGGGGGCCAATGCAAAGCACTGGCCCCACTAGCAGTCTTTTTTTTTTTAATAAAATATTCCTAGAGGACCACCAACAGACCTAACATGTCACTGGTCCTCTACAGATTAACATCTTATTTTTATTTAATAGTATTTTTTTTATTATTTTGTTTTATTTATTTATTTATTTAATTTTATTTACTTTTTTTATTTATATTTAACTCTAACTTTATCCCTAGGGTTATGGTTAGTACAAACCCTAGGTTCTAACTCTAGGATTAGGGTTTTGATGATCTCTAACCCTAACCCAAGCGTTAAGGTTAGCAAAATAAATTAAATATTTTTTAATTGTTGTTTTTTTTTTATTTAAAAAAAACTGGGGGGTCTGGATGGGCTTGGGGGGACCAGGGGTGGCTTCCAGCACTATATTTAGTCTCTCCCTGCCCCACAATCGCTGTGGAGCAGGGAGAGACTATAGCTTGCTTTGACAGCTATTAACATCCGGGCACTGTGATTGACCGTCACAGTGCCCGGATGTTTCCGGGAGGGGGCCTCAGCCGACATGGCTGATGTGTCTCGATATCGAGACACTTAGCCATGCCGTTTAAATCACGATCGCGGCATGCCAGAGCGCATAGCGCGATCGGATCTGCATGACGGTTCTGGACCGTCATTGGTCACGAAGGGAGTTTTTCCCCATGACGGTCCAGGACCGTCATTGGTCACGAAGGGGTTAACCCCAATACTAAAATAAACTTACCTTTAGCGATCAAATGTCCCGCGATGCAATGTCCCGAGACGAGCTGTCGTGTGGTGAAGTGACGGCGGTGAAGTGGCTGCGCGGATGCAGCCGCGATGAAGTGTCCCATCCCCTTCTGGACAAAGGTTCTTATTGACATTTGTCTAGAAATCTCTGGTGGGTATTTCCAAATGGATCACTATTCCGTTTATGCTGCCTCTCACTTCTCTAGCTCCAGGAAAGCCACTACCAAGTCAGCCTAGCAACCATGGGCACTACATCCACCCATGTACATGTACATTGCTTGTATAATGAAAACAAGCTGGTTAGGGGACAATGACCCAGCAGATCATGGGTGGACTTATATTTCCTGCCCCCAGAAACATTTCCACAGACACCCATGCAATCAATGCTATGACCTTTTGCACCAAACACCATAAAAAATAAACGTTTAACTCAGGACAGCTAAGTCCTCCTGACCAACTTACATATATTGGTGGCCAATCGTGAAGATTCATATAAGGAAAACAATTTTAATGGACCAAATCAATGTAACAGATGATATATCATGGGAGTCTTTATATTTGCTCTGTGTTTTTTTACAGAACATTTCCAGCAGAAAGTGCTTGGTAATGCTGCTCTGAGACACTAAAGCCCTATACACGGCAGACACCCTCTGTTAATGCAATCATTAAAATGCTATTGCAGGAAATAGGCCACAAGCTGCATGACAGACCGCATGACTGAACTTGGTACATCATTTAGTCATGTATTATTAGTCACACAGATTTCTGTTACAGAAGTACGTACCACAAACATCAGAATATTTCTGGATTTCCAGTAGGCAATAAAATAGAAATGCTTTGTGTATTTTAAATCCTTTTTTTTTTATACTTGTCTCAATACAAATAAACTGGTTTACAACCCAAAGCAATATAGTTCCACTGCCATCTTGTGAAGGGCAACTCTTAGGGTAAAAGGTGAGAGAGCTGAGATGAATATTTCATCTCACCAATTTAGCTATACATTGTGCAAGAACAAAGCGTGTGAGTTTGCTTAGTAGGGCAGACTTATTAGGGTTGTCCCTGCATATTGTCTAGTTAAATTGGTCAGATTAAATGTTCATCTCACCTCAACTCATCTGAAACTCACCTTTTAGTGAATAGCTCCCTTAGTGTTAGCTGATGATCTGTGTGAAGTTTTCCTTGAAAGCCCCCATTTCCAAGCAGAGAGCACATGTCTATACTGCAGGTACATAAACTCCTCTCGTTAGGTTTCCCAGTGGGGGTCCCAATTCTGTTTTTCGCTCCGTCAGTGAGGAGCGTGACATCATGGGTTGGAGGAGCTCTAGCATCACGCAGGGGAAGCTCACGTCTTCATGCCAAGTATGTTTATATGCATGTACTGTGTGTGTATGTATGTATGTATATATATGCATGTACTGTATGTATGTATATAGGCATGTTCTGTGTGTATGTGCATGTACGTGTGTGTGTGTCTGTGTATACATGCACTGTATGCAGTGTTGGCACTTTGAGGTCTGCATCTTGGTTTATGCAGAAAATTGGTCCCTCGGCCCCAAAAAGCCATCACTGACCTAGAAGTAAGCCAGCCTTTTGGGTGGGACCAGTCTTATATGGAGAGGCTAATAGAGAGGTCTCGTCTGTGATTTTGGTAGTCCTGTAAAAATGATGATGTTCCTCCTGAGTAGTTTACGTCCTATAGGGCTGGCTATTTTAGCTTTGTCTGTTCTCGGTGAGACTACCGATTGTTTGTTTTCTTTGTGTCAGTTTCCTGCTTGCAAGGAACATACAAGACATTTTGTAATTTCAGCATAGTGTGCGGTTTCAGTACAGCTCCCCTCCCGCTAGCTCAGGTGCAAAAACCTTCTTAATTAAAAAGGAAATGTCTCACTGCATATTGCAATTAACTTTACCCTGTTACTCGTTTGTTATACATATAATTTATCAGAGCTGGGGATTTAATTATCCATGTTTTCATAAAAAATGTGAAAAATGAAACTGAACTTCACCTTCTTACACTATTATTCTAACTGGGAGTTTGTTACCTGTCTGTAATCTTATGAATATTTGCTTTCCGAAATAATTGTACTTAGTAAAGTTAATTAGTATTGTGGGCTCTGTATCCCCCAGCATACAAAGGAAATTAGAGAGTTTAGCTTTCAGGTGGAAGAAGATGTTGAACATCGTAACACATGTGAATGCACCGCAGTGGAAGGAGTCTATACCACAAGGAAAGCATGCATCTCGGGGCCCCCGCTGGCTACGGGTGTCACTCAGCGGGCACCCTAGCTTTTGCTGTACGCTTAATTTTTTCTGAATCCACTAACAAAGATATTTGCATTTTATTAAATGTGTTATTACTTACACTATATTTAGACAAGGTTGTTTAGAAGGGTAGCATAGTCTAAAATGTACATTACATGCCTTTGTAATGCATGGGAGAAACAGAAGTGGGAACCAGGGTTAGGCACCAGTGTTGTTCATTGTGAACATTTACTGAAATCAACACAGTAAAGGAGGAGATTATATTTAAAAGAAGAAACACTACCACAACTAGAGGACATAGTCTTAAATTAGAGGGGCAACGATTTAAAAGTAATATCAGGAAGTATTACTTTACTGAGAGGGTAGTGGATGTATGGAATAGCCTTCCAGTAGAATTGGTAGAGGTTAATACAGTGAAGGAGTTTAAGCATGCATGGGATAGGTATAAGGCTGTCCTAGATATAAGATAAGGCCAAGGACTAATGAAAGTATTACTTTACTGAGAGGGTAGTGGATGCATGGAATAGTCTTACAGTAGAAGTGGTAGAGGTTAATACACTGAAAGAGATTAAGCATGCAAGGGATAGGTATAAGGCTATCCTTAATATAAGATAGAGCCAGTGATTAATGAAAGTATTACTTTACTGAGAGGGTAGTGGATGTATTGAATAGTCTTACAGTAGAAGTGGTAGAGGTTAATACACTGAAAGAGATTAAGCATGCAAGGGATAGGTATAAGGCTATCCTTAATATAAGATAGAGCCAGTGATTAATGCAAGTATTACTTTACTGAGAGGGTAGTGGATGTATTGAATAGTCATCCAGCATAAGTGGTAGAGACTGTATCTCCAGAAGGATATAGATACTTTGGAGAGAGTTCAGAGAAGGGCTACTAAACTGGTTCATGGGTTGAAGGATAAAACTTACCAGGAAAGGTTAAAGCATCTTAACATGTATAGCTTGGAGGAAAGACGTAACAGGGGGGATATGATAGAAACATTTAAATACATAAAGGGAATCAACACAGTAAAGGAAGAGAGTATATTTAAAAGAAGAAAAACTACCACAACTAGAGGACATAGTCTTAAATTAGAGGGGCAACGATTTAAAAGTAATATCAGGAAGTATTACTTTACTGAGAGGGTAGTGGATGTATGTAATAGCCTTCCAGTAGAATTGGTAGAGGTAAACACAGTCAAGGATTTTAAACATCCGTGGGATAGACACAAGGCTATCCTAGCTATAAGACCGGGAACGGGGGACTAATAAAAGTACTCAAAAAAAAAAAAATGGGCAGACTAGATGGACCGAATGGTTCTTATCTGCCGACACATTCTATGTTTCTAGGTTAATACAGAGAAGGAGTTTAAGCATGTATGGGATAGGTGTAAGGCTATCCTAGATATAAGATAGGACCTGGGACTAATAAAAGTATTTAGGAAATTGGGTAGATTAGATGGGCCAAATGGTTCTTATCTGCCAGTGACACAATCTATGTTTTTATGTTTGACAATTACAGACCTTGCCATGGTGCTCTTGTACAGATACGTTGCCTATCTGTCATGGGGACTGCATTCAAGTACCTGTGTAGAAACTATTTTGTGTAAACTTTGTTAGGGAGTGGAGTTTGTTTGGCATGGTTCAGAAAACCCACTTTACTTTTAAATGCAGGATATGAAAGAAAAAAAAGTGCAGCAGTGTACTGATTATTAGTATTGAATAAGAAATAAATGACCTGTGGACAATAGAGGCTGTTACTTTTGAATAAGGTAAGTTACACACCACCAGCCTGTATGTTCCATTAGGATTAGGTATTACTTTATTTAAAACGAATATTACACTGATGTATTCTTTCTTTCACCTAATAAGATATTAAGTAAATGCATCGATTAAGACACAATGTTGTTTTAAATGTGTATGTGGTGTCTCCGACTTATTACAGGATTGAAGCCAAATTACACATTTCACTTTATAAATGTGATGCTATAAACAGCAGACATTACAGACACATTTCTTCTCGTAATGTATGCATTTGTTTGCAGTTCTGCTAATGCAACGTAGGGATAATGTTTTATTCTCTACATTCACAGTACAAATAATGTTTAGGTGACAGCATGCACATTGCACCTGTCATCTAAAAATGGTCTAATACATTTTCAGCCATACATTGTGCTTGTTAGATTGACAAAACCATGATAGATTTTTTTTTTTTTTTTATGTTCTTTATTTACCTCCAGTGACTGAGAGCCTGAACACTTAGACTTGTGGGGGCAGACATGCACATTCCCCGCAACAGAGACCTTAAGGTAGAAACCATCAAGTTTAACCTGTATTTTTTATGGCGATTTCACCAGCAATTATATAGATTCAATTGCATGCTCTTCCTTAAGGGGACCATTTTCTTCCACAGCTTAACATGTAAGCAGAATCAACAGCAGTGACGTTATATTGTCAATATTGCAATACATCAGTCATTAAACTGACAGAGAGTAGGCCTTGAACTGCTTTAGGTTTTGCAATTGTGGGAGTCTAGAAGTATTTTACAAATTGGTTTCATTAACCTTCTATGGTCCAAGCACATCCCATTCCATCAACCCACTCTGGTCCTTGATGACCTTGTGCCATTGTGGAATGTCCATTGAAATAATAGAACTTTAATTCTCACATCCAAGCACATACACCCAAAAAGATTAAATTGTCACATTGCGAAAAGACCTGTGTTTTTTTTTTTCTCTGCTGGAATCAGCAAAGCCCTTCATCCTTCTGAGGTAGATAAAATGAATACCATAGTAAGATTCCCTGGATGCTGGGCAATTGTACATGAAAACGAGAGAATACATCCGTGGCACCTCCACAACAAGCTTTGAAATCCCTGACAATAATATAAGAAAATATAAAAAAAATTAGTGGGCAATACACAGCTTTAAGTAAACATTTACATACAAGTATATTATACCCCTTAACAATATATCATTGTGTATACTCATCATATGGTTCACTAAATAGTTCATTGTATGGTATTGTGTTAAACATGTACATACCTCCTTTAATACCATCACACATAAAAGAAAATGCTCATCCCGATCTTAATCTCAGCCTGACGCAAGGCGTTCAGCATCCATATTTGCAGCTGTCATGTACTCAAATGTTTTTATTCATATGTTTACTATATTTGTATGTTTCCAATTTTTTTTTTAATGTATATTCATTTTAAAATAGCAGCACTCACATTGTTTTGATCCCTGCCATAACAAGACTGTGATTACATTAGATAACCATACCCTGTTAAGCAAAGCATTACAAATTAGTTGTTTTTAAGAAATCTGTGTAATACACATTTAACACATATACTTGCACAGAAGCGTCTTCACCATTTGCCTTTAAGAGCCGGTGGAGACGGTGTCAACACCACATGTTCTAGGTATTTGTATGGTAAGATTGTGGTCCTTGTGCAATGTACAAATTAATTAGCATCCTTACATCTTGAGACCTTACTAACTGAAACAATTAGGATGGTTCAATGGTAGCATAGAGTCCTAAGTCACAGATTGTGATAATGTTATGTAGCATTCTTTAAATGGTTAAGCAAATAGAAGATGAAACATTATAATGACTTGATATTCCTTCACAAGGCTGGATTGCAGAGAAATCACTGTGGCACTGCAACCATTTTAATAGGATCTCCAGAGGTGCAAGTACATATAGTATAACTGGATGTGTTCACAATGGGGCAACATATCAAGTATTACTGTAAAGTGTAGCCTTTTACCTGGAAAACTCAATTATTAGTATTTGAGGAAGGTACTGACCCATTTTTGTTTATAGAGATATATAGCTGGATGGAGAGATTTTGTTTAATATATATATATATATATATTTATATATAATCTATCTCATGTAATGGCATTTTGTCTTATGTCATCTTCCAGGGGAATGGGCTTACCAGATCTTTTGATGATAAAAGGGTTCCTGCTGCTAGGTGATATCATTTATACTTATACCCCTGTTCTTCCAGTGTTTTAAAAGGTTGTCAAATGTTTTTTAATGAATTGCAGTGAGTCATGAATGCACTTGATTTTATTGTATGCTGTCTCTATAACCTGTAAAGTAGCGTCAAACACTAGTTCAGTAACCATCGCCTGGCAAGCCATTTGATTGCAGAAATCTGCGCTTCAGTGACCCAAAGCCATTTGAAAAATGCAGAAATGTCAGCATCCCATCAGTGTTAATTTTTATATCAACGCATTGTACTAGTCAAGCAATAAATGTAAACTGTACTGTGATGTGTACTGTGAGGAGAACTTAAAGAGCCATTAAACTTTTAGTACATTTTAAGGTGTATCCCAGTTTGTCATCTGACTGGCAGCCATCTTTCCTAGAAAGCACCAGGGCTGTTGCCAAGAAACCTCAGATTTCAGATGCCACAAACAGAGGATACCTTAAATAGGTTCCCTCTGTTGGCGGCATGTTAAAACGAAGGTCTTTATTCACGAGAAAATAGAGACTGTCAGCCCCAACACGTGGAGCATTTTTCTGGATAACGGATACTTAACCTGTATCTGAAATTAATGCCCCCCGATGCCCTGGATACTCCTCTTTGGCCCAGGAAAAGGGCTGTCCCAAAAAAATATATGTTAATCCACCTATGCAAAAAAAATTCGAACAAACACGATGGCTCTCTAAAATGCCTAAGGAGGCATGGCTGGCTCTGAAACCTCTTTTAAAACCAGCAAATGGCTGGACTGGACATGGGGAGGCCTCCTTAAGCAGGGCAGAGCATTCTGTAAGGATCCATCCTTCAACAAATGCTTTTAAAAAGATACGTTATGCTGTTTTTTGCTTTCATTTGTTTTTTTTGCCTGTGTGATTTTTAACATGGGTGGATTTATTTTATTTTTTGGGGCATACCACTCATGTAAAAATACCACCACCCATACAATTTACAGTTTTTTCTGTTTTGTTTTCTGCACGATTTGTGCTTCTCCCATCTTTTTACCAAATTACAGAGAAGTAGAAGATGATTAGATACACAGACAGTGGCAACCTATATGTCACTTGCACAATTTTGCTGTTTGCTAAAAACGTCATTTCATCCTTTTGGCTATCTTTTATATTTATTACAAGCTTATAGCTACCGCAGATATATATTTTTTAATTTCTTTGATATGTTAGCTCCCATCGTCGCTGGAGGAAGGCAATCTTTCCATACTCGCTCAGATTTCCACCGAGCTTTACATCCTCAAGCCTCAGAGCATGACCTCTAGTTGTTCAACTTCTCTTTCAATGAAAAATGCTTCACACCTTTGACTCAACCGAAATGAGAAATGTACATTTCTATGCCATAAAAAGGGAAGTTAAAACTCTTCCATTTCCATCTTACACTGTTGAGCATGTTTATCAAATTCCGGAGAAAGTGATGGTCCGTAAAATATTATACAATCTGAATATTTTAGAATTTCATGTTTATATTAGTGCTAAGCAAGCTGCAGTTGTAAATAAAATACATTACCCATGCAATTAAAGAGATGGTAACACTTAAACTTAAGTTCATCATATATACTTGAGGTAATTTAAAAAAAGTTTATGTATTAAAAGGCATACTGCTACAAGGCATATGTTTTATATGGCAGCAGGGGGTGTCCATTAGCTTATGCTAATTTGTGCATTGTCAATGATTGAAAATTATATATATATATTTTTTTATTTTTTATTTTTTTAAAGAAGTGAAAAATTGAGTGGCACTAGTATGAGCATTAACTAGCATGTACTTTGCAGAGCTCAGCTGAATGCTGGCGCGCACTGACAGTGTCGACGTGCGCTCAGCCAATCCGCACGGGGGCTTGTCCCTTGCAGCGGGGGATCTAGAGCTCTCTCTATTCAGAGAGAAACCTTTGTTATTTGACAGCCACCATCAAAACGGAACATGGGTTTATTCTGTGCATTGCCTCTCAGCCTTGGCGCAAAGAGAGACCTTAGTTTTTGAATGACACCAACAGAAGGGATCTAGGTTAACTAGGTCCCCTCTGTCAGTGGTTTTCAAAAACTAAGGTTTCTCTCTGCTCCATCAGAACCATGATATGGTGAGATGGAGTTTGGCGAGCCCCCAAAGATACACATCGGGTTTACTTGAGAAAAGGGGGCACTCTTTTTTTTAGCCATCCCTTTGTCCCCCTGGACCCATATTGCATTTTTTGAATCCTAGGCTCCAGCCAAAATGCCTGAGAAGTCATTGGAAGGGCCTGTAGAAGCTGATAGGCTGGTATCTATGAGTAAATGAAAAATATTCAGAATACATTTTTTCAGATTTAAAAAAAAATGTTTTTTTAAATATAGAACTTTAATATGTATCAAAAAGATAAATCAGTGGTCATGTACAGGGCCGGTGCTTCCTATAGGCGAACTACGTGTTCACCTAGGGCGCCAGCATGTTGGAGGTGGCTGCCGCCGTGATAGCCACAAGATTTTTTTGATTTTTCTTTTGCTTGTGGCTATCGGGGGGGGGGGGGGGGGGGGGTTTAGCAGAGAGCAGGCAGCATCAGCTCTGTCAGTGCTGCTCGTCGCACTTCCTGCGCATAATGATGATGCAGAGCATTGTGTCATCACTAGAAGCGGAAGCGGGACAAGTAGCATTTACAGAGACCGAGGTAAGATATGGAAGGGAGGGGAACAAAAAAAAAATAAACACTCGGAGGGGGGAAAAAACAGACAGTGGGAGGAAGAGGGATTGGAGGGTTAAAAAAAGTTTTAAAAAAATAAAGAGACCAGGCATTGGGTGGGTGGCAATTTAAAAAAAAAAATAGACGAGGCATTGGATAGGTGGAAGGGTTAAAAATAAAAAATAAAGAGACCAGGCATTGGATGGGTTAAAAAAAAGAGAGACTAGGCATTGGATGGGTGGGAGGGTAAAAAAAATAAACAGACCAGGCATTGTGAGGGAGGGGGGGAAGGATCACACTGTATGTGTGTGTATGTGTGACTGCAAATGTATGTGACACTGTGTTACTGTGTGTGTAAATGCCTGAGGGTAGGATCAGCAAGAGCGGCTAAAAATATGTTCGCCTAGGGTTGCAAAAAGTCATGCACCGGCCCTGGTTTTGTAATTGCTCCATATTGCTTATAAAAACAATATTTCTTGCCACTTAGTATTATTAGGTCTTACACCTTAACAGCCAAAATAGACTTGCTTATTTGTTGCATTACACCTTAACATAGCATCCTTAATGGGCTAGAGAAATTCACATCAGATTTGGGCTTTATAATGGCTCTTTGGCTGGTGAAGACAATACGAAACCAGCTGCATCTTAAAATTCCATGCTGTGAACTGTGAATTGCCAAAAAAATCATGCATTAATAGTTTGATTGTACAAATGTTCACCACAGTTCACTGTTAAGTGATTAGACTCCATAGCTGATATTGTCATGCATGGGACCTATAGCTTGTGAAAAATACATGTGATTAAAATAGCTGAACTGGAAAAAAAATAGGTTAAAGCAGTCAAGCTATACACATTTTGGCAAATTAACATCAAAATAACTGTACCCTGTGTCTGTTTGCCCAAGCGAGATCTGGCCTTAACCTTGAAGCCGATTGGGCAGATGTATATGCTCTCTATATATCTATGTTTTACTTTTCACAAACTCCTTTTATATAACAGTAAGAATACACTAGAAGTATAGTTTATCTGTGTGTATTGATTTGTATGTTGACATACTGGGATGTTATTTTTTCATGGTAGCATAATATTGATTAATTTTAAAAAGCGTGACATGACATAACATTGGACAATAATAACCAGACAAGTCTCCCTCTAGTATAAGGGTGGTAGCTGATAATTACGTATGGGACTATTTACTATACTGTGATTTGTGAGGTGTGATCAAGTCAGTGAAGGGTCGCAGTACATTGTGTTCTCCTATTTCTCAGAATCAGGCAGTAGCCCGGTCCTGGCCTGCATTGACATTTGTAAGTGTTTACGCTAAATTGTAGATCGAAATGAAATACAATATTATAAAATATTGCACAGACTTAGCACTTGGCAGTTTTACATAGCACACTACTTAACAGGTAGAAGTAGCAAGAAAAATGAGCATTGCAGTACAACAGCAATAATAGTTACAGCTAAGCATGGTTTTTATAACCGTGTATTTCCAAGCTTTCCTAATTAGTTCTTTTTAATCACAGAAAAGCTTTTTAAAATTTCTACTAATCATAATTTAACCTGCATTTTTTTGTGTAATGGCTGGAGCTACAATTTCAACGTTGCCTGTGTGCTGAATAAACACCTCCACTACTGGGTCCATTACTTGCTTCTTCTACAATTGGCGATTTGGGTGGCATCCCGGGACCTCGGCACCTCACCTAAATTGGAGTGCAGATCCAAATCTACTTTTTTCTACCATGTAAACATGACATTGTTAGTTTTCACATAGAATGTTGCACTGCACACTGTCACCATTCTTATTACTTTAGTGCTTATGGTTTCTCTATATATTTTCTTGCTGCTTTGTTATGTTTAAGAAGTCATCTGAAAGTTTGTTGAGCTGTGGAATCAATAGGAACAAGCTGAAGTACATTAGGTGAACTCACTATCCACCAAGCAGTTCATACTTTTGTTTAGTTGATTCGCAGAATTAAACTCCAATTGCAGCAGTTTTTTGTGAGCATCTCCTAAGTTCCACTGCTTAGAACAGTGATGGCTAACCTTGGCACTGTAGATATTTAGAAACTACATGTCCAATACTTGCTCATTTGTATTAAGGCATAAAGGTTTGCTGAGAACCATCACTGCCTTGGAATAATCCTCATGCTTTTATACAAGGGCCAAACTTCTTAGTGGATAAATGTTTTATCTTGACCAATAAATCATATAGGGGATCTCTATTTTTGAAATGATTGATTGTACCTTTTTAAGAAAATATATGGTAGATGGTAGGTTATTTTTATACAAAGAAACTAATGTGTGTGGGAGAGGAGCAGTCTACTAGAACTTCATGCACCTTACAAGTCTGGAACTCCATTCACTTTGCAGCTGCTTGCTTTTATGTAAGATTTTATATTTTTGTATTCTGCATTATTAAAGAAAGTTTTACTGAAGATATATCTCCTTCCTCCCCTGTCCTTTTCTTTATGACCTCGAGGATCATCTGATTACACCTGTGAATTCAAGACCCCTAGAGGGGCTCCCGAATACCTATGACACTGAGCAGGGTACTGCTCAGGAAGATGTGAGTGGAACCCTCATATAGTATATGTCTTTTGGTCCACTTATTAGTCTTAATATACTACACTATATTACTTTATTTTGTGTTTGTTCTTCTTCCCCCTACATTACAACAGTGTGTAGTGTTTTGGGAAGCGCACAATTTCACTTATTTGTTTTGTGAGTATTTTATGTACCAGGAGTGAAGCACTGGTTGTGTTTTTGTGCTGCTACTCCCTTAACAGTTAAAGGCGCAGTGTATTATATTTTTGTTTAATGTCATATATGTATATGCTTTGTATATATGCACACACACACACATAGTTCTTTGCAAATTGGGAACAATAAAGAAAATAAAGTTTGTTTCTTGAAATTTTGTTTGCAGATAAATCCTCTGACATTAGTAGTTTAACCCCTTCACGACAATGGACGTGCCTGGCACGTCCTGCGGAGAAACAAGTGGTTTTCGCGATCAGCTATCACGAAAACCGCTTTAACGGTGCTGGTCTGTTGCCTCATAGTCGAGGCAATAGCCAGCACCGAAATTTCCTCTCTGGGGCACCCACGATCACCCCACGGATGCTTCGTCAAAATGGCTATGCCATCTTGTGGTCAGAGCTTCAGAAGTGAAAGAAAATTCACTTCCGTCGCTCTGAATATGTTGCTTGACTGCCCCTAGAGGCAGCAAGCAAGATTGCAATGTAAAAAAAAAAGATTTATTTGCTTAAAACTGGCATAGATTAGCCTATAGGGTTAAAATTCAATAATTTTTTGCATAAGGGATAGGGTTAAAATTAAATTAAAATATATTAAAGGATAGCATACGTGTTAGAGTTGGGGTTAAATTTAGTGTTAGGGTTAAATTTAGGGTTCAGGTTGGGGTCAAAAGGTCAATATAGGGAAAAACCAAAAAACACTATTTTTGGTTTTTGCCCCATAACTCGCCGAAAAATACGGAAACATGCATATTTCTGAACTTGGGAGAACATTGAGAAGCTATTTAGATGGGGTCTTTTTTAATTATTGTATTTGTGTAAATTATATTTTAGGTCAAAGTTAGAAAAAGTGGGGGTTTTTAAATTTTTCATCATATTTTATGTAGTAAATTATAAGACATGATGAACATAATGGTATCTAATGAAATCCCTTCTTATGATGATAAAAACAACATATAATTTGTGTGGGTACAGTATGTGAGAGAGAATAAAATTACAGCTAAACAGAAACACCCCAGAAACGTCAAACCAGCCATTGTCACCAAGGAAAAGTCAAGGTAAAAATGTCTTATCACTAAGGGGTTAATAAGAGAAACCAAAAGTGTTCACTGTGGTTACATAATATTATGTGACAAACTGTTCATTCACATGATTCTGGGACATGCTTGTTGCAAGAGAGAAAGCACATTATTGGGATAAAATGTGCACTTATTGTGATATATGCCATTTATCCTCTACCCAGGAGCCTCTATGCTTCACTGTGAAGCATCAATGCTTCTCAGGTTGCCAACAATCATTTATTGAAAGCGCAATGACAAGCCTCCATTTTCTGTATGCCATTAATAGAGCTGGATCACAATAGATAAGCTCCAGTGAATGTATTTAAACTGAGGGCCTCTCTGTGCACAAACATTCTCAGACCCTAGATAGATGCTAGTGGTAAGTTGTCACTCTGCTGTCACCATGATTGGCTGACCATTCTTTGTTGGTGTGCGCCTGCACAGCTAGATCATCTCTGCATAGCACTAAAAGTATTTTCCAGGTTTATATCAGACAAAGAGCACTGTAATTTTAACTAAGGAATTAAATTAAGGAAGGAAAAGTTAAAAAAAAAAAAAAAAGAAGAGTAACTGAGAATCTTGGGATATATAGTTCCCAAACATCTGCAGTTACAGTTGCCGTATTGTCCATTTTGCTGCTTTGCTGTATGTAGAAGTCGAATGTAACCAAATTAACTAATTGTGGAGTTAATTCCAAGGATCACATTTTTAATCGATTTCCATCTGGACGTATGTGATTTCCATATCTTCAAACATTTCAAATGTCCATAGAGGGACAATTTTATTTTTGTGGGAGTGGCTGATGGTGTGGTTTTGGGTGGGCTTTATCTGAACTTTTTCAGCAACTTTATGGTGAAATGGTATCCCGTTATATAATTTAATACGTCATTTAGAACAAGAATTAAGTATTTAATTTCAACAAATTAATATAAAAACACATTTACCGCAGTTGAAACTCACTTTATTGTGAGTTTTATTGCTCTTTAGCTCTAATTCACTGATTCAGACCAAAAACTCTGAACGCCAAGAAACGAGGGACAGGGGGATTTGAGTTCAAAATAGGGACTTCCCCTCCTAAATAGTGACACTTGGGAGGTATACACTTCTACATACTGCAAGGCAGCATTGAACAGTTATATGTGGCTGGTAAAAAAAATTACCACGGTGGCAACCCTACCGGCAATACCAAGGTTAGCCATCATTGTCATAGAGTATTACAATAGTAAAGTGCTTTACTAAATACAAATAAATTGCTTGCAACACTGGGAGCTTTCAACTCATTATTGAGTTCTGTGTGAGCTCCCCAGAAGCTGGAAGTCAGTGATTGGACTATCAGAATTGGATATCCTCATACATCAATTTTTACAATTTACCTACTGGTCCATCTGGGGTGGGACTCCCCTCTACCTTTGGAGCAGCATTTAAATCCTTGATTCCCCCCTTTTTAGAATGCCCTGTAGAACAATGTATATATATATATATATACAAGCTTTGGATGATGTGACTTTGTTTTACAACCACACGACTTTCCCAGCTATGGATGTGTTAAAAGGAAAAAACTAAACAAAAGTAATTAACCCACATTCATTATGTGAGAATATGTTTGCTGTTTAGGAGTTTGATAGAAGAAAATAATACTTTGCCTTCTGTTGGATTTGTGTCTGTTAACCCTTTCCTTGCTGGAACATTTAGTATCAAAATAATGGGCAGGAAGATCACAAAAGTGCTTTTAGTACCTAAATGAAGTTGTATAATATGATGGCAGTGAAGCAATTTTCTGGGTAGTTGATCACTGCATTACTGTATGAAATTTTAATTAGACAGCCATTGGGATGCATGAGTTGTGATTTCATTTCCAGTAAAACTGCAAGAGATGTACAGTATTTCTAGAGTGTGTGAAGGAGATTTTTTGTTGTTGGTTAAAAGCTCTCCTCTTCCTAATTAAAGAGGCAGGCATGCAGTTAGACAGCTGAGCACCATTTAAAACATTGCCGGGTTAGCAGGTTTCTGGAGGAGTAAATTTACACATGCATAAGCTATTTAATCAAATATTAGTTTCTTAATCTCATGCACACATTTATTATACACTGCACTGAATATGATAGTCAATTTTATAATCAGATAATACATGATAAAAATAATATTTTATGAATATAATGCAAAATAATCTATTTAATTATATGTATAACTACATACCCTCTTGACAATATATGGTAATGAAACTAAACAAATCACTTTCATACTACTTTTCTTATACCAATTCTGTCACCCAAAGATTGTTTATAATGGTAATGTAGAGATAATAGAAAATATTAAAAACATTGGTTACATAAAACACTATGTTTCTTTATTTTGTCTTTATATATATATATATATATATATATATATATATATATAAATATATATATAAACACACATATAGGGTCACAAGGCTCAGTATATATATATACATATACTGAGCCCTGTGACCCCAAGCTACAGAAATATAAGTATACATTATTATCCACCATTGATCACAAGTGTATTAGAATTTGTTTTTTATTGGTATTTGTTGAGTATTTTTAGGTGGTGCACTTAGCAGTGAGTCAAGTTTTGTATAATAACATACAATAGAAAGTTGTCTTGCGCCTCACTTTTCTTCACTTTTTTTGCTATAATAATCAATCAATCAGGATTTTGAAAAAAAAATTGCTATATGCATAGTAGGTATACTGTGTAATTTTTGAATACAAATAGAAATTTTGAATACGAATACAAATTTAAAACGACATACAATAAAAATATATTATTACGTACATGTATTAATATTTATATACATTTTTTGTAACAAAATGTGCATGTGACAATAAAAGCGTAAATGTAATATTTGTTCATGCCTTGCGACTAAAAGTAGACCAAAGTTTATCGGATGTGGTTCTTACTTTAAGCAAGTTTGGCCTCTCCTGATTATAAGATGATCATGTGTTAATATTTGGAGATAACTTGAGTTGTGAGGTATGTGCATCTAGCATTGTACCCATAATAAGCATTTTTTAATCTGTGTGCGGGGGGGGGGGGGGGGGGGGAGGTCTTGTCTTGTCTTGTTCCAGCTTTTTCTTTCGGTTGTGTAGACATCATCCAACAATACATAATTTTGTGGCGATGGTTTCAAATATTTTTTTAATTAAGCAGCAGTGCTGTAGAATTAAATATTAGAAAGTGTGTTACACCTGGAATTAAACTAAAAAGCATGTTTGAATTAATAATGAAAACATTTCCAGTAGAGGGAGTGCCCTCATTTGATTCAGTTGGAAAAGCTCTATAAAACAGTTTAATTTCATAATTAGTGATAATTCCCTTTAATTACTTTGAAGCCTGAATTCTATTAAAGACTCAGCTGATTTAAATAATACTTGCTACATGAGCTGCATTCTTGAAATCACCTTTTTGACAATATTTTCTTATATTGTTGGCTAACATACTCATTGCAGCGCTGGTTGGAAACGTTATTGCCTGGAAGTATTAGTGGTATGTGGCCTGGATATCTCAAACTTACGCATTAAGCATGCCATTAGGGTCACAAAGGAGATGTTTGGAGCGGGGCTGGAGCAGAACCCTCTGTAAAATTAGGCAAAGTGGATGGTGGTGGCTGGTAATTGGTGGTATTAAATGCCACTCTTTCCACCCTGAGCCACAGGATTTTGGCCAGAGGTGCTATGAAACATTGATCCACTGGGTGTAATCCTATAAATTTCCCACCCATGCATATGTTCATTAATAATTATTAATTAATATTTTGTAAATACATTCATAATGCAAAATTGTGGCAAATACATACACAGCCTCTAGTACAGGACATTTATGAATTACAACTAGACAATTACAGTCTATAAGGTGTGTTTCATGTGGTGAAAAGACTGTGCAATGCAATTTAATGAGACGTTACTTCAGGGCTCTATAAACCCTGGTGGTCAGGTCGCCATGGTGACAAGGAAATGAGACCTGGCGCCAGCGTATTGGTATCCTCCACTTGGTGCCTCTCAGTGTCAGGTGAGTGTTGAGTATCATGTGACATCCGTGTCATGTGATGGCCCGAGCTCAGCAGGATGGGATGGGGAAACCTTTTTTTTTTTTCCTTTTGTTGTGACGTTTTTTGGTATTTTTTTCTGTCTGCTCATGTGTGTTTCTGTGTCGGTCTCTCTATCTTTCTCTGCCTATGTGATTTTCTGTGTATGTTAGTGTAACTGTCTGTGGGGGTGTGTGTACATGACTGATTGTGTGTGTATGTTTGCATGATTGTGTATATGCGCGTTTGACTGGCTCCTAGATTTTTTTGCTCGCTCCTAAAACAGAATTAAATTTGTCCAGCCCTGTGTTACTTGGTGACTACTGGAAAGTGTGCCAACCTGACAAATGCTTGCTGGCAATCTGACTATGGCATATTTACTAAGTTGGACCCCTAAGCAATAATTTAGGGCAAAGTGACATCTGTTCTGCAAATAGTCAAGTCGTCAAGTGCTAAATATGCACCCAACTAATTTTATCTTATTAGTAAGTTATATATTATTTTTTCCAGATTTTTTCTTTGTTTTGAAACAATTTTTTTACCAAAACATAAAGTCGTCTTAGTTTGAATAGGTTGGAGCATTGGCTTTTCCGTCTCCCAAAATAATGATTCTGTCTAACATCCATGGTGCACACTCCAGAATTCTGCTCCATCAGGCAGGTCCAGTTAATCCTGCTGTCAGGCAGGTACTGAGATGAAGAGTTAGAAAGGAAGAGGAGTCTTGACGAAATGAAGTGGCATTATTGACTAAGCAGGAATACGGCATGGGGATATTAAAATGGAGGGCTAATGCCGGGGTTGAGATGATCGCTGTGATGTTGCAATAAGGTGGGTGTTGGGGGTAGAGATGAGGTTAGGGGGAGACATATAGAGAAGTCAGAGATTAGAGGACGAAGCCAAAATGATGACAGTAAGGAGGAAGTGAACAGCAAGATGAAATGAGGAAGGGCTAGGGGCTTCAGATGGGTGCGTAACTGACATAAAGATGAAGGGACTTAAAAAAGTGAATATGCTGAATTGAATAGGTGCTGATAGAAGGGAAAGGGTAAGAAGTGATGGGAGTATGGAGATGATGAGAAAGTTCTGAGTGCTGATAGGATAGAAGGGGTGCTGAGATAAGTTGGTGATGCTAAGACCATTGGAAAGAAGCAGAGGTTTTTCCAGAGACCCATTAATAATAAAGATAAACCTGCAGATTTAATTATTTCCCACTTATTTAATATATCTTACATTAATTACTCTTTGTGTATTGCATGCATGGACTGTTTAATTCCTAATAGTTTCCTTTCTTTTCTTTATTTAAATCAGGTCTCATTATTCATGAGGGCTCATCAGTGTATCGGATTTTCAAGCGATGGCAAGCTGTGAATCAACAATGGAAAGTTCTGAACTATGACAAAACCAAGGACCTTGGGGAACCTTTAGGTGGGACTACAAAACTTGGGGGAAGGAATTCACGGACGAACCATTCTTCTCACAATGACAGAGGCCCTGGGCGGAGCCAGCGGGTTAGGACTATTTTGAACCATCACTGTGGTTATACGATCCTACACATCCTCAGCCACCTGCGGCCTAATGAACATCGAAATAGCTCAAACTCCAACAGAGAGGTGGTGATGAGAGTGACAACTGTATGAGGAATTTCCTAAGTTGTTGTTGGAGCGCGAGCACTGTTGTTCTTTTCAAACATCACCGCCATTGAATGGTATAGGAAAATGGAGCGGAGGAGGCGTTGTAATGGAGAAGAGAAGCAAGTTAAGTCCCCCCTATAAGTAGGCCTTTCAGTGCATTCTGGCCAACTTTGTTAATACAAAAAAAAGCCCTGGTTTTTATTTTTTAGAAGTTGGGCCCTCTTTTGTCACACAATATTTTGCTGTGCTTTTTTCAATTACAAACCGCCCAACCTCAATAAAGGATGAGAATATAGGGCTCCCTGAAGCAAAATATAATTGTTTCAAAGAAATCCCACTTGATCCATTACTTTTTGAGCACATTAAAAGCACAAGCCAGCGTAAACAGCAACAAAAAAAACACATCACTGGAACCAAGTCTTAACATTTTTACCTCAGCTTTAAATGATTAAACATCGACAGAATAAACCATAGATACAAAATACAAACATACCTTAAAAAATATCGATAAATTATTCTATGAATGGCATAAGTGAAAGGGTAAATCTATACAAAAGAAACAAAAAAAAAAAAGACAATGAAATGGTTCAGATCTTTCTAAGCGATGAATTGGTGCAATAAAACATTTTTACGGCAAAATGGGATCTTTGCAATAAGACGCTTGTACTTTCCCTGATTTTACATTTTTTGCATGAGTAAATGTAAATTTTTTTTCCTCTCTTCTCCCAGCGGGAGGATAAAGAAAAAAATATTTATATGCAAATAGTCTCCAACTACATTTCTTTACTTCTTCTTTTCCTACTTCACATACTGGGATGTAAAATTAAAGACATAAGGTTTTTCCTGTAACTTCTACTTTTGTATTCCCATATATGTCTTGGTATGAAGGTGTCTAAAATGGGGTATTTACCCTTTTTTTTATATAGCCTTTGCTGCCTGTTTCTGAGGTCATCACTAATAGGGTTATTATATCCCTTCTTATTTCTTCAAAACTCAAACAAAAATAAATGATATGGGTATGACGTGAATATAGAAAAGTAACCAAGCTGGGTACATGCCATGCCAGGTTCATATTTAATGTGTCAGAAGGTCTTCATATACTTATTCCAACAAAAAACTTTTCTAAGAATCATGTAATAGGAGGGATTTACTTAAAAAGTATGCAACACTGTAATAGAGACAAAGGCAAGTTTATGAAAAATATAGTAAATATATTTCTTAAGTCGTAAGCAATCACTGAAACTAGTAATATAACACCATAAATTCAGTGTACATAACAATACACAAAGAATAAAATGGTAGAAAACAGTATAAGTCCAAAAATCCCAGATGTGTATAAACAATTGCACCTGAAGAATTTCTGTATCAATAAGATTTTTACCCAAGATGGCATCAGATAATTACAATGTTGTAGAACAGAGGGAGACCTATTACTTTTCTTTGTTTTACTAAAATCAATAGTGTCTGCTTTTATTATTTTTTGCCTGCTGCTCATAAATTTCCAAAACCAAAGAGGTTTCTTATATTTCAGGTTTTAAAAAAAAAAGAAAACAAATACTATTTTCCCATTATCCTATTGATAAGTTCAACTGATGTAATGAGTTAAATATATATACAGGTTTTTGATGTGTAGTAATATTAGGTCACGTCAGCATAATGATGTGAGTCTCAAAGGCACCAACCAGTATGTTGGCATATGCCACTGATGTTGCACATATGTGCACATTTCCATTCATCTCTAAAGAAGCGAGCCCTCTGAATGCTGAGGATGCACATTTTAGAAGTTTTCTGTAAGCAATCTGTAGAAGAAAGAGCTCAAACTAAAGTATTGCATTAATATGTATGCATTGGTTAGGTTTAAAGGACAACTAAACTGTTTTTTCACTTGTGCTTCTAACTAATTCTGCAATGGCAGTGAGAGACCCTTGCTGAAACCAGCACCTGATCTGACGAGCTAGCATCCAAACCGCCTCTGCCTCAGTTGTGAGGCAAAGCTGTTGCCTCAGTTGTGAGGCATCTCGTCAGGTTTACTTGGGGGAAGGGCACATCGTTTTTAACACTTGCTTCCTCCAATAAAGGCATAACTAAAACATAACTCTAGTGCATAGGTTTTATGAATCAAATCTGTTTCCCACAGGCAATATTTAAGCCTTGATTAAGCCAGCAACATTAGGAAGTGGTTTTACACAGAAGCAAGTGTGTAAAGAACAGTAACTATATGTGTTGCTCTTAACAGGGAGCCTAGAACTCATACCAGCTCCATGAAGCTAAGATTAGTATCTCACATTTGTTCTACACTCAGCAACTTTAATCCCAGGGTAGAATATATTCCCCTTTTTATCTTTTCTTTCCAGATAGTAACTACAGTGTAAGTTACAGCAGCCAATGCTTTTTTTCTCCTCAAGGCAAATGCTCTTTTGCAACCCACTCATTTATCGATCATGTTGTGGAATTCAACATTGGCATTTCAATAGCAGTTGAATATAAACTTTATTTCTCTTTAAGCATACAAATAAAATAACAGTATTCACAAGAACATGAGTTAGGGTGGCTCAGGTATGCCAACTCATATGCCTCACGCATTTCACACTGAGAAGTCCTTTAGTTACACTCAGCCAATTCCTGGGTCAAGATATTTTCAAATCATAACGGGTAAAACATACCTTCAGGTGTGGTACGAAGCCAGGGTTATTAAAATCAGTTGGGAAACTACAGAGTGAAATAAACAAAACAGACTGTTATGCTGGTAACATGCATTATTAATATAAAGTGTATATATATATAGTGATGATTAGTTTTGCACAGTAATTATTTCCAAAAGGTTTCTCATTTTCCTGCATTTCCTACAATGAAAATACACATATTGTGAATACTGAACCCTGCATGTAGCTACAAAAAAAACCAACCTCATTATGGAGTGGAATAAGAACTATACATGGGGAACACTGTATGTTTCAGCGCTTTATTCTTCCATACCACAATACATGGGTCTCACTGCTGTTAAATATTTTTTGGACTTTTCTGATTATTTGATTTTACTGAAATAGATTTTTTGTGAAACTACATTGCTTTTCTTCTGACGCCTAATTATTTTTTTATTGACTGCTCTTTATACCTCCAAAGACATGGCAGGGCCATGGGTACACGCTTTGCACCTTTCTATGTAAACCTTTATTTGAGTTGGTGGGAGCTGTGCAAAGTCTTTGGGGGTGACAATCCATTTATTTCCCATGTCATGTGGAATGGAAGATATATTAATGATCTGCTTATGGTATGGGTTAGCAGTGAGGACCAGTTAATGAAATTCTAGCAATACAAATAAACAACACAATGATTTGAAATTTACTACGGATCGCAATAAGGAGGAAATCATTTTTCTGGATCTCAAGTTTCAAGGGAAAGGGGGCATGGGTTCAGGGAAAGGGGGTATTTTTGCCCACAGCCACAGAAAACATTGGCTGATATTACATGAATCTTAGCCACCAGTTCTCATCCATGCCATGTTTTTTCAGGGGAGCCTATGTATATGTTTTTTTACATGTATATGGACAGTCTTTTTTGGCCCCTAAAAGCAAACTCTCAGGTGCTAATACTGATAAAGACACATTTAAAGAATCACCAAGATTTTAACTAAGTTCAACAAAGAATTGTATAACATCAGACACATTATTAGGAAGCATTTACCGGTGCTTCTTATGGATTCTTCATATAGCGATATTTGCAGTGTACAATGCAAAGCTCATAACAAACAGAGTTTGTGCAAAATGCTGTGTCCTAGTTTCTTGGATAGAGGAGCTAAATCAGGAACATGGTTAGAACATCAAGGCACGTATGTTTGTGGCAGTACAAAATACAAGCGGCAAATTTGTTACAAAAGCCCACAGTCATATCTTCATCTAAGTCAAAGGAATTTAACATCCAGTTCTATATGAACTGTTTGTTTGATCGCATGCTTAAAATGCCAGATGCAGTATGTGGTTCCAAAACAAGGAGTGTTAGAGAGCATACGAGGGAGCATTTATCAGATATTAGAACTATGAAGGAAAAATCTCTATAGACACTTTTAGATCTGCAATAAAGGCAATGTGAATTATTTTTCTTATCAAAGCATAGAAAGGATCGAAAGGTGACAGCAGGGAGGAAACAGACAACATGCTTTGTAAGAGAGGTAGATTGGATATTTCATTTGGATACAAGAAAGCCTAGAGGTATGAATTTTGAATATGAAGTGTCACACTTTTTATCCAGTTAGTTGTCATGCCTGATTTCTCCAAGGCCTGATGGGTTCTATCTATATCTGTCTTCAGAATTGTGTACCAATGGGTACAGGCCAGGGTACAGCCCAGGGTTTGATAGGTTTGTAGCATGCGTCATGCAGGAATTAGACATGTTGTGGTTTAATCATTATATTTGTTTGTAGCATACAAGGTTCAGTATTTGCAGTATGTACTAACATTTCATTGCATGAAATGCAAGAAAATTAAAAAAAACTTTTGGAATGTTATTGTGCAAAGCAAATTATCAAGATATATATACTCATTTATTAATAATGCATGTGGGTGTGGTATACAGTTATTGGTTTTTAGTATATAAGTTTATGTTTGTGGTTTGTTAACTTACCTATGATTAAGAGCTGCTCAGTGCGAAACATGTGAAGAAGAGTTATGTCTGAACCACCACAACTCTTGTACTTGTGAGTTCTACTATTTTACACTTGAAGAGAAGTAAAGTAAAAAAATGATTTGGAGGAGATATGAAGGTTTCCGGATTGTGATGCTCCATGAAATGCAGGAGGTGTGTGTGCTTCAATACTGATATTGTCACCCTTTGTTCTCATTTGTATTTCACGAACAGTTTTCTTTTATACTCGCTAAATATAAATATACAGGGAATGGGTAAAAAAAAAAAACAGTAACATTACATGAAAAAAGGACTGATACTTAGAAGTAACATAATAACAAATGCAGCTACAAAGGTAAGTTAATTGCTAATTAGCAACCATAGAAAGTCTGACAATTAGCTCTTTGATAAGAGAGTTTTCAAAGCAACAGGAGGCAACTTACAGAGTTCTGATGTGGTCAAATATCTGATGTCCAACTAGCATGTCCATCAGGTCGATATAATGCTAAATTATGTAATGTGTCAAGAAGAATAGTCTCCAAAATCAAGGCAACATTTGCCAAACAATTCAACAGTTCACATGTAGGAAAAAATGATAGTTACTCAAACTGTACTCTTGATTTGTTCCAAAACACAGCTAAAATATTATTAGGCTTTTCTGTTATTTTGTCCACCTCACATATATATAAAATATGGAGGCTAAAATGATTCAAATGTAAACTGAAGTGTTGTGAGTCTATGTTGTGCAGCTCATATATAACTAAATGTCCATGGATACAACCAAGTGAAGCAGGTAATATGTTGGTGACAGATTTATATTACAACCTATACCACCTTTTTAGCACAATTG
Source organism: Pelodytes ibericus (assembly GCA_036172795.1). Taxonomy (NCBI): domain Eukaryota; kingdom Metazoa; phylum Chordata; class Amphibia; order Anura; family Pelodytidae; genus Pelodytes; species Pelodytes ibericus. The sequence continues at coordinate 242,998,829 of CM069857.1, forward strand.
TTCTTGTGCAACCCAATCAACCAGTGCTTCTCACATATATATGCCACATGTTAAACTACACAATCTAGCAGTGTGGTCCCTGCCCTTCTCCACTGACTGGTAAGGTACCGATATTGGAATTGTAGTAACTGACTGATCCAAGCCCAGGCCATTCCTGGAAAACTCAAAGTTTCAATTGTTCGTACTGCACTAAAGGAGTTCTAAAATTACATTTAAAAAACAGCAGTAATAAATATGAATTGTATGTGTTGCTAAACGTCTTTCCCTTTGTGAATTTACAAAAATCCAACCCTCATTAACATCCTCTTTGAAATAGAAGATTTCACCCAGACGGGTATTCCCAAGTCACGAGCACACAGAAGACCTGCAGGTAAAGCTTAGAAATGTAAAGAACAATGTTAATCTGTATTGATGCAGTCAAATGACTTATTGTAAGAAACTATGTTTTAGATTCATCTTTCTTCAAACTAAAGGTATGAGGACTTTTCCTTGGCCCAAGTTTGGCCATAATTACTCCAGGGTCTACTCAATAAAGAGAGAACTGCAGTTAATTGAGATGGGAATTTCAAACTTTAGGCCTTGGTAGGCTTCATTGTTGTACAATGTCTCTGTCTCATCAATACTGGATAGAATGTCATAGGACTGATCTCTCCCAATGTTCAGTGGTGATGCATGTCTTGTTGGTCACCAAGCAGCCTTCTGTTAGCCTGTACAAAGGTTACAGCGAAAGAGGTCAAAATAAATACATAATATCAAGCCCTTCTCGTGCATATATTAAGAGCATATACCAGCACATACCATTAAAGTAGTCTTCAGTGTACTTCACGTGTAATGCTCTTTCTCAAGTGATTATAGTCTAACATGCCTTTCACATCAGTTGTTTAATGTTACCCATGAGTATTTGTGAATTTATTGCAGGTTTCCTCCATCCAACATGATTGTCTTTTTGATTGCTCATATCAGAGTCTATCATGCCCTTTATATTCTATCCTGAGCTATCCCTGCATTGCCACTTGAATTGAGCTGTATCTCTATGCTCTCTAAATTTTTCTGTAATTATTGCTCCTAACTTGGTAGAAAAAGGAATTAAATGGCAAACAGCACAGCATCGGTGTAAACTCAAAATACAATATTGATTTTTCTCTTCTACATCCATACCTCTTTACACTGTGAATGTTAAAGTGCTTTTTTCCATTTTCTTTCTCTAGCAACTGTTTTATCTTTCAGGGATTGTTCAACTTCTCTTACAAAAAACATATAGCACTGAATACAAATAATGTTTTTAATGTTAGTAGATTGCAAAATGGAACCTATACATTTTCATTGTCTACCTCCCTACAGAAGATGACCGAATATTCATGTAGAGACACTACAGACATAAAACATTCATGTCTTTGTTTGTGTACATTTGCTTTCTGTTTCCATTGCAAGGGAATCAGTGCAGATACACTGGGTTCTATTGTACTGAGCATGTGCAGTAATAGTTTCATTCAGTAGGTGGTAACTGCTTTTTTCTGCAGCAGTGATTGGTGGAGCAGGAAGCTGTCGGAGGTATGGGTCCTCATGCATCTAAATGGGAGCCTCCTGACTGGCACCCCGGTAGATGGCCATTTTTGCTCATGATATAGACTGCAAAAAGATACATCTATTAATTGCATGGTGTTCTGAGCATGTTTTTAAAAGTGACTTGCTCTAGCCCTCTGCTGTAAACAAAAGTAAATGTAAACTTTGAAAGAGAATCAATGCGCATGAATTGGTTAGTCCTGTAGCTGTTAACTGTCTCCCTTGGGTCTATTCACTACAATTTGAGAATAGCTCAAGGAGATGGACTTTGGATGTTGACTTTCATTTTGAGTCTAAGTCAAATATGGCACCCGGGTGCTGAATTTGACTTAGTCACAAAAATAGCTTTGATCATTTCACCTCCCATTACTTTCAATGTTGAACCTGGGAGTTTTTTAAGTCAGAATCGGTTGATGAATTTTACTTAGCCTCATAATGAAAGTTGACCATCTCGAGCTATTCTCAAATTTTTTTGACAACAGTAATTGATAGGCCAGGCTAGTTAGATCTCTATGGGAGACCTCTGATTGGCTACCAGGAGATGCTGGGAACATTTTTTTTTTATTTGCGATCTTAAGATTTAATATTTTAATACACAGAGTTTAGGGGATAAATATATTAACTTGATATGAATGAACACAAAAGGATTATAACACAGTGCCACACAGTTGGGTTGGAAATGCCAGATTTTCCACTAAGAATACTAGGTGCAGGTAAAAGTTAGAGGTAAATATATACTTTGTAATTTTTTGACCAAAACGGAACATAATTTTGCTTCCCTGAAGAAGCCTAGGTTGGGGAGGGGAACATTATTAATTTCATGAGGTAATGTAGTTGTCAGGATTGAGGTTTCACAAAAACCTTTGATAGCGGCATTGGTCTGTAAAGCCGCAAGCTGAACAGGTTAAGAGATATACTTACCTGAACTCCAAGGTGGATGCATGCTCCAATAGCTTGGAGGAAAAACGTAACAGGGGGGATATGATAGAAACATTTAAATACATAAAGGGAATCAACACAGTAAAGGAAGAGAGTATATTTAAAAGAAGAAAAACTACCACAACTAGAGGACATAGTCTTAAATTAGAGGGGCAACGATTTAAAAGTAATATCAGGAAGTATTACTTTACTGAGAGGGTAGTGGATGTATGGAATAGCTTGCCAGCAGAAGTGGTAGAGGTAAACACAGTCAAGGATTTTAAGCATGCGTGGGATAGACACAAGGCTATCCTAGCTATAAGACCGGGAATGGGGGACTAATAAAAGTACTCAATAAAAAAATTGGGCAGACTAGATGGACCGTATGGTTCTTATCTGCCGACACATTCTATGTTTCTATATACAGCCAGTGATGCTGGAGGAGGAAATAGTGCACAGAAGTCTATTTTATTTGGCTTATAGCTTTTATTTTTTTCTATTGCAGGAAATGTATTTCAGTCTAGCATCAGGCCTGCCAGTATGCCATTGTACAAGCAACTTGGAGGCAGAAACAAACCAACTTTTTTTTTTATTGTTTTAGAGATATACCTTCTGTAAAATACCTTTATATAACATTCTATGCATTTATTATCAATCTGGCTAGCACAATGTTTAGATAATTTTTTATTTTCTATAAAGTGATATTATTTTTAAATGACAGGTACACTTTAAAAGTGGCACACACCGTGAAAACCAAAATGAATGTCCTGGCTGATAGCGCTACAATTTTGCATAAAAGGAACCAGGCATCCATAGGAGCATGTAACCCTTAATGTAACATACATTGTATTTAACACGGCAAACTTTCACTATACAAGTACATTTCTCCTTTCATGAGGATGCCACAAAACAGCACATAAAAAAATCTCTGAAAGGCTAATTTGTTTTATGTCTTTTTATTAGATTTTTTTTTTTAATCTGTGACCAATAGAATAGAACTCCTGAACTGAAAACGCAGTATATAGCATCCAGACCAATAACTACAACTAATACAGAAGCACTTAGTGATAAAATGAATCTCTGCCTGGCACAGACTTCAGTCTAAGAGCTTCTCTGAGAGTTTTATAAAGACAGACAGAGAATTACAGTTGTATGTGCAGTGGACAGCAATGCGTGGTCTATAGCATTAAGTGCTTCTGTGTCTGTTGGGAGTGATTATTGAACGCTGGCTATTTAAATGCATTGATGCTGTGTTTTAGGCTTCAGTTCAGTATTTGTAGCTAAGCAGCTGTATGTGGTGTTCATTAAGGTCTTTATTAAAGTACATCAATACTAGAAGATAAGTAGGGAAATTTTAGATGACTTTAAATGTATGGAAACCAGCCATAGTTATGCATGATCTATGGGGCTGCATTATCTGCACTGTAATGCTGTCCAGATTTCAGCTTCCATGACTGCCTTTTTACTAAAAATGTACTGTATGATCAGAAATGCAAGCAAATGGTCAGATATAGAAAGATCTTTTTTTCTTTACCTTTTACTGTTTATGTAATTAGCCTCTGGTGCCACAAAGTAATCTTATAAGCAGCACAGCACACATTTTAACCTCTGTATTTGTACAATGGGGTCTATTCACTGAACTTTGAGTTTGGTAGTTAAGATGAGAATTTATTTGGACCACCAAAAACGATCAGACTTCCATCGTTAAAGATCTCGAAAAATGTTATTCGCAAGGCACTTTGTCAACACTGACATGTGGTGAAGGAAGATGAGATGGAGGTTGAGTGAGGTAGGCCAAGGAGGTCGTGTTTGGAGTCTCCAAACTCACCTCCCAATATAGCCAGTAACGAAGTCCAAGTCAACCAACTGGGAGGTTTAGTTGGATTTAGTCCCCTTTAAAAAAAACATGTTTTGCGGTAAAATTAATGGGCGTTCAATGCCTTCATTTATTTAATGGGTGCAGTGAAATCACTACCATGGCCATTTATAAAACCCGATACTAACAATGAACTGTTAGGCTATCCTAGATAAGGCAAGGATTCAGGTTTTTTTTGGCAGAGATTGGACACAGACTAGATGGGCCGAATGGTTCCTATCTGCTGACACATTCTATGTTTCTAAATTACCCCGTAGCATTTGCAGGCAAAAATGTATTCAAGCTATAGTCAACTCAATATCAGAGCCCATAGATTTTTGGAAAGTATACTTAGTAAACTATTATTACAGACAGGCCATGTATAAAATATTTTAAACATAATACTTATTGTATTTTGTTTCTTATGGCAATCTTACAATATATGAGTTTAGCTGTATAGTTTTCACAGATGATAGATTTATTTAAAGAATGAATAGTGGAAATTTACCATTAGGCTAAAAAACATCAAGATAGAAAACACATTAAATTGTGTATTACAGATTATAATTCTTAACCAACAGGGTTTTAGCAGATATCCCCATTTTGTACCAACACATGTGCACATAGTTAGTGGGGCCAGTGGGTGCATCTTTCTCCATCTAATGTGCAGTGGAATGGGGACAATAATAACCAGAGAGGTTACAGCAGACTTCTATCAAGGGTATACTATAATAATGGGTTGCTGTTGACTGCTCTTTGCTCCTTCCTTGCATCCTCTGGGCTGTGAAATTGCAATACATGCAATGAAAAGTCATACACCCAACTCCAGTTACCACCACAGATCCCATATCATTATGTATCTAGCTGTGCTGTCAATGCAATAACTGTAGTGCCAATGACAACAAAACTGCTGTCGCATATACAGTTACCAAGGCTCAAGGCTCAACAACTTGTGTTGGGACTCCAAACCTCATCCCTCTAAATAAAAACAACCTACCTCTCCTATTAAATGTCCTGATGTTGGGGCCGAATATACCAAACCCCCAATCTCAGGCCCTCTTATTGGTATTATTTACCCTAACCCACTGCATGCTGGTTGAGGAAGATTTTGGAAGCCAACATCCGCAACAGCTGGTCAGTCATCACTGATCTAAAAACAGATAAAATTCTCCTAAATCAGTGCCACATTTAGTCCTCTGTCCTGTACTCTCACCTCTTGTGCCTTTTTGTGTGAATGTGTTTATATCCTAAGTTTTCATTATCCGCTTATCTTCAATGTCTTGATGATGTCAGCTTATAGTGTATAATTTGTATTGAGTGGCTCTCTGGTTTTTTTTTTCTATCCATGGTCCGGTCTACAAATACCATTCCTATGTTTGTATCTGGCTGAGAATATTCTCTATCTCACATACTGACTACCTCACTATCTCAGCACAGGCCATTCAAAGCATTAGTCATGATTTACTAAGAATAGACTTCCAGACATTGCTGCTTATTCCAGTACCTTACATGATACAATAGATGCCCTCAACCGTGAAGTAGATTAAATCTTTATCATTGCAGTCATATTTTAACTAAACCCTTAGAATAATGGATGTATATGATAAGGTATATACATATGCATTAATAAATAGGTTTCATGTATGTATGTTTAAAGTAAAACATAGTTAAAACAAAAAAACAAGAGATGAGAGAAAATGATCAAGGATGAAAATATGGATCAAAAGGTAGAGAAAGATGAGTTAAAAAAAGATGCAGAGGAGTCAGTGAACAAAGGAGAGAAATATTGAAGAGCAAGAGAAAGGGAAAACAAAATGATGGATAAAAATGAATGTATACAATTTTCTAACAATCTGGTAATGACCTATTTACACCATGTAATGTTGACATGATATGTGTAAGAATTTTATTTAGGTTAGAAAAAAAGAAGAAGAAGAGGCCCATGTCTTCATTTTACCCAAAGGCCCAAATTCCTGTCATTTTGTCTACATATAAATGCTATTGAACATGTTAATGTATTCACATAGTCTTTTACACACTACATTCCATACCTGTTTTATGTCATTGTTTTTATGTTCATTTTTTTTTTTTCCTACAGCAACATTAACAATCCTTTTTATAATACACAAGGGGTTTACTGAGGCCTTATCATACGTAGTACATAGACCTGATATATTACTATGGATTTATTTAATTGGCACCAGGGTATTATTGTAAAACAATTACCAGAAACAGATTCTGAAATGGAATTTTAATCCATAGATCAACAACAAGACATTTAATGCCCTTCATTGAACTGTGCTTCTTTACTGCTCCCAACAGCAGAGAGATTACAGAAAGCATGTTCCTGGATATGTTCACTAACCAACATCTTGATTTCTGGACCGTCTAATACTTCCACTTGTCACAATGCCATATCAATATGGATATAGCCATTTCCAGCAACTTGTACTTTGATAACATGCATTTTCCTTGTAAAGGACTGGTTTACAGGGCACATGACTTGTTACATGCAATAGAAACGTCTACATTGCCTACAGTGTCACATGTAGGAAACTTAAGTAGATTAAAACAGGTAATGAGAGAATTCATGAAAAATTTCCCTTTCTTGATCTTTAGACCAGTATATCAACCACTGTGACATTTATTACGAAAACAAAGAAGAAAGAAAAATGTTACTGATTAGCATGTCAAGAACAACAAATGTTGCTGGGGGAAAGAATATGCAACATATGAAAAAAAAAGGGTGAAAGAAGAGAATATTTGAAGTCTCTGATAAATTAAAACTTAACTTTTATTATATGTCCATAGGATAAAATAAACAAATAACAAGACAGTGCATAAGGGCAGATAAAGGTGTTAATGTTAAAAACAATGTTTAAAACAATTTTTAACATTTACACCTTTATCTGCATTGATGCATTTGTTATTTGTTTATTTTAATTTTTTTAATTAATCAGAGACTTCAAATATTCACCTCTTTTGGCCGTGCTGATATCTGGGTTATCCCCAATTTTTGAAGTCTCAACCTACAGTGTTGCCAATGTAGAGACTCCTATATATGTTTTATATGAAAAAAAAAGCCAGACTTTATTCCAATCCTGTCAATGACGTTAAAGGGACTCTGTATAAGCTCTTCTTATACTGTTAATGCAGAGAATTAAAAAAATGATCTCTACATTGTGCTAGCAAAATATCAAGCAGATGCATAAAACCAGATAAACATGTTTTAAATGTGGATTTATATGAAAATGAATTAATCTTCAATGGGAAATGTGTGATTTGCAAGCCACAAGGAGACAATACAGACAGGTTCTCTTATGTTGTTTTTTTGCTGCAATTTTGCCAACACAATGTATAGAATATTTTCAATTTCTCTGCATTCACAGCACGGATCTAGTCACAGATCTAAGATCGCAAACATCGCTCAAACGGTAATGCTTTAATGCCTCGAGGTCGAGACTTAAAGCATCACCGGAGCGATTTGTGGATGCCATATTGAAGAGCAACATGCTCCTCCAATATGGCTGCTGCCCTTCTGTGGGTATAGCGTGAATCGCTCTGATGCTGTTGCTATACTGCCCCTAGAGGCAGTCAGCAACATTGCAATGTATAAAAAATAAATGTTTTTTTAATTAGCTAAAAATCCAGGGTTAGTGTTAGAATAATGGTTAGGGTTAAAATTTAATTAAAACTAGAAAAATTTAATTATTGGCATAAGGGTTAGAGTTAGGGTTAAATTTAGGGTCCAGGTTGGGGTCAAAAGGTCACTGTAGGGAAAAACACTTTTTGTTTTTTTCCCTATAACTCGCAAAAAAATGCAGAAAAACATGGAAACAAGCATATTTCTAAACTCGTGCCAAAATTTTGAAACTATTTAGATGAGGTCTGTTTTTATTTTTTCATCATATTTTTTTTTTATCCAATATATATTTTATTGTTTTTTTAACATATAAAAAGATAGAATACAACAGTAAAAAAGTCACAATTTGATTCCATTCGTAAATTTACATAATTAATTTCATTTCTAAAGAATGAAAAAATAGAAGAGAACCATGCGGATTCTGTTGCAAATTCTGATTCTAGACATACAACAAAACATACTACAAACACATACTGCTGCCAACATATAGGTCAATTATGAAAAATAAGACCCTATCGCTATTCTCCTATAAGCCAATCAAAGTAAGCAAGTCAAGGTAAACGAGTCCAGGTAAGCGATCCTCTGCTCCCTCCCCCCTTTTGCGCCCAGTAGGTGCCCAATGTCCAGCAAACTCTAACTATTTAGCATGTTGAAAAATTCCACCCAAATATTCTTTGTTTTGTTTGATGTAGTTAGGATCCAAGACAGCCCCCTTTCCATTCTAATTTGGTAGCATAATTGTTCTTCAACGGGTTTCCATCTGACCCACCCATCTTTTTTCCATTCTCTGGCTATTACTCTTTTTGCTGCCAGTAGGCAATGTGTCAATAAAGCTGCTTGTGATCTAGATAATTTTGACCAACCCTGGTGGAGCAAAAAGGCTCTTGGGTTTCTAGGTATTTAATTTGGCCTTTCAATTTCAGAAATTTATGAACCGCCTCCTATAGGGCCCTCAAACCTACACATGGCCACCATATATGTGTAAAATCACCATCAGCTAAGCCACATCGCCGGCACAGTCTGGATTGGGATGGATGGAATTGTGAGAGTCTCGTGGTGACCAAATACCAGCGATTTGTAACTTTAAAGAAAGTCTCCATCAGAGATAGGTAATGGACATATGTGTCAACCCTGGAGCAGGCCTCGGTCCACTCCTCTTCACTAATATTAATCCCCAAATCTTTTTCCCATTTTTTCCTTATCCCCTCGTTATTATATCCATTTTTTGCTCTAATACAATTCATATATATAGCTACTCCTCTTTTTAGGTTGGAGTTGGACATGGCTTGCAATACTTTTCTACCTATATTGTCTTTTTCTTTAATCAGTGAATTTCTTAAGAAACTTTCCACTCTGAAGAAATTAAAGATTTGGGTCTGATCTATTCCCAATTCCCTTTTTAGTTGGTCGAAGAGCTTAATAATGTTCTTATGTAATAATAATAGATCACCTATTTTTATAGCTCCTCCTCTTTTCCAACTAGCTAAATCAATGTTTGCCATATTGTATTCTAAGATTTCTATAGGAAGATTATCCGATATTTTATCTAAAATCCCAAATTTCTTTTTTTGCTCAACCCAAAACAGGAGTAGATGTTCCAATATCATACAGCTTTTCTGACATCTAAATTTTTGTTTATCACGAATATTCCACAGTGCTCTATTTATGTCATCTGTCCCAAGTGAGCATGCCTCCAGCTTATACCATCCTTCTCTCTGGGACTGTTCTTTTTGAGTCCTATAAATATGGAGAAGCATATTTGACTCATAGCAATGAAATATATTGGGGCAGGATGCACCTCCTTGTTGAATTTTAGGTTCTAGGGATTTTCTATTGATACGTGCTTTTTTTCCTCTCTACACAAAATTACCAAAGGCTGTTTTAGAGATATTTAGTCGATAGTTAGAGACTTTACTGTAGCTGGATATCTCATCCATTAGATGATTGATTGTTCCGGTGAAGTTATTGAAATTAGAGTATCATCGGAATATAAAGATATTTTTATTTCCCCCCCCCCCCCCTGCCGGGAAGACCCCTGATTAATTTATTATTTCTGATTCTTATGGCTAAAGGTTCTACAGCTATTATATAAAGGAGTGAAGAAAAAATGGGTCTGAGCAAACATTTTCTCCCACGATCCTGGCCGAGGAGCCTTGGTACAGGGACATCACGGCTCTCAACATCCAACCCTCAATGCCAAAAAATCTCAGTGTTTGTCTCATGATCCCCCACCTGACCCTGTCAAAGGCCTTCCCGGCATCTAATGACAGGGCCAGGAGGGGAGTACCATCCCTAATTACTGCGTCCAAGACATCTATAAGTCTTCTTGTGTTGTGGGATGAGTCTCTTCCCGGGACAAATCCTATCTGGTCCCCATGGATAATCACCGGAATTATCTTCTTGAGCTTAGTGGCCAGGATTGATGAAAACAACTTAATATCCACTTTAATAAGGGAAATAGGCCTATAGCTTGCTACTTCTGTAGATGGTTTTCCTTTTTTCAAAATGGGGAGGATGTTAGCCCGCACCATTTCCTCTGGGCAAGAACCTTTTGCAACCATCTCATTAAATATTATTGTAAGCTGATTTATAAGGGGGGGGGGGGTTTAAGGTTTTATAGAAGAAATTCCCAAAACCATCTGGGCCCAGGGTCTTATACTTCACTAATGTATCTATGGCATTTGCAACTTCCATTGGAGTGACTGGAGTATTCAATAGTTTTCTTTGTTCCTAAATCTTAGGGAAGTCAATATCTTTCAAGTAGTTATTTATTTTTTAATTCTGAACCCTCTTCTTCCAGATTATAAAGCTTCTGGTAGAAATCTTTGAATCTTTCTCCTATTTCATCTGGAGAACTAGCTATACTGTCTTCTGATATGATCTTATTAATTCCGTTACTGCCTTTTTGTTTCTTTAATTTATTTGTCATTATCTTACTTAGTCTATTGCCCCTACAGTAATATCTTAGCTTACATTTTTCTAAATTTCTTATAGATTGGGTAATTTCCAAATTGTTTATTATTTTCCTTAACCTCCTCTAGTATTGTTTCTATATCTTGTTGAGGGTTTGTTTTGTATTTCTGGGACAGTTCATAAAAGGAGATATAAAGGTTTGATAGGGGACCTTCCTCCTGCTTTTTTTCATATTTCTCCATCTTTATGAAGTGTCCCCTAATAACCGACTTATAGGCATACCAAGTAGTACAGGCGAAAGGTCTGCTCTATCTTATTTTCCTGGAAAAAATAGGTAGTCATTTTCTCTATATATTGTCTTCTTTCTTCTGAGTATAGCAAACTATCTTTTAATCTCCAGGCCATAGTTGGATTGACCTTAGTTGGATTGACCTTATAATTCTCCTCAGTTTCAAAGAACAGGAGACTATGGTCCGACCAGATGTTCTCTTTAACATACATATTTTTATTTATTAAACTAAGTGCCTCAAAGTCTTCTAAGACTAAATCGATCCTCGAGTATGAATGGTGGACCATGGTGGAGAATGGTGATGAGTATATTCCCTATCCGAGGGGTGTGCCACTCTCCAAAGGTCATATAATCCTATTCTACTCATGATATTTGTAAAGTATGTAGCTTGCTTAGTGATACATTTAGTATCTTTAAGTTTATTTATGTTCTTTTTATCTAATAATATACCCGGGATGCTGTTAAAATCCCCCGCAATTATCAAAGCCCCTCTTTTAATTTTTTCTATTTTTTCAAGAATTTTGGACAGTGTGTTCAGAGGAGTCTTATTTGCAAGGTAGACATTCACTAAAGTAAACCATCTGTCATTTATTTTACAAACCATAATGATATATCGGGCTTTATCAAGCTCTAAATATTTAACTTCTGACTGTAGCTGTTGCGAAATCATAATTGCCACCCCCCGTTTCTTAGTATCTGTTAGTGAGGCTTGGAATATCTTGTATCTATCACCTCCCCATTTGATTTTATCTACCTGTCTCCAATGGGTTTCTTGGAGGAACAATAGATCCACTTTTTCTTTTCTCATGAATCTAGGGACTCTATTTCTCTTACGTGGTTTTTTGAGACCCTGGGCGTTAATTGATAAGCATCTAACCATTATATTTTGGGAGAGTTTTGGAAAGCAGAGGATCGCCCACCCCGATGACATAACTACTGGCAGCAGTGAACAAAAAACAATTAAAATACAAACATATAAACACACTTTGGAGAGGAGGGGGGTATAAACCAATCCCTTCATACCTCCTCTTCTGAGAGCTCTGGTGAGCCAATAGCTCAGCAGTGTCAATACAAATCATCATAGTCATGATTTGATCCTGGGTTCCTAAAAGGGACCCCTGCAGGGAAAAACCTTGTTGTCCGATAAAGTGGGGAGGAGGGGGTGGACTGTCTAGATCTCTTCTCTTTCCTTTTTGCTTACTCTCTCCTCTCCCCTCTCCCCATATCCATGGGAGCCAAGTGCAGGGAGAGGAGGGGCGGAGGGGAAAAAAAAAAAAGCAAGTGTAGTATAATTATCTTCATCAATCATTATTTCTTTTAGAAAGTTGACATCTTAAAATTATAGAATATCAAAGAAAAAAATATACATAAAAAAGTCTCCTTTACCACCTCCAAAAGTACAATTTAGCACTCTATATTGCCTAATATGTGTATCTCTCCCCCCCCCCCCCCCCCCAAAAAAAATACATATATTGTATAATTAACTTGAGTGATCCTTGTATCCTTAGGAAGGTAGCAAATTACAAATATAAAGCATCCAAAGCTTATCTAAATATTTCTCCTTTACCCCCTCCAAAAGTGAAATTTAGCAATATATATTATCTGTTTTCCATTGTTCACCTTAGTGATCCTTTCACTTCCTGAGGAAAGTGGCTATGTGCCATAAAAGAAAAAAAAAAAAGCCTGTATTGTATAATTAACTTAAGTGATCCTTATATCCTTAAGAAGGTAGAAAAATACAAACATAAAGGGTCCAAAGCTTATCTAAATATTTCTCCTTTACCCCCTCCGAAAGTGCAGTTTGGCCATATATATTATCTGTTTTCAATTGTTCACCTTAGTGATCATTTCACTTCCCGAGGAAAGTGACTCTCTGCAAGAAAAAGAAAGGAGAAAAAAAAAGTATATTATATAACTATCTAAAGTGATCCTTATTTCTCTAAAAAAGTAATAGATTACAAATATAGAGTGTCAAAAGCATATCTAAATATTTCTTTGCCCCCTTCAAAAGTGCCATTTAATAATATATATTGTCCATTTTCCTGCTTCAAAGAAAAAAAAAAGCCCTCCACCCTCCCCTCTGTCCATGCATCTTAATTTAGGAGATTATTCAGTTTCATCCAATTTCGTAGCCCGGCTGTTGTAAACACTGTTTCTGATTGGCCTTCATATGTTACTTTCAGTGACTTAGGATATACCCATTTATAACGTGTGTTCTGGTTTCAGAGAATAGCCAATTCTGTGAATCCTCTCCAGAGCCTGGTGTTATATGAAAGGTCAGCAAAAAGAGAGATTTTTTAAAATTCCGATTCAGGCCTGTTCGCTTCTCTATTGATTTTCACCAGTAGTTCTTTAAACTGGAAGGAGCGATAGCAGACTATCACATCTCTTGGTACGCATCGCTTGCCACGCCAGGAGGTTTGGTTATTCGGTGGAATCTTTCCATATGGGTGTCTTCCAGCTTCATTTCTGGATCTAAATACTTATAGAACTCCAAGAAGAAATCTCTTAATTTATCTGAAGTCTATGATTCGGGTATATTTCTGAATCAGAGATTATTTCTTCTGGATCTATCCTCCAGCTCAGTTATTTTTTGTTCCAGCGAGTCTGCTCTTTTTTCTAATTTGATGATTTTCTCTTTAAGATCCTTTTGAGCTTTTTCGTCCTTCCCCAGTCTGTCTTCCATTTCTACAAATTTTACAGAAAGTGCTGCAATATCGAGCTTTATTTCTTTGGAGCTATTATTGATTTCCTGTTTAAAGGACTCCTTTATGGGTTCTTGCATCCTTTCTAGGCAATCCTTTAGAAATGACTGTGTAACTCCTTGAAAATCTGTACTGCCCGTACTTTCTGCGGAATCATCCATTGTGGCAGTATTTTCGCATAGACCTTTAGTTACATGCTCTTTAGGAGTTTGGGGGTGGGGGAGGCAGACACTCTTCTTTCTGTCTTATTTTCTTTCATCTCTTTCTTTTCATCCCTTTTATCCTTTTTCTGTAGGTTGTTTTTTGGAGCCATGCCAATGGAAGGGCCCCCTCTGTTTGGGCTATGGCTTTAAGTGCTTAGTTATATATGTCCTTGTAAACTTAGCTTATGGGAGGAGAGGAAGGGAAAAAAGAGTGTTTTAAAATTCAGTCAGTTCAGTCTTCAACTCCCAAACTTTACAGATTCAGTTCTTTTACTCTCTATTTTTGAGTCTGGTTTGAATGCATAGATGTATGTTTTAATATGTTTTAATATACCTTTCTAATATACAAGAGAAAGTCCAAAAAAGGGAGGGGCACAGAGCCCTGTGTCTGCTTTTGTTAGAAAGAGAAAAGGGTGCGGTTCCGTCACAATCCGTTTGTATCTGCCTGCAACCCCCAGGAAAAGTCTGCATTTGGATGTTCTTAGCACTTATTTAACGAGCACTACCCATGCATACAGAGGTCCGGAGATGGCAGAGAGACAGGGAACACAGCGTTTGGCAACTGGGGGGGAATTAGCATAAACAGTACCTCTTTTCACGAAGATCTGATCAATCTCCTCTCTTCCTCTTTCCCCTTCTTTCTCCCCCTCTTGTCATCTTTCTTTCGTTTGTCTTCTGTTTTCGCTCCTCTTTCCTCTTCTAAACTCATTCCTTGCCTAAGTGTACTCAGCCAGTGAGCATGTGATATGACAGCACTGTAGATATAAGGCACAGCTTACAGCGCGGAGCGATACAGCATGCAGGTCTTGGTGCTTTGTTTTAAGCGCATCTCCTACATAAGTTTAGTCGCGCTCAAAAGCTTCTTCAGTCATGGCGCTCAGCTCTCGTCCTTAGTCCTCCCCTCCTCGTGGACAGCGGCTCCCCGCCTACACGTCGATTGACGACGTCATCACGCCCCCCGTGATTTTTTTCATCATATTTTATGCTTTTTTTTGTAGTAAATTGTAAGATATGATGAATATAATGGTATCTAATGAAAGCACTTCTTATGGCGATAAAAACAATATATAAGTTGTGGGGGTACAGTTTGTGAGAAAGAAGAAAATTTCAGCTAAACACAAAAACCCCAGAAATGTCAAAACAGCCCATGTCACCAAGGGAAAGACAAGGTCAAAAGGTCATGTTACTAAGCTCCACTTTGGGCAGACTATTTTGTTGCTGCACTCTTTATATTCATAATTTTTGCGTATTCGAGCATGCCACACCTTTTTGCAGATTTTGGGTGTTGAAATAAATATTCAGATCTGTGCATAGCACCAGTTCTCCCATTAAAGATAACAGAGAAGCATGGAAACCCTACTGCTCATGCACATGACACTGATGATGGTGATGTTTTTGTAGACACGCTGGGACTCCTAGAGCCAAATGTGCTCAATATCCATCAATGCGCCTCTTAAGTGCATTAACACTGCTTCTTTCAGGCGGGGATGGGTTCATACCCAGTTAGTACTAGCCTGTGGGTGATAGTATTAATGTTACATTGCTGCCGCTAATAAACAAAGAGTTTGCACTCAGTTGACAGGGGTACGTCCAATGTCATGGTTACAAATAAATACCTAAACATTTTTTTAAAAGAAAGATAATTTAAATATACCATTGGCATTAATCCCTACATAACCATCTATTTACCGCAAAATGAAATTAGAAATGGACAGTTCTTCTGTAACCTGTAATCAAATAAAAAACAATGCGTCGAAAAAATATTAAATGCTGCTCTCCTTTAAAAAAGCTCTTTTGGGGGGTCAGGTGGCAGGAGGCACCCTTATCATTTTGCATCCATGACCAGCCCAGTTGCTGATGATCCTCAGCACACAGTTTGATCTAGGATTGTCCCTTCGCCAGCAGTTTTGTCCACAAAGCAGCCTATATAAGTGACCTCACATTGATCTAGTTCAAATGCCTTTCTTTAGGCAACTTATTTCCTGAACTTGGTCTGCAGGGATGTTTTAGCAGCTTGGATCATGGACTTTCCTCTAATAACACAATAGTCCTTGGCTTTATCTCTTGCTTGCCAGTCCTCTGGAATTACCCTAACTAGTAATCCATTGTTACCTTGAAGCTACCATGAAGATAACCTTTTGATGCCATGAGAGTTCATGGCTTTGATGTGGAAGTATAATAGCTGAGGCATCTAGGTTATCAACACGTGCAACCAAAGCTTCGACTCTTCTGAAAACAACATAGTGAGTCTTTCGGGAATATATGCCACATATACTTGGAACCAAGAGATCTAGCAGCTATAAATAATTATTTATTCATTTATAAGGTTAACAAAATGAGGCACTTTTGCCTGACTAATACTGGAATTTGAATGAATTATTCCACTTGGAAAAGCGAAGACTAGGGTATACCCTGAGAGCATCGTTCAAAATCCATTTTATTCAGGCAGAAGTGAAATTCTGTCTGTTTTTGCATGACAGGTGACACTTCAACATATGGCAACTCAACAATGAAGGCACACAATTTGTATTGATTAAATAATATTGTATATACTAAAAGTAAATCCCACTGAACAAAGACATAAATAGGGTCTAGTATTTCTACAGGAATCCAAGTAACATCTATATCAGACTGTCCAGTGCCTTGGAGGTGCGGATTAAAATATAAAGTTTTTTGGCTCATTGAACACCTCTCCCAATAATAAGATTAATGTTTTGTTTAAAATGTTTGTAAAATGTTTAGTATGATAGTGAATTGTAACCATAACTATTCCTTTGAGGAGATTTTTAGCATTAGAAAGCAGTAGACAGCATAATTGAAATAAAAACAATTGCATCTATAAAAGTAAAGGATACAAACTTTTATTACTAGATATATGATGTAATTCACTTCATGGTGAGCCATCAAAAGTTATTACCTGTTAACGTACATTCATTTGCTGTCAAAAAAACCAAAGTACACAGATTGGCCAAACCTTAGCTTGTATACTACGAGTGGCACCAGTACGATGCTAATGGGGCTGAATAGGACTAATGGGGCTGACTGGAGACTTAAGGGCAAATGGATTCATTAGCCTGAAGTCTCCTAAGCAGTGAGCTTGCATTGTCAGCAGTCCTTTTTAATGATAGGGCTGCTTGGAGAAATTATCGCCACAAGCCTTTTGCGGGCATGGTGCTGCAGAAAGCCTGTGCATTTGGTGTGCATGCAGACATCCTCCCAGGATGCACCTTCCCAGGAAGCAGAGCGCTGGGTGACATGTTTGGGTGGAAAGAGCTCACTAAATCTGAAGATACATTGACCACGGCAGTGCCTGTCAGAAGATAGAGCATAGTTGCCAACATCAGCCATGTATCCCTGGACACATATTTGTTCCACATGCTGCAGAAAGACCATGCAAAGTGCAGCCCAGCAATATGTAGGATGGATATACGCACAGACACAATCCTGTTAATTAATCAAGGTGGAGATCACATAGGACCTACCACGATTAATTAATTGGATTGTGTCTGTGCGTAAATGCATCCTACAGATTGACAGCCTGTACTTTGCATGCTCTTTCTGAAGCATGGGGAACAAATATGTGTCCCTGGAAACATGGTCGATGTTGGTAACTATGCATAGAGTAACACAATGAAGATGCTGTGTGAGCATTCTTTGCCGATATCAAGAACTCTGCTACTTGACATTGCTCATGCCTGGAGCCATGCCTAGAGCCTTTACACTTCTACAGTGTGTTACTCTCTTCAGTGATCACATCTCAGTCATAGCTGCAAAGAAATCCATCTTTTTAGTAGGGTTATAGGGGCCAGTCCCTTATTGAGTAAGCTCATTTACATTAAAAAAATGCCAAAAAAGAACTACTATATATAGTCATAAGTGATTATAAGTGTCAAACCAATATAAGCAGATGTAGATCAACTGCATAACACAAACAAACCCTCTAGTTTAGGTGTAAATCAAATAAACAACACATGGAAACCCAGCACGTATAGATCAAATTAATAAGACATACAAACCATGTATTTGCAAGTACAGTTGAAATAAATACCACATGGAAACATTGCATTGCAGGTACAGATCAACTGAAAACCAAGTGCAAACTTAGCATTGAAGGTATAGATCAAATAAATAATTAATGTCACACCTAAATTACAGGCATAGATCACAGGTCACATATTCTAAAGGCCAGCCTTGACACCCAGATTTCACCCAAAGGACATGCCCCAGAACCCACTTTGCACTCAGAACTTACCCCAAAACCTACTTTGAAGCTATAGTAAATACAGATGCATAGACCCTAACACAGACAAGAAGCTGGTGTATGCACTGTTAAAACAAGTGTGCACCTGATAATGTTTGATTATGCTAGAGCACTCGTGCGCAAGTCGACCCAGCAGCCATTTCATTTTTTTCCCATTGGGCGACTGTTGAATACGTGACTGCCCTTAACATTTAAAAGAAAATGGCAAGTGAGGTGGTGTGATCTTTCAACAATAGAACACTATGATGACTGCTCATAAGTGTACCACCTACAATACACCTTAAAACTTCACAGAAAAAAAACAAAAATGTGACACAGTGATGCTAAAAATACTGATATATGTCAGCAGCTTGTTAGTTCAGGACATGTAAGAGAATGAAGCAAAAACAGTGCTTTTTGTTTTATGTAAATGGAAAAAATGACATATGAGTATGAGCAATCCTTTCTCTCGGGGTGGTCCGCATATAGGGAATCCTATCCCACTTATATAGATGAATGTCTTGAACAAGCAGACTCAGATACTAGTAAAAAGACAAAGGGGAGAAAAGTTAATTGTGTAAAGTGCAGATTTAATGACATGCACAGACATATTTATTTGTTAGCATACCGCTTGGCACTATGCGTATGTGGCGATGTCCTGAGGTCTTCTTGGGGAAGCTTCCACGCTTGTAGTGGCGATGTCAGCATCCCCAAAGTCTGCTTCTCTCTCGTACATGTCCCAAACCAACCAGCTGCTGAAAAAAAGATTAAAAAAAAGTATTTTATTTACATCAGTGGGGTGACTCACATTTCACACAATAGCGCTAATTTTTGCTTGATCCCTCCAATCCATGATGGTGGTAGAAAGGTATAATGGGAGGGCCACATATACATCAGTGTTTTTATAGCACTGCAGTTTTTTGAAAGGGATGGGATAACTATAATACATTACTTAGACTTTGTACAGGCTAAGTACAAAGAAAAAGTTGTATTGCACTTTAAATATGGTAAACGCTGATTTGAAAGAGGAAAGTCTGAAATGAAAGCCAACAAATGACTAAATAGTCTCCAGGAGTAGGAATCTGGCAGCCAAATCCTTTGTGGTTCTGCAGTGATTGATCTTCTGCATTAATTGGATCAGAACATAAAAAAGACAAACATGAAACAGCCGGCATTGCTTCTGTGTTATTATTTCTACCATGATTCCCATGTTTTTAAATCATAAGAAAAATTAGGATTAGCATGACCTTGTCTCCTGTAACATATTGCTCCATAAATCATGCATCTGACATCTTCCTACACACACCTGTCCGTTATGCATTCTAGCAATGTTTATATGTGTGTGGGGTAAATCACAAAATATTCATATTTTTTTCCCGAACTGCCTGAAAAATACAGCTGTAAACAACAAAATGCACATTTTCTACTCATCTCACAAAAAAGGTGTGCAATGTATATAGTATGTTGAGATATATCATAATATGACATGTCTGCAATATTATCATGATTTGGGAGTTAATGTAAATTAATTAATATATATATAAAATAAATTTTCTTTGCAATCAACTAAACAGATGATGGCCAAAGGTCAAAGGTTGATTGTTCTGTTTTTTTAATTATTCAGGATGCAAAGGTCCAGTGTTCTTTAAGTCTTTTGACAATAGCCCTGACTAAACTAAACAGTGTGCCCGCTGAGGCCCCCCTTAAAATAAAGATGTCCCCTCACCAGCCTCTCTGTGGACATCCTCCCATGCTGCCTCTCACACTCTTGCGGAGGTCACAACTTTGGGTGTACAATGTGCAGGGCTGGTTTAAGACCCTAGTGGGCAATGTCTTTAGCAGTGGGCCCCCTCAACCCAATTTTCTAAAGTCACATTGTAAAAAGGTATGTAAATGTAAGCTTTTTACTACTATATGAAACTATTTTCATATCACATTCAACTATTTGTTTATGTAATAAAATCTTATTAAAAAATTACATTTCTTGTTTTTGTTCCCTTTTTTTGCACCCATATTGCACCATACAGTACCCACAGCACTTGGCTTGCACTAATATTGCCCTACACAATTTGGCATGCCACCATGTCAATTTGCCCCACAGAACATACCACAGTGTCACTTTGTCCCACAGAACTGCCCCTGCAGAACAAGCCACAGTGTCACTTTCCCCATAGTACATGTTATTTTGCCCCACCGAACATGCAACAGCATCACTGTGCCAATTAAAATAAGCCACTGTCAGGTACCAATTAACATGCCATAGTCACTTTGTCATTAACATATGCAACAGTCAGTTTTCCTATAAAAATATGTCACCGTATGTCCATTAAATATGCCACAGCTTGCCCATTAATATGCTCGTGTAATTTTGCCATTAATAAGCCACAGCCAATTTGCCCAATAATATGCCAGTGTTATTTTGCCATTAATAAGCCACAGCCAATTTGCCCAATAATATGGCAGTATTATTTTGCCATTAATAAGCCACTGCCATTTTGCGGATGCCGGCTCCATGGGTGTCACTCCCTCTGAACCCTGGGCAAGTGCCGTCCTTGACCTGTCAAAAACGTATGCAGCCTGTAATCCTTACTTGTCATACCGTTTCCTGTTCAAGTTATGTCTCTTCCTCTCCAGGCTCCACCCATCTTTCCCATTACTCCTATCACTCAGCAACCCTCTGCCTTCCCTCCCATAAGTCAGTAAACTCTCTTCCATACCTCCCATCTCTCAGCATTCTATCCCTTTCCCTACATCAAAACTTCCATCAACCTCTCCCTCCCATTACTCCAGTTATGAACAATTTTCAGGTAGCTGTTGCTAAGACAAGCTAGCTGTTGTCATGTATTAAAATAGGAATAGGTCTATGTGTAATACAAAAAAATCCCCACAATGGAGAAAGAATCCTGGGACCCTGCAGCTGGCAAATTAAAGTAAGGAGTGTTACCTTGCCACTGCTGTGTGTCCCCTGCAGTAGCATGCCGATCCATCCTCTCTCACGGGTTAGCACGGATTACGGGGATGGGCCTACAGCCTTTAAAATGGCAGCGTGCCGTAATTCAAATTCAAATCTCTCAAATATTTCCTGAGCTACTGTAACCCAGCATTTTGTGCTTACTGTTTCCCTGTGCTCTCTGGACTTCCAGACCCAGCCTGATTTTTTTGGACTCTCCTTTTAAATCTTTTTAAGTCCCAATTTAGACAACACATGGGTACCCCTTAAGATGATAAGAAATGAAATAATTCTGTGAGGAGACCACTCTGAAGGATTACAATGTTTCACAGAGGAGTCAGTGACAATGATGATAGTTTGCTCCAACATCCATTGTTCTGTGTTAATTGAATTTACTGTTAAACTGATTATGTTGTGGTTTTCTATATCTGTAGCAGTGCTTGTTAATTGCTGTTTGGTTTCTGTTGTGTTGTATGTTAATATGTGGGTTGCGTTATGTTAACTTGATTATGTTTATGTTCCAATAAAGTGGTTGTTCATTCTTGCTGTACCTAACTGCTGTCTGCTATTTGGGTACAAAGAGCAAGGTTCCAGAAAGACTTGCTGGGGGAATGCTGAGCTTGAATCGGGGGCTAAGGAGGGTAATTCATCCAATGGACAGAGGTGCTACCGGCCTAGGGTAGCAGTTCCATTACATTGGTGGCAAGTGGTGGGATCCTCTCTGCAAGAGCCCAGTTCCTCAGAACCCCAGGAGGTAGAAGATGCTGATGGAAAGTCTGGCTGTGTATGAGCCAAGCCCTCCCTTTGATGGATCAGTTTATGCAGGAAGCCTAGCGGGAGAGGGAGGCTGAGCTGGATGCTGCTCTGCTGTTAAGGAGGGATTGTAATCTCCAGGAGTTCAAGTGGGAAGCTATCAGATGGGATCAGTACCGGAGAAGGTACATTCCAACTAGTGAGGAGAGGTACAAGCTTCAGATGGGCCTATGGATGCAAATTATGGGTCGGCAACCAAGAGGAAAGTGGGTGGCGGATCTGGCAATGCTTGTTGATGCTGGGCTGGTCCTGGATGAAGGATATTGGGCACTACAGTGGCACGCAAACCAGATGAACCCAGAGCTGGGAGGTTCAGATGATCCTCCAGAGGGCTTTGGTTTCAGGGGCCCTAGATTAATCTTTGAATGTTACCAGGAGGAGTGCACTTTCGGTAGCTCTGATCAGTAGCGGAAAATTGAAATCCATGAGGGACGGGAGTATGATGTTTTACAGAGTTGGATGCTGATTTGGACTTTTTGATTCACCAAGAGTGGGAGCTGGGAAGGTCATTTGCCAAGATGCTCAGCCTCAGGCAACTGGGCCCCGATGATTTGGATTTACACAGGAGGGGTGGATGGGACAGTTGTCTCCACACCCAGGTCCCAACCCCTTGACTGTGAGTAGCCAGAACTGTTGCCCTTTCCCTGTCCCATTGTCCCAGCAGCAGTGTTGGCAGCTGTGTCCTCAGAGATCCCCCCTCTGTATTCCCCAGCTGAAGGGCTGGCATCGTTGCAGAGTGCTGCTGGCCTCTGCCTGCCCCTATCTATGATCCCAGAAACATTGATGTTCTCAGGACCTAAATGGGATATCCCCATAGTATCAAGCCCAGCTAGCCCTGCCACCCTATCTGCTCCCCAGCGGCTGAAAGGATTTCTGGGAGAAGGAACATTTGGCCTTTCTCCCCAGTGGCAGATGCATGTTTTGGGAGAGGTAGAAGTTGGTCAGGTAAATGCTATTTTTGAACAAATAAAGTGTGGGGACTGCAAACTTGTTATTGGCCATTGGGAGACAGCTATACAGACTGACTTAGAAGTCACCTCATCTGGGGGCTCCTCCAGTATCAGTCTACCCCAAAAAAGGAGATATGTCACAAAGTAAATCCTGGTAGCCTCCATGACTGGGGTTCTTGGAGGGACCAGAGGGCCAAACACCTCCCTATAGATTATGGGCCCTGGCATTAAAAATGGGTTCTGTTTTGGGGGATTTGGGTACAGTGGGTAAGTTTGCACTTTGCATTGACTTTACTCATGCACCCAGATTGTGCCTTCTGTAATCCTGACTTACCTTGGCTTAAGTGCTAAAACTGTATACTTTAATATGGTTATTTAGTAAAATTCTGTTAGTATATTGGTTTATGTGTAATGCATAATTCTATGAGGAGACCACTCTGAAGAATTATAATGTATCACAGAGGAGTCAGTAACAATGATTGATAGTTTGCTCCAACATCCATTGTTCTGTGTTAATTGAATTTACTGTTAAAGTGATTATGATGTGTTTTTCTATATTGGTAGCAATGCTGGTTAATTGCAGTTTGGTTTCTGTTGTATGTTAATATGTGGGTTGAGTTATGTTAGCTTGATTATGTTTCTTCATTCTTGCTGTACCTAACTGCTAGTGGTCCTGTATGCTATCTGGGTACAAGGAGCAAGGTTCCAGAAAGACTTGCTGGGGGAATGCTGAGCTTGAATATGGAGCTAAGGAGGGGATTTCCTATAATGGGCAGAGGTGCTACCGGCCTTGAGTAGCCATCCGTTATAATGGGCTTTCTTCTTAAACACATACAAGGTTGCTTTACTGTTAGGGTAGTTAAAAATGTGTTAAAATAACTTCCATCTGAAGCTGTTTTGGCCAATTCAATCAATGTATTAAAAATATGCATGGATGTTTTTCTAGTTATGAAATGGTTATCATGATCTCCCGGGAGAGCAGAGAGTGGCTCTGAGCTGCGGTCACAGCTCTGAGTGCTGTGCCTGAATCCCCATCCCATTCCTCCGGCAGAACATACTCCTCATTGAGGCACTCCTGCCCGCTGGACCAGCTGAGCCCTGGGACCCAAGGCTTCTTTGCAGCTAGCTGCCATTATTGGTAATTTTATGTGGTAGTACAACATTGTATCTGCAGAGGGTTGATCAACTAGGGGCCCCTTGAGGCCTGCAAAGAGAGGCCGCTTGTCTGTAATTAATCAGGACCATTGGACCGTGATGCCAAGCCACTCAAATTGGAGAGGGCAGTAGGGGATCTGGGGCTGTTTTATGAAAAAAATTCTGAGGACTAAGGTGTTGGAACTTAACACACCAGGATGAGCTGCCAATAACTAGGTATCAGTCAAGGATTTTTGGGATGCATTCACAGGCTTTCTCTGGCGGGTTTAATGGTGAGGGAGTTGATGAGGCTAGGGAGATGTACATCCAACAGGTACCATTCATATTTTTGCCCTCTTTTAGTTTAGTATTTACTTCAGTGTTTGTGGCTGCTGTGCAGATACCTGAGTTTTTTTCAATGAGAGGTAATTATCCAAAACAATTATCTTGTTACTGTACACAGGGGGTGGGGGTTGGGGTGTGGGGGATTTAGCCCAGAAAAAGACAATCTTATTAATTACATTAAATATGACATAGCAAAAACCTCAGCCATTACCTTGTGTGATTGTGTGGTCGGAGATCATGCCATGGTTATGTTGGAGAGGAGCTAGATCTTTGAAGGTGGTTGAAACCATCATCGCTTGTTGTAAATGGAAAATAGTCCACTGGCCAGATTAAGTCCATCTGATCGAAATTGGTTTGGACATTTTCCTCAGCGACTTCCAGGATGCTATGGAACAGGCAGTGGCAATGCTTGGGTGGAAGAGGTGATCTTCCAAGAATTCAGAAGATCTTCCTGTGGCAGAATGTGACCTTGCCAGAAAAGGGCTGATGTACATGCACCTTGTTCATTTGGTTTGTACGTCTGGTTTGTTATTTTATTATCATTGTATAGTTATGGGATGTTTCCTGGAAAGGAATGGGGATTTATACTTTGTTAATAAAGCTGCGGTTTTCCCAACCTGGTTATCTGTTTATTATTTCAGGTTGAGTGTCCCTTTCTCCAGAAGCCAAGCCAATAAAATATGTTATCTATACAAACTTAATATAAAAACACAATTACTGCAATTTAAACATCATTTATTGAGAGTTTTATTGTTCTGGAGCTCTGTGATACAGTTATGAAAACCAAAATTGTAAGATATTTAAATTTAAAATCAAGTATGATAAATGGGGTTGGGAGCTGGCCAAATGACTCCAAACCTCCTGTTATATATTATATATCCTGTTATGGGGCCATTGGGCAGCCTCCAGACCCCTGTGGGGGGATAATGTTTCTTTAAGTATGGGGTCAGAAGGCACATGCCCAGCATCCTAACCCCTGTGGGGTCATTTATTTTATTATATGGTAATGCAGGTAACAGGGGGTCAATTTCTTGCCAATTCGAGAGCACGTCAGTGCTTTCTGAGTAGCCTGAAGTCATGGGCTGTTTGGATCCAAAATGATCCAAAGTAGTTTGAAGCCTAGAGATCTGAGCTCCCTGAGTTGACCCATATATATTTGCCATTATTTTATTTGTTATAGAGACGCATATTTTGTCACCCATTGTGCTCAATCATTTCTTAGGACTACTGCCACACTGTCCACACTGTCCTACCGAAGTAAAAATATGAATTTATTTACTTGAAAGTTCCCATGAATTAATCAGACAAGTGGCATTTTTTACATTAGGATTTATCCTTGGAACCTGTAGATGGCAGCAGAGTAACAGAGTTAGCTGAGAGTACTAAATGCAGTGTGAATAGGATTTATTAGCCATATATTTAAAGTGGACATGTCATCCTATTCAGATCCCATTCATGTAAGTAATACATTTAAATCTATACATTGTGTTAGCATAATCACTAAATATACAGATGAAATTATAGTGTCAATAAAGAAAGAATTGCAGGGAATTGTGATGGGAAATTGAAACTTTAGGCCAATGTAGTCAAATATTCTAATGGAAATATTCTCCAATGCAGATGGATGGAAGATTTTTTCTAACTCGTCTACTTTGGTCTTTAGTTTGAATCTCCTGTCTCAGTTCCCTGGAATTCCCACATTATTGAGTAGACCCTTATAAGTATGACAGATTGGTAGAGATTAAAACTCACGTCATGTGATTAAGTACAGTCAGCTTGGCAATCTGGTTGTGGCAAATTAATTGGCATGCTAATAGTGGCAAATTAATGGCCAGGCTAATAGTTGCATATTAATGGGCAAATTGGCTGTGGCCAAAGTGATGCTGTGGCATGTTCTGTGGGGCAAAATAACATGTACTATGGGGGAAAGTGACACTGTGGCATGTTATGCAGGTGCAGTTCAGTGGGACAAAGTGACACTGTGGTATTTTCTGGGGGGCAAATTGACACTGTGGCATGGAATTCGTGTGGGTGCAATATGAGTACAAGCCAAGTGCTGTGGGTACTGTATGGTGCTGTGTATCGTCCTTTAGATGCAATGTGGGTGCAGAGAAAGGGCATACAACAAAGAAATTAACAATTAATTTAAATGTCATTTTTATTACATATGAAAAGTTGAATATAAAAAGTTCATATAAGTATAAATGCATCTAGCTATATACATATATTTGGGGTCCACCTCAAGCTTTTGAAAAGTCTGGAAACATTTAATATTTTAATGTTTTTTTGTGGTCAGAAACATAACATTACTTTACCAAGAGAGTGGTGGAGGCATGGAATAGTCTTCCATCAGAGGTGGTAGAGGTAAACACAGTGAAGGAGTTTAAGCATGCATGGGATAGGTATAAGGCTATCCTAGATATACGATAAGGCCAGGCACTAATGAAAGTATTACTTTACTGATAGGGTAGTGGTTATATGGAATAGTCCTATTTTATTGATA
This sequence comes from Pelodytes ibericus, assembly GCA_036172795.1. Lineage (NCBI taxonomy): Eukaryota > Metazoa > Chordata > Amphibia > Anura > Pelodytidae > Pelodytes > Pelodytes ibericus. The sequence goes on from CM069857.1 coordinate 243,025,853, forward strand.
GGGTATCATGGAATGGCCTTCCAGTAGAAGTGGTAGGTTCATACTAATATATGTTTTATGGTGTAGACACAGCTCCATTTCTTGTAAAAGTGATAAAATGCACCTGCCTGATGTAGATGTTGTGCTGCGAATGTATCTGTTTTATACCAAGGATGCTGGTAATGTTGTTTGGAACTTGGTGATATAATCTACACTGTGACAAGTGGGTTAAATTAATCTAATTATATGGAGTGGGCGGAGTTTTTCAGAGACGTGCCCGAACTGGCCAGGGATGCCAGAGATGTTCGATACATTTCCGGTCAGACTGAGGCCACTCAAACTGGCCTCACCTGACAGTGGGGACCCTGCTGCAAGTACCTTAAGCAGGGTCCGCACACAGCTCATCATGGGGGGCTGCAATGAGCTGTTTAAAGTAGGACGTACAATGCCATCCTGCTAGCCTCTTGGCACTAAAAAGTAGGATGGCATAAAAAGTCCTATTGGCGGGAAGGGGTTAATTGAAATTTTGAATCAAATGTAGGCATTTTAAATGGAAATTATTTAATGATAGAAAATAAATAAAGTACCTTATTAAGCCCTCCTTGACTGCATCTCACCAGATGAATGTTAGGCGATGTCTAGGAAAATAATATAATCATTTTTACTTAAGGTCCATAGACAAGGTTAAAAAGCAATGAGGGACACGTGCTTAGATGAAAAACTCCAGGCAAGACACTAGACGTGTTTCACATAGAATGTGTTTATTCACCACATTTAAGCATTTAAATTTATATATTTACTTTTATACTATTTTATTTGTCATTGCAGTTTCTTATATATATATTTAAAAAAAAAAAAAGTAACTTTCCACACCAGGATTGAACCCAAGCAGCCGTCATGAATCTGTGGCCCACCTTACCGATAGGCTATGCGGGAAGTGACACACATTGAACAGAAAAAAGCATTTTAGACATGTACAAAAAATTCTGCCATGCTGATCTTCTGCTGTGCTGTGCTGATCACTGCTGTCCTATGCTGTGCTGCTCACTGCTGTGCTATGCTCTGCTGCTCCCTATTGTGCCATGCAGTGCTGCTCCTTGCTGTACTGCACTGATCCTAGCCGTGCTGATCTCTGCTGTGCTCTGCTGCAATGAGCATGATAAAACTTAAAGTACCATTCCTGCACCTTCCCCAAAACTAGAGAACTGAAGATTATGCCAGCAATGGAAATAAGCAACCCTAGAATTGATAATTTGGGCAAGAAGCAGATCCAGTGGAACTTCTATATGTTCTCTGTAACATTTTGTGTTTCATCTTCATGTGAATGATGTGTCACTTCTTCCTCCAAAAACTAATCATAATTTAGATTTGCTTTGGCCTAACACATGTTCCATATAGCACCCTCCATAGACCAAGCAGCTGAAATGTAACAAAAACAATCTAATTTGCATATGCCAGTTATAAAATATGTTTTTGTAAGAAATGCAATGGAAACTTAATTTTAATAATCAGATCCAAAGTTTTGGTGAGTGCTCATGGTTATTTTATAATTTGCTCTTGTATTAGAAAGAAAATGTGCAACCGTATAATATTTTTAATGACAATGCAGTGTCTCCATCAGTTTGATGGAGCAACGTTTTGTGGGACTATATATATCAGTGGGATTTTCGCGAAATTTCTACAACTTTGGATTCACATATACAAAAATTGGAATGATACAGAGAGGAATATCATGGCCCCTGTGCAAAGATAACAAGCAAAATTGTGAAGCGTTACATATTTTTAGGATTTTGTGTAGGCATACAAAATCATCAGTGCACTAGAATTTGATGATTTGAGCAAGCAGCACTAGCATAAACGAAACAAAAAAAGAACGCATTCATTTTTTGGTTGGATTGTCCCTATACGTTACTTAAGATTATTGAGCTATATTTGAAAAAAAAAAAAAGGCACTTCCCACAACGGGATCGAACACAAGCAGCTGTCATGAATCTGTGGCCCTCCTTAACGATAGGCTATGCGGGAATTGACAAAAATTGAACAGAAAAAAGCATTTAAGACATGTAAAAAAACTCTGCCATGCTAATCTGCAGCTGTGCGGTGCTGATCACTGCTGTGCTCTGCTGTGCTGCTCCCTGCTGTCCTATGCTATGCTGCTCCCTGCTGTCCTATGCTGTGCTGATCCCTGCTGTGCTATGCTCTGCTGCTCCCTATTGTGCCATGCAGTGCTGCTCCCTCCCTATAATTTTTTTAATGACAAGGCAGTGGCTCCATCAGTTTGATGGGGCAACATGTTGTGGGACTATATATACCAGTGGTATTTTCACGAAATTTCTGCAACTTTGGATTCACATATACAAAAATTGGAATGATACAGAGAGGAATATCATGGCCCCTGTGCAAAGATAACAAGCAAAATTGTGAAGCGTTACATATTTTTAGGATTTTGTGTAGGCATACAAAATCATCAGTGTCCTAGAATTTGAGGATTTGAGCAAGCAGCACTAGCATAAACGAAACAAAAAAAGAACTCATTAATTTTTTGGTTCGATTGTCCCTCTACGTTACTTAACATTATTGAGCTATATTTGAAAAAAAAAAAAGGCACTTCCTACAATGGGATCGAACCCAAGCAGCTGTCATGAATCTGTGGCCCTCCTTAACGATAGGCTATGCGGGAATTGACACACATTAAACAGAAAAAAGCATTTAAGACATGTAAAAAAACTCTGCCATACTAATCTGCTGCTGTGCGGTGCTGATCACTGCTGTGCTCTGCTGTGCTGCTCCCTGCTGTCCTATGCTATGCTGCTCCCTGCTGTCCTATGCTGTGCTGATCCCTGCTGTGCTATGCTCTGCTGCTCCCTATTGTGCCATGCAGTGCTGCTCCCTGCTGTACTGCACTGATCCCAGCCGTGCTGATCTCTGCTGTGCTCTGCTGCAATGAGCATGATAAAACTTAAAGTACCATTGCTGCACCTTCCCCAAAACTAGAGAACTGAAGATTATGCCAGCAATGGAAATAAGCAACCCTAGAATTGATAATTTGGGCAAGAAGCAGATCCAGTGGAACTTCTATATGTTCTCTGTAACATTTTGTGTTTCATCTTCATGTGAATGATGTGTCACTTCTTCCTCCAAAAACTAATCATAATTTAGATCTGCTTTGGCCTAACACATGTTCCATATAGCACCCTCCATAGACCAAGCAGCTGAAATGTAGCAAAAACAATCTAATTTGCATTTGCCAGTTATAAAATATATTTTTGTAAAAAATGCAATGGAAACTTAATTTTAATAAGCAGATCCAAAATTTAGGTGAGTGCTCATGGTTATTTTATAATTTGCTCTTGTATTAGAAAGAAAATGTGCAACCGTATAATTTTTTTAATGACAAGGCAGTGTCTCCATCAGTTTGATGGGGCAACATGTTGTGGGACTATATATACCAGTGGTATTTTCACGAAATTTCTGCAACTTTGGATTCACATACACAAAAATTGGAACGATACATGGAGGAATTTCATGGCCCCTGTGCAAAGATAACAAGCAAAATTGTGAAGCGTTACATATTTTTAGGATTTTGTGTAGGCATACAAAATCATCAGTGTCCTAGAATTTGATGATTTGAGCAAGCAGCACTAGTATAAATGAAACAAAAAAGAACACATTAATTTTTTGGTTGGATTGTCCCTATACGTTACTTAACATTATTGAGCTATATTTAAAAAAAAAAAAAAAAAGTCACTTCCCACACTGGGATTGAACCCGAGCAGCCGTCATGAATCTGTGGTTATTTCATGGTTATTTTATAATTTGCTCTTGTATTAGAAAGAAAATGTGCAACCGTATAATATTTTTAATGACAAGGCAGTGTCTCCATCAATTTGATGGGGCAACCATTTGTGGGACTATAAATACCAGTGGGATTTTCACGAAATTTCTTCAACTTTGGATTCACATATACAAAAATTGGAATGATACAGAGAGGAATATCATGGCCCCTGTGCAAAGATAACAAGCAAAATTGTGAAGCGTTACATATTTTTAGGATTTTGTGTAGGCATCCAAAATCATCAGTGTCCTAGAATTTGATGATTTGAGCAAGCAGCACTAGCATAAAACGAAACAAAAAAAGAACTCATTAATTTTTTGGTTGGATTGTCCCTATACGTTACTTAACATTATTGAGCTATATTTAAAAAAAAAAAAAAAAAGTCACTTCCCACACCGGGTATTGAACCCGAGCAGCCGTCATGAATCTGTGGCCCTCCTTACCGATAGGCTATGCAGGAAGTGACACACATTGAACAGAAAAAAGCATTTAAGACATGTAAAAAATCTCTGCCATGCTAATCTGCTGCTGTGCTGATCACTGCTGTGCTCTGCTGTGCTGCTCCCTGCTGTCCTATGCTGTGCTGCTCCCTAATGTGCTATGCTCTGCTGCTCCCTATTGTGTCATGCAGTGCTGCTCCCTGCTGTACTGCACTGATCCCAGCCGTGCTGATCTCTGCTGTGCTCTGCTGCAATGAGCATGATAAAACTTAAAGTACCATTCCTGCACCTTCCCCAAAACTAGAGAACTGAAGATTATGCCAACAATGGAAATAAGCAACCCTAGAATTGATAATTTGGGCAAGAAGCAGATCCAGTGGAACTTCTATATGTTCTCTGTAACATTTTGTGTTTCATCTTCATGTGAATGATGCGTCACTTCTTCCTCCAAAAACTAATAGATAAAAAAGATAATTTAGATCTGCTTTTTCCTAACACATGTTCCATATAGCACCCTCCATAGACAAAGTAGCTGAAATGTAATTTGCATATGCCAGTTATAAAATATGTTTTTGTAAGAAATGCAATGAAAACTTAATTTTAATAAGCAGATCCCAAATTTTGGTGAGGGCTCATGGTTATTTTATAATTTGCTCTTGTATTAGAAAGAAAATGTGCAACCGTATAATATTTTTAATGACAAGGCAGTGTCTCCATCAGTTTGATGGGGCAACCATTTGTGGGACTATATATACCAGTGGGATTTTCACGAAATTTCTGCAACTTTGGATTCACATATACAAAAATTGGAATGATACAGAGAGGAGTATCATGGCCCCTGTGCAAAGATAACAAGCAAAATTGTGAAGCGTTACATATTTTTAGGATTTTGTGTAGGCATCCAAAATCATCAGTGTCCTAGAATTTGATGATTTGAGCAAGCAGCACTAGCATAAACGAAACAAAAATAGAACGCATTAATTTTTGGGTTGGATTGTTACTTAACATTATTGAGCTATATTTAAAAAAAAAAAAAAAAAGTCACTTCCCACACCGGGATTGAACCCGAGCAGCTGTCATGAATCTGTGGCCCTCCTTACCGATAGGCTATGCAGAAAGTGACACACATTGAACAGAAAAAAGCATTTAAGACATGTAAAAATCTCTGCCATGCTAATCTGCTGCTGTGCTGATCACTGCTGTGCTCTGCTGTGCTGCTCCATGCTGTCCTATGCTGTGCTGCTCCCTAATGTGCTATGCTCTGCTGCTCCCTATTGTGTCATGCAGTGCTGCTCCCTGCTGTACTGCACTGATCCCAGCCGTGCTGATCTCTGCTGTGCTCTGCTGCAATGAGCACGATAAAACTTAAAGTACCATTCCTGCACCTTCCCCAAAACTAGAGAACTGAAGATTATGCCAACAATGGAAATAAGCAACCCTAGAATTGATAATTTGGGCAAGAAGCAGATCCAGTGGAACTTCTATATGTTCTCTGTAACATTTTGTGTTTCATCTTCATGTGAATGATGCGTCACTTCTTCCTCCAAAAACTAATAGATAAAAAAGATAATTTAGATCTGCTTTTTCCTAACACATGTTCCATATAAAACCCTCCATAGACAAAGTAGCTGAAATGTAATTTGCATATGCCAGTTATAAAATATGTTTTTGTAAGAAATGCAATGAAAATTAAATTTTAGTAAGCAGATCCAAAATTTTGGTGAGTGCTCATGGTTATTTTATAATTTGCTCTTGTATTAGAAAGAAAATGTGCAACCGTATAATATTTTTAATGACAAGGCAGTGTGTCCATCAGTTTGAGGGGGCAACCATTTGTGGGACTATATATACCAGTGGGATTTTCACGAAATTTCTGCAACTTTGGATTCACATATACAAAAATTGGAATGATACAGAGAGGAGTATCATGGCCCCTGTGCAAAGATAACAAGCAAAATTGTGAAGCGTTACATATTTTTAGGATTTTGTGTAGGCATCCAAAATCATCAGTGTCCTAGAATTTGATGATTTGAGCAAGCAGCACTAGCATAAACGAAACAAAAAAAGAACTCATTAATTTTTTGGTTGGATTGTCCCTATACGTTACTTAACATTATTGAGCTATATTTAAAAAAAAAAAAAAAAAGTCACTTCCCACACTGGGATTGAACCCGAACAGCCGTCATGAATCTGTGGTTATTTCATGGTTATTTTATAATTTGCTCTTGTATTAGAAAGAAAATGTGCAACCGTATAATTTTTTTAATGACAAGGCAGTGTCTCCATCAATTTGATGGGGCAACCATTTGTGGGACTATAAATACCAGTGGGATTTTCACGAAATTTCTTCAACTTTGGATTCACATATACAAAAATTGGAATGATACAGAGAGGAATATCATGGCCCCTGTGCAAAGATAACAAGCAAAATTGTGAAGCGTTACATATTTTTAGGATTTTGTGTAGGCATCCAAAATCATCAGTGTCCTAGAATTTGATGATTTGAGCAAGCAGCACTAGCATAAACGAAACAAAAAAAGAACTCATTAATTTTTTGGTTGGATTGTCCCTATACGTTACTTAACATTATTGAGCTATATTTAAAAAAAAAAAAAAAAGTCACTTCCCACACCGGGTATTGAACCCGAGCAGCCGTCATGAATCTGTGGCCCTCCTTACCGATAGGCTAAAGCAGGAAGTGACACACATTGAACAGAAAAAAGCATTTAAGACATGTAAAAAATCTCTGCCATGCTAATCTGCTGCTGTGCTGATCACTGCTGTGCTCTGCTGTGCTGCTCCCTGCTGTCCTATGCTGTGCTGCTCCCTAATGTGCTATGCTCTGCTGCTCCCTATTGTGTCATGCAGTGCTGCTCCCTGCTGTACTGCACTGATCCCAGCCGTGCTGATCTCTGCTGTGCTCTGCTGCAATGAGCATGATAAAACTTAAAGTACCATTCCTGCACCTTCCCCAAAACTAGAGAACTGAAGATTATGCCAACAATGGAAATAAGCAACCCTAGAATTGATAATTTGGGCAAGAAGCAGATCCAGTGGAACTTCTATATGTTCTCTGTAACATTTTGTGTTTCATCTTCATGTGAATGATGTGTCACTTCTTCCTCCAAAAACTAATAGATAAAAAAGATAATTTAGATCTGCTTTTTCCTAACACATGTTCCATATAGCACCCTCCATAGACAAAGTAGCTGAAATGTAATTTGCATATGCCAGTTATAAAATATGTTTTTGTAAGAAATGCAATGAAAACTTAATTTTAATAAGCAGATCCCAAATTTTGGTGAGGGCTCATGGTTATTTTATAATTTGCTCTTGTATTAGAAAGAAAATGTGCAACCGTATAATACTTTTAATGACAAGGCAGTGTCTCCATCAGTTTGATGGGGCAACCATTTGTGGGACTATATATACCAGTGGGATTTTCATGAAATTTCTGCAACTTTGGATTCACATATACAAAAATTGGAATGATACAGTGAGGAATATCATGGCCCCTGTGCAAAGATAACAAGCAAAATTGTGAAGCGTTACATATTTTTAGGATTTTGTGTAGGCATACAAAATCATCAGTGTCCTAGAATTTGATGATTTGAGCAAGCAGCACTAGCATAAACGAAACAAAAATAGAACGCATTAATTTTTGGGTTGGATTGTTACTTAACATTATTGAGCTATATTTAAAAAAAAAAAAAAAAAGTCACTTCCCACACCGTGATTGAAGCCGAGCAGCCGTCATGAATCTGTGGCCCTCCTTACCGATAGGTTATGCAGGAAGTGACACACATTGGACAGAAAAAAGCATTTAAGACATGTAAAAATCTCTGCCATGCTAATCTGCTGCTGAGCTGCTCCCTGCTGTGCTCTGCTGTGCTGCTCCCTGCTGTCCTCTGCTGTGCTGCTCCCTAATGTGCTATGATCTGCTGCTCCCTATTGTGTCATGCAGTGCTGCTCCCTGCTGTACTGCACTGATCCCAGCCATGCTGATCTCTGCTGTGCTCTGCTGCAATGAGCATGATAAAACTTAAAGTACCATTCCTGCACGTTCCCCAAAACTAGAGAACTGAAGATTATGCCAACAATGGAAATAAGCAACCCTAGAATTGATAATTTGGGCAAGAAGCAGATCCAGTGGAACTTCTATATGTTCTCTGTAACATTTTGTGTTTCATCTTCATGTGAATGATGTGTCACTTCTTCCTCCAAAAACTAATAGATAAAAAAGATAATTTAGATCTGCTTTTTCCTAACACATGTTCCATATAGCACCCTCCATAGACAAAGTAGCTGAAATGTAATTTGCATATGCCAGTTATAAAATATGTTTTTGTAAGAAATGCAATGAAAACTTAATTTTAATAAGCAGATTCCAAATTTTGGTGAGGGCTCATGATTATTTTATAATTTGCTCTTGTATTAGAAAGAAAATGTGCAACCGTATAATACTTTTAATGACAAGGCAGTGTCTCCATCAGTTTGATGGGGCAACCATATGTGGGACTATATATACCAGTGGGATTTTCATGAAATTTCTGCAACTTTGGATTCACATATACAAAAATTTGAATGATACAGAGAGGAATAACATGGCCCCTGTGCAAAGATAACAAGCAAAATTGTGAAGCGTTACATATTTTTAGGATTTTGTGTAGGCATACAAAATCATCAGTGTCCTAGAATTTGATGATTTGAGCAAGCAGCACTAGCATAAACGAAACAAAAATAGAACGCATTAATTTTTTGGTTGGATTGTCCCTATATGTTACTTAACATTATTGAGCTATATTTAAAAAAAAAAAAAAAAAAGTCACTTCCCACACCGTGATTGAACCTGAGCAGCCGTCATGAATCTGCGGCCCTCCTTACCGATAGCTTATGCAGGAAGTGACACACATTGGACAGAAAAAAGCATTTAAGACATGTAAAAATCTCTGCCATGCTAATCTGCTGCTGAGCTGCTCCCTGCTGTGCTCTGCTGTGCTGCTCCCTGCTGTCCTATGCTGTGCTGCTCCCTAATGTGCTATGCTCTGCTGCTCCCTATTGTGTCATGCAGTGCTGCTCCCTGCTGTACTGCACTGATCCCAGCCGTGCTGATCTCTGCTGTGCTCTGCTGCAATGAGCATGATAAAACTTAAAGTACCATTCCTGCACCTTCCCCAAAACTAGAGAACTGAAGATTATGCCAACAATGGAAATAAGCAACCCTAGAATTGATAATTTGGGCAAGAAGCAGATCCAGTGGAACTTCTATATGTTCTCTGTAACATTTTGTGTTTCATCTTCATGTGAATGATGCGTCACTTCTTCCTCCAAAAACTAATAGATAAAAAAGATAATTTAGATCTGCTTTTTCCTAACACATGTTCCATATAAAACCCTCCATAGACAAAGTAGCTGAAATGTAATTTGCATATGCCAGTTATAAAATATGTTTTTGTAAGAAATGCAATGAAAATTAAATTTTAATAAGCAGATCCAAAATTTTGGTGAGTGCTCATGGTTATTTTAGAATTTGCTCTTGTATTAGAAAGAAAATGTGCAACCGTATAATATTTTTAATGACAAGGCAGTGTCTCCATCAGTTTGATGGGGCAACCATTTGTGGGACTATATATACCAGTGGGATTTTCACGAAATTTCTGCAACTTTGGATTCACATATACAAAAATTGGAATGATACAGAGAGGAGTATCATGGCCCCTGTGCAAAGATAACAAGCAAAATTGTGAAGCGTTACATATTTTTAGGATTTTGTGTAGGCATCCAAAATCATCAGTGTCCTAGAATTTGATGATTTGAGCAAGCAGCACTAGCATAAACGAAACAAAAAAAGAACTCATTAATTTTGGGGTTGGATTGTCCCTATACGTTACTTAACATTATTGAGCTATATTTAAAAAAAAAAAAAAAAAGTCACTTCCCACACCGGGATTGAACCCGAGCAGCCGTCATGAATCTGTGGCCCTCCTTACCGATAGGCTATGCAGAAAGTGACACACATTGAACAGAAAAAAGCATTTAAGACATGTAAAAATCTCTGCCATGCTAATCTGCTGCTGTGCTGATCACTGCTGTGCTCTGCTGTGCTGCTCCCTGCTGTCCTATGCTGTGCTGCTCCCTAATGTGCTATGCTCTGCTGCTCCCTATTGTGTCATGCAGTGCTGCTCCCTGCTGTACTGCACTGATCCCAGCCGTGCTGATCTCTGCTGTGCTCTGCTGCAATGAGCACGATAAAACTTAAAGTACCATTCCTGCACCTTCCCCAAAACTAGAGAACTGAAGATTATGCCAACAATGGAAATAAGCAACCCTAGAATTGATAATTTGGGCAAGAAGCAGATCCAGTGGAACTTCTATATGTTCTCTGTAACATTTTGTGTTTCATCTTCATGTGAATGATGCGTCACTTCTTCCTCCAAAAACTAATAGATAAAAAAGATAATTTAGATCTGCTTTTTCCTAACACATGTTCCATATAAAACCCTCCATAGACAAAGTAGCTGAAATGTAATTTGCATATGCCAGTTATAAAATATGTTTTTGTAAGAAATGCAATGAAAATTAAATTTTAGTAAGCAGATCCAAAATTTTGGTGAGTGCTCATGGTTATTTTATAATTTGCTCTTGTATTAGAAAGAAAATGTGCAACCGTATAATATTTTTAATGACAAAGCAGTGTGTCCATCAGTTTGAGGGGGCAACCATTTGTGGGACTATATATACCAGTGGGATTTTCACGAAATTTCTGCAACTTTGGATTCACATATACAAAAATTGGAATGATACAGAGAGGAGTATCATGGCCCCTGTGCAAAGATAACAAGCAAAATTGTGAAGCGTTACATATTTTTAGGATTTTGTGTAGGCATCCAAAATCATCAGTGTCCTAGAATTTGATGATTTGAGCAAGCAGCACTAGCATAAACGAAACAAAAAAAGAACTCATTAATTTTTCGGTTGGATTGTCCCTATACGTTACTTAACATTATTGAGCTATATTTAAAAAAAAAAAAAAAGTCACTTCCCACATCGGGATTGAACCCGAGCAGCCGTCATGAATCTGTGGCCCTCCTTACCGATAGGCTATGCAGGAAGTGATATACATTGAACAGAAAAAAGCATTTAAGACATGTAAAAATCTCTGCCATGCTAATCTGCTGCTGTGCTGATCACTGCTGTGCTCTGCTGTGCTGCTCCCTGCTGTCCTATGCTCTGCTGCTCCCTATTGTGTCATGCAGTGCTGCTCCCTGCTGTACTGCACTGATCCCAGCCGTGCTGATCTCTGCTGTGCTCTGCTGCAATGAGCATGATAAAACTTAAAGTACCATTCCTGCACCTTCCCCAAAACTAGAGAACTGAAGATTATGCCAACAATGGAAATAAGCAACCCTAGAATTGATAATTTGGGCAAGAAGCAGATCCAGTGGAACTTCTATATGTTCTCTGTAACATTTTGTGTTTCATCTTCATGTGAATGATGTGTCACTTCTTCCTCCAAAAACTAATAGATAAAAAAGATAATTTAGATCTGCTTTTTCCTAACACATGTTCCATATAGCACCCTCCATAGACAAAGTAGCTGAAATGTAATTTGCATATGCCAGTTATAAAATATGTTTTTGTAAGAAATGCAATGAAAACTTAATTTTAATAAGCAGATCCCAAATTTTGGTGAGGGCTCATGATTATTTTATAATTTGCTCTTGTATTAGAAAGAAAATGTGCAACCGTATAATACTTTTAATGACAAGGCAGTGTCTCCATCATTTTGATGGGGCAACCATTTGTGGGACTATATATACCAGTGGGATTTTCATGAAATTTCTGCAACTTTGGATTCACATATACAAAAATTGGAATGATACAGAGAGGAGTATCATGGCCCCTGTGCAAAGATAACAAGCAAAATTGTGAAGCGTTACATATTTTTAGGATTTTGTGTAGGCATCCAAAATCATCAGTGTCCTAGAATTTGATGATTTGAGCAAGCAGCACTAGCATAAACGAAACAAAAAAAGAACGCATTAATTTTTGGGTTGGATTGTCCCTATACGTTACTTAACATTATTGAGCTATATTTAAAAAAAAAAAAAAAGTCACTTCCCACACCGGGATTGAACCCGAGCAGCCGTCATGAATCTGTGGCCCTCCTTACCGATAGGCTATGCAGGAATTGACACACATTGAACAGAAAAAAAGCATTTAAGACATGTAAAAATCTCTGCCATGCTAATCTGCTGCTGTGCTGATCACTACTGTGCTCTGCTGTGCTGCTCCCTGCTGTCCTATGCTGTGCTGCTCCCTAATGTGCTATGCTCTGCTGCTCCCTATTGTGTCATACAGTGCTGCTCCCTGCTGTACTGCACTGATCCCAGCCGTGCTGATCTCTGCTGTGCTCTGCTGCAATGAGCACGATAAAACTTAAAGTACCATTCCTGCACCTTCCCCAAAACTAGAGAACTGAAGATTATGCCAACAATGGAAATAAGCAACCCTAGAATTGATAATTTGGGCAAGAAGCAGATCCAGTGGAACTTCTATATGTTCTCTGTAACATTTTGTGTTTCATCTTCATGTGAATGATGTGTCACTTCTTCCTCCAAAAACGAATAGATAAAAAAGATAATTTAGATCTGCTTTTTCCTAACACATGTTCCATATAGCACCCTCCATAGACAAAGTAGCTGAAATGTAATTTGCATATGCCAGTTATAAAATATGTTTTTGTAAGAAATGCAATGAAAACTTAATTTTAATAAGCAGATCCCAAATTTTGGTGAGGGCTCATGATTATTTTATAATTTGCTCTTGTATTAGAAAGAAAATGTGCAACCGTATAATACTTTTAATGACAAGGCAGTAGACATGTGCAAAACTAAAATTTTCGTTTCGTTTTCGTCCATTCGGACGAAAATGTTATTTATTTCGTCTAAAACGAATTTCGTTCATTAGTGCATTCGTTTCAGACGAAATTCGTTCATTATTTTCGTTTCGTTAATTTTTTTCGTTCGTTTTATAGAATACAATGTAATACTATTGGCTTTCTATAAACCGAACGAGAGCCCCATTCATAAGAAATTCTTATGAATGGGGCTCTCGTTCGGTTCATAGAAAGGCAATAGTATTACTTGTATTCTATAAGCCGAAAGTCTATAAACCGAACGACTTTCGGTTTATAGACTTTCGGCTTATGGAATACATGTAATCCTATTGCTATTCTATAAACCGAACGACTTTCGGTTTATAGAATAGCCATAGGTTTACATGTATTACATAAGCCGAAAGTCTATAAACCGAAAGTCGTTCGGTTTATAGGCTGTCGGCATTTAACTATACAGAGACAGAGTCTCCATTCATAAAATTATGAATGGAGACTTTGTCTCCGTGTAGTAAAATGCCGACAGCCTATAAACCGAACGTTCGGTTTATAGACTTTCGGCATTTTACTACACGGAGACAAAGTCTCCATTCATAAAATTATGAATGGAGACTTTGTCTTCGTGTAGTAAAATGCCGACAGCCTATAAACCGAACGACTTTCGGTTTATAGACTTTCGGCTTATGCACTACATGTAATCCTATGGCTATTCTATAAACCGAAAGTCGTTCGGTTTATAGTTTAGCAATAGCATTACATGTATTCTATAAACCGAACGTCGTTCGTTTTAAAGACTTTCGGCTTATAGAATACTATTGGCTTTCTATAAACCGAACTAGAGTCGAGTCCCCATTCATAAGAAATTCTTATGAATGAGGAGGGACTCTAGTTAGGTTTATAGAATGCCAATAGTATTCTATAAGCCGAAAGTCTTTAAAACGAACGACGTTCGGTTTATAGAATGCATGTAATGCTATTGCTGTTCTATAAGCCGAATGTCTTTCGGCTTATAGAACAGCAATAGCATTACATGTATTCTATAAACCGAACGTCGTTTGTTTTAAAGACTTTCGGCTTATAGAATACATGCTGCTATTGGCTTTCTATAAACCGAAAGAGTCCCCATTCATACGAATAGGTCAATTGACCTATTCGTATGAATGGGAACTCAATTTCGGTTTATAGGAAGCTAATAGCATTACATGCATTCCATAAACCGAAAGTCATTCATGTCGGTTTATGGAATGTAGTACAATGCTATTGGTATTGTAAACCGACTCTATTTCGGTTTAGAATGCCAATAGCACGAATGGACGAATGGACGAATGAACGAATGATTTTCGTTTATTAACCATTCGTTCATTCGGATTTTGTTAGTTAAAATTTTCGTTATTCGTTTTTCGGACGAATGGACGAAAATGCTATTTTCGTCCGAAAATGCATTCGTCCGAAAACGAATGCACATGTCTACAAGGCAGTGTCTCCATCAGTTTGATGGGGCAACCATTTGTGGGACTATATATACCAGTGGGATTTTCATGAAATTTCTGCAACTTTGGATTCACATATACAAAAATTGGAATGATACAGAGAGGAATATCATGGCCCCTGTGCAAAGATAACAAGCAAAATTGTGAAGCGTTACATATTTTTAGGATTTTGTGTAGGCATCCAAAATCATCAGTGTCCTAGAATTTGATGATTTGAGCAAGCAGCACTAGCATAAACGAAAAAAAAAAAAGAACTCATTAATTTTTTGGTTGGATTGTCCCTATACGTTACTTAACATTATTGAGCTATATTTAAAAAAAAAAAGAAAAGTCACTTCCCACACCGGGATTGAACCCGAGCAGCCGTCATGAATCTGTGGCCCTCCTTACCGATAGGCTATGCAGGAAGTGACACGCGTTGAACAGAAAAAAACATTTAAGACATGTAAAAATCTCTGCCATGCTAATCTGCTGCTGTGCTGATCACTGCTGTGCTCTGCTGTGCTGCTCCCTGCTGTCCTATGCTCTGCTGCTCCCTATTGTGTCATGCAGTGCTGCTCCCTGCTGTACTGCACTGATCCCAGCCGTGCTGATCTCTGCTGTGCTCTGCTGCAATGAGCATGATAAAACTTAAAGTACCATTCCTGCACCTTCCCCAAAACTAGAGAACTGAAGATTATGCCAACAATGGAAATAAGCAACCCTAGAATTGATAATTTGGGCAAGAAGCAGATCCAGTGGAACTTCTATATGTTCTCTGTAACATTTTGTGTTTCATCTTCATGTGAATGATGTGTCACTTCTTCCGCCAAAAACTAATAGATAAAAAAGATAATTTAGATCTGCTTTGTCCTAACACATGTTCCATATAGCACCCTCCATAGACAAAGTAGCTGAAATGTAATTTGCATATGCCAGTTATAAAATATGTTTTTGTAAGAAATGCAATTAAAACTTAATTTTAATAAGCAGATCCAAAATTTTGGTGAGGGCTCATGATTATTTTATCATTTGCTCTTGTATTAGAAAGAAAATGTGCAACCGTATAATACTTTTAATGACAAGGCAGTGTCTCCATCAGTTTGATGGTGCAACCATTTGTGGGACTATATATACCAGTGGGATTTTCATGAAATTTCTTCAACTTTGGATTCACATATACAAAAATTGGAATGATACAGAGAGGAGTATCATGGCCACTGTGCAAAGATAACAAGCAAAATTGTGAAGCGTTACATATTTTTAGGATTTTGTGTAGGCATTCAAAATCATCAGTGTCCTAGAATTTGATGATTTGAGCAAGCAGCACTAGCATAAACGAAAAAAAAAAAGAACTCATTAATTTTTTGGTTGGATTGTCCCTATACGTTACTTAACATTATTGAGCTATATTTAAAAAAAAAAAAAAAAAGTCACTTCCCACACCGGGATTGAACCCGAGCAGCCGTCATGAATCTGTGGCCCTCCTTACAGATAGGCTATACAGGAAGTGACACATGTTGAACAGAAAAAAGCATTTAAGACATGTAAAAATCTCTGCCATGCTAATCTGCTGCTGTGCTGATCACTGCTGTGCTCTGCTGTGCTGCTCCCTGCTGTCCTATGCTCTGCTGCTCCCTATTGTGTCATGCAGTGCTGCTCCCTGCTGTACTGCACTGATCCCAGCCGTGCTGATCTCTGCTGTGCTCTGCTGCAATGAGCACGATAAAACTTAAAGTACCATTCCTGCACCTTCCCCAAAACTAGAGAACTGAAGATTATGCCAACAATGGAAATAAGCAACCCTAGAATTGATAATTTGGGCAAGAAGCAGATCCAGTGGAACTTCTATATGTTCTCTGTAACATTTTGTGTTTCATCTTTATGTGAATGATGCGTCACTTCTTCCTCCAAAAACTAATAGATAAAAAAGATAATTTAGATCTGCTTTTTCCTAACACATGTTCCATATAAAACCCTCCATAGACAAAGTAGCTGAAATGTAATTTGCATATGCCAGTTATAAAATATGTTTTTGTAAGAAATGCAATGAAAATTAAATTTTAATAAGCAGATCCAAAATTTTGGTGAGTGCTCATGGTTATTTTATAATTTGCTCTTGTATTAGAAAGAAAATGTGCAACCGTATAATATTTTTAATGACAAGGCAGTGTCTCCATCAGTTTGATGGGGCAACCATTTGTGGGACTATATATACCAGTGGGATTTTCACGAAATTTCTGCAACTTTGGATTCACATATACAAAAATTGGAATGATACAGAGAGGAGTATCATGGCCCCTGTGCAAAGATAACAAGCAAAATTGTGAAGCGTTACATATTTTTAGGATTTTGTGTAGGCATCCAAAATCATCAGTGTCCTAGAATTTGATGATTTGAGCAAGCAGCACTAGCATAAACGAAACAAATAAAGAACGCATTAATTTTTGGGTTGGATTGTCCCTATACGTTACTTAACATTATTGAGCTATATTTAAAAAAAAAAAAAAAGAAGTCACTTCCCACACCGGGATTGAACCCGAGCAGCCGTCATGAATCTGTGGCCCTCCATACCGATAGGCTATGCAGGAAGTGACACACATTGAACAGAAAAAAGCATTTAAGACATGTAAAAATCTCTGCCATGCTAATCTGCTGCTGTGCTGATCACTACTGTGCTCTGCTGTGCTGCTCCCTGCTGTCCTATGCTGTGCTGCTCCCTAATGTGCTATGCTCTGCTGCTCCCTATTGTGTCATACAGTGCTGCTCCCTGCTGTACTGCACTGATCCCAGCCGTGCTGATCTCTGCTGTGCTCTGCTGCAATGAGCACGATAAAACTTAAAGTACCATTCCTGCACCTTCCCCAAAACTAGAGAACTGAAGATTATGCCAACAATGGAAATAAGCAACCCTAGAATTGATAATTTGGGCAAGAAGCAGATCCAGTGGAACTTCTATATGTTCTCTGTAACATTTTGTGTTTCATCTTCATGTGAATGATGTGTCACTTCTTCCTCCAAAAACTAATAGATAAAAAAGATAATTTAGATCTGCTTTTTCCTAACACATGTTCCATATAGCACCCTCCATAGACAAAGTAGCTGAAATGTAATTTGCATATGCCAGTTATAAAATATGTTTTTGTAAGAAATGCAATGAAAACTTAATTTTAATAAGCAGATCCCAAATTTTGGTGAGGGCTCATGATTATTTTATAATTTGCTCTTGTATTAGAAAGAAAATGTGCAACCGTATAATACTTTTAATGACAAGGCAGTGTCTCCATCAGTTTGATGGGGCAACCATTTGTGGGACTATATATACCAGTGGGATTTTCATGAAATTTCTGCAACTTTGGATTCACATATACAAAAATTGGAATGATACAGAGAGGAATATCATGGCCCCTGTGCAAAGATAACAAGCAAAATTGTGAAGCGTTACATATTTTTAGGATTTTGTGTAGGCATCCAAAATCATCAGTGTCCTAGAATTTGATGATTTGAGCAAGCAGCACTAGCATAAACGAAAAAAAAAAAAGAACTCATTAATTTTTTGGTTGGATTGTCCCTATACGTTACTTAACATTATTGAGCTATATTTAAAAAAAAAAAGAAAAGTCACTTCCCACACCGGGATTGAACCCGAGCAGCCGTCATGAATCTGTGGCCCTCCTTACCGATAGGCTATGCAGGAAGTGACACGCGTTGAACAGAAAAAAACATTTAAGACATGTAAAAATCTCTGCCATGCTAATCTGCTGCTGTGCTGATCACTGCTGTGCTCTGCTGTGCTGCTCCCTGCTGTCCTATGCTCTGCTGCTCCCTATTGTGTCATGCAGTGCTGCTCCCTGCTGTACTGCACTGATCCCAGCCGTGCTGATCTCTGCTGTGCTCTGCTGCAATGAGCATGATAAAACTTAAAGTACCATTCCTGCACCTTCCCCAAAACTAGAGAACTGAAGATTATGCCAACAATGGAAATAAGCAACCCTAGAATTGATAATTTGGGCAAGAAGCAGATCCAGTGGAACTTCTATATGTTCTCTGTAACATTTTGTGTTTCATCTTCATGTGAATGATGTGTCACTTCTTCCTCCAAAAACTAATAGATAAAAAAGATAATTTAGATCTGCTTTGTCCTAACACATGTTCCATATAGCACCCTCCATAGACAAAGTAGCTGAAATGTAATTTGCATATGCCAGTTATAAAATATGTTTTTGTAAGAAATGCAATTAAAACTTAATTTTAATAAGCAGATCCAAAATTTTGGTGAGGGCTCATGATTATTTTATCATTTGCTCTTGTATTAGAAAGAAAATGTGCAACCGTATAATACTTTTAATGACAAGGCAGTGTCTCCATCAGTTTGATGGTGCAACCATTTGTGGGACTATATATACCAGTGGGATTTTCATGAAATTTCTTCAACTTTGGATTCACATATACAAAAATTGGAATGATACAGAGAGGAGTATCATGGCCACTGTGCAAAGATAACAAGCAAAATTGTGAAGCGTTACATATTTTTAGGATTTTGTGTAGGCATTCAAAATCATCAGTGTCCTAGAATTTGATGATTTGAGCAAGCAGCACTAGCATAAACGAAAAAAAAAAAGAACTCATTAATTTTTTGGTTGGATTGTCCCTATACGTTACTTAACATTATTGAGCTATATTTAAAAAAAAAAAAAAAAAGTCACTTCCCACACCGGGATTGAACCCGAGCAGCCGTCATGAATCTGTGGCCCTCCTTACAGATAGGCTATACAGGAAGTGACACATGTTGAACAGAAAAAAGCATTTAAGACATGTAAAAATCTCTGCCATGCTAATCTGCTGCTGTGCTGATCACTGCTGTGCTCTGCTGTGCTGCTCCCTGCTGTCCTATGCTCTGCTGCTCCCTATTGTGTCATGCAGTGCTGCTCCCTGCTGTACTGCACTGATCCCAGCCGTGCTGATCTCTGCTGTGCTCTGCTGCAATGAGCACGATAAAACTTAAAGTACCATTCCTGCACCTTCCCCAAAACTAGAGAACTGAAGATTATGCCAACAATGGAAATAAGCAACCCTAGAATTGATAATTTGGGCAAGAAGCAGATCCAGTGGAACTTCTATATGTTCTCTGTAACATTTTGTGTTTCATCTTCATGTGAATGATGCGTCACTTCTTCCTCCAAAAACTAATAGATAAAAAAGATAATTTAGATCTGCTTTTTCCTAACACATGTTCCATATAAAACCCTCCATAGACAAAGTAGCTGAAATGTAATTTGCATATGCCAGTTATAAAATATGTTTTTGTAAGAAATGCAATGAAAATTAAATTTTAATAAGCAGATCCAAAATTTTGGTGAGTGCTCATGGTTATTTTATAATTTGCTCTTGTATTAGAAAGAAAATGTGCAACCGTATAATATTTTTAATGACAAGGCAGTGTCTCCATCAGTTTGATGGGGCAACCATTTGTGGGACTATATATACCAGTGGGATTTTCACGAAATTTCTGCAACTTTGGATTCACATATACAAAAATTGGAATGATACAGAGAGGAGTATCATGGCCCCTGTGCAAAGATAACAAGCAAAATTGTGAAGCGTTACATATTTTTAGGATTTTGTGTAGGCATCCAAAATCATCAGTGTCCTAGAATTTGATGATTTGAGCAAGCAGCACTAGCATAAACGAAACAAATAAAGAACGCATTAATTTTTGGGTTGGATTGTCCCTATACGTTACTTAACATTATTGAGCTATATTTAAAAAAAAAAAAAAAGAAGTCACTTCCCACACCGGGATTGAACCCGAGCAGCCGTCATGAATCTGTGGCCCTCCATACCGATAGGCTATGCAGGAAGTGACACACATTGAACAGAAAAAAGCATTTAAGACATGTAAAAATCTCTGCCATGCTAATCTGCTGCTGTGCTGATCACTGCTGTGCTCTGCTGTGCTGCTCCCTGGTGTCCTATGCTGTGCTGCTCCCTAATGTGCTATGCTCTGCTGCTCCCTATTGTGTCATGCAGTGCTGCTCCCTGCTGTACTGCACTGATCCCAGCCGTGCTGATCTCTGCTGTGCTCTGCTGCAATGAGCACGATAAAACTTAAAGTACCATTCCTGCACCTTCCCCAAAACTAGAGAACTGAAGATTATGCCAACAATGGAAATAAGCAACCCTAGAATTGATAATTTGGGCAAGAAGCAGATCCAGTGGAACTTCTATATGTTCTCTGTAACATTTTGTGTTTCATCTTCATGTGAATGATGCGTCACTTCTTCCTCCAAAAACTAATAGATAAAAAAGATAATTTAGATCTGCCTTTTCCTAACACATGTTCCATATAAAACCCTCCATAGACAAAGTAGCTGAAATGTAATTTGCATATGCCAGTTATAAAATATGTTTTTGTAAGAAATGCAATGAAAATTTAATTTTAATAAGCAGATCCAAAATTTTGGTGAGTGCTCATGGTTATTTTATAATTTGCTCTTGTATTAGAAAGAAAATGTGCAACCGTATAATATTTTTAATGACAAGGCAGTGTGTCCATCAGTTTGATGGGGCAACCATTTGTGGGACTATATATACCAGTGGGATTTTCGCGAAATTTCTTCAACTTTGGATTCACATATACAAAAATTGGAATGATACAGAGAGGAGTATCATGGCCCCTGTGCAAAGATAACAAGCAAAATTGTGAAGCGTTACATATTTTTAGGATTTTGTGTAGGCATCCAAAATCATCAGTGTCCTAGAATTTGATGATTTGAGCAAGCAGCACTAGCATAAACGAAACAAAAAAAGAACTCATTAATTTTTTGATTGGATTGTCCCTATACGTTACTTAACATTATTGAGCTATATTTAAAAAAAAAAAAAGTCACTTCCCACACCGGGATTGAACCCGAGCAGCCGTCATGAATCTGTGGCCCTCCTTACCGATAGGCTATGCAGGAAGTGACACACATTGAACAGAAAAAAGCATTTAAGACATGTAAAAATCTCTGCCATGCTAATCTGCTGCTGTGCTGATCACTGCTGTGCTCTGCTGTGCTGCTCCCTGCTGTCCTATGCTCTGCTGCTCCCTATTGTGTCATGCAGTGCTGCTCCCTGCTGTACTGCACTGATCCCAGCCGTGCTGATCTCTGCTGTGCTCTGCTGCAATGAGCATGATAAAACTTAAAGTACCATTCCTGCACCTTCCCCAAAACTAGAGAACTGAAGATTATGCCAACAATGGAAATAAGCAACCCTAGAATTGATAATTTGGGCAGGGCTCATGATTATTTTATCATTTGCTCTTGTATTAGAAAGAAAATGTGCAACCGTATAATACTTTTAATGACAAGGCAGTGTGTCCATCAGTTTGATGGTGCAACCATTTGTGGGACTATATATACCAGTGGGATTTTCATGAAATTTCTTCAACTTTGGATTCACATATACAAAAATTGGAATGATACAGAGAGGAGTATCATGGCCCCTGTGCAAAGATAACAAGCAAAATTGTGAAGCGTTACATATTTTTAGGATTTTGTGTAGGCATCCAAAATCATCAGTGTCCTAGAATTTGATGATTTGAGCAAGCAGCACTAGCATAAACGAAAAAAAAAAAGAACTCATTAATTTTTTGGTTGGATTGTCCCTATACTTTACTTAACATTATTGAGCTATATTTAAAAAAAAAAAAAAAAAAGTCTCTTCCCACACCGGGATTGAACCCGAGCAGCCGTCATGAATCTGTGGCCCTCCTTACCGATAGGCTATGCAGGAAGTGACACACATTGAACAGAAAAAAGCATTTAAGACATGTAAAAATCTCTGCCATGCTAATCTGCTGCTGTGCTGATCACTGCTGTGCTCTGCTGTGCTGCTCCCTGCTGTCCTATGCTCTGCTGCTCCCTATTGTGTCATGCAGTGCTGCTCCCTGCTGTACTGCACTGATCCCAGCCGTGCTGATCTCTGCTGTGCTCTGCTGCAATGAGCATGATAAAACTTAAAGTACCATTCCTGCACCTTCCCCAAAACTAGAGAACTGAAGATTATGCCAACAATGGAAATAAGCAACCCTAGAATTGATAATTTGGGCAAGAAGCAGATCCAGTGGAACTTCTATATGTTCTCTGTAACATTTTGTGTTTCATCTTCATGTGAATGATGTGTCACTTCTTCCTCCAAAAACTAATAGATAAAAAAGATAATTTAGATCTGCTTTGTCCTAACACATGTTCCATATAGCACCCTCCATAGACAAAGTAGCTGAAATGTAATTTGCATATGCCAGTTATAAAATATGTTTTTGTAAGAAATGCAATGAAAACTTAATTTTAATAAGCAGATCCCAAATTTTGGTGAGGGCTCATGATTATTTTATCATTTGCTCTTGTATTAGAAAGAAAATGTGCGATGATCAGACGATGATGATGACGTAGCGTACGCTGCGACGCGCGTGAAGAGAGAGAGGGGAGGGATCACCCACTGAGGAGAGGGACGACAGCAGTGCATCGCTCGAGGGCAGTATGGCACTTTGAAGTCTCCCCTGGGCAAAGACCTTTCCTTCGGCTGACATCCCGGCCACAGCTACCACGTCGCAAGGGCTCAGTGCTCCATTAACTGGGGACTAAAGCGGTGATCGGCGAGAGGAGGAGCAGCGAGGTAATCGGGCTGTCGTTGCAGTTCCTCAAGACGCACCTCGTGGTATCAATAGTTAACTTGAACTTACCCGAAGACGACATCACGGTAACACCGTTTCATATTATATGCATTGGTAGATGATCCTCCAGAGGAAAGGGCTTCTCCCCACATGGAGTAGCCGAAACGAGCAGCCGAATTGTCTCACTTATGGCTAACATCTATTAGAGCTATAGTTAGGAGTTGTGGCTATTTAACCTCCGCCTCCCCTTAACTAACTGCAAAGGTTGTGGCATGTGTAATAGCACGTTGAGGCGAGGGCGCAGTCTGAGCACTGCTCCAGGATTCCCCCTGCTTTGAAAGTGATTGTTCTGCTTTTGCTCCCCCTCAGATTAAGAAGTTTCCTAATATATTCTTTTGACTTCGGGGCCGAAGCCTTTGTCAATACTGGTGGGCTGGGGGGGGGGTAGCTTGTCTACAAGTAAACTACTCCTGACCGACGATTACAATCTGATATCAGGATTGCTGGATCGGTAAACCCAGATTTGGATACACAGTAGTGATTACCACAAAGCACTGGATAAAAACATTAATTGGATAAAAAGCTGCCCCACAGCTCTTCCGCAGACACAGGGTTGAGCATTTGTTCTCATAACCAACCGGGAGAGAGGGTAGAGTTTTTTGCTCTATGGACCGGGAGTTATACATAGACTGACAGTTGGTCGATTTCTCTATCTTAAAGGAATATGGCTCTCAAAATGGATAAACACGATAAGAGCGACAAACAGAAGAATGTAAATAAAAACACTAAATCAGCTCCAATGGACTCTTATTATTCACCAAAGAGCCTTCTGAATACTTCGGTAGTCCCGGAAAAAACCTCTCTGGAAAGATCACTGGATCTCTCGTCCCCGGACACCAGCGGGTATATAACACAGTCTAACCTGTTAGCCGCTCTGGACTCGCTATACCTGAAAATCAAGGGGGATCTAGATAAAATGACCATGGATACTAAAGAGGAATTTGCCCAGATGAAGGCTTCGATAATAACCCAATCGGTGAAAATAGAAGCACTACACTCAAAGATCCAGGATCTACAGATACAAAATCAAGCCGCATCCCTGAATATCAACAGACTTGATTTAAAAGTGGCCGACCTAGAGGACCGGTCAAGAAGATCTAATCTAAAAATAAGAGGGATAAAAGAGGATATTTCGGATCTCGACAAGTTTCTTCTGGAATTTCTATCTGCCTACATTAACCCTTTAAACTTGGGGCCGACTCCGATAGAGAGATCACACCGATTACCAAAACCCTCCAACTGGTCCCTAGGTAGTATCTCTCGGGATGTTATAGTATGCTTTCACAGCTGTAAAATAAAGGAAGAGCTGGTCAGAGAATATAGGAAAGATCCAGGAAAGGTGGAGAAGTTCGCACACTTGTCACTGTATGCAGATCTCTCCCTGGCTACAAGGATGACAAGAAAGAAATATATGGATGTAACCTCTTGTTTGAGGGAACACAAGATTCTCTACTCATGGGGATTTCCGACAAAACTACGTATAACATATGGAGACAAAATCCATCTTTGCTCTGATGACCAACAGGCTAGGGACAAACTTTCATTATGGGGTCTACTCAAGCAGTGATTTTTTTTTTTTTTTTTTGGTCGGGCAGATTAAAAGACACTACAAACTCTTACAAAAAGCCGGTCTGCTCCCCCCCCTTTTTTTTCTTTTCTTCCCTTTTTTCTTTTTTTTTTTTTTTTTTTCCACATAAACCTGCTGTTGTGGGGCTTGTGATCTTGAATATGTCAACTGGCAGAGCTAAATATGATGATGTATGCCATAGATAATGTTCCTTGTTGAGGTGGTGGGGCTGGGGATCGGGTTGTTGGGGGGGGGGAGGAGGGGGAAGAATGTTTATTTTTTTTTCTTTTTTTTTTCTTTCTTTTCTCCTCTCCTTTCCTCATCAAAATAGATGTAATTAATATGATTTTTTTTTTTTCCAGATATGCTTCTTCACAGTAATATAATATGATAAAATATAGAGATATATGATGTTCACGCACTATAGATAACTTTGATAATCCTTCCCTCCCTTCCCTTTTCCCCCCCCCGCGTTTTTTTTTGTTTTTTTTTAAGTAAAACAGAAGCAATTAATATAACTCGGCTGTTTTTCTCATTAGATGTATTATAGATGGGTATGTTTGCCGTTCACAGTAAGATAATATGCAGGGACACCCGATGACTTAGCACTATAGACAAATCTCTATATTTTTTATTTTATTTGTTATTCACTATCACTCCTTAATATCTATCCCTATTATTCCACATAGAGGTGCCCTGGATCACAGTTATATAAAAAATATCACTAGATTAATACAGTACTATTTTATATAATCTATAACACTAATATTATGGATATAAAGTTGAATATCGGTTATTTGAGAATCACTATAAATAATAATGAACAATAAATAGACATTACCAAACATTGATGATACAACGGGGTGATAGTTAATATTGCACCTTCATGGGATTCACCCGCACTGTAAATAATAATGATAATGACTTAGATAGCACAGCTGTAATGGCTGGTAAGACAATGTATATACTTTGATGGATGTAATTGCATTTTTTCCCCTGCCTATGTATCTATATGGCTTTGCACGATGTTGACTGTTGAGTTGATGTGGGAGATCGCTGTCAACAATAAATTCGTAGTAACAAAGGGGAGGGGGATATATATATATATAAAAAAAATTTTTTTCTCTCTCTCCTTCTTTCCCCCCTCTCTCTCCTGCTCACTCTTCCTCCTCACCCCTACCCCCTGGTCCTATACTATCCCCTCATTTGATTAACGTTGATGTGCCCCTGAATACTCAGTGGTTCTCTCTTCCCTCCCCAATATCTCTTTACTCCCTGCTGGTTTGAGGGAGTTTTTCTTCACAAATGCCGGAGAAGACATCTTCGACAAGAGTGATTGTAAATGAGATGTGTCTGTATGAATGTATGTGTTATTCCGCTGCGGGGGGGTGTGGGGAGGGGGGGACGGGGTGGGGAATCGACGTGGGGGTCATGACAATACCCATTAAGTGGTACGATGCCCATTAAAGCAGTATCAATTAATGCGCGGGGTTTAAACTCCTACCATAAGAGATCCTATTTATATGATACCTTGGTAAAAGGGAATATTGATGTGGCATTTGTACAGGAGACCCACTGGAGGCTTGACCATCCTAACACCTGGAGGTTCTCTAGATATCCCCATGTCTACTCAGCTTCTCTTCAAACTAAAAGTAAGAGGGGGGTGGCGATAATTATATCAAATAAAAACCTATTTGAATTTATCCATCAGGACGTAGACCCCGAAGGTAGAAGAGTAATTCTGGTCTGCAGGATTAATCATATCCTGTACACTCTTGTTTGTCTCTATGCCCCCTCCGAAGGTACAATCCGATTCATGGATTCAGCCCTGGACGCGGTTGATAGATTATCGAGAGGATTTCTCATTATCGGCGGGGATCTGAATGCGGTCGCATGCTTCGACTTAGATAGACAGTCACCCGTTGTAAGGACACATGCGACACATAGCAGAAATAGAGCGAAAACATTCTCATCCTGTCTCTCTAGTCACAATCTTTATCTCTAAAAAAGATTTTTTGCTGCTCCCTGCTGTACTGCACTGATCCCAGCCGTGCTGATCTCTGCTGTGCTCTGCTGCAATGAGCATGATAAAACTTAAAGTACCATTCCTGCACCTTCCCCAAAACTAGAGAACTGAAGATTATGCCAACAATGGAAATAAGCAACCCTAGAATCGATAATTTGGGCAAGAAGCAGATCCAGTGGAACTTCTATTTGTTCTCTGTAACATTTTGTGTTTCATCTTCATGTGAATGATGCGTCACTTCTTCCTCCAAAAACTAATAGATAAAAAAGATAATTTAGATCTGCTTTTTCCTAACACATGTTCCATATAAAACCCTCCATAGACAAAGTAGCTGAAATGTAATTTGCATATGCCAGTTATAAAATATGTTTTTGTAAGAAATGCAATGAAAATTAAATTTTAATAAGCAGATCCAAAATTTTGGTGAGTGCTCATGGTTATTTTATAATTTGCTCTTGTATTAGAAAGAAAATGTGCAACCGTATAATATTTTTAATGACAAGGCAGTGTCTCCATCAGTTTGATGGGGCAACCATTTGTGGGACTATATATACCAGTGGGATTTTCACGAAATTTCTGCAACTTTGGATTCACATATACAAAAATTGGAATGATACAGAGAGGAGTATCATGGCCCCTGTGCAAAGATAACAAGCAAAATTGTGAAGCGTTACATATTTTTAGGATTTTGTGTAGGCATCCAAAATCATCAGTGTCCTAGAATTTGATGATTTGAGCAAGCAGCACTAGCATAAACGAAACAAAAAAAGAACGCATTAATTTTTGGGTTGGATTGTCCCTATACGTTACTTAACATTATTGAGCTATATTTAAAAAAAAAAAAAAAAGTCACTTCCCACACCGGGATTGAACCCGAGCAGCCGTCATGAATCTGTGGCCCTCCTTACCGATAGGCTATGCAGGAAATGACACACATTGAACAGAAAAAAGCATTTAAGACATGTAAAAATCTCTGCCATGCTAATCTGCTGCTGTGCTGATCACTGCTGTGCTCTGCTGTGCTGCTCCCTGCTGTCCTATGCTGTGCTGCTCCCTAATGTGCTATGCTCTGCTGCTCCCTATTGTGTCATGCAGTGCTGCTCCCTGCTGTACTGCACTGATCCCAGCCGTGCTGATCTCTGCTGTGCTCTGCTGCAATGAGCACGATAAAACTTAAAGTACCATTCCTGCACCTTCCCCAAAACTAGAGAACTGAAGACTATGCCAACAATGGAAATAAGCAACCCTAGAATTGATAATTTGGGCAAGAAGCAGATCCAGTGGAACTTCTATATGTTCTCTGTAACATTTTGTGTTTCATCTTCATGTGAATGATGCGTCACTTCTTCCTCCAAAAACTAATAGATAAAAAAGATAATTTAGATCTGCTTTTTCCTAACACATGTTCCATATAAAACCCTCCATAGACAAAGTAGCTGAAATGTAATTTGCATATGCCAGTTATAAAATATGTTTTTGTAAGAAATGCAATGAAAATTTAATTTTAATAAGCAGATCCAAAATTTTGGTGAGTGCTCATGGTTATTTTATAATTTGCTCTTGTATTAGAAAGAAAATGTGCAACCGTATAATATTTTTAATGACAAGGCAGTGTCTCCATCAGTTTGATGGGGCAACCATTTGTGGGACTATATATACCAGTGGGATTTTCACGAAATTTCTGCAACTTTGGATTCACATATACAAAAATTGGAATGATACAGAGAGGAGTATCATGGCCCCTGTGCAAAGATAACAAGCAAAATTGTGAAGCGTTAAATATTTTTAGGATTTTGTGTAGGCATCCAAAATCATCAGTGTCCTAGAATTTGATGATTTGAGCAAGCAGCACTAGCATAAACGAAACAAAAAAAGAACTCATTAATTTTTTTGGTTGGATTGTCCCTATACGTTACTTAACATTATTGAGCTATATTTAAAAAAAAAAAAAAGTCACTTCCCACACCGGGATTGAACCCGAGCAGCCGTCATGAATCTGTGGCCCTCCTTACCGATAGGCTATGCAGGAAGTGACACACATTGAACAGAAAAAAGCATTTAAGACATGTCAAAATCTCTGCCATGCTAATCTGCTGCTGTGCTGATCACTGCTGTGCTCTGCTGTGCTGCTCCCTGCTGTCCTATGCTGTGCTGCTCCCTAATGTGCTATGCTCTGCTGCTCCCTATTGTGTCATGCAGTGCTGCTCCCTGCTGTACTGCACTGATCCCAGCCGTGCTGATCTCTGCTGTGCTCTGCTGCAATGAGCATGATAAAACTTAAAGTACCATTCCTGCACCTTCCCCAAAACTAGAGAACTGAAGATTATGCCAACAATGGAAATAAGCAACCCTAGAATTGATAATTTGGGCAAGAAGCAGATCCAGTGGAACTTCTATATGTTCTCTGTAACATTTTGTGTTTCATCTTCATGTTAATGATGTGTCACTTCTTCCTCCAAAAACTAATAGATAAAAAAGATAATTTAGATCTGCTTTTTCCTAACACATGTTCCATATAGCACCCTCCATAGACAAAGTAGCTGAAATGTAATTTGCATATGCCAGTTATAAAATATGTTTTCGTAAGAAATGCAATGAAAACTTAATTTTAATAAGCAGATCCAAAATTTTGGTGGGTGCTCATGGTTATTTTATAATTTGCTCTTGTATTAGAAAGAAAATGTGCAACCGTATAATATTTTTAATGACAAGGCAGTGTCTCCATCAGTTTGATGGGGCAACCATTTGTGGGACTATATATACCAGTGGGATTTTCACGAAATTTCTGCAACTTTGGATTCACATATACAAAAATTGGAATGATACAGAGAGGAATATCATGGCCCCTGTGCAAAGATAACAAGCAAAATTGTGAAGCGTTACATATTTTTAGGATTTTGTGTAGGCATCCAAAATCATCAGTGTCCTAGAATTTGATGATTTGAGCAAGCAGCACTAGCATAAACGAAACAAAAAAAGAACTCATTAATTTTTGGGTTGGATTGTCCCTATACGTTACTTAACATTATTGAGTTATATTTAAAAAAAAAAAAAAAAGTCACTTCCCACACTGGGATTGAACCCAAGCAGCCGTCATGAATCTGTGGCCCTCCTTAACGATAGGCTATGCAGGAAGTGACACACATTGAACAGAAAAAAGAATTTAAGACATGTAAAAATCTCTGCCATGCTAATCTGCTGCTTTGCTGATCACTGCTGTGCTCTGCTGTGCTGCTCCCTGCTGTCCTATGCTGTGCTGCTCCCTAATGTGCTATGCTCTGCTGCTCCCTATTGTGTCATGCAGTGCTGCTCCCTGCTGTACTGCACTGATCCCAGCCGTGCTGATCTCTGCTGTTCTCTGCTGCAATGAGCATGATAAAACTTAAAGTACCATTCCTGCACCTTCCCCAAAACTAGAGAACTGAAGATTATGCCAACAATGGAAATAAGCAACCCTAGAATTGATAATTTGGGCAAGAAGCAGATCCAGTGGAACCTCTATATGTTCTCTGTAACATTTTGTGTTTCATCTTCATGTGAATGATGTGTCACTTCTTCCTCCAAAAACTAATAGATAAAAAAGATAATTTAGATCTGCTTTTTCCTAACACATGTTCCATATAGCACCCTCCATAGACAAAGTAGCTGAAATGTAATTTGCCTATGCCAGTTATAAAATATGTTTTTGTAAGAAATGCAATGAAAACTTAATTTTAATAAGCAGTTCCCAAATTTTGGTGAGGGCTCATGATTATTTTATCATTTGCTCTTGTATTAGAAAGAAAATGTGCAACCGTATAATACTTTTAATGAAAAGGCAGTGTCTCCATCAGTTTGATGGTGCAACCATTTGTGGGACTATATATACCAGTGGGATTTTCATGAAATTTCTTCAACTTTGGATTCACATATACAAAAATTGGAATGATACAGAGAGGAGTATCATGGCCCCTGTGCAAAGATAACAAGCAAAATTGTGAAGCGTTACATATTTTTAGGATTTTGTGTAGGCATCCAAAATCATCAGTGTCCTAGAATTTGATGATTTGAGCAAGCAGCACTAGCATAAACGAAAAAAAAAAAGAACTCATTAATTTTTTGGTTGGATTGTCCCTATACGTTACTTAACATTATTGAGCAATATTTAAAAAAAAAAAAAAAAAAGTCACTTCCCACACCGGGATTGAACCCGAGCAGCCGTCATGAATCTGTGGCCCTCCTTACCGATAGGCTATGCAGGAAATGACACACATTGAACAGAAAAAAGCATTTATGACATGTAAAAATCTCTGCCATGCTAATCTGCTGCTATGCTGATCACTGCTGTGCTCTGCTGTGCTGCTCCCTGCTGTCCTATGCTGTGCTGCTCCCTAATGTGCTATGCTCTGCTGCTCCCTATTGTGTCATGCAGTGCTGCTCCCTGCTGTACTGCACTGATCCCAGCCGTGCTGATCTCTGCTGTGCTCTGCTGCAATGAGCATGATAAAACTTAAAGTACCATTCCTGCACCTTCCCCAAAACTAGAGAACTGAAGATTATGCCAACAATGGAAATAAGCAACCCTAGAATTGATAATTTGGGCAAGAAGCAGATCCAGTGGAACTTCTATATGTTCTCTGTAACATTTTGTGTTTCATCTTCATGTGAATGATGTGTCACTTCTTCCTCCAAAAACTAATAGATAAAAAAGATAATTTAGATCTGCTTTTTCCTAACACATGTTCCATATAGCACCCTCCATAGACAAAGTAGCTGAAATGTAATTTGCATATGCCAGTTATAAAATATGTTTTTGTAAGAAATGCAATGAAAACTTAATTTTAATAAGCAGATCCAAAATTTTGGTGGGTGCTCATGATTATTTTATAATTTGCTCTTGTATTAGAAAGAAAATGTGCAACCGTATAATATTTTTAATGACAAGGCAGTGTCTCCATCAGTTTGATGGGGCAACCATTTGTGGGACTATATATACCAGTGGGATTTTCACGAAATTTCTGCAACTTTGGATTCACATATACAAAAATTGGAATGATACAGAGAGGAATATCATGGCCCCTGTGCAAAGATAACAAGCAAAATTGTGAAGCGTTACATATTTTTAGGATTTTGTGTAGGCATCCAAAATCACCAGTGTCCTAGAATTTGATGATTTGAGCAAGCAGCACTAGCATAAACGAAACAAAAAAAGAACTCATTAATTTTTGGGTTGGATTGTCCCTATACTTTACTTAACATTATTGAGCTATATTTAAAGAAAAAAAAAAAAGTCACTTCCCACACTGGGATTGAACCCAAGCAGCCGTCATGAATCTGTGGCCCTCCTTACCGATAGGCTATGCAGGAAGTGACACACATTGAACAGAAAAAGGCATTTAAGACATGTAAAAATCTCTGCCATGCTAACCTGCTGCTGTGCTGATCACTGCTGTGCTCTGCTGTGCTGCTCCCTGCTGTCCTATGCTGTGCTGCTCCCTAATGTGCTATGCTCTGCTGCTCCCTATTGTGTCATGCAGTGCTGCTCCCTGCTGTACTGCACTGATCCCAGCCGTGCTGATCTCTGCTGTGCTCTGCTGCAATGAGCATGATAAAACTTAAAGTACCATTCCTGCACCTTCCCCAAAACTAGAGAACTGAAGATTATGCCAACAATGGAAATAAGCAACCCTAGAATTGATAATTTGGGCAAGAAGCAGATCCAGTGGAACTTCTATATGTTCTCTGTAACATTTTGTGTTTCATCTTCATGTGAATGATGCGTCACTTCTTCTTCCAAAAACTAATAGATAAAAAAGATAATTTAGATCTGCTTTTTCCTAACACATGTTCCATATAAAACCCTCCATAGACAAAGTAGCTGAAATGTAATTTGCATATGCCAGTTATAAAATATGTTTTTGTAAGAAATGCAATGAAAATTAAATTTTAATAAGCAGATCCAAAATTTTGGTGAGTGCTCATGGTTATTTTATAATTTGCTCTTGTATTAGAAAGAAAATGTGCAACCGTATAATATTTTTAATGACAAGGCAGTGTCTCCATCACTTTGATGGGGCAACCATTTGTGGGACTATATATACCAGTGGGATTTTCACGAAATTTCTGCAACTTTGGATTCACATATACAAAAATTGGAATGATACAGAGAGGAGTATCATGGCCCCTGTGCAAAGATAACAAGCAAAATTGTGAAGCGTTACATATTTTTAGGATTTTGTGTAGGCATCCAAAATCATCAGTGTCCTAGAATTTGATGATTTGAGCAAGCAGCACTAGCATAAACGAAACAAAAAAAGAACGCATTAATTTTTGGGTTGGATTGTCCCTATACGTTACTTAACATTATTGAGCTATATTTAAAAAAAAAAAAAAAAGTCACTTCCCACACCGGGATTGAACCCGAGCAGCCGTCATGAATCTGTGGCCCTCCTTACCGATAGGCTATGCAGGAAGTGACACACGTTGAACAGAAAAAAGCATTTAAGACATGTAAAAATCTCTGCCATGCTAATCTGCTGCTGTGCTGATCACTGCTGTGCTCTGCTGTGCTGCTCCCTGCTGTCCTATGCTGTGCTGCTCCCTAATGTGCTATGCTCTGCTGCTCCCTATTGTGTCATGCAGTGCTGCTCCCTGCTGTACTGCACTGATCCCAGCCGTGCTGATCTCTGCTGTGCTCTGCTGCAATGAGCACGATAAAACTTAAAGTACCATTCCTGCACCTTCCCCAAAACTAGAGAACTGAAGATTATGCCAACAATGGAAATAAGCAACCCTAGAATTGATAATTTGGGCAAGAAGCAGATCCAGTGGAACTTCTATATGTTCTCTGTAACATTTTGTGTTTCATCTTCATGTGAATGATGCGTCACTTCTTCCTCCAAAAACTAATAGATAAAAAAGATAATTTAGATCTGCTTTTTCCTAACACATGTTCCATATAAAACCCTCCATAGACAAAGTAGCTGAAATGTAATTTGCATATGCCAGTTATAAAATATGTTTTTGTAAGAAATGCAATGAAAATTAAATTTTAATAAGCAGATCCAAAATTTTGGTGAGTGCTCATGGTTATTTTATAATTTTCTCTTGTATTAGAAAGAAAATGTGCAACCGTATAATATTTTTAATGACAAGGCAGTGTCTCCATCAGTTTGATGGGGCAACCATTTGTGGGACTATATATACCAGTGGGATTTTCACGAAATTTCTGCAACTTTGGATTCACATATACAAAAATTGGAATGATACAGAGAGGAGTATCATGGCCCCTGTGCAAAGATAACAAGCAAAATTGTGAAGCGTTACATATTTTTAGGATTTTGTGTAGGCATCCAAAATCATCAGTGTCCTAGAATTTGATGATTTGAGCAAGCAGCACTAGCATAAACGAAACAAAAAAAGAACGCATTAATTTTTTTGTTGGATTGTCCCTATACGTTACTTAACATTATTGAGCTATATTTAAAAAAAAAAAAAAAAAAAGTCACTTCCCACACCGGGATTGAACCCGAGCAGCCGTCATGAATCTGTGGCCCTCCTTACCGATAGGCTATGCAGGAAGTGACACACATTGAACAGAAAAAAGCATTTAAGACATGTAAAAATCTCTGCCATGCTAATCTGCTGCTGTGCTGATCACTGCTGTGCTCTGCTGTGCTGCTCCCTGCTGTCCTATGCTGTGCTGCTCCCTAATGTGCTATGCTCTGCTGCTCCCTATTGTGTCATGCAGTGCTGCTCCCTGCTGTACTGCACTGATCCCAGCCGTGCTGATCTCTGCTGTGCTCTGCTGCAATGAGCACGATAAAACTTAAAGTACCATTCCTGCACCTTCCCCAAAACTAGAGAACTGAAGATTATGCCAACAATGGAAATAAGCAACCCTAGAATTGATAATTTGGGCAAGAAGCAGATCCAGTGGAACTTCTATATGTTCTCTGTAACATTTTGTGTTTCATCTTCATGTGAATGATGCGTCACTTCTTCCTCCAAAAACTAATAGATAAAAAAGATAATTTAGATCTGCTTTTTCCTAACACATGTTCCATATAAAACCCTCCATAGACAAAGTAGCTGAAATGTAATTTGCATATGCCAGTTATAAAATATGTTTTTGTAAGAAATGCAATGAAAATTAAATTTTAATAAGCAGATCCAAAATTTTGGTGAGTGCTCATGGTTATTTTATAATTTTCTCTTGTATTAGAAAGAAAATGTGCAACCGTATAATATTTTTAATGACAAGGCAGTGTCTCCATCAGTTTGATGGGGCAACCATTTGTGGGACTATATATACCAGTGGGATTTTCACGAAATTTCTGCAACTTTGGATTCACATATACAAAAATTGGAATGATACAGAGAGGAGTATCATGGCCCCTGTGCAAAGATAACAAGCAAAATTGTGAAGCGTTACATATTTTTAGGATTTTGTGTAGGCATCCAAAATCATCAGTGTCCTAGAATTTGATGATTTGAGCAAGCAGCACTAGCATAAACGAAACAAAAAAAGAACGCATTAATTTTTTTGTTGGATTGTCCCTATACGTTACTTAACATTATTGAGCTATATTTAAAAAAAAAAAAAAAAAAAGTCACTTCCCACACCGGGATTGAACCCGAGCAGCCGTCATGAATCTGTGGCCCTCCTTACCGATAGGCTATGCAGGAAGTGACACACATTGAACAGAAAAAAGCATTTAAGACATGTAAAAATCTCTGCCATGCTAATCTGCTGCTGTGCTGATCACTGCTGTGCTCTGCTGTGCTGCTCCCTGCTGTCCTATGCTGTGCTGCTCCCTAATGTGCTATGCTCTGCTGCTCCCTATTGTGTCATGCAGTGCTGCTCCCTGCTGTACTGCACTGATCCCAGCCGTGCTGATCTCTGCTGTGCTCTGCTGCAATGAGCACGATAAAACTTAAAGTACCATTCCTGCACCTTCCCCAAAACTAGAGAACTGAAGATTATGCCAACAATGGAAATAAGCAACCCTAGAATTGATAATTTGGGCAAGAAGCAGATCCAGTGGAACTTCTATATGTTCTCTGTAACATTTTGTGTTTCATCTTCATGTGAATGATGCGTCACTTCTTCCTCCAAAAACTAATAGATAAAAAAGATAATTTAGATCTGCCTTTTCCTAACACATGTTCCATATAAAACCCTCCATAGACAAAGTAGCTGAAATGTAATTTGCATATGCCAGTTATAAAATATGTTTTTGTAAGAAATGCAATGAAAATTTAATTTTAATAAGCAGATCCAAAATTTTGGTGAGTGCTCATGGTTATTTTATAATTTGCTCTTGTATTAGAAAGAAAATGTGCAACCGTATAATATTTTTAATGACAAGGCAGTGTGTCCATCAGTTTGATGGGGCAACCATTTGTGGGACTATATATACCAGTGGGATTTTCGCGAAATTTCTTCAACTTTGGATTCACATATACAAAAATTGGAATGATACAGAGAGGAGTATCATGGCCCCTGTGCAAAGATAACAAGCAAAATTGTGAAGCGTTACATATTTTTAGGATTTTGTGTAGGCATCCAAAATCATCAGTGTCCTAGAATTTGATGATTTGAGTAAGCAGCACTAGCATAAACGAAACAAAAAAAGAACTCATTAATTTTTTGGTTGGATTGTCCCTATACGTTACTTAACATTATTGAGCTATATTTAAAAAAAAAAAAAGTCACTTCCCACACCGGGATTGTACCCGAGCAGCCGTCATGAATCTGTGGCCCTCCTTACCGATAGGCTATGCAGGAAGTGACACACATTGAACAGAAAAAAGCATTTAAGACATGTAAAAATCTCTGCCATGCTAATCTGCTGCTGTGCTGATCACTGCTGTGCTCTGCTGTGCTGCTCCCTGCTGTCCTATGCTCTGCTGCTCCCTATTGTGTCATGCAGTGCTGCTCCCTGCTGTACTGCACTGATCCCAGCCGTGCTGATCTCTGCTGTGCTCTGCTGCAATGAGCATGATAAAACTTAAAGTACCATTCCTGCACCTTCCCCAAAACTAGAGAACTGAAGATTATGCCAACAATGGAAATAAGCAACCCTAGAATTGATAATTTGGGCAAGAAGCAGATCCAGTGGAACTTCTATATGTTCTCTGTAACATGTTGTGTTTCATCTTCATGTGAATGATGTGTCACTTCTTCCTCCAAAAACTAATAGATAAAAAAGATAATTTAGATCTGCTTTGTCCTAACACATGTTCCATATAGCACCCTCCATAGACAAAGTAGCTGAAATGTAATTTGCATATGCCAGTTATAAAATATGTTTTTGTAAGAAATGCAATGAAAACTTAATTTTAATAAGCAGATCCCAAATTTTGGTGAGGGCTCATGATTATTTTATCATTTGCTCTTGTATTAGAAAGAAAATGTGCGATGATCAGACGATGATGATGACGTAGCGTACGCTGCGACGCGCGTGAAGAGAGAGAGGGGAGGGATCACCCACTGAGGAGAGGGACGACAGCAGTGCATCGCTCGAGGGCAGTATGGCACTTTGAAGTTTCCCCTGGGCAAAGACCTTTCCTTCGGCTGACATCCCGGCCACAGCTACCAAGTCGCAAGGGCTCAGTGCTCCATTAACTGGGGACTAAAGCGGTGATCGGCGAGAGGAGGAGCAGCGAGGTAATCGGGCTGTCGTTGCAGTTCCTCAAGACGCACCTCGTGGTATCAATAGTTAACTTGAACTTACCCGAAGACGACATCACGGTAACACCGTTTCATATTATATGCATTGGTAGATGATCCTCCAGAGGAAAGGGCTTCTCCCCACATGGAGTAGCCGAAACGAGCAGCCGAATTGTCTCACTTATGGCTAACATCTATTAGAGCTATAGTTAGGAGTTGTGGCTATTTAACCTCCGCCTCCCCTTAACTAACTGCAAAGGTTGTGGCATGTGTAATAGCACGTTGAGGCGAGGGCGCAGTCTGAGCACTGTTCCAGGATTCCCCCTGCTTTGAAAGTGATTGTTCTGCTTTTGCTCCCCCTCAGATTAAGAAGTTTCCTAATATATTCTTTTGACTTTGGGGCCGAAGCCTTTGTCAATACTGGTGGGCTGGGGGGGTAGCTTGTCTTCAAGTAAACTACTCCTGACCGACGATTACAATCTGATATCAGGATTGCTGGATCGGTAAACCCAGATTTGGATACACAGCAGTGATTACCACAAAGCACTGGATAAAAACATTAATTGGATAAAAAGCTGCCCCACAGCTCTTCCGCAGACACAGGGTTGAGCATTTGTTCTCATAACCAACCGGGAGAGAGGGTAGAGTTTTTTGCTCTATGGACCGGGAGTTATACATAGACTGACAGTTGGTCGATTTCTCTATCTTAAAGGAATATGGCTCCCAAAATGGATAAACACGATAAGAGCGACAAACAGAAGAATGTAAATAAAAACACTAAATCAGCTCCAATGGACTCTTATTATTCACCAAAGAGCCTTCTGAATACTTCGGTAGTCCCGGAAAAAACCTCTCTGGAAAGATCACTGGATCTCTCGTCCCCGGACACCAGCGGGTATATAACACAGTCTAACCTGTTAGCCGCTCTGGACTCGCTATACCTGAAAATCAAGGGGGATCTAGATAAAATGACCATGGATACTAAAGAGGAATTTGCCCAGATGAAGGCTTCGATAATAACCCAATCGGTGGAAATAGAAGCACTACACTCAAAGATCCAGGATCTACAGATACAAAATCAAGCCGCATCCCTGAATATCAACAGACTTGATTTAAAAGTGGCCGACCTAGAGGACCGGTCAAGAAGATCTAATCTAAAAATAAGAGGGATAAAAGAGGATATTTCGGATCTCGACAAGTTTCTTCTGGAATTTCTATCTGCCTACATTAACCCTTTAAACTTGGGGCCGACTCCGATAGAGAGATCACACCGATTACCAAAACCCTCCAACTGGTCCCTAGGTAGTATCTCTCGGGATGTTATAGTATGCTTTCACAGCTGTAAAATAAAGGAAGAGCTGGTCAGAGAATATAGGAAAGATCCAGGAAAGGTGGAGAAGTTCGCACACTTGTCACTGTATGCAGATCTCTCCCTGGCTACAAGGATGACAAGTAAGAAATATATGGATGTAACCTCTTGTTTGAGGGAACACAAGATTCTCTACTCATGGGGATTTCCGACAAAACTACGCATAACATATGGAGACAAAATCCATCTTTGCTCTGATGACCAACAGGCTAGGGACAAACTTTCATTATGGGGTCTACTCAAGCAGTGATTTTTTTTTTTTTTTTTGGTCGGGCAGATTAAAAGACACTACAAACTCTTACAAAAAGCCGGTCTGCTCCCCCCCCTTTTTTTTCTTTTCTTCCCTTTTTTCTTTTTTTTTTTTTTTTTTTTTTCCACATAAACCTGCTGTTGTGGGGCTTGTGATCTTGAATATGTCAACTGGCAGAGCTAAATATGATGATGTATGCCATAGATAATGTTCCTTGTTGAGGTGGTGGGGCTGGGGGAATGAGGGGGTCGGGTTGTTGGGGGGGGGGGGGAGGAGGGGGAAGAATGTTTATTTTTTTTTTTTCTTTCTTTTCTCCTCTCCTTTCCTCATCAAAATAGATGTAATTAATATGATTTTTTTTTTTTTCCAGATATGCTTCTTCACAGTAATATAATATGATAAAATATAGAGATATATGATGTTCACGCACTATAGATAACTTTGATAATCCTTCCCTCCCTTCCCTTTTCCCCCCCCGCGTTTTTTTTTTGTTTTTTTTAAGTAAAACAGAAGCAATTAATATAACTCGGCTGTTTTTCTCATTAGATGTATTATAGATGGGTATGTTTGCCGTTCACAGTAAGATAATATGCAGGGACACCCGATGACTTAGCACTATAGACAAATCTCTATATTTTTTATTTTATTTGTTATTCACTATCACTCCTTAATATCTATCCCTATTATTCCACATAGAGGTGCCCTGGATCACAGTTATATAAAAAATATCACTAGATTAATACAGTACTATTTTATATAATCTATAACACTAATATTATGGATATAAAGTTGAATATCGGTTATTTGAGAATCACTATAAATAATAATGAACAATAAATAGACATTACCAAACATTGATGATACAACGGGGTGATAGTTAATATTGCACCTTCATGGGATTCACCCGCACTGTAAATAATAATGATAATGACTTAGATAGCACAGCTGTAATGGCTGGTAAGACAATGTATATACTTTGATGGATGTAATTGCATTTTTTCCCCTGCCTATGTATCTATATGGCTTTGCACGATGTTGACTGTTGAGTTGATGTGGGAGATCGCTGTCAACAATAAATTCGTAGTAACAAAGGGGAGGGGGATATATATATATATATAAATTTTTTTTTTCTCTCTCTCCTTCTTTCCCCCCTCTCTCTCCTGCTCACTCTTCCTCCTCACCCCTACCCCCTGGCCCTATACTATCCCCTCATTTGATTAACGTTGATGTGCCCCTGAATACTCAGTGGTTCTCTCTTCCCTCCCCAATATCTCTTTACTCCCTGCTGGTTTGAGGGAGTTTTTCTTCACAAATGCCGGAGAAGACATCTTCGACAAGAGTGATTGTAAATGAGATGTGTCTGTATGAATGTATGTGTTATTCCGCTGCGGGGGGGTGTGGGGAGGGGGGGACGGGGTGGGGAATCGACGTGGGGGTCATGACAATACCCATTAAGTGGTACGATGCCCATTAAAGCAGTATCAATTAATGCGCGGGGTTTAAACTCCTACCATAAGAGATCCTATCTATATGATACCTTGGTAAAAGGGAATATTGATGTGGCATTTGTACAGGAGACCCACTGGAGGCTTGACCATCCTAACACCTGGAGGTTCTCTAGATATCCCCATGTCTACTCAGCTTCTCTTCAAACTAAAAGTAAGAGGGGGGTGGCGATAATTATATCAAATAAAAACCTATTTGAATTTATCCATCAGGACGTAGACCCCGAAGGTAGAAGAGTAATTCTGGTCTGCAGGATTAATCATATCCTGTACACTCTTGTTTGTCTCTATGCCCCCTCCGAAGGTACAATCCGATTCATGGATTCAGCCCTGGACGCGGTTGATAGATTATCGAGAGGATTTCTCATTATCGGCGGGGATCTGAATGCGGTCGCATGCTTCGACTTAGATAGACAGTCACCCGTTGTAAGGACACATGCGACACATAGCAGAAATAGAGCGAAAACATTCTCATCCTGTCTCTCTAGTCACAATCTTTATGATGTTTGGAGGGTTCAACATCCGAAGCAGAAAGATTACTCCTTTTTTTCAAATGTTCACTCGACCTACTCGAGGATCGATTACTTCCTGGTACGGGGCCACATGCTGAGTAGATGCATGGACACCCGCATTGGGAATATCACATGGTCTGACCATGCTCCAGTCTATATAGATATAAAAGATAATCCAGAATTTAAATCACGCGATAACTGGAGACTGAACGAAGAACTCTTGAGATCAGAGAGAAATAGAACGGACCTGATAGAACAAGCCAGAAATTTCCTGATAACAAATGATACTGAGAACACCTCAGACCAGACACTCTGGTGCACGATGAAGTGCTTCCTGAGGGGACACCTAATTAAGCTGGGATCATGGACAAAAAGAAATAGGGGTAAAAATCTAGCAGAATTATACGCAACACTTGCCGAGCTGGAGCTTAGGAATAAAGTACATACTACCCCTCAGACAACTACCGAGATACAGAACGTACAGGGGCAAATCCAGACAGGTCTTAGATTTAAAGCCGAAGCCGCAATGTCTCATCTAAAAAGTAAATGGTACATCAGCAACAATAGGGTAGGGAAAGATCTAACGAAAAAACTGAAATCCCAGATCTCTAGAACTAGAATAAATAAAATTGTTAAAGATAATGAGACCTACCTGTCCCCAGACCAGATAGCTAGGGCTTTTAAAGTTTTCTACGAATCTCTATATAACCTACCACAACCTAAAACAACTAAGGAGGAATTAGAAACCTTTCTATCATCTATTAATCTGCCCCGTCTCTCGACTGAAAGGTTAGATTCCATCAGCCATCCGATCACTTTGGTGGAAGTTTCCACCACCATTAAAGAGATGAAGGGGGGAAAGGCTCCGGGACCTGACGGTTTTTCATCAATCTACTACCAGGTTCTGGAGCCAGTTATCTCGCCGATCTTGGTGAGGCTCTTTAGCTCAATTATGGGGGGTGGAAGATTCCCAGATGAGATGCTCGAGGCCTCTGTTGTCCCTATTCTGAAGCCAGGAAAGGACCCAGAGTCGGTGACTAATTATAGACCCATCTCACTTATCAACCTGGACGTAAAGATCTTTTCCAAGATCCTGGCTAATCGCCTTAAGCTGGTGATTGGAGATTTGATACACTCCGACCAAGCGGGCTTTATCCCCGACAGGGAGGGCCGAGAAAACACCAGGAGGGTTTTTGGCATAATCGAGACGGTACAACAAAGGAAAATCCCCTCTGTCATAGCCGCTCTGGACGCAGAGAAGGCTTTTGACAGGGTGGACTGGAGGTTCCTGTCAGAAACCCTCAGGGTGTTCGGTCTTGTTGGGCCATTTTATGACGCAACAATGGCACTATACACCAACCCAAGAGCCAGGATAAGGGGTCCTTTCCTGGCTTCCGAATTTTTTAACATCCGCAACGGGACAAGGCAGGGTTGCCCTCTGGCACCTCTTCTGTACGCCCTCGCTATAGAACCCCTGGCCCAATATTTGAGAAATTCTCAATCAGTCACTGGTATTACGATTGGGACAGATGAACACTTGATTACACTCTATGCAGATGATATCCTCCTAACTATTTCCCATCCACAATCCTCAATTCCAGCATTACTTGGAGCCCTAGAAACATTTGGCTCGCTTTCTAATTATAAAGTCAATCTGTCTAAAACACAGATTATGACTTTTTTTCTACCAAAAGCGAATACTCGAATAACAGAGCTCCTAGGTAAAAAAACAGGTAAAAATGACTCAATTGAGTATCTGGGGATCAGGATTACTCACCAAATAGAAAGAACAGTCCCGGTAAATTATAATATACTATCCGCAAACATCCAAAAAAAATTAACACACTGGCACAGATTAGAACTCTCATGGCTTGGGCGGGTCAACATCCTGAAAGCATATATTATCCCAAAAATACTCTATCTCTTTAGAACTATCCCATTTAGAGTTCCAATATCGACTCTGCGAGAGTTCGATCTGATGTTCGCGAAGTTTGTATGGTCTGCCAAAAAACCACGGCTACCGGGCAGACTACTTAAACATAAACTACAGCAGGATGGACTGGGATATCCAGACCTCCGGGGAATATACGAGGCATCCCAACTGTCCCATGTGATCGCATGGAAACATACAAGCCTCAAACCCGGTTGGTTTAATTTAGAAAAGGCTATGAACGGAGATCTGGATATGACACTCCTTTGCTGGCTGCCCCAAAAAATATATAAAGATATTGGCCTTTCCCTTAGGACAGTTACGGATTGTATGACCTCACTCTATAAGATTAAGAGGAAACTGAAGGTGAATGACACATTGTCAAGATTAGCACCCTTACAAATTGTCTCAATATGTATACTCAACTTTTCTTTATCTAAATGGGTCAACGCAGGGATCACCACGCTGGGAGATGTATATACAGGCAACCACCTGCTTTCCTTTGATACCCTAAAACATAACTTTAATCTCCCAGAGACGGAGTTATTTAACTATATACGACTAAAGTCGTTTCTGGCCGAATTCCCTCCCACGGAACAAGAATGGGATACATTTATGGCCACAGTAGGAAAAAGGAATAGTATAGCGACTGCTCAGAGATTCCTCGACAGGAGGGTGACGGTCGAG
Source organism: Pelodytes ibericus (assembly GCA_036172795.1). NCBI lineage: Eukaryota > Metazoa > Chordata > Amphibia > Anura > Pelodytidae > Pelodytes > Pelodytes ibericus. The sequence goes on from CM069857.1 coordinate 243,069,691, forward strand.
AAGTCTCGGGCAGTCCAACAATGTGAAAACGATCTGGGTAAGATGTTCCCGATACAGATGTGGTTTAGGGTATGGCAGGAAATAAGGAAAGTGAACCATTGCATAAATGTCCATGAGCAATACTATAAAATAATGCAAAGATGGTACCTGGTCCCAACTCGTGTAGCCAAATTCGACTCTAATATAACCGACCTTTGTTGGCGATGTCAAAGAGAGGCTGGTTCCCACATGCACACCTGGTGGGAATGCCAGGAACTAGAGCCACTTAAGCATAAGGTGTCGGATATTCTAAAATGGATCACCCCCAAAAGGGGGAGGCTCACCCCACAGACTTTCCTGTTTCATCTGGAACTAGAGGAGGTAGATAAAGTTCGAAGGGCATTTAGCATTAATGTTCTATCAGCCTTTAAAATAACCATGGCCAGATACTGGAGGAGGACAGAGATTCCCACCTGGACAGAGTGCAAAGCACAAATTAAATTTCAGGTAGAGGCGGAAACATACTTCCTCCAAAAAACCCATCAGCTACGAAAGAAAGAGGAGTTTAGGAGACTATGGGACGGCTTTGCCGTAGCTTTCCCCTGACAACCCCAATGGGGGATAGTTTGAACAATTCCATGTAACAGTAACTTTTATGACCCAGTCCATTTGCAGCTGCCCCTTGGTAGGAGAATTGCCCCCCGCGCCCCCCCCCCCCCGCTCTCCCCCCCCCCCCCGGGCCCCATCGTTATAGCGGAGTGCACGAGAAGTGAGGTATGGATGTGGTATGAAAGAGATGCGACCGTTACTCCCTGCACAGTACATATTACTGCCAAACGGACATTAAAAGATATTTGTTGACTGCCAGCGGTCTGCCACACAGTACTCAATATTTCCTAACCAATACCGCTCTGCGTGTCTTCCCACTGATCTTGAGGTGCAAGGGAAATATATGCATATTGTAATTTCTCCCTTTTTGTAAAACAATAAAAGAATGAAATAATAAAAAATAAAAAAAAGAAAGAAAATGTGCAACCGTATAATACTTTTAATGACAAGGCAGTGTCTCCATCAGTTTGATGGTGCAACCATTTGTGGGACTATATATACCAGTGGGATTTTCATGAAATTTCTTCAACTTTGGATTCACATATACAAAAATTGGAATGATACAGAGAGGAGTATCATGGCCCCTGTGCAAAGATAACAAGCAAAATTGTGAAGCGTTACATATTTTTAGGATTTTGTGTAGGCATCCAAAATCATCAGTGTCCTAGAATTTGATGATTTGAGAATCTGCTGCTGTGCTGATCACTGCTGTGCTCTGCTGTGCTGCTCCCTGCTGTCCTATCCCTGCTGTCCTATCCCTGCTGTCCTATGCTCTGCTGCTCCCTATTGTGTCATGCAGTGCTGCTCCCTGCTGTACTGCACTGATCCCAGCCGTGCTGATCTCTGCTGTGCTCTGCTGCAATGAGCATGATAAAACTTAAAGTACCATTCCTGCACCTTCCCCAAAACTAGAGAACTGAAGATTATGCCAACAATGGAAATAAGCAACCCTAGAATTGATAATTTGGGCAAGAAGCAGATCCAGGGGAACTTCTATATGTTCTCTGTAACATTTTGTGTTTCATCTTCATGTGAATGATGTGTCACTTCTTCCTCCAAAAACTAATAGATAAAAAAGATAATTTAGATCTGCTTTTTCCTAACACATGTTCCATATAGCACCCTCCATAGACAAAGTATCTGAAATGTAATTTGCATATGCCAGTTATAAAATATGTTTTTGTAAGAAATGCAATGAAAACTTAATTTTAATAAGCAGATCCCAAATTTTGGTGAGGTCTCATGATTATTTTATCATTTGCTCTTGTATTAGAAAGAAAATGTGCAACCGTATAATACTTTTAATGACAAGGCAGTGTCTCCATCAGTTTGATGGTGCAACCATTTGTGGGACTATATATACCAGTGGGATTTTCATGAAATTTCTTCAACTTTGGATTCACATATACAAAAATTGGAATGATACAGAGAGGAGTATCATGGCCCCTGTGCAAAGATAACAAGCAAAATTGTGAAGCGTTACATATTTTTAGGATTTTGTGTAGGCATCCAAAATCATCAGTGTCCTAGAATTTGATGATTTGAGCAAGCAGCACTAGCATAAACGAAAAAAAAAAAGAACTCATTAATTTTTTGGTTGGATTGTCCCTATACTTTACTTAACATTATTGAGCTATATTTAAAAAAAAAAAAAAAAAAGTCTCTTCCCACACCGGGATTGAACCCGAGCAGCCGTCATGAATCTGTGGCCCTCCTTACCGATAGGCTATGCAGGAAGTGACACATGTTGAACAGAAAAAAGCATTTAAGACATGTAAAAATCTCTGCCATGCTAATCTGCTGCTATGCTGATCACTGCTGTGCTCTGCTGTGCTGCTCCCTGCTGTCCTATGCTGTGCTGCTCCCTAATGTGCTATGCTCTGCTGCTCCCTATTGTGTCATGCAGTGCTGCTCCCTGCTGTACTGCACTGATCCCAGCCGTGCTGATCTCTGCTGTGCTCTGCTGCAATGAGCATGATAAAACTTAAAGTACCATTCCTGCACCTTCCCCAAAACTAGAGAACTGAAGATTATGCCAACAATGGAAATAAGCAACCCTAGAATTGATAATTTGGGCAAGAAGCAGATCCAGTGGAACTTCTATATGTTCTCTGTAACATTTTGTGTTTCATCTTCATGTGAATGATGTGTCACTTCTTCCTCCAAAAACTAATAGATAAAAAAGATAATTTAGATCTGCTTTTTCCTAACACATGTTCCATATAGCACCCTCCATAGACAAAGTAGCTGAAATGTAATTTGCATATGCCAGTTATAAAATATGTTTTTGTAAGAAATGCAATGAAAACTTAATTTTAATAAGCAGATCCAAAATTTTAGTGGGTGCTCATGGTTATTTTATAATTTGCTCTTGTATTAGAAAGAAAATGTGCAACCGTATAATATTTTTAATGACAAGGCAGTGTCTCCATCAGTTTGATGGGGCAACCATTTGTGGGACTATATATACCAGTGGGATTTTCACGAAATTTCTGCAACTTTGGATTCACATATACAAAAATTGGAATGATACAGAGAGGAATATGATGGCCCCTGTGCAAAGATAACAAGCAAAATTGTGAAGCGTTACATATTTTTAGGATTTTGTGTAGGCATCCAAAATCATCAGTGTCCTAAAATTTGATGATTTGAGCAAGCAGCACTAGCATAAACGAAACAAAAAAAGAACTCATTAATTTTTGGGTTGGATTGTCCCTATACGTTACTTAACATTATTGAGCTATATTTAAAAAAAAAAAAAAAAATCACTTCCCACACTGGGATTGAACCCAAGCAGCCGTCATGAATCTGTGGCCCGCCTTACCGATAGGCTATGCAGGAAGTGACACACATTGAACAGAAAAAAGCATTTAAGACATGTAAAAATCTCTGCCATGCTAATCTGCTGCTGTGCTGATCACTGCTGTGCTCTGCTGTGCTGCTCCCTGCTGTCCTATGCTCTGCTGCTCCCTATTGTGTCATGCAGTGCTGCTCCCTGCTGTACTGCACTGATCCCAGCCGTGCTGATCTCTGCTGTGCTCTGCTGCAATGAGCATGATAAAACTTAAAGTACCATTCCTGCACCTTCCCCAAAACTAGAGAACTGAAGATTATGCCAACAATGGAAATAAGCAACCCTAGAATTGATAATTTGGGAAATAGCAGATCCAGTGGAACTTCTATATGTTCTCTGTAACATTTTGTGTTTCATCTTCATGTGAATGATGTGTCACTTCTTCCTCCAAAAACTAATAGATAAAAAAGATAATTTAGATCTGCTTTGTCCTAACACATGTCCCATATAGCACCCTCCATAGACAAAGTAGCTGAAATGTAATTTGCATATGCCAGTTATAAAATATGTTTTTGTAAGAAATGCAATGAAAACTTAATTTTAATAAGCAGATCCCAAATTTTGGTGAGGGCTCATGATTATTTTATCATTTGCTCTTGTATTAGAAAGAAAATGTGCAACCGTATAATACTTTTAATGACAAGGCAGTGTCTCCATCAGTTTGATGGTGCAACCATTTGTGGGACTATATATACCAGTGGGATTTTCATGAAATTTCTTCAACTTTGGATTTACATATACAAAAATTGGAATGATACAGAGAGGAGTATCATGGCCCCTGTGCAAAGATAACAAGCAAAATTGTGAAGCGTTACATATTTTTAGGATTTTGTGTAGGCATCCAAAATCATCAGTGTCCTAGAATTTGATGATTTGAGCAAGCAGCACTAGCATAAACGAAACAAAAAAAGAACTCATTAATTTTTGGGTTGGATTGTCCCTATACGTTACTTAACATTATTGAGCTATATTTAAAAAAAAAAAAAAAAAGTCACTTCCCACATCGGGATTGAACCCGAGCAGCTGTCATGAATCTGTGGCCCTCCTTACCGATAGGCTATGCAGGAAGTGACACACATTGAACAGAAAAAAGCATTTAAGACATGTAAAAATCTCTGCCATGCTAATCTGCTGCTGTGCTGATCACTGCTGTGCTCTGCTGTGCTGCTCCCTGCTGTCCTATGCTCTGCTGCTCCCTATTGTGTCATGCAGTGCTGCTCCCTGCTGTACTGCACTGATCCCAGCCGTGCTGATCTCTGCTGTGCTCTGCTGCAATGAGCATGATAAAACTTAAAGTACCATTCCTGCACCTTCCCCAAAACTAGAGAACTGAAGATTATGCCAACAATGGAAATAAGCAACCCTAGAATTGATAATTTGGGCAAGAAGCAGATCCAGTGGAACTTCTATATGTTCTCTGTAACATTTTGTGTTTCATCTTCATGTGAATGATGTGTCACTTCTTCCTCCAAAAACTAATAGATAAAAAAGATAATTTAGATCTGCTTTTTCCTATCACATGTTCCATATAGCACCCTCCATAGACAAAGTAGCTGAAATGTAATTTGCATATGCCAGTTATAAAATATGTTTTTGTAAGAAATGCAATGAAAACTTAATTTTAATAAGCAGATCCCAAATTTTGGTGAGGGCTCATGATTATTTTATAATTTGCTCTTGTATTAGAAAGAAAATGTGCAACCGTATAATACTTTTAATGACAAGGCAGTGTCTCCATCAGTTTGATGGGGCAACCATTTGTGGGACTATATATACCAGTGGGATTTTCACGAAATTTCTGCAACTTTGGATTCACATATACAAAAATTGGAATGATTCAGAGAGGAGTATCATGGCCCCTGTGCAAAGATAACAAGCAAAATTGTGAAGCGTTACATATTTTTAGGATTTTGTGTAGGCATCCAAAATCATCAGTGTCCTAGAATTTGATGATTTGAGCAAGCAGCACTAGCATAAACGAAACAAAAAAAGAACGCATTAATTTTTGGGTTGGATTGTCCCTATACGTTACTTAACATTATTGAGCTATATTTAAAAAAAAAAAAAAAAGTCACTTCCCACACCGGGATTGAACCCGAGCAGCCGTCATGAATCTGTGGCCCTCCTTACCGATAGGCTATGCAGGAAATGACACAAATTGAACAGAAAAAAGCATTTAAGACATGTAAAAATCTCTGCCATGCTAATCTGCTGCTGTGCTGATCACTGCTGTGCTCTGCTGTGCTGCTCCCTGCTGTCCTATGCTGTGCTGCTCCCTAATGTGCTATGCTCTGCTGCTCCCTATTGTGTCATGCAGTGCTGCTCCCTGCTGTACTGCAATGATCCCAGCCGTGCTGATCTCTGCTGTGCTCTGCTGCAATGAGCATGATAAAACTTAAAGTACCATTCCTGCACCTTCCCCAAAACTAGAGAACTGAAGATTATGCCAACAATGGAAATAAGCAACCCTAGAATTGATAATTTGGGCAAGAAGCAGATCCAGTGGAACTTCTATATGTTCTCTGTAACATTTTGTGTTTCATCTTCATGTGAATGATGCGTCACTTCTTCCTCCAAAAACTAATAGATAAAAAAGATAATTTAGATCTGCTTTTTCCTAACACATGTTCCATATAAAACCCTCCATAGACAAAGTAGCTGAAATGTAATTTGCATATGCCAGTTATAAAATATGTTTTTGTAAGAAATGCAATGAAAATTAAATTTTAATAAGCAGATCCAAAATTTTGGTGGGTGCTCATGGTTATTTTATAATTTGCTCTTGTATTAGAAAGAAAATGTGCAACCGTATAATATTTTTAATGACAAGGCAGTGTCTCCATCAGTTTGATGGGGCAACCATTTGTGGGACTATATATACCAGTGGGATTTTCACGAAATTTCTGCAACTTTGGATTCACATATACAAAAATTGGAATGATACAGAGAGGAATATCATGGCCCCTGTGCAAAGATAACAAGCAAAATTGTGAAGCGTTACATATTTTTAGGATTTTGTGTAGGCATCCAAAATCATCAGTGTCCTAGAATTTGATGATTTGAGCAAGCAGCACTAGCATAAACGAAACAAAAAAAGAACGCATTAATTTTTGGGTTGGATTGTCCCTATACGTTACTTAACATTATTGAGCTATATTTAAAAAAAAAAAAAAAAGTCACTTCCCACACCGGGATTGAACCCGAGCAGCCGTCATGAATCTGTGGCCCTCCTTACCGATAGGCTATGCAGGAAGTGACACACATTGAACAGAAAAAAGCATTTAAGACATGTAAAAATCTCTGCCATGCTAATCTGCTGCTGTGCTGATCACTGCTGTGCTCTGCTGTGCTGCTCCCTGCTGTCCTTTGCTGTGCTGCTCCCTAATGTGCTATGCTCTGCTGCTCCCTATTGTGTCATGCAGTGCTGCTCCCTGCTGTACTGCACTGATCCCAGCCGTGCTGATCTCTGCTGTGCTCTGCTGCAATGAGCATGATAAAACTTAAAGTACCATTCCTGCACCTTCCCCAAAACTAGAGAACTGAAGATTATGCCAACAATGGAAATAAGCAACCCTAGAATTGATAATTTGGGCAAGAAGCAGATCCAGTGGAACTTCTATATGTTCTCTGTAACATTTTGTGTTTCATCTTCATGTGAATGATGTGTCACTTCTTCCTCCAAAAACTAATAGATAAAAAAGATAATTTAGATCTGCTTTTTCCTAACACATGTTCCATATAGCACCCTCCATAGACAAAGTAGCTGAAATGTATTTTGCATATGCCAGTTATAAAATTTGTTTTCGTAAGAAATGCAATGAAAATTAAATTTTAATAAGCAGATCCCAAATTTTGGTGAGTGCTCATGGTTATTTTATAATTTGCTCTTGTATTAGAAAGAAAATGTGCAACCGTATAATATTTTTAATGACAAGGCAGTGTCTCCATCATTTTGATGGGGCAACCATTTGAGGGACTATATATACCAGTGGGATTTTCACGAAATTTCTGCAACTTTGGATTCACATATACAAAAATTGGAATGATACAGAGAGGAGTATCATGGCCCCTGTGCAAAGATAACAAGCAAAATTGTGAAGCGTTACATATTTTTAGGATTTTGTGTAGGCATCCAAAATCATCAGTGTCCTAGAATTTGATGATTTGAGCAAGCAGCACTAGCATAAACGAAACAAAAAAAGAACGCATTAATTTTTGGGTTGGATTGTCCCTATACGTTACTTAACATTTTTGAGCTATATTTAAAAAAAAAAAAAAAAGTCACTTCCCACACCGGGATTGAACCCGAGCAGCCGTCATGAATCTGTGGCCCTCCTTACCGATAGGCTATGCAGGAAGTGACACACATTGAACAGAAAAAAGCATTTAAGACATGTAAAAATCTCTGCCATGCTAATCTGCTGCTGTGCTGATCACTGCTGTGCTCTGCTGTGCTGCTCCCTGCTGTCCTATGCTGTGCTGCTCCCTAATGTGCTATGCTCTGCTGCTCCTATTGTGTCATGCAGTGCTGCTCCCTGCTGTACTGCACTGATCCCAGCCGTGCTGATCTCTGCTGTGCTCTGCTGCAATGAGCACGATAAAACTTAAAGAACCATTCCTGCACCTTCCCCAAAACTAGAGAACTGAAGATTATGCCAACAATGGAAATAAGCAACCCTAGAATTGATAATTTGGGCAAGAAGCAGATCCAGTGGAACTTCTATATGTTCTCTGTAACATTTTGTGTTTCATCTTCATGTGAATGATGCGTCACTTCTTCCTCCAAAAACTAATAGATAAAAAAGATAATTTAGATCTGCTTTTTCCTAACACATGTTCCATATAAAACCCTCCATAGACAAAGTAGCTGAAATGTAATTTGCATATGCCAGTTATAAAATATGTTTTTGTAAGAAATGCAATGAAAATCAAATTTTAATAAGCAGATCCCAAATTTTGGTGAGTGCTCATGGTTATTTTATCATTTGCTCTTGTATTAGAAAGAAAATGTGCAACCGTATAATATTTTTAATTACAAGCCAGTGTCTCCATCAGTTTGATGGGGCAACCATTTGTGGGACTATATATACCAGTGGGATTTTCACGAAATTTCTGCAACTTTGGATTCACATATACAAAAATTGGAATGATACAGAGAGGAGTATCATGGCCCCTGTGCAAAGATAACAAGCAAAATTGTGAAGCGTTAAATATTTTTAGGATTTTGTGTAGGCATCCAAAATCATCAGTGTCCTACAATTTGATGATTTGAGCAAGCAGCACTAGCATAAACGAAACAAAAAAAGAACTCATTAATTTTTGGGTTGGATTGTCCCTATACGTTACTTAACATTATTGAGCTATATTTAAAAAAAAAAAAAAAAGTCACTTCCAACATCGGGATTGAACCCGAGCAGCCGTCATGAATCTGTGGCCCTCCTTACCGATAGGCTATGCAGGAAGTTACACACATTGAACAGAAAAAAGCATTTAAGACATGTAAAAATCTCTGCCATGCTAATCTGCTGCTGTGCTGATCACTGCTGTGCTGCTCCCTGCTGTCCTATGCTGTGCTGCTCCCTAATGTGCTATGCTCTGCTGCTCCCTATTGTGTCATGCAGTGCTGCTCCCTGCTGTACTGCACTGATCCCAGCCGTGCTGATCTCTGCTGTGCTCTGCTGCAATGAGCATGATAAAACTTAAAGTACCATTCCTGCACCTTCCCCAAAACTAGAGAACTGAAGATTATGCCAACAATGGAAATAAGCAACCCTAGAATTGATAATTTGGGCAAGAAGCAGATCCAGTGGAACTTCTATATGTTCTCTGTAACATTTTGTGTTTCATCTTCATGTGAATGATGTGTCACTTCTTCCTCCAAAAACTAATAGATAAAAAAGATAATTTAGATCTGCTTTTTCCTAACACATGTTCCATATAGCACCCTCCATAGACAAAGTAGCTGAAATGTAATTTGCATATGCCAGTTATAAAATTTGTTTTTGTAAGAAATGCAATGAAAATTAAATTTTAATAAGCAGATCCAAAATTTTGGTGAGTGCTCATGGTTATTTTATAATTTGCTCTTGTATTAGAAAGAAAATGTGCAACCGTATAATATTTTTAATGACAAGGCAGTGTCTCCATCAGTTTGATGGTGCAACCATTTGTGGGACTATATATACCAGTGGGATTTTCATGAAATTTCTTCAACTTTGGATTCACATATACAAAAATTGGAATGATACAGAGAGGAGTATCATGGCCCCTGTGCAAAGATAACAAGCAAAATTGTGAAGCGTTACATATTTTTAGGATTTTGTGTAGGCATCCAAAATCATCAGTGTCCTAGAATTTGATGATTTGAGCAAGCAGCACTAGCATAAACGAAAAAAAAAAAGAACTCATTAATTTTTGGGTTGGATTGTCCCTATACGTTACTTAACATTATTGAGCTATATTTAAAAAAAAAAAAAAAAAGTCACTTCCCACACGGGATTGAACCCGAGCAGCCGTCATGAATCTGTGGCCCTCCTTACCGATAGGCTATGCAGGAAGTGACACACGTTGAACAGAAAAAAGCATTTAAGACATGTAAAAATCTCTGCCATGCTAATCTGCTGCTGTGCTGATCACTGCTGTGCTCTGCTGTGCTGCTCCCTGCTGTCCTATGCTGTGCTGCTCCCTAATGTGCTATGCTCTGCTGCTCCCTATTGTGTCATGCAGTGCTGCTCCCAGCTGTACTGCAATGATCCCAGCCGTGCTGATCTCTGCTGTGCTCTGCTGCAATGAGCATGATAAAACTTAAAGTACCATTCCTGCACCTTCCCCAAAACTAGAGAACTGAAGATTATGCCAACAATGGAAATAAGCAACCCTAGAATTGATAATTTGGGCAAGAAGCAGATCCAGTGGAACTTCTATATGTTCTCTGTAACATTTTGTGTTTCATCTTCATGTGAATGATGCGTCACTTCTTCCTCCAAAAACTAATAGATAAAAAAGATAATTTAGATCTGCTTTTTCCTAACACATGTTCCATATAAAACCCTCCATAGACAAAGTAGCTGAAATGTAATTTGCATATGCCAGTTATAAAATATGTTTTTGTAAGAAATGCAATGAAAACTTAATTTTAATAAGCAGATCCCAAATTTTGGTGAGGGCTCATGATTATTTTATCATTTGCTCTTGTATTAGAAAGAAAATGTGCAACCGTATAATACTTTTAATGACAAGGCAGTGTCTCCATCAGTTTGATGGGGCAACCATTTGTGGGACTATATATACCAGTGGGATTTTCACGAAATTTCTGCAACTTTGGATTCACATATACAAAAATTGGAATGATACAGAGAGGAGTATCATGGCCCCTGTGCAAAGATAACAAGCAAAATTGTGAAGCGTTACATATTTTTAGGATTTTGTGTAGGCATCCAAAATCATCAGTGTCCTACAATTTGATGATTTGAGCAAGCAGCACTAGCATAAACGAAACAAAAAAAGAACGCATTAATTTTTGGGTTGGATTGTCCCTATACGTTACTTAACATTATTGAGCTATATTTAAAAAAAAAAAAAAAAAGTCACTTCCCACACCGGTATTGAACCCGAGCAGCCGTCATGAATCTGTGGCCCTCCTTACCGATAGGCTATGCAGGAAATGACACACGTTGAACAGAAAAAAGCATTTAAGACATGTAAAAATCTCTGCCATGCTAATCTGCTGCTGTGCTGATCACTGCTGTGCTCTGCTGTGCTGCTCCCTGCTGTCCTATGCTGTGCTGCTCCCTAATGTGCTATGCTCTGCTGCTCCCTATTGTGTCATGCAGTGCTGCTCCCTGCTGTACTGCACTGATCCCAGCCGTGCTGATCTCTGCTGTGCTCTGCTGCAATGAGCATGATAAAACTTAAAGTACCATTCCTGCACCTTCCCCAAAACTAGAGAACTGAAGATTATGCCAACAATGGAAATAAGCAACCCTAGAATTGATAATTTGGGCAAGAAGCAGATCCAGTGGAACTTCTATATGTTCTCTGTAACATTTTGTATTTCATCTTCATGTTAATGATGTGTCACTTCTTCCTCCAAAAACTAATAGATAAAAAAGATAATTTAGATCTGCTTTTTCCTAACACATGTTCCATATAGCACCCTCCATAGACAAAGTAGCTGAAATGTAATTTGCATATGCCAGTTATAAAATATGTTTTCGTAAGAAATGCAATGAAAACTTAATTTTAATAAGCAGATCCAAAATTTTGGTGGGTGCTCATGGTTATTTTATAATTTGCTCTTGTATTAGAAAGAAAATGTGCAACCGTATAATATTTTTAATGACAAGGCAGTGTCTCCATCAGTTTGATGGGGCAACCATTTGTGGGACTATATATACCAGTGGGATTTTCACAAAATTTCTGCAACTTTGGATTCACATATACAAAAATTGGAATGATACAGAGAGGAATATCATGGCCCCTGTGCAAAGATAACAAGCAAAATTGTGAAGCGTTACATATTTTTAGGATTTTGTGTAGGCATCCAAAATCATCAGTGTCCTAGAATTTGATGATTTGAGCAAGCAGCACTAGCATAAACGAAACAAAAAAAGAACTCATTAATTTTTGGGTTGGATTGTCCCTATACGTTACTTAACATTATTGAGCTATATTTAAAAAAAAAAAAAAAAGTCACTTCCCACACTGGGATTGAACCCAAGCAGCCGTCATGAATCTGTGGCCCTCCTTACCGATAGGCTATGCAGGAAGTGACACACATTGAACAGCAAAAAGCATTTAAGACATGTAAAAATCTCTGCCATGCTAATCTGCTGCTTTGCTGATCACTGCTGTGCTCTGCTGTGCTGCTCCCTGCTGTCCTATGCTGTGCTGCTCCCTAATGTGCTATGCTCTGCTGCTCCCTATTGTGTCATGCAGTGCTGCTCCCTGCTGTACTGCACTGATCCCAGCCGTGCTGATCTCTGCTGTGCTCTGCTGCAATGAGCATGATAAAACTTAAAGTACCATTCCTGCACCTTCCCCAAAACTACAGAACTGAAGATTATGCCAACAATGGAAATAAGCAACCCTAGAATTGATAATTTGGGCAAGAAGCAGATCCAGTGGAACTTCTATATGTTCTCTGTAACATTTTGTGTTTCATCTTCATGTTAATGATGTGTCACTTCTTCCTCCAAAAACTAATAGATAAAAAAGATAATTTAGATCTGCTTTTTCCTAACACATGTTCCATATAGCACCCTCCATAGACAAAGTAGCTGAAATGTAATTTGCATATGCCAGTTATAAAATATGTTTTCGTAAGAAATGCAATGAAAACTTAATTTTAATAAGCAGATCCCAACTTTTGGTGGGTGCTCATGGTTATTTTATAATTTGCTCTTGTATTAGAAAGAAAATGTGCAACCGTATAATATTTTTAATGACAAGGCAGTGTCTCCATCAGTTTGATGGGGCAACCATTTGTGGGATTATATATACCAGTGGGATTTTCACGAAATTTCTGCAACTTTGGATTCACATATACAAAAATTGGAATGATACAGAGAGGAATATCATGGCCCCTGTGCAAAGATAACAAGCAAAATTGTGAAGCGTTACATATTTTTAGGATTTTGTGTAGGCATCCAAAATCATCAGTGTCCTAGAATTTGATGATTTGAGCAAGCAGCACTAGCATAAACGAAACAAAAAAAGAACTCATTAATTTTTGGGTTGGATTGTCCCTATACGTTACTTAACATTATTGAGCTATATTTAAAAAAAAAAAAAAAAGTCACTTCCCACACTGGGATTGAACCCAAGCAGCCGTCATGAATCTGTGGCCCTCCTTACCGATAGGCTATGCAGGAAGTGACACACATTGAACAGAAAAAAGCATTTAAGACATGTAAAAATCTCTGCCATGCTAATCTGCTGCTTTGCTGATCACTGCTGTGCTCTGCTGTGCTGCTCCCTGCTGTCCTATGCTGTGCTGCTCCCTAATGTGCTATGCTCTGCTGCTCCCTATTGTGTCATGCAGTGCTGCTCCCTGCTGTACTGCACTGATCCCAGCCGTGCTGATCTCTGCTGTGCTCTGCTGCAATGAGCATGATAAAACTTAAAGTACCATTCCTGCACCTTCCCCAAAACTAGAGAACTGAAGATTATGCCAACAATGGAAATAAGCAACCCTAGAATTGATAATTTGGGCAAGAAGCAGATCCAGTGGAACTTCTATATGTTCTCTGTAACATTTTGTGTTTCATCTTCATGTTAATGATGTGTCACTTCTTCCTCCAAAAACTAATAGATAAAAAAGATAATTTAGATCTGCTTTTTCCTAACACATGTTCCATATAGCACCCTCCATAGACAAAGTAGCTGAAATGTAATTTGCATATGCCAGTTATAAAATATGTTTTCGTAAGAAATGCAATGAAAACTTAATTTTAATAAGCAGATCCAAACTTTTGGTGGGTGCTCATGGTTATTTTATAATTTGCTCTTGTATTAGAAAGAAAATGTGCAACCGTATAATATTTTTAATGACAAGGCAGTGTCTCCATCAGTTTGATGGGGCAACCATTTGTGGGACTATATATACCAGTGGGATTTTCACGAAATTTCTGCAACTTTGGATTCACATATACAAAAATTGGAATGATACAGAGAGGAATATCATGGCCCCTGTGCAAAGATAACAAGCAAAATTGTGAAGCGTTACATATTTTTAGGATTTTGTGTAGGCATCCAAAATCATCAGTGTCCTAGAATTTGATGATTTGAGCAAGCAGCACTAGCATAAACGAAACAAAAAAAGAACTCATTAATTTTTGGGTTGGATTGTCCCTATACGTTACTTAACATTATTGAGCTATATTTAAAAAAAAAAAAAAAAGTCACTTCCCACACTGGGATTGAACCCAAGCAGCCGTCATGAATCTGTGGCCCTCCTTACCGATAGGCTATGCAGGAAGTGACACACATTGAACAGAAAAAAGCATTTAAGACATGTAAAAATCTCTGCCATGCTAATCTGCTGCTTTGCTGATCACTGCTGTGCTCTGCTGTGCTGCTCCCTGCTGTCCTATGCTGTGCTGCTCCCTAATGTGCTATGCTCTGCTGCTCCCTATTGTGTCATGCAGTGCTGCTCCCTGCTGTACTGCACTGATCCCAGCCGTGCTGATCTCTGCTGTGCTCTGCTGCAATGAGCATGATAAAGCTTAAAGTACCATTCCTGCACCTTCCCCAAAACTAGAGAACTGAAGATTATGCCAACAATGGAAATAAGCAACCCTAGAATTGATAATTTGGGCAAGAAGCAGATCCAGTGGAACTTCTATATGTTCTCTGTAACATTTTGTGTTTCATCTTCATGTGAATGATGTGTCACTTCTTCCTCCAAAAACTAATAGATAAAAAAGATAATTTAGATCTGCTTTTTCCTAACACATGTTCCATATAGCACCCTCCATAGACAAAGTAGCTGAAATGTAATTTGCATATGCCAGTTATAAAATATGTTTTTGTAAGAAATGCAATGAAAACTTAATTTTAATAAGCAGATCCCAAATTTTGGTGAGGGCTCATGATTATTTTATCATTTGCTCTTGTATTAGAAAGAAAATGTGCAACCGTATAATACTTTTAATGACAAGGCAGTGTCTCCATCAGTTTGATGGTGCAACCATTTGTGTGACTATATATACCAGTGGGATTTTCATGAAATTTCTTCAACTTTGGATTCACATATACAAAAATTGGAATGATACAGAGAGGAGTATCATGGCCCCTGTGCAAAGATAACAAGCAAAATTGTGAAGCGTTACATATTTTTAGGATTTTGTGTAGGCATCCAAAATCATCAGTGTCCTAGAATTTGATGATTTGAGCAAGCAGCACTAGCATAAACGAAAAAAAAAAAAGAACTCATTAATTTTTTGGTTGGATTGTCCCTATACGTTACTTAACATTATTGAGCTATATTTAAAAAAAAAAAAGTCACTTCCCACACTGGGATTGAACCCGAGCAGCCGTCATGAATCTGTGGCCCTCCTTACCGATAGGCTATGCAGGAAGTGACACACATTAACAGAAAAAAGCATTTAAGACATGTAAAAATCTCTGCCATGCTAATCTGCTGCTGTGCTGATCACTGCTGTGCTCTGCTGTGCTGCTCCCTGCTGTCCTATGCTCTGCTGCTCCCTATTGTGTCATGCAGTGCTGCTCCCTGCTGTACTGCACTGATCCCAGCCGTGCTGATCTCTGCTGTGCTCTGCTGCAATGAGCATGATAAAACTTAAAGTACCATTCCTGCACCTTCTCCAAAACTAGAGAACTGAAGATTATGCCAACAATGGAAATAAGCAACCCTAGAATTGATAATTTGGGCAAGAAGCAGATCCAGTGGAACTTCTATATGTTCTCTGTAACATTTTGTGTTTCATCTTCATGTGAATGATGTGTCACTTCTTCCTCCAAAAACTAATAGATAAAAAAGATAATTTAGATCTGCTTTTTCCTAACACATGTTCCATATAGCACCCTCCATAGACAAAGTAGCTGAAATGTAATTTGCATATGCCAGTTATAAAATATGTTTTTGTAAGAAATGCAATGAAAACTTAATTTTAATAAGCAGATCCCAAATTTTGGTGAGGGCTCATGATTATTTTATAATTTGCTCTTGTCTTAGAAAGAAAATGTGCAACCGTATAATACTTTTAATGACAAGGCAGTGTCTCCATCAGTTTGATGGGGCAACCATTTGTGGGACTATATATACCAGTGGGATTTTCATGAAATTTCTGCAACTTTGGATTCACATATACAAAAACTGGAATGATACAGAGAGGAATATCATGGCCCCTGTGCAAAGATAACAAGCAAAATTGTGAAGCGTTACATATTTTTAGGATTTTGTGTAGGCATCCAAAATCATCAGTGTCCTAGAATTTGATGATTTGAGCAAGCAGCACTAGCATAAACGAAACAAAAAAAGAACGCATTAATTTTTGGGTTGGATTGTCCCTATACGTTACTTAACATTTTTGAGCTATATTTAAAAAAAAAAAAAAAAGTCACTTCCCACACCGGGATTGAACCCGAGCAGCCGTCATGAATCTGTGGCCCTCCTTACCGATAGGCTATGCAGGAAGTGACACACATTGAACAGAAAAAAGCATTTAAGACATGTAAAAATCTCTGCCATGCTAATCTGCTGCTGTGCTGATCACTGCTGTGCTCTGCTGTGCTGCTCCCTGCTGTCCTATGCTGTGCTGCTCCCTAATGTGCTATGCTCTGCTGCTCCTATTGTGTCATGCAGTGCTGCTCCCTGCTGTACTGCACTGATCCCAGCCGTGCTGATCTCTGCTGTGCTCTGCTGCAATGAGCATGATAAAACTTAAAGTACCATTCCTGCACCTTCCCCAAAACTACAGAACTGAAGATTATGCCAACAATGGAAATAAGCAACCCTAGAATTGATAATTTGGGCAAGAAGCAGATCCAGTGGAACTTCTATATGTTCTCTGTAACATTTTGTGTTTCATCTTCATGTTAATGATGTGTCACTTCTTCCTCCAAAAACTAATAGATAAAAAAGATAATTTAGATCTGCTTTTTCCTAACACATGTTCCATATAGCACCCTCCATAGACAAAGTAGCTGAAATGTAATTTGCATATGCCAGTTATAAAATATGTTTTCGTAAGAAATGCAATGAAAACTTAATTTTAATAAGCAGATCCAAACTTTTGGTGGGTGCTCATGGTTATTTTATAATTTGCTCTTGTATTAGAAAGAAAATGTGCAACCGTATAATATTTTTAATGACAAGGCAGTGTCTCCATCAGTTTGATGGGGCAACCATTTGTGGGACTATATATACCAGTGGGATTTTCACGAAATTTCTGCAACTTTGGATTCACATATACAAAAATTGGAATGATACAGAGAGGAATATCATGGCCCCTGTGCAAAGATAACAAGCAAAATTGTGAAGCGTTACATATTTTTAGGATTTTGTGTAGGCATCCAAAATCATCAGTGTCCTAGAATTTGATGATTTGAGCAAGCAGCACTAGCATAAACGAAACAAAAAAAGAACTCATTAATTTTTGGGTTGGATTGTCCCTATACGTTACTTAACATTATTGAGCTATATTTAAAAAAAAAAAAAAAAGTCACTTCCCACACTGGGATTGAACCCAAGCAGCCGTCATGAATCTGTGGCCCTCCTTACCGATAGGCTATGCAGGAAGTGACACACATTGAACAGAAAAAAGCATTTAAGACATGTAAAAATCTCTGCCATGCTAATCTGCTGCTTTGCTGATCACTGCTGTGCTCTGCTGTGCTGCTCCCTGCTGTCCTATGCTGTGCTGCTCCCTAATGTGCTATGCTCTGCTGCTCCCTATTGTGTCATGCAGTGCTGCTCCCTGTTGTACTGCACTGATCCCAGCCGTGCTGATCTCTGCTGTGCTCTGCTGCAATGAGCATGATAAAACTTAAAGTACCATTCCTGCACCTTCCCCAAAACTAGAGAACTGAAGATTATGCCAACAATGGAAATAAGCAACCCTAGAATTGATAATTTGGGCAAGAAGCAGATCCAGTGGAACTTCTATATGTTCTCTGTAACATTTTGTGTTTCATCTTCATGTGAATGATGTGTCACTTCTTCCTCCAAAAACTAATAGATAAAAAAGATAATTTAGATCTGCTTTTTCCTAACACATGTTCCATATAGCACCCTCCATAGACAAAGTAGCTGAAATGTAATTTGCATATGCCAGTTATAAAATATGTTTTCGTAAGAAATGCAATGAAAACTTAATTTTAATAAGCAGATCCAAACTTTTGGTGGGTGCTCATGGTTATTTTATAATTTGCTCTTGTATTAGAAAGAAAATGTGCAACCGTATAATATTTTTAATGACAAGGCAGTGTCTCCATCAGTTTGATGGGGCAACCATTTGTGGGACTATATATACCAGTGGGATTTTCACGAAATTTCTGCAACTTTGGATTCACATATACAAAAATTGGAATGATACAGAGAGGAATATCATGGCCCCTGTGCAAAGATAACAAGCAAAATTGTGAAGCGTTACATATTTTTAGGATTTTGTGTAGGCATCCAAAATCATCAGTGTCCTAGAATTTGATGATTTGAGCAAGCAGCACTAGCATAAACGAAACAAAAAAAGAACTCATTAATTTTTGGGTTGGATTGTCCCTATACGTTACTTAACATTATTGAGCTATATTTAAAAAAAAAAAAAAAAGTCACTTCCCACACTGGGATTGAACCCAAGCAGCCGTCATGAATCTGTGGCCCTCCTTACCGATAGGCTATGCAGGAAGTGACACACATTGAACAGAAAAAAGCATTTAAGACATGTAAAAATCTCTGCCATGCTAATCTGCTGCTTTGCTGATCACTGCTGTGCTCTGCTGTGCTGCTCCCTGCTGTCCTATGCTGTGCTGCTCCCTAATGTGCTATGCTCTGCTGCTCCCTATTGTGTCATGCAGTGCTGCTCCCAGCTGTACTGCAATGATCCCAGCCGTGCTGATCTCTGCTGTGCTCTGCTGCAATGAGCATGATAAAACTTAAAGTACCATTCCTGCACCTTCCCCAAAACTAGAGAACTGAAGATTATGCCAACAATGGAAATAAGCAACCCTAGAATTGATAATTTGGGCAAGAAGCAGATCCAGTGGAACTTCTATATGTTCTCTGTAACATTTTGTGTTTCATCTTCATGTGAATGATGCGTCACTTCTTCCTCCAAAAACTAATAGATAAAAAAGATAATTTAGATCTGCTTTTTCCTAACACATGTTCCATATAAAACCCTCCATAGACAAAGTAGCTGAAATGTAATTTGCATATGCCAGTTATAAAATATGTTTTTGTAAGAAATGCAATGAAAATTAAATTTTAATAAGCAGATCCAAAATTTTGGTGGGTGCTCATGGTTATTTTATAATTTGCTCTTGTATTAGAAAGAAAATGTGCAACCGTATAATATTTTTAATGACAAGGCAGTGTCTCCATCAGTTTGATGGGGCAACCATTTGTGGGACTATATATACCAGTGGGATTTTCACGAAATTTCTGCAACTTTGGATTCACATATACAAAAATTGGAATGATACAGAGAGGAATATCATGGCCCCTGTGCAAAGATAACAAGCAAAATTGTGAAGCGTTACATATTTTTAGGATTTTGTGTAGGCATCCAAAATCATCAGTGTCCTAGAATTTGATGATTTGAGCAAGCAGCACTAGCATAAACGAAACAAAAAAAGAACGCATTAATTTTTGGGTTGGATTGTCCCTATACGTTACTTAACATTATTGAGCTATATTTAAAAAAAAAAAAAAAAGTCACTTCCCACACCGGGATTGAACCCGAGCAGCCGTCATGAATCTGTGGCCCTCCTTACCGATAGGCTATGCAGGAAGTGACACACATTGAACAGAAAAAAGCATTTAAGACATGTAAAAATCTCTGCCATGCTAATCTGCTGCTGTGCTGATCACTGCTGTGCTCTGCTGTGCTGCTCCCTGCTGTCCTTTGCTGTGCTGCTCCCTAATGTGCTATGCTCTGCTGCTCCCTATTGTGTCATGCAGTGCTGCTCCCTGCTGTACTGCACTGATCCCAGCCGTGCTGATCTCTGCTGTGCTCTGCTGCAATGAGCATGATAAAACTTAAAGTACCATTCCTGCACCTTCCCCAAAACTAGAGAACTGAAGATTATGCCAACAATGGAAATAAGCAACCCTAGAATTGATAATTTGGGCAAGAAGCAGATCCAGTGGAACTTCTATATGTTCTCTGTAACATTTTGTGTTTCATCTTCATGTGAATGATGTGTCACTTCTTCCTCCAAAAACTAATAGATAAAAAAGATAATTTAGATCTGCTTTTTCCTAACACATGTTCCATATAGCACCCTCCATAGACAAAGTAGCTGAAATGTATTTTGCATATGCCAGTTATAAAATTTGTTTTCGTAAGAAATGCAATGAAAATTAAATTTTAATAAGCAGATCCCAAATTTTGGTGAGTGCTCATGGTTATTTTATAATTTGCTCTTGTATTAGAAAGAAAATGTGCAACCGTATAATATTTTTAATGACAAGGCAGTGTCTCCATCATTTTGATGGGGCAACCATTTGAGGGACTATATATACCAGTGGGATTTTCACGAAATTTCTGCAACTTTGGATTCACATATACAAAAATTGGAATGATACAGAGAGGAGTATCATGGCCCCTGTGCAAAGATAACAAGCAAAATTGTGAAGCGTTACATATTTTTAGGATTTTGTGTAGGCATCCAAAATCATCAGTGTCCTAGAATTTGATGATTTGAGCAAGCAGCACTAGCATAAACGAAACAAAAAAAGAACGCATTAATTTTTGGGTTGGATTGTCCCTATACGTTACTTAACATTTTTGAGCTATATTTAAAAAAAAAAAAAAAAGTCACTTCCCACACCGGGATTGAACCCGAGCAGCCGTCATGAATCTGTGGCCCTCCTTACCGATAGGCTATGCAGGAAGTGACACACATTGAACAGAAAAAAGCATTTAAGACATGTAAAAATCTCTGCCATGCTAATCTGCTGCTGTGCTGATCACTGCTGTGCTCTGCTGTGCTGCTCCCTGCTGTCCTATGCTGTGCTGCTCCCTAATGTGCTATGCTCTGCTGCTCCTATTGTGTCATGCAGTGCTGCTCCCTGCTGTACTGCACTGATCCCAGCCGTGCTGATCTCTGCTGTGCTCTGCTGCAATGAGCACGATAAAACTTAAAGAACCATTCCTGCACCTTCCCCAAAACTAGAGAACTGAAGATTATGCCAACAATGGAAATAAGCAACCCTAGAATTGATAATTTGGGCAAGAAGCAGATCCAGTGGAACTTCTATATGTTCTCTGTAACATTTTGTGTTTCATCTTCATGTGAATGATGCGTCACTTCTTCCTCCAAAAACTAATAGATAAAAAAGATAATTTAGATCTGCTTTTTCCTAACACATGTTCCATATAAAACCCTCCATAGACAAAGTAGCTGAAATGTAATTTGCATATGCCAGTTATAAAATATGTTTTTGTAAGAAATGCAATGAAAATCAAATTTTAATAAGCAGATCCCAAATTTTGGTGAGTGCTCATGGTTATTTTATCATTTGCTCTTGTATTAGAAAGAAAATGTGCAACCGTATAATATTTTTAATTACAAGCCAGTGTCTCCATCAGTTTGATGGGGCAACCATTTGTGGGACTATATATACCAGTGGGATTTTCACGAAATTTCTGCAACTTTGGATTCACATATACAAAAATTGGAATGATACAGAGAGGAGTATCATGGCCCCTGTGCAAAGATAACAAGCAAAATTGTGAAGCGTTAAATATTTTTAGGATTTTGTGTAGGCATCCAAAATCATCAGTGTCCTACAATTTGATGATTTGAGCAAGCAGCACTAGCATAAACGAAACAAAAAAAGAACTCATTAATTTTTGGGTTGGATTGTCCCTATACGTTACTTAACATTATTGAGCTATATTTAAAAAAAAAAAAAAAAGTCACTTCCAACATCGGGATTGAACCCGAGCAGCCGTCATGAATCTGTGGCCCTCCTTACCGATAGGCTATGCAGGAAGTTACACACATTGAACAGAAAAAAGCATTTAAGACATGTAAAAATCTCTGCCATGCTAATCTGCTGCTGTGCTGATCACTGCTGTGCTGCTCCCTGCTGTCCTATGCTGTGCTGCTCCCTAATGTGCTATGCTCTGCTGCTCCCTATTGTGTCATGCAGTGCTGCTCCCTGCTGTACTGCACTGATCCCAGCCGTGCTGATCTCTGCTGTGCTCTGCTGCAATGAGCATGATAAAACTTAAAGTACCATTCCTGCACCTTCCCCAAAACTAGAGAACTGAAGATTATGCCAACAATGGAAATAAGCAACCCTAGAATTGATAATTTGGGCAAGAAGCAGATCCAGTGGAACTTCTATATGTTCTCTGTAACATTTTGTGTTTCATCTTCATGTGAATGATGTGTCACTTCTTCCTCCAAAAACTAATAGATAAAAAAGATAATTTAGATCTGCTTTTTCCTAACACATGTTCCATATAGCACCCTCCATAGACAAAGTAGCTGAAATGTAATTTGCATATGCCAGTTATAAAATTTGTTTTTGTAAGAAATGCAATGAAAATTAAATTTTAATAAGCAGATCCAAAATTTTGGTGAGTGCTCATGGTTATTTTATAATTTGCTCTTGTATTAGAAAGAAAATGTGCAACCGTATAATATTTTTAATGACAAGGCAGTGTCTCCATCAGTTTGATGGTGCAACCATTTGTGGGACTATATATACCAGTGGGATTTTCATGAAATTTCTTCAACTTTGGATTCACATATACAAAAATTGGAATGATACAGAGAGGAGTATCATGGCCCCTGTGCAAAGATAACAAGCAAAATTGTGAAGCGTTACATATTTTTAGGATTTTGTGTAGGCATCCAAAATCATCAGTGTCCTAGAATTTGATGATTTGAGCAAGCAGCACTAGCATAAACGAAAAAAAAAAAGAACTCATTAATTTTTGGGTTGGATTGTCCCTATACGTTACTTAACATTATTGAGCTATATTTAAAAAAAAAAAAAAAAAGTCACTTCCCACACGGGATTGAACCCGAGCAGCCGTCATGAATCTGTGGCCCTCCTTACCGATAGGCTATGCAGGAAGTGACACACGTTGAACAGAAAAAAGCATTTAAGACATGTAAAAATCTCTGCCATGCTAATCTGCTGCTGTGCTGATCACTGCTGTGCTCTGCTGTGCTGCTCCCTGCTGTCCTATGCTGTGCTGCTCCCTAATGTGCTATGCTCTGCTGCTCCCTATTGTGTCATGCAGTGCTGCTCCCAGCTGTACTGCAATGATCCCAGCCGTGCTGATCTCTGCTGTGCTCTGCTGCAATGAGCATGATAAAACTTAAAGTACCATTCCTGCACCTTCCCCAAAACTAGAGAACTGAAGATTATGCCAACAATGGAAATAAGCAACCCTAGAATTGATAATTTGGGCAAGAAGCAGATCCAGTGGAACTTCTATATGTTCTCTGTAACATTTTGTGTTTCATCTTCATGTGAATGATGCGTCACTTCTTCCTCCAAAAACTAATAGATAAAAAAGATAATTTAGATCTGCTTTTTCCTAACACATGTTCCATATAAAACCCTCCATAGACAAAGTAGCTGAAATGTAATTTGCATATGCCAGTTATAAAATATGTTTTTGTAAGAAATGCAATGAAAACTTAATTTTAATAAGCAGATCCCAAATTTTGGTGAGGGCTCATGATTATTTTATCATTTGCTCTTGTATTAGAAAGAAAATGTGCAACCGTATAATACTTTTAATGACAAGGCAGTGTCTCCATCATTTTGATGGGGCAACCATTTGTGGGACTATATATACCAGTGGGATTTTCACGAAATTTCTGCAACTTTGGATTCACATATACAAAAATTGGAATGATACAGAGAGGAGTATCATGGCCCCTGTGCAAAGATAACAAGCAAAATTGTGAAGCGTTACATATTTTTAGGATTTTGTGTAGGCATCCAAAATCATCAGTGTCCTACAATTTGATGATTTGAGCAAGCAGCACTAGCATAAACGAAACAAAAAAAGAACGCATTAATTTTTGGGTTGGATTGTCCCTATACGTTACTTAACATTATTGAGCTATATTTAAAAAAAAAAAAAAAAAGTCACTTCCCACACCGGTATTGAACCCGAGCAGCCGTCATGAATCTGTGGCCCTCCTTACCGATAGGCTATGCAGGAAATGACACACGTTGAACAGAAAAAAGCATTTAAGACATGTAAAAATCTCTGCCATGCTAATCTGCTGCTGTGCTGATCACTGCTGTGCTCTGCTGTGCTGCTCCCTGCTGTCCTATGCTGTGCTGCTCCCTAATGTGCTATGCTCTGCTGCTCCCTATTGTGTCATGCAGTGCTGCTCCCTGCTGTACTGCACTGATCCCAGCCGTGCTGATCTCTGCTGTGCTCTGCTGCAATGAGCATGATAAAACTTAAAGTACCATTCCTGCACCTTCCCCAAAACTAGAGAACTGAAGATTATGCCAACAATGGAAATAAGCAACCCTAGAATTGATAATTTGGGCAAGAAGCAGATCCAGTGGAACTTCTATATGTTCTCTGTAACATTTTGTATTTCATCTTCATGTTAATGATGTGTCACTTCTTCCTCCAAAAACTAATAGATAAAAAAGATAATTTAGATCTGCTTTTTCCTAACACATGTTCCATATAGCACCCTCCATAGACAAAGTAGCTGAAATGTAATTTGCATATGCCAGTTATAAAATATGTTTTCGTAAGAAATGCAATGAAAACTTAATTTTAATAAGCAGATCCAAAATTTTGGTGGGTGCTCATGGTTATTTTATAATTTGCTCTTGTATTAGAAAGAAAATGTGCAACCGTATAATATTTTTAATGACAAGGCAGTGTCTCCATCAGTTTGATGGGGCAACCATTTGTGGGACTATATATACCAGTGGGATTTTCACAAAATTTCTGCAACTTTGGATTCACATATACAAAAATTGGAATGATACAGAGAGGAATATCATGGCCCCTGTGCAAAGATAACAAGCAAAATTGTGAAGCGTTACATATTTTTAGGATTTTGTGTAGGCATCCAAAATCATCAGTGTCCTAGAATTTGATGATTTGAGCAAGCAGCACTAGCATAAACGAAACAAAAAAAGAACTCATTAATTTTTGGGTTGGATTGTCCCTATACGTTACTTAACATTATTGAGCTATATTTAAAAAAAAAAAAAAAAGTCACTTCCCACACTGGGATTGAACCCAAGCAGCCGTCATGAATCTGTGGCCCTCCTTACCGATAGGCTATGCAGGAAGTGACACACATTGAACAGCAAAAAGCATTTAAGACATGTAAAAATCTCTGCCATGCTAATCTGCTGCTTTGCTGATCACTGCTGTGCTCTGCTGTGCTGCTCCCTGCTGTCCTATGCTGTGCTGCTCCCTAATGTGCTATGCTCTGCTGCTCCCTATTGTGTCATGCAGTGCTGCTCCCTGCTGTACTGCACTGATCCCAGCCGTGCTGATCTCTGCTGTGCTCTGCTGCAATGAGCATGATAAAACTTAAAGTACCATTCCTGCACCTTCCCCAAAACTACAGAACTGAAGATTATGCCAACAATGGAAATAAGCAACCCTAGAATTGATAATTTGGGCAAGAAGCAGATCCAGTGGAACTTCTATATGTTCTCTGTAACATTTTGTGTTTCATCTTCATGTTAATGATGTGTCACTTCTTCCTCCAAAAACTAATAGATAAAAAAGATAATTTAGATCTGCTTTTTCCTAACACATGTTCCATATAGCACCCTCCATAGACAAAGTAGCTGAAATGTAATTTGCATATGCCAGTTATAAAATATGTTTTCGTAAGAAATGCAATGAAAACTTAATTTTAATAAGCAGATCCCAACTTTTGGTGGGTGCTCATGGTTATTTTATAATTTGCTCTTGTATTAGAAAGAAAATGTGCAACCGTATAATATTTTTAATGACAAGGCAGTGTCTCCATCAGTTTGATGGGGCAACCATTTGTGGGATTATATATACCAGTGGGATTTTCACGAAATTTCTGCAACTTTGGATTCACATATACAAAAATTGGAATGATACAGAGAGGAATATCATGGCCCCTGTGCAAAGATAACAAGCAAAATTGTGAAGCGTTACATATTTTTAGGATTTTGTGTAGGCATCCAAAATCATCAGTGTCCTAGAATTTGATGATTTGAGCAAGCAGCACTAGCATAAACGAAACAAAAAAAGAACTCATTAATTTTTGGGTTGGATTGTCCCTATACGTTACTTAACATTATTGAGCTATATTTAAAAAAAAAAAAAAAAGTCACTTCCCACACTGGGATTGAACCCAAGCAGCCGTCATGAATCTGTGGCCCTCCTTACCGATAGGCTATGCAGGAAGTGACACACATTGAACAGAAAAAAGCATTTAAGACATGTAAAAATCTCTGCCATGCTAATCTGCTGCTTTGCTGATCACTGCTGTGCTCTGCTGTGCTGCTCCCTGCTGTCCTATGCTGTGCTGCTCCCTAATGTGCTATGCTCTGCTGCTCCCTATTGTGTCATGCAGTGCTGCTCCCTGCTGTACTGCACTGATCCCAGCCGTGCTGATCTCTGCTGTGCTCTGCTGCAATGAGCATGATAAAACTTAAAGTACCATTCCTGCACCTTCCCCAAAACTAGAGAACTGAAGATTATGCCAACAATGGAAATAAGCAACCCTAGAATTGATAATTTGGGCAAGAAGCAGATCCAGTGGAACTTCTATATGTTCTCTGTAACATTTTGTGTTTCATCTTCATGTTAATGATGTGTCACTTCTTCCTCCAAAAACTAATAGATAAAAAAGATAATTTAGATCTGCTTTTTCCTAACACATGTTCCATATAGCACCCTCCATAGACAAAGTAGCTGAAATGTAATTTGCATATGCCAGTTATAAAATATGTTTTCGTAAGAAATGCAATGAAAACTTAATTTTAATAAGCAGATCCAAACTTTTGGTGGGTGCTCATGGTTATTTTATAATTTGCTCTTGTATTAGAAAGAAAATGTGCAACCGTATAATATTTTTAATGACAAGGCAGTGTCTCCATCAGTTTGATGGGGCAACCATTTGTGGGACTATATATACCAGTGGGATTTTCACGAAATTTCTGCAACTTTGGATTCACATATACAAAAATTGGAATGATACAGAGAGGAATATCATGGCCCCTGTGCAAAGATAACAAGCAAAATTGTGAAGCGTTACATATTTTTAGGATTTTGTGTAGGCATCCAAAATCATCAGTGTCCTAGAATTTGATGATTTGAGCAAGCAGCACTAGCATAAACGAAACAAAAAAAGAACTCATTAATTTTTGGGTTGGATTGTCCCTATACGTTACTTAACATTATTGAGCTATATTTAAAAAAAAAAAAAAAAGTCACTTCCCACACTGGGATTGAACCCAAGCAGCCGTCATGAATCTGTGGCCCTCCTTACCGATAGGCTATGCAGGAAGTGACACACATTGAACAGAAAAAAGCATTTAAGACATGTAAAAATCTCTGCCATGCTAATCTGCTGCTTTGCTGATCACTGCTGTGCTCTGCTGTGCTGCTCCCTGCTGTCCTATGCTGTGCTGCTCCCTAATGTGCTATGCTCTGCTGCTCCCTATTGTGTCATGCAGTGCTGCTCCCTGCTGTACTGCACTGATCCCAGCCGTGCTGATCTCTGCTGTGCTCTGCTGCAATGAGCATGATAAAGCTTAAAGTACCATTCCTGCACCTTCCCCAAAACTAGAGAACTGAAGATTATGCCAACAATGGAAATAAGCAACCCTAGAATTGATAATTTGGGCAAGAAGCAGATCCAGTGGAACTTCTATATGTTCTCTGTAACATTTTGTGTTTCATCTTCATGTGAATGATGTGTCACTTCTTCCTCCAAAAACTAATAGATAAAAAAGATAATTTAGATCTGCTTTTTCCTAACACATGTTCCATATAGCACCCTCCATAGACAAAGTAGCTGAAATGTAATTTGCATATGCCAGTTATAAAATATGTTTTTGTAAGAAATGCAATGAAAACTTAATTTTAATAAGCAGATCCCAAATTTTGGTGAGGGCTCATGATTATTTTATCATTTGCTCTTGTATTAGAAAGAAAATGTGCAACCGTATAATACTTTTAATGACAAGGCAGTGTCTCCATCAGTTTGATGGTGCAACCATTTGTGTGACTATATATACCAGTGGGATTTTCATGAAATTTCTTCAACTTTGGATTCACATATACAAAAATTGGAATGATACAGAGAGGAGTATCATGGCCCCTGTGCAAAGATAACAAGCAAAATTGTGAAGCGTTACATATTTTTAGGATTTTGTGTAGGCATCCAAAATCATCAGTGTCCTAGAATTTGATGATTTGAGCAAGCAGCACTAGCATAAACGAAAAAAAAAAAAGAACTCATTAATTTTTTGGTTGGATTGTCCCTATACGTTACTTAACATTATTGAGCTATATTTAAAAAAAAAAAAGTCACTTCCCACACTGGGATTGAACCCGAGCAGCCGTCATGAATCTGTGGCCCTCCTTACCGATAGGCTATGCAGGAAGTGACACACATTAACAGAAAAAAGCATTTAAGACATGTAAAAATCTCTGCCATGCTAATCTGCTGCTGTGCTGATCACTGCTGTGCTCTGCTGTGCTGCTCCCTGCTGTCCTATGCTCTGCTGCTCCCTATTGTGTCATGCAGTGCTGCTCCCTGCTGTACTGCACTGATCCCAGCCGTGCTGATCTCTGCTGTGCTCTGCTGCAATGAGCATGATAAAACTTAAAGTACCATTCCTGCACCTTCTCCAAAACTAGAGAACTGAAGATTATGCCAACAATGGAAATAAGCAACCCTAGAATTGATAATTTGGGCAAGAAGCAGATCCAGTGGAACTTCTATATGTTCTCTGTAACATTTTGTGTTTCATCTTCATGTGAATGATGTGTCACTTCTTCCTCCAAAAACTAATAGATAAAAAAGATAATTTAGATCTGCTTTTTCCTAACACATGTTCCATATAGCACCCTCCATAGACAAAGTAGCTGAAATGTAATTTGCATATGCCAGTTATAAAATATGTTTTTGTAAGAAATGCAATGAAAACTTAATTTTAATAAGCAGATCCCAAATTTTGGTGAGGGCTCATGATTATTTTATAATTTGCTCTTGTCTTAGAAAGAAAATGTGCAACCGTATAATACTTTTAATGACAAGGCAGTGTCTCCATCAGTTTGATGGGGCAACCATTTGTGGGACTATATATACCAGTGGGATTTTCATGAAATTTCTGCAACTTTGGATTCACATATACAAAAACTGGAATGATACAGAGAGGAATATCATGGCCCCTGTGCAAAGATAACAAGCAAAATTGTGAAGCGTTACATATTTTTAGGATTTTGTGTAGGCATCCAAAATCATCAGTGTCCTAGAATTTGATGATTTGAGCAAGCAGCACTAGCATAAACGAAACAAAAAAAGAACGCATTAATTTTTGGGTTGGATTGTCCCTATACGTTACTTAACATTTTTGAGCTATATTTAAAAAAAAAAAAAAAAGTCACTTCCCACACCGGGATTGAACCCGAGCAGCCGTCATGAATCTGTGGCCCTCCTTACCGATAGGCTATGCAGGAAGTGACACACATTGAACAGAAAAAAGCATTTAAGACATGTAAAAATCTCTGCCATGCTAATCTGCTGCTGTGCTGATCACTGCTGTGCTCTGCTGTGCTGCTCCCTGCTGTCCTATGCTGTGCTGCTCCCTAATGTGCTATGCTCTGCTGCTCCTATTGTGTCATGCAGTGCTGCTCCCTGCTGTACTGCACTGATCCCAGCCGTGCTGATCTCTGCTGTGCTCTGCTGCAATGAGCATGATAAAACTTAAAGTACCATTCCTGCACCTTCCCCAAAACTACAGAACTGAAGATTATGCCAACAATGGAAATAAGCAACCCTAGAATTGATAATTTGGGCAAGAAGCAGATCCAGTGGAACTTCTATATGTTCTCTGTAACATTTTGTGTTTCATCTTCATGTTAATGATGTGTCACTTCTTCCTCCAAAAACTAATAGATAAAAAAGATAATTTAGATCTGCTTTTTCCTAACACATGTTCCATATAGCACCCTCCATAGACAAAGTAGCTGAAATGTAATTTGCATATGCCAGTTATAAAATATGTTTTCGTAAGAAATGCAATGAAAACTTAATTTTAATAAGCAGATCCAAACTTTTGGTGGGTGCTCATGGTTATTTTATAATTTGCTCTTGTATTAGAAAGAAAATGTGCAACCGTATAATATTTTTAATGACAAGGCAGTGTCTCCATCAGTTTGATGGGGCAACCATTTGTGGGACTATATATACCAGTGGGATTTTCACGAAATTTCTGCAACTTTGGATTCACATATACAAAAATTGGAATGATACAGAGAGGAATATCATGGCCCCTGTGCAAAGATAACAAGCAAAATTGTGAAGCGTTACATATTTTTAGGATTTTGTGTAGGCATCCAAAATCATCAGTGTCCTAGAATTTGATGATTTGAGCAAGCAGCACTAGCATAAACGAAACAAAAAAAGAACTCATTAATTTTTGGGTTGGATTGTCCCTATACGTTACTTAACATTATTGAGCTATATTTAAAAAAAAAAAAAAAAGTCACTTCCCACACTGGGATTGAACCCAAGCAGCCGTCATGAATCTGTGGCCCTCCTTACCGATAGGCTATGCAGGAAGTGACACACATTGAACAGAAAAAAGCATTTAAGACATGTAAAAATCTCTGCCATGCTAATCTGCTGCTTTGCTGATCACTGCTGTGCTCTGCTGTGCTGCTCCCTGCTGTCCTATGCTGTGCTGCTCCCTAATGTGCTATGCTCTGCTGCTCCCTATTGTGTCATGCAGTGCTGCTCCCTGTTGTACTGCACTGATCCCAGCCGTGCTGATCTCTGCTGTGCTCTGCTGCAATGAGCATGATAAAACTTAAAGTACCATTCCTGCACCTTCCCCAAAACTAGAGAACTGAAGATTATGCCAACAATGGAAATAAGCAACCCTAGAATTGATAATTTGGGCAAGAAGCAGATCCAGTGGAACTTCTATATGTTCTCTGTAACATTTTGTGTTTCATCTTCATGTGAATGAT
The DNA here is from genome assembly GCA_036172795.1 of Pelodytes ibericus. NCBI lineage: Eukaryota > Metazoa > Chordata > Amphibia > Anura > Pelodytidae > Pelodytes > Pelodytes ibericus. The sequence goes on from CM069857.1 coordinate 243,101,026, forward strand.
GTGTCACTTCTTCCTCCAAAAACTAATAGATAAAAAAGATAATTTAGATCTGCTTTTTCCTAACACATGTTCCATATAGCACCCTCCATAGACAAAGTAGCTGAAATGTAATTTGCATATGCCAGTTATAAAATATGTTTTCGTAAGAAATGCAATGAAAACTTAATTTTAATAAGCAGATCCAAACTTTTGGTGGGTGCTCATGGTTATTTTATAATTTGCTCTTGTATTAGAAAGAAAATGTGCAACCGTATAATATTTTTAATGACAAGGCAGTGTCTCCATCAGTTTGATGGGGCAACCATTTGTGGGACTATATATACCAGTGGGATTTTCACGAAATTTCTGCAACTTTGGATTCACATATACAAAAATTGGAATGATACAGAGAGGAATATCATGGCCCCTGTGCAAAGATAACAAGCAAAATTGTGAAGCGTTACATATTTTTAGGATTTTGTGTAGGCATCCAAAATCATCAGTGTCCTAGAATTTGATGATTTGAGCAAGCAGCACTAGCATAAACGAAACAAAAAAAGAACTCATTAATTTTTGGGTTGGATTGTCCCTATACGTTACTTAACATTATTGAGCTATATTTAAAAAAAAAAAAAAAAGTCACTTCCCACACTGGGATTGAACCCAAGCAGCCGTCATGAATCTGTGGCCCTCCTTACCGATAGGCTATGCAGGAAGTGACACACATTGAACAGAAAAAAGCATTTAAGACATGTAAAAATCTCTGCCATGCTAATCTGCTGCTTTGCTGATCACTGCTGTGCTCTGCTGTGCTGCTCCCTGCTGTCCTATGCTTTGCTGCTCCCTAATGTGCTATGCTCTGCTGCTCCCTATTGTGTCATGCAGTGCTGCTCCCTGCTGTACTGCACTGATCCCAGCCGTGCTGATCTCTGCTGTGCTCTGCTGCAATGAGCATGATAAAACTTAAAGTACCATTCCTGCACCTTCCCCAAAACTAGAGAACTGAAGATTATGCCAACAATGGAAATAAGCAACCCTAGAATTGATAATTTGGGCAAGAAGCAGATCCAGTGGAACTTCTATATGTTCTCTGTAACATTTTGTGTTTCATCTTCATGTGAATGATGTGTCACTTCTTCCTCCAAAAACTAATAGATAAAAAAGATAATTTAGATCTGCTTTTTCCTAACACATGTTCCATATAGCACCCTCCATAGACAAAGTAGCTGAAATGTAATTTGCATATGCCAGTTATAAAATATGTTTTTGTAAGAAATGCAATGAAAACTTAATTTTAATAAGCAGATCCCAAATTTTGGTGAGGGCTCATGATTATTTTATAATTTGCTCTTGTCTTAGAAAGAAAATGTGCAACCGTATAATACTTTTAATGACAAGGCAGTGTCTCCATCAGTTTGATGGGGCAACCATTTGTGGGACTATATATACCAGTGGGATTTTCATGAAATTTCTGCAACTTTGGATTCACATATACAAAAACTGGAATGATACAGAGAGGAATATCATGGCCCCTGTGCAAAGATAACAAGCAAAATTGTGAAGCGTTACATATTTTTAGGATTTTGTGTAGGCATCCAAAATCATCAGTGTCCTAGAATTTGATGATTTGAGCAAGCAGCACTAGCATAAACGAAACAAAAAAAGAACTCATTAATTTTTGGGTTGGATTGTCCCTATACGTTACTTAACATTATTGAGCTATATTTAAAAAAAAAAAAAAAAGTCACTTCCCACACTGGGATTGAACCCAAGCAGCCGTCATGAATCTGTGGCCCTCCTTACCGATAGGCTATGCAGGAAGTGACACACATTGAACAGAAAAAAGCATTTAAGACATGTAAAAATCTCTGCCATGCTAATCTGCTGCTTTGCTGATCACTGCTGTGCTCTGCTGTGCTGCTCCCTGCTGTCCTATGCTGTGCTGCTCCCTAATGTGCTATGCTCTGCTGCTCCCTATTGTGTCATGCAGTGCTGCTCCCTGTTGTACTGCACTGATCCCAGCCGTGCTGATCTCTGCTGTGCTCTGCTGCAATGAGCATGATAAAACTTAAAGTACCATTCCTGCACCTTCCCCAAAACTAGAGAACTGAAGATTATGCCAACAATGGAAATAAGCAACCCTAGAATTGATAATTTGGGCAAGAAGCAGATCCAGTGGAACTTCTATATGTTCTCTGTAACATTTTGTGTTTCATCTTCATGTGAATGATGTGTCACTTCTTCCTCCAAAAACTAATAGATAAAAAAGATAATTTAGATCTGCTTTTTCCTAACACATGTTCCATATAGCACCCTCCATAGACAAAGTAGCTGAAATGTAATTTGCATATGCCAGTTATAAAATATGTTTTCGTAAGAAATGCAATGAAAACTTAATTTTAATAAGCAGATCCAAACTTTTGGTGGGTGCTCATGGTTATTTTATAATTTGCTCTTGTATTAGAAAGAAAATGTGCAACCGTATAATATTTTTAATGACAAGGCAGTGTCTCCATCAGTTTGATGGGGCAACCATTTGTGGGACTATATATACCAGTGGGATTTTCACGAAATTTCTGCAACTTTGGATTCACATATACAAAAATTGGAATGATACAGAGAGGAATATCATGGCCCCTGTGCAAAGATAACAAGCAAAATTGTGAAGCGTTACATATTTTTAGGATTTTGTGTAGGCATCCAAAATCATCAGTGTCCTAGAATTTGATGATTTGAGCAAGCAGCACTAGCATAAACGAAACAAAAAAAGAACTCATTAATTTTTGGGTTGGATTGTCCCTATACGTTACTTAACATTATTGAGCTATATTTAAAAAAAAAAAAAAAAGTCACTTCCCACACTGGGATTGAACCCAAGCAGCCGTCATGAATCTGTGGCCCTCCTTACCGATAGGCTATGCAGGAAGTGACACACATTGAACAGAAAAAAGCATTTAAGACATGTAAAAATCTCTGCCATGCTAATCTGCTGCTTTGCTGATCACTGCTGTGCTCTGCTGTGCTGCTCCCTGCTGTCCTATGCTTTGCTGCTCCCTAATGTGCTATGCTCTGCTGCTCCCTATTGTGTCATGCAGTGCTGCTCCCTGCTGTACTGCACTGATCCCAGCCGTGCTGATCTCTGCTGTGCTCTGCTGCAATGAGCATGATAAAACTTAAAGTACCATTCCTGCACCTTCCCCAAAACTAGAGAACTGAAGATTATGCCAACAATGGAAATAAGCAACCCTAGAATTGATAATTTGGGCAAGAAGCAGATCCAGTGGAACTTCTATATGTTCTCTGTAACATTTTGTGTTTCATCTTCATGTGAATGATGTGTCACTTCTTCCTCCAAAAACTAATAGATAAAAAAGATAATTTAGATCTGCTTTTTCCTAACACATGTTCCATATAGCACCCTCCATAGACAAAGTAGCTGAAATGTAATTTGCATATGCCAGTTATAAAATATGTTTTTGTAAGAAATGCAATGAAAACTTAATTTTAATAAGCAGATCCCAAATTTTGGTGAGGGCTCATGATTATTTTATAATTTGCTCTTGTCTTAGAAAGAAAATGTGCAACCGTATAATACTTTTAATGACAAGGCAGTGTCTCCATCAGTTTGATGGGGCAACCATTTGTGGGACTATATATACCAGTGGGATTTTCATGAAATTTCTGCAACTTTGGATTCACATATACAAAAACTGGAATGATACAGAGAGGAATATCATGGCCCCTGTGCAAAGATAACAAGCAAAATTGTGAAGCGTTACATATTTTTAGGATTTTGTGTAGGCATCCAAAATCATCAGTGTCCTAGAATTTGATGATTTGAGCAAGCAGCACTAGCATAAACGAAACAAAAAAAGAACGCATTAATTTTTGGGTTGGATTGTCCCTATACGTTACTTAACATTTTTGAGCTATATTTAAAAAAAAAAAAAAAAGTCACTTCCCACACCGGGATTGAACCCGAGCAGCCGTCATGAATCTGTGGCCCTCCTTACCGATAGGCTATGCAGGAAGTGACACACATTGAACAGAAAAAAGCATTTAAGACATGTAAAAATCTCTGCCATGCTAATCTGCTGCTGTGCTGATCACTGCTGTGCTCTGCTGTGCTGCTCCCTGCTGTCCTATGCTGTGCTGCTCCCTAATGTGCTATGCTCTGCTGCTCCTATTGTGTCATGCAGTGCTGCTCCCTGCTGTACTGCACTGATCTCAGCCGTGCTGATCTCTGCTGTGCTCTGCTGCAATGAGCACGATAAAACTTAAAGTACCATTCCTGCACCTTCCCCAAAACTAGAGAACTGAAGATTATGCCAACAATGGAAATAAGCAACCCTAGAATTGATAATTTGGGCAAGAAGCAGATCCAGTGGAACTTCTATATGTTCTCTGTAACATTTTGTGTTTCATCTTCATGTGAATGATGCGTCACTTCTTCCTCCAAAAACTAATAGATAAAAAAGATAATTTAGATCTGCTTTTTCCTAACACATGTTCCATATAAAACCCTCCATAGACAAAGTAGCTGAAATGTAATTTGCATATGCCAGTTATAAAATATGTTTTTGTAAGAAATGCAATGAAAATCAAATTTTAATAAGCAGATCCCAAATTTTGGTGAGTGCTCATGGTTATTTTATAATTTGCTCTTGTATTAGAAAGAAAATGTGCAACCGTATAATATTTTTAATTACAAGCCAGTGTCTCCATCAGTTTGATGGGGCAACCATTTGTGGGACTATATATACCAGTGGGATTTTCACGAAATTTCTGCAACTTTGGATTCACATATACAAAAATTGGAATGATACAGAGAGGAGTATCATGGCCCCTGTGCAAAGATAACAAGCAAAATTGTGAAGCGTTAAATATTTTTAGGATTTTGTGTAGGCATCCAAAATCATCAGTGTCCTAGAATTTGATGATTTGAGCAAGCAGCACTAGCATAAACGAAACAAAAAAAGAACTCATTAATTTTTGGGTTGGATTGTCCCTATACGTTACTTAACATTATTGAGCTATATTTAAAAAAAAAAAAAAAAGTCACTTCCCACATCGGGATTGAACCTGAGCAGCCGTCATGAATCTGTGGCCCTCCTTACCGATAGGCTATGCAGGAAGTGACACACATTGAACAGAAAAAAGCATTTAAGACATGTAAAAATCTCTGCCATGCTAATCTGCTGCTGTGCTGATCACTGCTGTGCTGCTCCCTGCTGTCCTATGCTGTGCTGCTCCCTAATGTGCTATGCTCTGCTGCTCCCTATTGTGTCATGCAGTGCTGCTCCCTGCTGTACTGCACTGATCCCAGCCGTGCTGATCTCTGCTGTGCTCTGCTGCAATGAGCATGATAAAACTTAAAGTACCATTCCTGCACCTTCCCCAAAACTAGAGAACTGAAGATTATGCCAACAATGGAAATAAGCAACCCTAGAATTGATAATTTGGGCAAGAAGCAGATCCAGTGGAACTTCTATATGTTCTCTGTAACATTTTGTGTTTCATCTTCATGTGAATGATGTGTCACTTCTTCCTCCAAAAACTAATAGATAAAAAAGATAATTTAGATCTGCTTTTTCCTAACACATGTTCCATATAGCACCCTCCATAGACAAAGTAGCTGAAATGTATTTTGCATATGCCAGTTATAAAATTTGTTTTTGTAAGAAATGCAATGAAAATTAAATTTTAATAAGCAGATCCCAAATTTTGGTGAGTGCTCATGGTTATTTTATAATTTGCTCTTGTATTAGAAAGAAAATGTGCAACCGTATAATATTTTTAATGACAAGGCAGTGTCTCCATCAGTTTGATGGGGCAACCATTTGTGGGACTATATATACCAGTGGGATTTTCACAAAATTTCTGCAACTTTGGATTCACATATACAAAAATTGGAATGATACAGAGAGGAATATCATGGCCCCTGTGCAAAGATAACAAGCAAAATTGTGAAGCGTTACATATTTTTAGGATTTTGTGTAGGCATCCAAAATCATCAGTGTCCTAGAATTTGATGATTTGAGCAAGCAGCACTAGCATAAACGAAACAAAAAAAGAACTCATTAATTTTTGGGTTGGATTGTCCCTATACGTTACTTAACATTATTGAGCTATATTTAAAAAAAAAAAAAAAAGTCACTTCCCACACTGGGATTGAACCCAAGCAGCCGTCATGAATCTGTGGCCCTCCTTACCGATAGGCTATGCAGGAAGTGACACACATTGAACAGCAAAAAGCATTTAAGACATGTAAAAATCTCTGCCATGCTAATCTGCTGCTTTGCTGATCACTGCTGTGCTCTGCTGTGCTGCTCCCTGCTGTCCTATGCTGTGCTGCTCCCTAATGTGCTATGCTCTGCTGCTCCCTATTGTGTCATGCAGTGCTGCTCCCTGCTGTACTGCACTGATCCCAGCCGTGCTGATCTCTGCTGTGCTCTGCTGCAATGAGCATGATAAAACTTAAAGTACCATTCCTGCACCTTCCCCAAAACTACAGAACTGAAGATTATGCCAACAATGGAAATAAGCAACCCTAGAATTGATAATTTGGGCAAGAAGCAGATCCAGTGGAACTTCTATATGTTCTCTGTAACATTTTGTGTTTCATCTTCATGTTAATGATGTGTCACTTCTTCCTCCAAAAACTAATAGATAAAAAAGATAATTTAGATCTGCTTTTTCCTAACACATGTTCCATATAGCACCCTCCATAGACAAAGTAGCTGAAATGTAATTTGCATATGCCAGTTATAAAATATGTTTTCGTAAGAAATGCAATGAAAACTTAATTTTAATAAGCAGATCCCAACTTTTGGTGGGTGCTCATGGTTATTTTATAATTTGCTCTTGTATTAGAAAGAAAATGTGCAACCGTATAATATTTTTAATGACAAGGCAGTGTCTCCATCAGTTTGATGGGGCAACCATTTGTGGGATTATATATACCAGTGGGATTTTCACGAAATTTCTGCAACTTTGGATTCACATATACAAAAATTGGAATGATACAGAGAGGAATATCATGGCCCCTGTGCAAAGATAACAAGCAAAATTGTGAAGCGTTACATATTTTTAGGATTTTGTGTAGGCATCCAAAATCATCAGTGTCCTAGAATTTGATGATTTGAGCAAGCAGCACTAGCATAAACGAAACAAAAAAAGAACTCATTAATTTTTGGGTTGGATTGTCCCTATACGTTACTTAACATTATTGAGCTATATTTAAAAAAAAAAAAAAAAGTCACTTCCCACACTGGGATTGAACCCAAGCAGCCGTCATGAATCTGTGGCCCTCCTTACCGATAGGCTATGCAGGAAGTGACACACATTGAACAGAAAAAAGCATTTAAGACATGTAAAAATCTCTGCCATGCTAATCTGCTGCTTTGCTGATCACTGCTGTGCTCTGCTGTGCTGCTCCCTGCTGTCCTATGCTGTGCTGCTCCCTAATGTGCTATGCTCTGCTGCTCCCTATTGTGTCATGCAGTGCTGCTCCCTGCTGTACTGCACTGATCCCAGCCGTGCTGATCTCTGCTGTGCTCTGCTGCAATGAGCATGATAAAACTTAAAGTACCATTCCTGCACCTTCCCCAAAACTACAGAACTGAAGATTATGCCAACAATGGAAATAAGCAACCCTAGAATTGATAATTTGGGCAAGAAGCAGATCCAGTGGAACTTCTATATGTTCTCTGTAACATTTTGTGTTTCATCTTCATGTTAATGATGTGTCACTTCTTCCTCCAAAAACTAATAGATAAAAAAGATAATTTAGATCTGCTTTTTCCTAACACATGTTCCATATAGCACCCTCCATAGACAAAGTAGCTGAAATGTAATTTGCATATGCCAGTTATAAAATATGTTTTCGTAAGAAATGCAATGAAAACTTAATTTTAATAAGCAGATCCAAACTTTTGGTGGGTGCTCATGGTTATTTTATAATTTGCTCTTGTATTAGAAAGAAAATGTGCAACCGTATAATATTTTTAATGACAAGGCAGTGTCTCCATCAGTTTGATGGGGCAACCATTTGTGGGACTATATATACCAGTGGGATTTTCACGAAATTTCTGCAACTTTGGATTCACATATACAAAAATTGGAATGATACAGAGAGGAATATCATGGCCCCTGTGCAAAGATAACAAGCAAAATTGTGAAGCGTTACATATTTTTAGGATTTTGTGTAGGCATCCAAAATCATCAGTGTCCTAGAATTTGATGATTTGAGCAAGCAGCACTAGCATAAACGAAACAAAAAAAGAACTCATTAATTTTTGGGTTGGATTGTCCCTATACGTTACTTAACATTATTGAGCTATATTTAAAAAAAAAAAAAAAAGTCACTTCCCACACTGGGATTGAACCCAAGCAGCCGTCATGAATCTGTGGCCCTCCTTACCGATAGGCTATGCAGGAAGTGACACACATTGAACAGAAAAAAGCATTTAAGACATGTAAAAATCTCTGCCATGCTAATCTGCTGCTTTGCTGATCACTGCTGTGCTCTGCTGTGCTGCTCCCTGCTGTCCTATGCTGTGCTGCTCCCTAATGTGCTATGCTCTGCTGCTCCCTATTGTGTCATGCAGTGCTGCTCCCTGTTGTACTGCACTGATCCCAGCCGTGCTGATCTCTGCTGTGCTCTGCTGCAATGAGCATGATAAAACTTAAAGTACCATTCCTGCACCTTCCCCAAAACTAGAGAACTGAAGATTATGCCAACAATGGAAATAAGCAACCCTAGAATTGATAATTTGGGCAAGAAGCAGATCCAGTGGAACTTCTATATGTTCTCTGTAACATTTTGTGTTTCATCTTCATGTGAATGATGTGTCACTTCTTCCTCCAAAAACTAATAGATAAAAAAGATAATTTAGATCTGCTTTTTCCTAACACATGTTCCATATAGCACCCTCCATAGACAAAGTAGCTGAAATGTAATTTGCATATGCCAGTTATAAAATATGTTTTCGTAAGAAATGCAATGAAAACTTAATTTTAATAAGCAGATCCAAACTTTTGGTGGGTGCTCATGGTTATTTTATAATTTGCTCTTGTATTAGAAAGAAAATGTGCAACCGTATAATATTTTTAATGACAAGGCAGTGTCTCCATCAGTTTGATGGGGCAACCATTTGTGGGACTATATATACCAGTGGGATTTTCACGAAATTTCTGCAACTTTGGATTCACATATACAAAAATTGGAATGATACAGAGAGGAATATCATGGCCCCTGTGCAAAGATAACAAGCAAAATTGTGAAGCGTTACATATTTTTAGGATTTTGTGTAGGCATCCAAAATCATCAGTGTCCTAGAATTTGATGATTTGAGCAAGCAGCACTAGCATAAACGAAACAAAAAAAGAACTCATTAATTTTTGGGTTGGATTGTCCCTATACGTTACTTAACATTATTGAGCTATATTTAAAAAAAAAAAAAAAAGTCACTTCCCACACTGGGATTGAACCCAAGCAGCCGTCATGAATCTGTGGCCCTCCTTACCGATAGGCTATGCAGGAAGTGACACACATTGAACAGAAAAAAGCATTTAAGACATGTAAAAATCTCTGCCATGCTAATCTGCTGCTTTGCTGATCACTGCTGTGCTCTGCTGTGCTGCTCCCTGCTGTCCTATGCTGTGCTGCTCCCTAATGTGCTATGCTCTGCTGCTCCCTATTGTGTCATGCAGTGCTGCTCCCTGCTAAAAACTAATAGATAAAAAAGATAATTTAGATCTGCTTTTTCCTAACACATGTTCCATATAGCACCCTCCATAGACAAAGTAGCTGAAATGTATTTTGCATATGCCAGTTATAAAATTTGTTTTTGTAAGAAATGCAATGAAAATTAAATTTTAATAAGCAGATCCCAAATTTTGGTGAGTGCTCATGGTTATTTTATAATTTGCTCTTGTATTAGAAAGAAAATGTGCAACCGTATAATATTTTTAATTACAAGCCAGTGTCTCCATCAGTTTGATGGGGCAACCATTTGTGGGACTATATATACCAGTGGGATTTTCACGAAATTTCTGCAACTTTGGATTCACATATACAAAAATTGGAATGATACAGAGAGGAGTATCATGGCCCCTGTGCAAAGATAACAAGCAAAATTGTGAAGCGTTAAATATTTTTAGGATTTTGTGTAGGCATCCAAAATCATCAGTGTCCTAGAATTTGATGATTTGAGCAAGCAGCACTAGCATAAACGAAACAAAAAAAGAACTCATTAATTTTTGGGTTGGATTGTCCCTATACGTTACTTAACATTATTGAGTTATATTTAAAAAAAAAAAAAAAAGTCACTTCCCACATCGGGATTGAACCTGAGCAGCCGTCATGAATCTGTGGCCCTCCTTACCGATAGGCTATGCAGGAAGTGACACACATTGAACAGAAAAAAGCATTTAAGACATGTAAAAATCTCTGCCATGCTAATCTGCTGCTGTGCTGATCACTGCTGTGCTGCTCCCTGCTGTCCTATGCTGTGCTGCTCCCTAATGTGCTATGCTCTGCTGCTCCCTATTGTGTCATGCAGTGCTGCTCCCTGCTGTACTGCACTGATCCCAGCCGTGCTGATCTCTGCTGTGCTCTGCTGCAATGAGCATGATAAAACTTAAAGTACCATTCCTGCACCTTCCCCAAAACTAGAGAACTGAAGATTATGCCAACAATGGAAATAAGCAACCCTAGAATTGATAATTTGGGCAAGAAGCAGATCCAGAGGAACTTCTATATGTTCTCTGTAACATTTTGTGTTTCATCTTCATGTGAATGATGTGTCACTTCTTCCTCCAAAAACTAATAGATAAAAAAGATAATTTAGATCTGCTTTTTCCTAACACATGTTCCATATAGCACCCTCCATAGACAAAGTAGCTGAAATGTATTTTGCATATGCCAGTTATAAAATTTGTTTTTGTAAGAAATGCAATGAAAATTAAATTTTAATAAGCAGATCCCAAATTTTGGTGAGTGCTCATGGTTATTTTATAATTTGCTCTTGTATTAGAAAGAAAATGTGCAACCGTATAATATTTTTAATGACAAGGCAGTGTCTCCATCAGTTTGATGGTGCAACCATTTGTGGGACTATATATACCAGTGGGATTTTCATGAAATTTCTTCAACTTTGGATTCACATATACAAAAATTGGAATGATACAGAGAGGAGTATCATGGCCCCTGTGCAAAGATAACAAGCAAAATTGTGAAGCGTTACATATTTTTAGGATTTTGTGTAGGCATCCAAAATCATCAGTGTCCTAGAATTTGATGATTTGAGCAAGCAGCACTAGCATAAACGAAAAAAAAAAAAGAACTCATTAATTTTTGGGTTGGATTGTCCCTATACGTTACTTAACATTATTGAGCTATATTTAAAAAAAAAAAGTCACTTCCCACACCGGGATTGAACCCGAGCAGCCGTCATGAATCTGTGGCCCTCCTTACCGATAGGCTATGCAGGAAGTGACACACGTTAACAGAAAAAAGCATTTAAGACATGTAAAAATCTCTGCCATGCTAATCTGCTGCTGTGCTGATCACTGCTGTGCTCTGCTGTGCTGCTCCCTGCTGTCCTATGCTCTGCTGCTCCCTATTGTGTCATGCAGTGCTGCTCCCTGCTGTACTGCACTGATCCCAGCCGTGCTGATCTCTGCTGTGCTCTGCTGCAATGAGCATGATAAAACTTAAAGTACCATTCCTGCACCTTCCCCAAAACTAGAGAACTGAAGATTATGCCAACAATGGAAATAAGCAACCCTAGAATTGATAATTTGGGCAAGAAGCAGATCCAGTGGAACTTCTATATGTTCTCAGTAACATTTTGTGTTTCATCTTCATGTGAATGATGTGTCACTTCTTCCTCCAAAAACTAATAGATAAAAAAGATAATTTAGATCTGCTTTGTCCTAACACATGTTCCATATAGCACCCTCCATAGACAAAGTAGCTGAAATGTAATTTGCATATGCCAGTTATAAAATATGTTTTTGTAAGAAATGCAATGAAAACTTAATTTTAATAAGCAGATCCCAAATTTTGGTGAGGGCTCATGATTATTTTATCATTTGCTCTTGTATTAGAAAGAAAATGTGCAACCGTATAATACTTTTAATGACAAGGCAGTGTCTCCATCAGTTTGATGGGGCAACCATTTGTGTGACTATATATACCAGTGGGATTTTCATGAAATTTCTTCAACTTTGGATTCACATATACAAAAATTGGAATGATACAGAGAGGAGTATCATGGCCCCTGTGCAAAGATAACAAGCAAAATTGTGAAGCGTTACATATTTTTAGGATTTTGTGTAGGCATCCAAAATCATCAGTGTCCTAGAATTTGATGATTTGAGCAAGCAGCACTAGCATAAACGAAACAAAAAAAGAACTCATTAATTTTTGGGTTGGATTGTCCCTATACGTTACTTAACATTATTGAGCTATATTTAAAAAAAAAAAAAAAAGTCACTTCCCACATCGGGATTGAACCCGAGCAGCCGTCATGAATCTGTGGCCCTCCTTACCGATAGGCTATGCAGGAAGTGACAAACATTGAACAGAAAAAAGCATTTAAGACATGTAAAAATCTCTGCCATGCTAATCTGCTGCTGTGCTGATCACTGCTGTGCTCTGCTGTGCTGCTCCCTGCTGTCCTATGCTGTGCTGCTCCCTAATGTGCTATGCAGTGCTGCTCCCTATTGTGTCATGCAGTGCTGCTCCCTGCTGTACTGCACTGATCCCATCCGTGCTGATCTCTGCTGTGCTCTGCTGCAATGAGCATGATAAAACTTAAAGTACCATTCCTGCACCTTCCCCAAAACTAGAGAACTGAAGATTATGCCAACAATGGAAATAAGCAACCCTAGAATTGATAATTTGGGCAAGAAGCAGATCCAGTGGAACTTCTATATGTTCTCTGTAACATTTTGTGTTTCATCTTCATGTGAATGATGTGTCACTTCTTCCTCCAAAAACTAATAGATAAAAAAGATAATTTAGATCTGCTTTTTCCTAACACATGTTCCATATAAAACCCTCCATAGACAAAGTAGCTGAAATGTAATTTGCATATGCCAGTTATAAAATATGTTTTTGTAAGAAATGCAATGAAAATCAAATTTTAATAAGCAGATCCCAAATTTTGGTGAGTGCTCATGGTTATTTTATAATTTGCTCTTGTATTAGAAAGAAAATGTGCAACCGTATAATATTTTGAATTACAAGCCAGTGTCTCCATCAGTTTGATGGGGCAACCATTTGTGGGACTATATATACCAGTGGGATTTTCACGAAATTTCTGCAACTTTGGATTCACATATACAAAAATTGGAATGATACAGAGAGGAGTATCATGGCCCCTGTGCAAAGATAACAAGCAAAATTGTGAAGCGTTAAATATTTTTAGGATTTTGTGTAGGCATCCAAAATCATCAGTGTCCTAGAATTTGATGATTTGAGCAAGCAGCACTAGCATAAACGAAACAAAAAAAGAACTCATTAATTTTTGGGTTGGATTGTCCCTATACGTTACTTAACATTATTGAGCTATATTTAAAAAAAAAAAAAAAAGTCACTTCCCACATCGGGATTGAACCCGAGCAGCCGTCATGAATCTGTGGCCCTCCTTACCGATAGGCTATGCAGGAAGTGACACACATTGAACAGAAAAAAGCATTTAAGACATGTAAAAATCTCTGCCATGCTAATCTGCTGCTGTGCTGATCACTGCTGTGCTGCTCCCTGCTGTCCTATGCTGTGCTGCTCCCTAATGTGCTATGCTCTGCTGCTCCCTATTGTGTCATGCAGTGCTGCTCCCTGCTGTACTGCACTGATCCCAGCCGTGCTGATCTCTGCTGTGCTCTGCTGCAATGAGCATGATAAAACTTAAAGTACCATTCCTGCACCTTCCCCAAAACTAGAGAACTGAAGATTATGCCAACAATGGAAATAAGCAACCCTAGAATTGATAATTTGGGCAAGAAGCAGATCCAGTGGAACTTCTATATGTTCTCTGTAACATTTTGTGTTTCATCTTCATGTGAATGATGTGTCACTTCTTCCTCCAAAAACTAATAGATAAAAAAGATAATTTAGATCTGCTTTTTCCTAACACATGTTCCATATAGCACCCTCCATAGACAAAGTAGCTGAAATGTATTTTGCATATGCCAGTTATAAAATTTGTTTTTGTAAGAAATGCAATGAAAATTAAATTTTAATAAGCAGATCCCAAATTTTGGTGAGTGCTCATGGTTATTTTATAATTTGCTCTTGTATTAGAAAGAAAATGTGCAACCGTATAATATTTTTAATGACAAGGCAGTGTCTCCATCAGTTTGATGGTGCAACCATTTGTGGGACTATATATACCAGTGGGATTTTCATGAAATTTCTTCAACTTTGGATTCACATATACAAAAATTGGAATGATACAGAGAGGAGTATCATGGCCCCTGTGCAAAGATAACAAGCAAAATTGTGAAGCGTTACATATTTTTAGGATTTTGTGTAGGCATCCAAAATCATCAGTGTCCTAGAATTTGATGATTTGAGCAAGCAGCACTAGCATAAACGAAAAAAAAAAAAGAACTCATTAATTTTTGGGTTGGATTGTCCCTATACGTTACTTAACATTATTGAGCTATATTTAAAAAAAAAAAAAAAAAGTCACTTCCCACACCGGGATTGAACCCGAGCAGCCGTCATGAATCTGTGGCCCTCCTTACCGATAGGCTATGCAGGAAGTGACACATGTTGAACAGAAAAAAGCATTTAAGACATGTAAAAATCTCTGCCATGCTAATCTGCTGCTGTGCTGATCACTGCTGTGCTCTGCTGTGCTGCTCCCTGCTGTCCTATGCTGTGCTGCTCCCTAATGTGCTATGCTCTGCTGCTCCCTATTGTGTCATGCAGTGCTGCTCCCAGCTGTACTGCAATGATACCAGCCGTGCTGATCTCTGCTGTGCTCTGCTGCAATGAGCATGATAAAACTTAAAGTACCATTCCTGCACCTTCCCCAAAACTAGAGAACTGAAGATTATGCCAACAATGGAAATAAGCAACCCTAGAATTGATAATTTGGGCAAGAAGCAGATCCAGTGGAACTTCTATATGTTCTCTGTAACATTTTGTGTTTCATCTTCATGTGAATGATGCGTCACTTCTTCCTCCAAAAACTAATAGATAAAAAAGATAATTTAGATCTGCTTTTTCCTAACACATGTTCCATATAAAACCCTCCATAGACAAAGTAGCTGAAATGTAATTTGCATATGCCAGTTATAAAATATGTTTTTGTAAGAAATGCAATGAAAACTTAATTTTAATAAGCAGATCCCAAATTTTGGTGAGGGCTCATGATTATTTTATAATTTGCTCTTGTCTTAGAAAGAAAATGTGCAACCGTATAATACTTTTAATGACAAGGCAGTGTCTCCATCAGTTTGATGGGGCAACCATTTGTGGGACTATATATACCAGTGGGATTTTCATGAAATTTCTGCAACTTTGGATTCACATATACAAAAACTGGAATGATACAGAGAGGAATATCATGGCCCCTGTGCAAAGATAACAAGCAAAATTGTGAAGCGTTACATATTTTTAGGATTTTGTGTAGGCATCCAAAATCATCAGTGTCCTAGAATTTGATGATTTGAGCAAGCAGCACTAGCATAAACGAAACAAAAAAAGAACGCATTAATTTTTGGGTTGGATTGTCCCTATACGTTACTTAACATTTTTGAGCTATATTTAAAAAAAAAAAAAAAGTCACTTCCCACACCGGGATTGAACCCGAGCAGCCGTCATGAATCTGTGGCCCTCCTTACCGATAGGCTATGCAGGAAGTGACACACATTGAACAGAAAAAAGCATTTAAGACATGTAAAAATCTCTGCCATGCTAATCTGCTGCTGTGCTGATCACTGCTGTGCTCTGCTGTGCTGCTCCCTGCTGTCCTATGCTGTGCTGCTCCCTAATGTGCTATGCTCTGCTGCTCCTATTGTGTCATGCAGTGCTGCTCCCTGCTGTACTGCACTGATCCCAGCCGTGCTGATCTCTGCTGTGCTCTGCTGCAATGAGTATGATAAAACTTAAAGTACCATTCCTGCACCTTCCCCAAAACTACAGAACTGAAGATTATGCCAACAATGGAAATAAGCAACCCTAGAATTGATAATTTGGGCAAGAAGCAGATCCAGTGGAACTTCTATATGTTCTCTGTAACATTTTGTGTTTCATCTTCATGTTAATGATGTGTCACTTCTTCCTCCAAAAACTAATAGATAAAAAAGATAATTTAGATCTGCTTTTTCCTAACACATGTTCCATATAGCACCCTCCATAGACAAAGTAGCTGAAATGTAATTTGCATATGCCAGTTATAAAATATGTTTTCGTAAGAAATGCAATGAAAACTTAATTTTAATAAGCAGATCCAAACTTTTGGTGGGTGCTCATGGTTATTTTATAATTTGCTCTTGTATTAGAAAGAAAATGTGCAACCGTATAATATTTTTAATGACAAGGCAGTGTCTCCATCAGTTTGATGGGGCAACCATTTGTGGGACTATATATACCAGTGGGATTTTCACGAAATTTCTGCAACTTTGGATTCACATATACAAAAATTGGAATGATACAGAGAGGAATATCATGGCCCCTGTGCAAAGATAACAAGCAAAATTGTGAAGCGTTACATATTTTTAGGATTTTGTGTAGGCATCCAAAATCATCAGTGTCCTAGAATTTGATGATTTGAGCAAGCAGCACTAGCATAAACGAAACAAAAAAAGAACTCATTAATTTTTGGGTTGGATTGTCCCTATACGTTACTTAACATTATTGAGCTATATTTAAAAAAAAAAAAAAAAGTCACTTCCCACACTGGGATTGAACCCAAGCAGCCGTCATGAATCTGTGGCCCTCCTTACCGATAGGCTATGCAGGAAGTGACACACATTGAACAGAAAAAAGCATTTAAGACATGTAAAAATCTCTGCCATGCTAATCTGCTGCTTTGCTGATCACTGCTGTGCTCTGCTGTGCTGCTCCCTGCTGTCCTATGCTGTGCTGCTCCCTAATGTGCTATGCTCTGCTGCTCCCTATTGTGTCATGCAGTGCTGCTCCCTGCTGTACTGCACTGATCCCAGCCGTGCTGATCTCTGCTGTGCTCTGCTGCAATGAGCATGATAAAACTTAAAGTACCATTCCTGCACCTTCCCCAAAACTAGAGAACTGAAGATTATGCCAACAATGGAAATAAGCAACCCTAGAATTGATAATTTGGGCAAGAAGCAGATCCAGTGGAACTTCTATATGTTCTCTGTAACATTTTGTGTTTCATCTTCATGTGAATGATGTGTCACTTCTTCCTCCAAAAACTAATAGATAAAAAAGATAATTTAGATCTGCTTTTTCCTAACACATGTTCCATATAGCACCCTCCATAGACAAAGTAGCTGAAATGTAATTTGCATATGCCAGTTATAAAATTTGTTTTTGTAAGAAATGCAATGAAAATTAAATTTTAATAAGCAGATCCCAAATTTTGGTGAGTGCTCATGGTTATTTTATAATTTGCTCTTGTATTAGAAAGAAAATGTGCAACCGTATAATATTTTTAATGACAAGGCAGTGTCTCCATCAGTTTGATGGGGCAACCATTTGAGGGACTATATATACCAGTGGGATTTTCACGAAATTTCTGCAACTTTGGATTCACATATACAAAAATTGGAATGATACAGAGAGGAGTATCATGGCCCCTGTGCAAAGATAACAAGCAAAATTGTGAAGCGTTACATATTTTTAGGATTTTGTGTAGGCATCCAAAATCATCAGTGTCCTAGAATTTGATGATTTGAGCAAGCAGCACTAGCATAAACGAAACAAAAAAAGAACGCATTAATTTTTGGGTTGGATTGTCCCTATACGTTACTTAACATTTTTGAGCTATATTTAAAAAAAAAAAAAAAAAGTTACTTCCCACACCGGGATTGAACCCGAGCAGCCGTCATGAATCTGTGGCCCTCCTTACCGATAGGCTATGCAGGAAGTGACACACATTGAATAGAAAAAAGCATTTAAGACATGTAAAAATCTCTGCCATGCTAATCTGCTGCTGTGCTGATCACTGCTGTGCTCTGCTGTGCTGCTCCCTGCTGTCCTATGCTGTGCTGCTCCCTAATGTGCTATGCTCTGCTGCTCCGTATTGTGTCATGCAGTGCTGCTCCCAGCTGTACTGCAATGATCCCAGCCGTGCTGATCTCTGCTGTGCTCTGCTGCAATGAGCATGATAAAACTTAAAGTACCATTCCTGCACCTTCCCCAAAACTAGAGAACTGAAGATTATGCCAACAATGGAAATAAGCAACCCTAGAATTGATAATTTGGGCAAGAAGCAGATCCAGTGGAACTTCTATATGTTCTCTGTAACATTTTGTGTTTCATCTTCATGTGAATGATGCGTCACTTCTTCCTCCAAAAACTAATAGATAAAAAAGATAATTTAGATCTGCTTTTTCCTAACACATGTTCCATATAAAACCCTCCATAGACAAAGTAGCTGAAATGTAATTTGCATATGCCAGTTATAAAATATGTTTTTGTAAGAAATGCAATGAAAACTTAATTTTAATAAGCAGATCCCAAATTTTGGTGAGGGCTCATGATTATTTTATCATTTGCTCTTGTATTAGAAAGAAAATGTGCAACCGTATAATACTTTTAATGACAAGGCAGTGTCTCCATCAGTTTGATGAGGCAACCATTTGTGGGACTATATATACCAGTGGGATTTTCACGAAATTTCTGCAACTTTGGATTCACATATACAAAAATTGGAATGATACAGAGAGGAGTATCATGGCCCCTGTGCAAAGATAACAAGCAAAATTGTGAAGCGTTACATATTTTTAGGATTTTGTGTAGGCATCCAAAATCATCAGTGTCCTACAATTTGATGATTTGAGCAAGCAGCACTAGCATAAACGAAACAAAAAAAGAACGCATTAATTTTTGGGTTGGATTGTCCCTATACGTTACTTAACATTATTGAGCTATATTTAAAAAAAAAAAAAAAAGTCACTTCCCACACTGGGATTGAACCCAAGCAGCCGTCATGAATCTGTGGCCCTCCTTACCGATAGGCTATGCAGGAAGTGACACACATTGAACAGAAAAAAGCATTTAAGACATGTAAAAATCTCTGCCATGCTAATCTGCTGCTTTGCTGATAACTGCTGTGCTCTGCTGTGCTGCTCCCTGCTGTCCTATGCTGTGCTGCTCCCTAATGTGCTATGCTCTGCTGCTCCCTATTGTGTCATGCAGTGCTGCTCCCTGCTGTACTGCACTGATCCCAGCCGTGCTGATCTCTGCTGTGCTCTGCTGCAATGAGCATGATAAAACTTAAAGTACCATTCCTGCACCTTCCCCAAAACTACAGAACTGAAGATTATGCCAACAATGGAAATAAGCAACCCTAGAATTGATAATTTGGGCAAGAAGCAGATCCAGTGGAACTTCTATATGTTCTCTGTAACATTTTGTGTTTCATCTTCATGTTAATGATGTGTCACTTCTTCCTCCAAAAACTAATAGATAAAAAAGATAATTTAGATCTGCTTTTTCCTAACACATGTTCCATATAGCACCCTCCATAGACAAAGTAGCTGAAATGTAATTTGCATATGCCAGTTATAAAATATGTTTTCGTAAGAAATGCAATGAAAACTTAATTTTAAAAAGCAGATCCAAACTTTTGGTGGGTGCTCATGGTTATTTTATAATTTGCTCTTGTATTAGAAAGAAAATGTGCAACCGTATAATATTTTTAATGACAAGGCAGTGTCTCCATCAGTTTGATGGGGCAACCATTTGTGGGACTATATATACCAGTGGGATTTTCACGAAATTTCTGCAACTTTGGATTCACATATACAAAAATTGGAATGATACAGAGAGGAATATCATGGCCCCTGTGCAAAGATAACAAGCAAAATTGTGAAGCGTTACATATTTTTAGGATTTTGTGTAGGCATCCAAAATCATCAGTGTCCTAGAATTTGATGATTTGAGCAAGCAGCACTAGCATAAACGAAACAAAAAAAGAACTCATTAATTTTTGGGTTGGATTGTCCCTATACGTTACTTAACATTATTGAGCTATATTTAAAAAAAAAAAAAAAAGTCACTTCCCACACTGGGATTGAACCCAAGCAGCCGTCATGAATCTGTGGCCCTCCTTACCGATAGGCTATGCAGGAAGTGACACACATTGAACAGAAAAAAGCATTTAAGACATGTAAAAATCTCTGCCATGCTAATCTGCTGCTTTGCTGATCACTGCTGTGCTCTGCTGTGCTGCTCCCTGCTGTCCTATGCTGTGCTGCTCCCTAATGTGCTATGCTCTGCTGCTCCCTATTGTGTCATGCAGTGCTGCTCCCTGCTGTACTGCACTGATCCCAGCCGTGCTGATCTCTGCTGTGCTCTGCTGCAATGAGCATGATAAAACTTAAAGTACCATTCCTGCACCTTCCCCAAAACTAGAGAACTGAAGATTATGCCAACAATGGAAATAAGCAACCCTAGAATTGATAATTTGGGCAAGAAGCAGATCCAGTGGAACTTCTATATGTTCTCTGTAACATTTTGTGTTTCATCTTCATGTGAATGATGTGTCACTTCTTCCTCCAAAAACTAATAGATAAAAAAGATAATTTAGATCTGCTTTTTCCTAACACATGTTCCATATAGCACCCTCCATAGACAAAGTAGCTGAAATGTAATTTGCATATGCCAGTTATAAAATTTGTTTTTGTAAGAAATGCAATGAAAATTAAATTTTAATAAGCAGATCCCAAATTTTGGTGAGTGCTCATGGTTATTTTATAATTTGCTCTTGTATTAGAAAGAAAATGTGCAACCGTATAATATTTTTAATGACAAGGCAGTGTCTCCATCAGTTTGATGGGGCAACCATTTGAGGGACTATATATACCAGTGGGATTTTCACGAAATTTCTGCAACTTTGGATTCACATATACAAAAATTGGAATGATACAGAGAGGAGTATCATGGCCCCTGTGCAAAGATAACAAGCAAAATTGTGAAGCGTTACATATTTTTAGGATTTTGTGTAGGCATCCAAAATCATCAGTGTCCTAGAATTTGATGATTTGAGCAAGCAGCACTAGCATAAACGAAACAAAAAAAGAACGCATTAATTTTTGGGTTGGATTGTCCCTATACGTTACTTAACATTTTTGAGCTATATTTAAAAAAAAAAAAAAAAAGTCACTTCCCACACCGGGATTGAACCCGAGCAGCCGTCATGAATCTGTGGCCCTCCTTACCGATAGGCTATGCAGGAAGTGACACACATTGAATAGAAAAAAGCATTTAAGACATGTAAAAATCTCTGCCATGCTAATCTGCTGCTGTGCTGATCACTGCTGTGCTCTGCTGTGCTGCTCCCTGCTGTCCTATGCTGTGCTGCTCCCTAATGTGCTATGCTCTGCTGCTCCGTATTGTGTCATGCAGTGCTGCTCCCAGCTGTACTGCAATGATCCCAGCCGTGCTGATCTCTGCTGTGCTCTGCTGCAATGAGCATGATAAAACTTAAAGTACCATTCCTGCACCTTCCCCAAAACTAGAGAACTGAAGATTATGCCAACAATGGAAATAAGCAACCCTAGAATTGATAATTTGGGCAAGAAGCAGATCCAGTGGAACTTCTATATGTTCTCTGTAACATTTTGTGTTTCATCTTCATGTGAATGATGCGTCACTTCTTCCTCCAAAAACTAATAGATAAAAAAGATAATTTAGATCTGCTTTTTCCTAACACATGTTCCATATAAAACCCTCCATAGACAAAGTAGCTGAAATGTAATTTGCATATGCCAGTTATAAAATATGTTTTTGTAAGAAATGCAATGAAAACTTAATTTTAATAAGCAGATCCCAAATTTTGGTGAGGGCTCATGATTATTTTATCATTTGCTCTTGTATTAGAAAGAAAATGTGCAACCGTATAATACTTTTAATGACAAGGCAGTGTCTCCATCAGTTTGATGAGGCAACCATTTGTGGGACTATATATACCAGTGGGATTTTCACGAAATTTCTGCAACTTTGGATTCACATATACAAAAATTGGAATGATACAGAGAGGAGTATCATGGCCCCTGTGCAAAGATAACAAGCAAAATTGTGAAGCGTTACATATTTTTAGGATTTTGTGTAGGCATCCAAAATCATCAGTGTCCTACAATTTGATGATTTGAGCAAGCAGCACTAGCATAAACGAAACAAAAAAAGAACGCATTAATTTTTGGGTTGGATTGTCCCTATACGTTACTTAACATTATTGAGCTATATTTAAAAAAAAAAAAAAAAGTCACTTCCCACACTGGGATTGAACCCAAGCAGCCGTCATGAATCTGTGGCCCTCCTTACCGATAGGCTATGCAGGAAGTGACACACATTGAACAGAAAAAAGCATTTAAGACATGTAAAAATCTCTGCCATGCTAATCTGCTGCTTTGCTGATAACTGCTGTGCTCTGCTGTGCTGCTCCCTGCTGTCCTATGCTGTGCTGCTCCCTAATGTGCTATGCTCTGCTGCTCCCTATTGTGTCATGCAGTGCTGCTCCCTGCTGTACTGCACTGATCCCAGCCGTGCTGATCTCTGCTGTGCTCTGCTGCAATGAGCATGATAAAACTTAAAGTACCATTCCTGCACCTTCCCCAAAACTACAGAACTGAAGATTATGCCAACAATGGAAATAAGCAACCCTAGAATTGATAATTTGGGCAAGAAGCAGATCCAGTGGAACTTCTATATGTTCTCTGTAACATTTTGTGTTTCATCTTCATGTTAATGATGTGTCACTTCTTCCTCCAAAAACTAATAGATAAAAAAGATAATTTAGATCTGCTTTTTCCTAACACATGTTCCATATAGCACCCTCCATAGACAAAGTAGCTGAAATGTAATTTGCATATGCCAGTTATAAAATATGTTTTCGTAAGAAATGCAATGAAAACTTAATTTTAAAAAGCAGATCCAAACTTTTGGTGGGTGCTCATGGTTATTTTATAATTTGCTCTTGTATTAGAAAGAAAATGTGCAACCGTATAATATTTTTAATGACAAGGCAGTGTCTCCATCAGTTTGATGGGGCAACCATTTGTGGGACTATATATACCAGTGGGATTTTCACGAAATTTCTGCAACTTTGGATTCACATATACAAAAATTGGAATGATACAGAGAGGAATATCATGGCCCCTGTGCAAAGATAACAAGCAAAATTGTGAAGCGTTACATATTTTTAGGATTTTGTGTAGGCATCCAAAATCATCAGTGTCCTAGAATTTGATGATTTGAGCAAGCAGCACTAGCATAAACGAAACAAAAAAAGAACTCATTAATTTTTGGGTTGGATTGTCCCTATACGTTACTTAACATTATTGAGCTATATTTAAAAAAAAAAAAAAAAGTCACTTCCCACACTGGGATTGAACCCAAGCAGCCGTCATGAATCTGTGGCCCTCCTTACCGATAGGCTATGCAGGAAGTGACACACATTGAACAGAAAAAAGCATTTAAGACATGTAAAAATCTCTGCCATGCTAATCTGCTGCTTTGCTGATCACTGCTGTGCTCTGCTGTGCTGCTCCCTGCTGTCCTATGCTGTGCTGCTCCCTAATGTGCTATGCTCTGCTGCTCCCTATTGTGTCATGCAGTGCTGCTCCCTGCTGTACTGCACTGATCCCAGCCGTGCTGATCTCTGCTGTGCTCTGCTGCAATGAGCATGATAAAACTTAAAGTACCATTCCTGCACCTTCCCCAAAACTAGAGAACTGAAGATTATGCCAACAATGGAAATAAGCAACCCTAGAATTGATAATTTGGGCAAGAAGCAGATCCAGTGGAACTTCTATATGTTCTCTGTAACATTTTGTGTTTCATCTTCATGTGAATGATGTGTCACTTCTTCCTCCAAAAACTAATAGATAAAAAAGATAATTTAGATCTGCTTTTTCCTAACACATGTTCCATATAGCACCCTCCATAGACAAAGTAGCTGAAATGTAATTTGCATATGCCAGTTATAAAATTTGTTTTTGTAAGAAATGCAATGAAAATTAAATTTTAATAAGCAGATCCCAAATTTTGGTGAGTGCTCATGGTTATTTTATAATTTGCTCTTGTATTAGAAAGAAAATGTGCAACCGTATAATATTTTTAATGACAAGGCAGTGTCTCCATCAGTTTGATGGGGCAACCATTTGAGGGACTATATATACCAGTGGGATTTTCACGAAATTTCTGCAACTTTGGATTCACATATACAAAAATTGGAATGATACAGAGAGGAGTATCATGGCCCCTGTGCAAAGATAACAAGCAAAATTGTGAAGCGTTACATATTTTTAGGATTTTGTGTAGGCATCCAAAATCATCAGTGTCCTAGAATTTGATGATTTGAGCAAGCAGCACTAGCATAAACGAAACAAAAAAAGAACGCATTAATTTTTGGGTTGGATTGTCCCTATACGTTACTTAACATTTTTGAGCTATATTTAAAAAAAAAAAAAAAAAGTCACTTCCCACACCGGGATTGAACCCGAGCAGCCGTCATGAATCTGTGGCCCTCCTTACCGATAGGCTATGCAGGAAGTGACACACATTGAATAGAAAAAAGCATTTAAGACATGTAAAAATCTCTGCCATGCTAATCTGCTGCTGTGCTGATCACTGCTGTGCTCTGCTGTGCTGCTCCCTGCTGTCCTATGCTGTGCTGCTCCCTAATGTGCTATGCTCTGCTGCTCCGTATTGTGTCATGCAGTGCTGCTCCCAGCTGTACTGCAATGATCCCAGCCGTGCTGATCTCTGCTGTGCTCTGCTGCAATGAGCATGATAAAACTTAAAGTACCATTCCTGCACCTTCCCCAAAACTAGAGAACTGAAGATTATGCCAACAATGGAAATAAGCAACCCTAGAATTGATAATTTGGGCAAGAAGCAGATCCAGTGGAACTTCTATATGTTCTCTGTAACATTTTGTGTTTCATCTTCATGTGAATGATGCGTCACTTCTTCCTCCAAAAACTAATAGATAAAAAAGATAATTTAGATCTGCTTTTTCCTAACACATGTTCCATATAAAACCCTCCATAGACAAAGTAGCTGAAATGTAATTTGCATATGCCAGTTATAAAATATGTTTTTGTAAGAAATGCAATGAAAACTTAATTTTAATAAGCAGATCCCAAATTTTGGTGAGGGCTCATGATTATTTTATCATTTGCTCTTGTATTAGAAAGAAAATGTGCAACCGTATAATACTTTTAATGACAAGGCAGTGTCTCCATCAGTTTGATGAGGCAACCATTTGTGGGACTATATATACCAGTGGGATTTTCACGAAATTTCTGCAACTTTGGATTCACATATACAAAAATTGGAATGATACAGAGAGGAGTATCATGGCCCCTGTGCAAAGATAACAAGCAAAATTGTGAAGCGTTACATATTTTTAGGATTTTGTGTAGGCATCCAAAATCATCAGTGTCCTACAATTTGATGATTTGAGCAAGCAGCACTAGCATAAACGAAACAAAAAAAGAACGCATTAATTTTTGGGTTGGATTGTCCCTATACGTTACTTAACATTATTGAGCTATATTTAAAAAAAAAAAAAAAAGTCACTTCCCACACTGGGATTGAACCCAAGCAGCCGTCATGAATCTGTGGCCCTCCTTACCGATAGGCTATGCAGGAAGTGACACACATTGAACAGAAAAAAGCATTTAAGACATGTAAAAATCTCTGCCATGCTAATCTGCTGCTTTGCTGATCACTGCTGTGCTCTGCTGTGCTGCTCCCTGCTGTCCTATGCTGTGCTGCTCCCTAATGTGCTATGCTCTGCTGCTCCCTATTGTGTCATGCAGTGCTGCTCCCTGCTGTACTGCACTGATCCCAGCCGTGCTGATCTCTGCTGTGCTCTGCTGCAATGAGCATGATAAAACTTAAAGTACCATTCCTGCACCTTCCCCAAAACTACAGAACTGAAGATTATGCCAACAATGGAAATAAGCAACCCTAGAATTGATAATTTGGGCAAGAAGCAGATCCAGTGGAACTTCTATATGTTCTCTGTAACATTTTGTGTTTCATCTTCATGTTAATGATGTGTCACTTCTTCCTCCAAAAACTAATAGATAAAAAAGATAATTTAGATCTGCTTTTTCCTAACACATGTTCCATATAGCACCCTCCATAGACAAAGTAGCTGAAATGTAATTTGCATATGCCAGTTATAAAATATGTTTTCGTAAGAAATGCAATGAAAACTTAATTTTAAAAAGCAGATCCAAACTTTTGGTGGGTGCTCATGGTTATTTTATAATTTGCTCTTGTATTAGAAAGAAAATGTGCAACCGTATAATATTTTTAATGACAAGGCAGTGTCTCCATCAGTTTGATGGGGCAACCATTTGTGGGACTATATATACCAGTGGGATTTTCACGAAATTTCTGCAACTTTGGATTCACATATACAAAAATTGGAATGATACAGAGAGGAATATCATGGCCCCTGTGCAAAGATAACAAGCAAAATTGTGAAGCGTTACATATTTTTAGGATTTTGTGTAGGCATCCAAAATCATCAGTGTCCTAGAATTTGATGATTTGAGCAAGCAGCACTAGCATAAACGAAACAAAAAAAGAACTCATTAATTTTTGGGTTGGATTGTCCCTATACGTTACTTAACATTATTGAGCTATATTTAAAAAAAAAAAAAAAAGTCACTTCCCACACTGGGATTGAACCCAAGGAGCCGTCATGAATCTGTGGCCCTCCTTACCGATAGGCTATGCAGGAAGTGACACACATTGAACAGAAAAAAGCATTTAAGACATGTAAAAATCTCTGCCATGCTAATCTGCTGCTTTGCTGATCACTGCTGTGCTCTGCTGTGCTGCTCCCTGCTGTCCTATGCTGTGCTGCTCCCTAATGTGCTATGCTCTGCTGCTCCCTATTGTGTCATGCAGTGCTGCTCCCTGCTGTACTGCACTGATCCCAGCCGTGCTGATCTCTGCTGTGCTCTGCTGCAATGAGCATGATAAAACTTAAAGTACCATTCCTGCACCTTCCCCAAAACTAGAGAACTGAAGATTATGCCAACAATGGAAATAAGCAACCCTAGAATTGATAATTTGGGCAAGAAGCAGATCCAGTGGAACTTCTATATGTTCTCTGTAACATTTTGTGTTTCATCTTCATGTGAATGATGTGTCACTTCTTCCTCCAAAAACTAATAGATAAAAAAGATAATTTAGATCTGCTTTTTCCTAACACATGTTCCATATAGCACCCTCCATAGACAAAGTAGCTGAAATGTAATTTGCATATGCCAGTTATAAAATTTGTTTTTGTAAGAAATGCAATGAAAATTAAATTTTAATAAGCAGATCCCAAATTTTGGTGAGTGCTCATGGTTATTTTATAATTTGCTCTTGTATTAGAAAGAAAATGTGCAACCGTATAATATTTTTAATGACAAGGCAGTGTCTCCATCAGTTTGATGGGGCAACCATTTGAGGGACTATATATACCAGTGGGATTTTCACGAAATTTCTGCAACTTTGGATTCACATATACAAAAATTGGAATGATACAGAGAGGAGTATCATGGCCCCTGTGCAAAGATAACAAGCAAAATTGTGAAGCGTTACATATTTTTAGGATTTTGTGTAGGCATCCAAAATCATCAGTGTCCTAGAATTTGATGATTTGAGCAAGCAGCACTAGCATAAACGAAACAAAAAAAGAACGCATTAATTTTTGGGTTGGATTGTCCCTATACGTTACTTAACATTTTTGAGCTATATTTAAAAAAAAAAAAAAAAAGTCACTTCCCACACCGGGATTGAACCCGAGCAGCCGTCATGAATCTGTGGCCCTCCTTACCGATAGGCTATGCAGGAAGTGACACACATTGAATAGAAAAAAGCATTTAAGACATGTAAAAATCTCTGCCATGCTAATCTGCTGCTGTGCTGATCACTGCTGTGCTCTGCTGTGCTGCTCCCTGCTGTCCTATGCTGTGCTGCTCCCTAATGTGCTATGCTCTGCTGCTCCGTATTGTGTCATGCAGTGCTGCTCCCAGCTGTACTGCAATGATCCCAGCCGTGCTGATCTCTGCTGTGCTCTGCTGCAATGAGCATGATAAAACTTAAAGTACCATTCCTGCACCTTCCCCAAAACTAGAGAACTGAAGATTATGCCAACAATGGAAATAAGCAACCCTAGAATTGATAATTTGGGCAAGAAGCAGATCCAGTGGAACTTCTATATGTTCTCTGTAACATTTTGTGTTTCATCTTCATGTGAATGATGCGTCACTTCTTCCTCCAAAAACTAATAGATAAAAAAGATAATTTAGATCTGCTTTTTCCTAACACATGTTCCATATAAAACCCTCCATAGACAAAGTAGCTGAAATGTAATTTGCATATGCCAGTTATAAAATATGTTTTTGTAAGAAATGCAATGAAAACTTAATTTTAATAAGCAGATCCCAAATTTTGGTGAGGGCTCATGATTATTTTATCATTTGCTCTTGTATTAGAAAGAAAATGTGCAACCGTATAATACTTTTAATGACAAGGCAGTGTCTCCATCAGTTTGATGAGGCAACCATTTGTGGGACTATATATACCAGTGGGATTTTCACGAAATTTCTGCAACTTTGGATTCACATATACAAAAATTGGAATGATACAGAGAGGAGTATCATGGCCCCTGTGCAAAGATAACAAGCAAAATTGTGAAGCGTTACATATTTTTAGGATTTTGTGTAGGCATCCAAAATCATCAGTGTCCTACAATTTGATGATTTGAGCAAGCAGCACTAGCATAAACGAAACAAAAAAAGAACGCATTAATTTTTGGGTTGGATTGTCCCTATACGTTACTTAACATTATTGAGCTATATTTAAAAAAAAAAAAAAAAGTCACTTCCCACACTGGGATTGAACCCAAGCAGCCGTCATGAATCTGTGGCCCTCCTTACCGATAGGCTATGCAGGAAGTGACACACATTGAACAGAAAAAAGCATTTAAGACATGTAAAAATCTCTGCCATGCTAATCTGCTGCTTTGCTGATCACTGCTGTGCTCTGCTGTGCTGCTCCCTGCTGTCCTATGCTGTGCTGCTCCCTAATGTGCTATGCTCTGCTGCTCCCTATTGTGTCATGCAGTGCTGCTCCCTGCTGTACTGCACTGATCCCAGCCGTGCTGATCTCTGCTGTGCTCTGCTGCAATGAGCATGATAAAACTTAAAGTACCATTCCTGCACCTTCCCCAAAACTACAGAACTGAAGATTATGCCAACAATGGAAATAAGCAACCCTAGAATTGATAATTTGGGCAAGAAGCAGATCCAGTGGAACTTCTATATGTTCTCTGTAACATTTTGTGTTTCATCTTCATGTTAATGATGTGTCACTTCTTCCTCCAAAAACTAATAGATAAAAAAGATAATTTAGATCTGCTTTTTCCTAACACATGTTCCATATAGCACCCTCCATAGACAAAGTAGCTGAAATGTAATTTGCATATGCCAGTTATAAAATATGTTTTCGTAAGAAATGCAATGAAAACTTAATTTTAAAAAGCAGATCCAAACTTTTGGTGGGTGCTCATGGTTATTTTATAATTTGCTCTTGTATTAGAAAGAAAATGTGCAACCGTATAATATTTTTAATGACAAGGCAGTGTCTCCATCAGTTTGATGGGGCAACCATTTGTGGGACTATATATACCAGTGGGATTTTCACGAAATTTCTGCAACTTTGGATTCACATATACAAAAATTGGAATGATACAGAGAGGAATATCATGGCCCCTGTGCAAAGATAACAAGCAAAATTGTGAAGCGTTACATATTTTTAGGATTTTGTGTAGGCATCCAAAATCATCAGTGTCCTAGAATTTGATGATTTGAGCAAGCAGCACTAGCATAAACGAAACAAAAAAAGAACTCATTAATTTTTGGGTTGGATTGTCCCTATACGTTACTTAACATTATTGAGCTATATTTAAAAAAAAAAAAAAAAGTCACTTCCCACACTGGGATTGAACCCAAGCAGCCGTCATGAATCTGTGGCCCTCCTTACCGATAGGCTATGCAGGAAGTGACACACATTGAACAGAAAAAAGCATTTAAGACATGTAAAAATCTCTGCCATGCTAATCTGCTGCTTTGCTGATCACTGCTGTGCTCTGCTGTGCTGCTCCCTGCTGTCCTATGCTGTGCTGCTCCCTAATGTGCTATGCTCTGCTGCTCCCTATTGTGTCATGCAGTGCTGCTCCCTGCTGTACTGCACTGATCCCAGCCGTGCTGATCTCTGCTGTGCTCTGCTGCAATGAGCATGATAAAACTTAAAGTACCATTCCTGCACCTTCCCCAAAACTAGAGAACTGAAGATTATGCCAACAATGGAAATAAGCAACCCTAGAATTGATAATTTGGGCAAGAAGCAGATCCAGTGGAACTTCTATATGTTCTCTGTAACATTTTGTGTTTCATCTTCATGTGAATGATGTGTCACTTCTTCCTCCAAAAACTAATAGATAAAAAAGATAATTTAGATCTGCTTTTTCCTAACACATGTTCCATATAGCACCCTCCATAGACAAAGTAGCTGAAATGTAATTTGCATATGCCAGTTATAAAATATGTTTTTGTAAGAAATGCAATGAAAACTTAATTTTAATAAGCAGATCCCAAATTTTGGTGAGGGCTCATGATTATTTTATCATTTGCTCTTGTATTAGAAAGAAAATGTGCAACCGTATAATACTTTTAATGACAAGGCAGTGTCTCCATCAGTTTGATGGTGCAACCATTTGTGTGACTATATATACCAGTGGGATTTTCATGAAATTTCTTCAACTTTGGATTCACATATACAAAAATTGGAATGATACAGAGAGGAGTATCATGGCCCCTGTGCAAAGATAACAAGCAAAATTGTGAAGCGTTACATATTTTTAGGATTTTGTGTAGGCATCCAAAATCATCAGTGTCCTAGAATTTGATGATTTGAGCAAGCAGCACTAGCATAAACGAAACAAAAAAAGAACGCATTAATTTTTGGGTTGGATTGTCCCTATACGTTACTTAACATTTTTGAGCTATATTTAAAAAAAAAAAAAAAAGTCACTTCCCACACCGGGATTGAACCCGAGCAGCCGTCATGAATCTGTGGCCCTCCTTACCGATAGGCTATGCAGGAAGTGACACACATTGAACAGAAAAAAGCATTTAAGACATGTAAAAATCTATGCCATGCTAATCTGCTGCTGTGCTGATCACTGCTGTGCTGCTCCCTGCTGTCCTATGCTGTGCTGCTCCCTAATGTGCTATGCTCTGCTGCTCCCTATTGTGTCATGCAGTGCTGCTCCCTGCTGTACTGCACTGATCCCAGCCGTGCTGATCTCTGCTGTGCTCTGCTGCAATGAGCATGATAAAACTTAAAGTACCATTCCTGCACCTTCCCCAAAACTAGAGAACTGAAGATTATGCCAACAATGGAAATAAGCAACCCTAGAATTGATAATTTGGGCAAGAAGCAGATCCAGTGGAACTTCTATATGTTCTCTGTAACATTTTGTGTTTCATCTTCATGTGAATGATGTGTCACTTCTTCCTCCAAAAACTAATAGATAAAAAAGATAATTTAGATCTGCTTTTTCCTAACACATGTTCCATATAGCACCCTCCATAGACAAAGTAGCTGAAATGTATTTTGCATATGCCAGTTATAAAATTTGTTTTTGTAAGAAATGCAATGAAAATTAAATTTTAATAAGCAGATCCCAAATTTTGGTGAGTGCTCATGGTTATTTTATAATTTGCTCTTGTATTAGAAAGAAAATGTGCAACCGTATAATATTTTTAATGACAAGGCAGTGTCTCCATCATTTTGATGGGGCAACCATTTGAGGGACTATATATACCAGTGGGATTTTCACGAAATTTCTGCAACTTTGGATTCACATATACAAAAATTGGAATGATACAGAGAGGAGTATCATGGCCCCTGTGCAAAGATAACAAGCAAAATTGTGAAGCGTTACATATTTTTAGGATTTTGTGTAGGCATCCAAAATCATCAGTGTCCTAGAATTTGATGATTTGAGCAAGCAGCACTAGCATAAACGAAACAAAAAAAGAACGCATTAATTTTTGGGTTGGATTGTCCCTATACGTTACTTAACATTTTTGAGCTATATTTAAAAAAAAAAAAAAAAAAGTCACTTCCCACACCGGGATTGAACCCGAGCAGCCGTCATGAATCTGTGGCCCTCCTTACCGATAGGCTATGCAGGAAGTGACACACATTGAACAGAAAAAAGCATTTAAGACATTTAAAAATCTCTGCCATGCTAATCTGCTGCTGTGCTGATCACTGCTGTGCTCTGCTGTGCTGCTCCCTGCTGTCCTATGCTGTGCTGCTCCCTAATGTGCTATGCTCTGCTGCTCCTATTGTGTCATGCAGTGCTGCTCCCTGCTGTACTGCACTGATCCCAGCCGTGCTGATCTCTGCTGTGCTCTGCTGCAATGAGCACGATAAAACTTAAAGAACCATTCCTGCACCTTCCCCAAAACTAGAGAACTGAAGATTATGCCAACAATGGAAATAAGCAACCCTAGAATTGATAATTTGGGCAAGAAGCAGATCCAGTGGAACTTCTATATGTTCTCTGTAACATTTTGTGTTTCATCTTCATGTGAATGATGCGTCACTTCTTCCTCCAAAAACTAATAGATAAAAAAGATAATTTAGATCTGCTTTTTCCTAACACATGTTCCATATAAAACCCTCCATAGACAAAGTAGCTGAAATGTAATTTGCATATGCCAGTTATAAAATATGTTTTTGTAAGAAATGCAATGAAAATCAAATTTTAATAAGCAGATCCCAAATTTTGGTGAGTGCTCATGGTTATTTTATCATTTGCTCTTGTATTAGAAAGAAAATGTGCAACCGTATAATATTTTTAATTACAAGCCAGTGTCTCCATCAGTTTGATGGGGCAACCATTTGTGGGACTATATATACCAGTGGGATTTTCACGAAATTTCTGCAACTTTGGATTCACATATACAAAAATTGGAATGATACAGAGAGGAATATCATGGCCCCTGTGCAAAGATAACAAGCAAAATTGTGAAGCGTTAAATATTTTTAGGATTTTGTGTAGGCATCCAAAATCATCAGTGTCCTACAATTTGATGATTTGAGCAAGCAGCACTAGCATAAACGAAACAAAAAAAGAACTCATTAATTTTTGGGTTGGATTGTCCCTATACGTTACTTAACATTATTGAGCTATATTTAAAAAAAAAAAAAAAAGTCACTTCCAACATCGGGATTGAACCCGAGCAGCCGTCATGAATCTGTGGCCCTCCTTACCGATAGGCTATGCAGGAAGTTACACACATTGAACAGAAAAAAGCATTTAAGACATGTAAAAATCTCTGCCATGCTAATCTGCTGCTGTGCTGATCACTGCTGTGCTGCTCCCTGCTGTCCTATGCTGTGCTGCTCCCTAATGTGCTATGCTCTGCTGCTCCCTATTGTGTCATGCAGTGCTGCTCCCTGCTGTACTGCACTGATCCCAGCCGTGCTGATCTCTGCTGTGCTCTGCTGCAATGAGCATGATAAAACTTAAAGTACCATTCCTGCACCTTCCCCAAAACTAGAGAACTGAAGATTATGCCAACAATGGAAATAAGCAACCCTAGAATTGATAATTTGGGCAAGAAGCAGATCCAGTGGAACTTCTATATGTTCTCTGTAACATTTTGTGTTTCATCTTCATGTGAATGATGTGTCACTTCTTCCTCCAAAAACTAATAGATAAAAAAGATAATTTAGATCTGCTTTTTCCTAACACATGTTCCATATAGCACCCTCCATAGACAAAGTAGCTGAAATGTAATTTGCATATGCCAGTTATAAAATTTGTTTTTGTAAGAAATGCAATGAAAATTAAATTTTAATAAGCAGATCCAAAATTTTGGTGAGTGCTCATGGTTATTTTATAATTTGCTCTTGTATTAGAAAGAAAATGTGCAACCGTATAATATTTTTAATGACAAGGCAGTGTCTCCATCAGTTTGATGGTGCAACCATTTGTGGGACTATATATACCAGTGGGATTTTCATGAAATTTCTTCAACTTTGGATTCACATATACAAAAATTGGAATGATACAGAGAGGAGTATCATGGCCCCTGTGCAAAGATAACAAGCAAAATTGTGAAGCGTTACATATTTTTAGGATTTTGTGTAGGCATCCAAAATCATCAGTGTCCTAGAATTTGATGATTTGAGCAAGCAGCACTAGCATAAACGAAAAAAAAAAAGAACTCATTAATTTTTGGGTTGGATTGTCCCTATACGTTACTTAACATTATTGAGCTATATTTAAAAAAAAAAAAAAAAAGTCACTTCCCACACGGGATTGAACCCGAGCAGCCGTCATGAATCTGTGGCCCTCCTTACCGATAGGCTATGCAGGAAGTGACACACGTTGAACAGAAAAAAGCATTTAAGACATGTAAAAATCTCTGCCATGCTAATCTGCTGCTGTGCTGATCACTGCTGTGCTCTGCTGTGCTGCTCCCTGCTGTCCTATGCTGTGCTGCTCCCTAATGTGCTATGCTCTGCTGCTCCCTATTGTGTCATGCAGTGCTGCTCCCAGCTGTACTGCAATGATCCCAGCCGTGCTGATCTCTGCTGTGCTCTGCTGCAATGAGCATGATAAAACTTAAAGTACCATTCCTGCACCTTCCCCAAAACTAGAGAACTGAAGATTATGCCAACAATGGAAATAAGCAACCCTAGAATTGATAATTTGGGCAAGAAGCAGATCCAGTGGAACTTCTATATGTTCTCTGTAACATTTTGTGTTTCATCTTCATGTGAATGATGCGTCACTTCTTCCTCCAAAAACTAATAGATAAAAAAGATAATTTAGATCTGCTTTTTCCTAACACATGTTCCATATAGCACCCTCCATAGACAAAGTAGCTGAAATGTAATTTGCATATGCCAGTTATAAAATATGTTTTCGTAAGAAATGCAATGAAAACTTAATTTTAATAAGCAGATCCAAAATTTTGGTGGGTGCTCATGGTTATTTTATAATTTGCTCTTGTATTAGAAAGAAAATGTGCAACCGTATAATATTTTTAATGACAAGGCAGTGTCTCCATCAGTTTGATGGGGCAACCATTTGTGGGACTATATATACCAGTGGGATTTTCACAAAATTTCTGCAACTTTGGATTCACATATACAAAAATTGGAATGATACAGAGAGGAATATCATGGCCCCTGTGCAAAGATAACAAGCAAAATTGTGAAGCGTTACATATTTTTAGGATTTTGTGTAGGCATCCAAAATCATCAGTGTCCTAGAATTTGATGATTTGAGCAAGCAGCACTAGCATAAACGAAACAAAAAAAGAACTCATTAATTTTTGGGTTGGATTGTCCCTATACGTTACTTAACATTATTGAGCTATATTTAAAAAAAAAAAAAAAAGTCACTTCCCACACTGGGATTGAACCCAAGCAGCCGTCATGAATCTGTGGCCCTCCTTACCGATAGGCTATGCAGGAAGTGACACACATTGAACAGCAAAAAGCATTTAAGACATGTAAAAATCTCTGCCATGCTAATCTGCTGCTTTGCTGATCACTGCTGTGCTCTGCTGTGCTGCTCCCTGCTGTCCTATGCTGTGCTGCTCCCTAATGTGCTATGCTCTGCTGCTCCCTATTGTGTCATGCAGTGCTGCTCCCTGCTGTACTGCACTGATCCCAGCCGTGCTGATCTCTGCTGTGCTCTGCTGCAATGAGCATGATAAAACTTAAAGTACCATTCCTGCACCTTCCCCAAAACTACAGAACTGAAGATTATGCCAACAATGGAAATAAGCAACCCTAGAATTGATAATTTGGGCAAGAAGCAGATCCAGTGGAACTTCTATATGTTCTCTGTAACATTTTGTGTTTCATCTTCATGTTAATGATGTGTCACTTCTTCCTCCAAAAACTAATAGATAAAAAAGATAATTTAGATCTGCTTTTTCCTAACACATGTTCCATATAGCACCCTCCATAGACAAAGTAGCTGAAATGTAATTTGCATATGCCAGTTATAAAATATGTTTTCGTAAGAAATGCAATGAAAACTTAATTTTAATAAGCAGATCCCAACTTTTGGTGGGTGCTCATGGTTATTTTATAATTTGCTCTTGTATTAGAAAGAAAATGTGCAACCGTATAATATTTTTAATGACAAGGCAGTGTCTCCATCAGTTTGATGGGGCAACCATTTGTGGGATTATATATACCAGTGGGATTTTCACGAAATTTCTGCAACTTTGGATTCACATATACAAAAATTGGAATGATACAGAGAGGAATATCATGGCCCCTGTGCAAAGATAACAAGCAAAATTGTGAAGCGTTACATATTTTTAGGATTTTGTGTAGGCATCCAAAATCATCAGTGTCCTAGAATTTGATGATTTGAGCAAGCAGCACTAGCATAAACGAAACAAAAAAAGAACTCATTAATTTTTGGGTTGGATTGTCCCTATACGTTACTTAACATTATTGAGCTATATTTAAAAAAAAAAAAAAAAGTCACTTCCCACACTGGGATTGAACCCAAGCAGCCGTCATGAATCTGTGGCCCTCCTTACCGATAGGCTATGCAGGAAGTGACACACATTGAACAGAAAAAAGCATTTAAGACATGTAAAAATCTCTGCCATGCTAATCTGCTGCTTTGCTGATCACTGCTGTGCTCTGCTGTGCTGCTCCCTGCTGTCCTATGCTGTGCTGCTCCCTAATGTGCTATGCTCTGCTGCTCCCTATTGTGTCATGCAGTGCTGCTCCCTGCTGTACTGCACTGATCCCAGCCGTGCTGATCTCTGCTGTGCTCTGCTGCAATGAGCATGATAAAACTTAAAGTACCATTCCTGCACCTTCCCCAAAACTACAGAACTGAAGATTATGCCAACAATGGAAATAAGCAACCCTAGAATTGATAATTTGGGCAAGAAGCAGATCCAGTGGAACTTCTATATGTTCTCTGTAACATTTTGTGTTTCATCTTCATGTTAATGATGTGTCACTTCTTCCTCCAAAAACTAATAGATAAAAAAGATAATTTAGATCTGCTTTTTCCTAACACATGTTCCATATAGCACCCTCCATAGACAAAGTAGCTGAAATGTAATTTGCATATGCCAGTTATAAAATATGTTTTCGTAAGAAATGCAATGAAAACTTAATTTTAATAAGCAGATCCAAACTTTTGGTGGGTGCTCATGGTTATTTTATAATTTGCTCTTGTATTAGAAAGAAAATGTGCAACCGTATAATATTTTTAATGACAAGGCAGTGTCTCCATCAGTTTGATGGGGCAACCATTTGTGGGACTATATATACCAGTGGGATTTTCACGAAATTTCTGCAACTTTGGATTCACATATACAAAAATTGGAATGATACAGAGAGGAATATCATGGCCCCTGTGCAAAGATAACAAGCAAAATTGTGAAGCGTTACATATTTTTAGGATTTTGTGTAGGCATCCAAAATCATCAGTGTCCTAGAATTTGATGATTTGAGCAAGCAGCACTAGCATAAACGAAACAAAAAAAGAACTCATTAATTTTTGGGTTGGATTGTCCCTATACGTTACTTAACATTATTGAGCTATATTTAAAAAAAAAAAAAAAAGTCACTTCCCACACTGGGATTGAACCCAAGCAGCCGTCATGAATCTGTGGCCCTCCTTACCGATAGGCTATGCAGGAAGTGACACACATTGAACAGAAAAAAGCATTTAAGACATGTAAAAATCTCTGCCATGCTAATCTGCTGCTTTGCTGATCACTGCTGTGCTCTGCTGTGCTGCTCCCTGCTGTCCTATGCTGTGCTGCTCCCTAATGTGCTATGCTCTGCTGCTCCCTATTGTGTCATGCAGTGCTGCTCCCTGTTGTACTGCACTGATCCCAGCCGTGCTGATCTCTGCTGTGCTCTGCTGCAATGAGCATGATAAAACTTAAAGTACCATTCCTGCACCTTCCCCAAAACTAGAGAACTGAAGATTATGCCAACAATGGAAATAAGCAACCCTAGAATTGATAATTTGGGCAAGAAGCAGATCCAGTGGAACTTCTATATGTTCTCTGTAACATTTTGTGTTTCATCTTCATGTGAATGATGTGTCACTTCTTCCTCCAAAAACTAATAGATAAAAAAGATAATTTAGATCTGCTTTTTCCTAACACATGTTCCATATAGCACCCTCCATAGACAAAGTAGCTGAAATGTAATTTGCATATGCCAGTTATAAAATATGTTTTCGTAAGAAATGCAATGAAAACTTAATTTTAATAAGCAGATCCAAACTTTTGGTGGGTGCTCATGGTTATTTTATAATTTGCTCTTGTATTAGAAAGAAAATGTGCAACCGTATAATATTTTTAATGACAAGGCAGTGTCTCCATCAGTTTGATGGGGCAACCATTTGTGGGACTATATATACCAGTGGGATTTTCACGAAATTTCTGCAACTTTGGATTCACATATACAAAAATTGGAATGATACAGAGAGGAATATCATGGCCCCTGTGCAAAGATAACAAGCAAAATTGTGAAGCGTTACATATTTTTAGGATTTTGTGTAGGCATCCAAAATCATCAGTGTCCTAGAATTTGATGATTTGAGCAAGCAGCACTAGCATAAACGAAACAAAAAAAGAACTCATTAATTTTTGGGTTGGATTGTCCCTATACGTTACTTAACATTATTGAGCTATATTTAAAAAAAAAAAAAAAAGTCACTTCCCACACTGGGATTGAACCCAAGCAGCCGTCATGAATCTGTGGCCCTCCTTACCGATAGGCTATGCAGGAAGTGACACACATTGAACAGAAAAAAGCATTTAAGACATGTAAAAATCTCTGCCATGCTAATCTGCTGCTTTGCTGATCACTGCTGTGCTCTGCTGTGCTGCTCCCTGCTGTCCTATGCTGTGCTGCTCCCTAATGTGCTATGCTCTGCTGCTCCCTATTGTGTCATGCAGTGCTGCTCCCTGCTGTACTGCACTGATCCCAGCCGTGCTGATCTCTGCTGTGCTCTGCTGCAATGAGCATGATAAAGCTTAAAGTACCATTCCTGCACCTTCCCCAAAACTAGAGAACTGAAGATTATGCCAACAATGGAAATAAGCAACCCTAGAATTGATAATTTGGGCAAGAAGCAGATCCAGTGGAACTTCTATATGTTCTCTGTAACATTTTGTGTTTCATCTTCATGTGAATGATGTGTCACTTCTTCCTCCAAAAACTAATAGATAAAAAAGATAATTTAGATCTGCTTTTTCCTAACACATGTTCCATATAGCACCCTCCATAGACAAAGTAGCTGAAATGTAATTTGCATATGCCAGTTATAAAATATGTTTTTGTAAGAAATGCAATGAAAACTTAATTTTAATAAGCAGATCCCAAATTTTGGTGAGGGCTCATGATTATTTTATCATTTGCTCTTGTATTAGAAAGAAAATGT
Source organism: Pelodytes ibericus (assembly GCA_036172795.1). NCBI lineage: Eukaryota > Metazoa > Chordata > Amphibia > Anura > Pelodytidae > Pelodytes > Pelodytes ibericus. The sequence continues at coordinate 243,140,730 of CM069857.1, forward strand.
GCAACCGTATAATACTTTTAATGACAAGGCAGTGTCTCCATCAGTTTGATGGTGCAACCATTTGTGTGACTATATATACCAGTGGGATTTTCATGAAATTTCTTCAACTTTGGATTCACATATACAAAAATTGGAATGATACAGAGAGGAGTATCATGGCCCCTGTGCAAAGATAACAAGCAAAATTGTGAAGCGTTACATATTTTTAGGATTTTGTGTAGGCATCCAAAATCATCAGTGTCCTAGAATTTGATGATTTGAGCAAGCAGCACTAGCATAAACGAAAAAAAAAAAAGAACTCATTAATTTTTTGGTTGGATTGTCCCTATACGTTACTTAACATTATTGAGCTATATTTAAAAAAAAAAAAGTCACTTCCCACACTGGGATTGAACCCGAGCAGCCGTCATGAATCTGTGGCCCTCCTTACCGATAGGCTATGCAGGAAGTGACACACATTAACAGAAAAAAGCATTTAAGACATGTAAAAATCTCTGCCATGCTAATCTGCTGCTGTGCTGATCACTGCTGTGCTCTGCTGTGCTGCTCCCTGCTGTCCTATGCTCTGCTGCTCCCTATTGTGTCATGCAGTGCTGCTCCCTGCTGTACTGCACTGATCCCAGCCGTGCTGATCTCTGCTGTGCTCTGCTGCAATGAGCATGATAAAACTTAAAGTACCATTCCTGCACCTTCCCCAAAACTAGAGAACTGAAGATTATGCCAACAATGGAAATAAGCAACCCTAGAATTGATAATTTGGGCAAGAAGCAGATCCAGTGGAACTTCTATATGTTCTCTGTAACATTTTGTGTTTCATCTTCATGTGAATGATGTGTCACTTCTTCCTCCAAAAACTAATAGATAAAAAAGATAATTTAGATCTGCTTTTTCCTAACACATGTTCCATATAGCACCCTCCATAGACAAAGTAGCTGAAATGTAATTTGCATATGCCAGTTATAAAATATGTTTTTGTAAGAAATGCAATGAAAACTTAATTTTAATAAGCAGATCCCAAATTTTGGTGAGGGCTCATGATTATTTTATAATTTGCTCTTGTCTTAGAAAGAAAATGTGCAACCGTATAATACTTTTAATGACAAGGCAGTGTCTCCATCAGTTTGATGGGGCAACCATTTGTGGGACTATATATACCAGTGGGATTTTCATGAAATTTCTGCAACTTTGGATTCACATATACAAAAACTGGAATGATACAGAGAGGAATATCATGGCCCCTGTGCAAAGATAACAAGCAAAATTGTGAAGCGTTACATATTTTTAGGATTTTGTGTAGGCATCCAAAATCATCAGTGTCCTAGAATTTGATGATTTGAGCAAGCAGCACTAGCATAAACGAAACAAAAAAAGAACGCATTAATTTTTGGGTTGGATTGTCCCTATACGTTACTTAACATTTTTGAGCTATATTTAAAAAAAAAAAAAAAAGTCACTTCCCACACCGGGATTGAACCCGAGCAGCCGTCATGAATCTGTGGCCCTCCTTACCGATAGGCTATGCAGGAAGTGACACACATTGAACAGAAAAAAGCATTTAAGACATGTAAAAATCTCTGCCATGCTAATCTGCTGCTGTGCTGATCACTGCTGTGCTCTGCTGTGCTGCTCCCTGCTGTCCTATGCTGTGCTGCTCCCTAATGTGCTATGCTCTGCTGCTCCTATTGTGTCATGCAGTGCTGCTCCCTGCTGTACTGCACTGATCCCAGCCGTGCTGATCTCTGCTGTGCTCTGCTGCAATGAGCATGATAAAACTTAAAGTACCATTCCTGCACCTTCCCCAAAACTACAGAACTGAAGATTATGCCAACAATGGAAATAAGCAACCCTAGAATTGATAATTTGGGCAAGAAGCAGATCCAGTGGAACTTCTATATGTTCTCTGTAACATTTTGTGTTTCATCTTCATGTTAATGATGTGTCACTTCTTCCTCCAAAAACTAATAGATAAAAAAGATAATTTAGATCTGCTTTTTCCTAACACATGTTCCATATAGCACCCTCCATAGACAAAGTAGCTGAAATGTAATTTGCATATGCCAGTTATAAAATATGTTTTCGTAAGAAATGCAATGAAAACTTAATTTTAATAAGCAGATCCAAACTTTTGGTGGGTGCTCATGGTTATTTTATAATTTGCTCTTGTATTAGAAAGAAAATGTGCAACCGTATAATATTTTTAATGACAAGGCAGTGTCTCCATCAGTTTGATGGGGCAACCATTTGTGGGACTATATATACCAGTGGGATTTTCACGAAATTTCTGCAACTTTGGATTCACATATACAAAAATTGGAATGATACAGAGAGGAATATCATGGCCCCTGTGCAAAGATAACAAGCAAAATTGTGAAGCGTTACATATTTTTAGGATTTTGTGTAGGCATCCAAAATCATCAGTGTCCTAGAATTTGATGATTTGAGCAAGCAGCACTAGCATAAACGAAACAAAAAAAGAACTCATTAATTTTTGGGTTGGATTGTCCCTATACGTTACTTAACATTATTGAGCTATATTTAAAAAAAAAAAAAAAAGTCACTTCCCACACTGGGATTGAACCCAAGCAGCCGTCATGAATCTGTGGCCCTCCTTACCGATAGGCTATGCAGGAAGTGACACACATTGAACAGAAAAAAGCATTTAAGACATGTAAAAATCTCTGCCATGCTAATCTGCTGCTTTGCTGATCACTGCTGTGCTCTGCTGTGCTGCTCCCTGCTGTCCTATGCTGTGCTGCTCCCTAATGTGCTATGCTCTGCTGCTCCCTATTGTGTCATGCAGTGCTGCTCCCTGTTGTACTGCACTGATCCCAGCCGTGCTGATCTCTGCTGTGCTCTGCTGCAATGAGCATGATAAAACTTAAAGTACCATTCCTGCACCTTCCCCAAAACTAGAGAACTGAAGATTATGCCAACAATGGAAATAAGCAACCCTAGAATTGATAATTTGGGCAAGAAGCAGATCCAGTGGAACTTCTATATGTTCTCTGTAACATTTTGTGTTTCATCTTCATGTGAATGATGTGTCACTTCTTCCTCCAAAAACTAATAGATAAAAAAGATAATTTAGATCTGCTTTTTCCTAACACATGTTCCATATAGCACCCTCCATAGACAAAGTAGCTGAAATGTAATTTGCATATGCCAGTTATAAAATATGTTTTCGTAAGAAATGCAATGAAAACTTAATTTTAATAAGCAGATCCAAACTTTTGGTGGGTGCTCATGGTTATTTTATAATTTGCTCTTGTATTAGAAAGAAAATGTGCAACCGTATAATATTTTTAATGACAAGGCAGTGTCTCCATCAGTTTGATGGGGCAACCATTTGTGGGACTATATATACCAGTGGGATTTTCACGAAATTTCTGCAACTTTGGATTCACATATACAAAAATTGGAATGATACAGAGAGGAATATCATGGCCCCTGTGCAAAGATAACAAGCAAAATTGTGAAGCGTTACATATTTTTAGGATTTTGTGTAGGCATCCAAAATCATCAGTGTCCTAGAATTTGATGATTTGAGCAAGCAGCACTAGCATAAACGAAACAAAAAAAGAACTCATTAATTTTTGGGTTGGATTGTCCCTATACGTTACTTAACATTATTGAGCTATATTTAAAAAAAAAAAAAAAAGTCACTTCCCACACTGGGATTGAACCCAAGCAGCCGTCATGAATCTGTGGCCCTCCTTACCGATAGGCTATGCAGGAAGTGACACACATTGAACAGAAAAAAGCATTTAAGACATGTAAAAATCTCTGCCATGCTAATCTGCTGCTTTGCTGATCACTGCTGTGCTCTGCTGTGCTGCTCCCTGCTGTCCTATGCTTTGCTGCTCCCTAATGTGCTATGCTCTGCTGCTCCCTATTGTGTCATGCAGTGCTGCTCCCTGCTGTACTGCACTGATCCCAGCCGTGCTGATCTCTGCTGTGCTCTGCTGCAATGAGCATGATAAAACTTAAAGTACCATTCCTGCACCTTCCCCAAAACTAGAGAACTGAAGATTATGCCAACAATGGAAATAAGCAACCCTAGAATTGATAATTTGGGCAAGAAGCAGATCCAGTGGAACTTCTATATGTTCTCTGTAACATTTTGTGTTTCATCTTCATGTGAATGATGTGTCACTTCTTCCTCCAAAAACTAATAGATAAAAAAGATAATTTAGATCTGCTTTTTCCTAACACATGTTCCATATAGCACCCTCCATAGACAAAGTAGCTGAAATGTAATTTGCATATGCCAGTTATAAAATATGTTTTTGTAAGAAATGCAATGAAAACTTAATTTTAATAAGCAGATCCCAAATTTTGGTGAGGGCTCATGATTATTTTATAATTTGCTCTTGTCTTAGAAAGAAAATGTGCAACCGTATAATACTTTTAATGACAAGGCAGTGTCTCCATCAGTTTGATGGGGCAACCATTTGTGGGACTATATATACCAGTGGGATTTTCATGAAATTTCTGCAACTTTGGATTCACATATACAAAAACTGGAATGATACAGAGAGGAATATCATGGCCCCTGTGCAAAGATAACAAGCAAAATTGTGAAGCGTTACATATTTTTAGGATTTTGTGTAGGCATCCAAAATCATCAGTGTCCTAGAATTTGATGATTTGAGCAAGCAGCACTAGCATAAACGAAACAAAAAAAGAACTCATTAATTTTTGGGTTGGATTGTCCCTATACGTTACTTAACATTATTGAGCTATATTTAAAAAAAAAAAAAAAAGTCACTTCCCACACTGGGATTGAACCCAAGCAGCCGTCATGAATCTGTGGCCCTCCTTACCGATAGGCTATGCAGGAAGTGACACACATTGAACAGAAAAAAGCATTTAAGACATGTAAAAATCTCTGCCATGCTAATCTGCTGCTTTGCTGATCACTGCTGTGCTCTGCTGTGCTGCTCCCTGCTGTCCTATGCTGTGCTGCTCCCTAATGTGCTATGCTCTGCTGCTCCCTATTGTGTCATGCAGTGCTGCTCCCTGTTGTACTGCACTGATCCCAGCCGTGCTGATCTCTGCTGTGCTCTGCTGCAATGAGCATGATAAAACTTAAAGTACCATTCCTGCACCTTCCCCAAAACTAGAGAACTGAAGATTATGCCAACAATGGAAATAAGCAACCCTAGAATTGATAATTTGGGCAAGAAGCAGATCCAGTGGAACTTCTATATGTTCTCTGTAACATTTTGTGTTTCATCTTCATGTGAATGATGTGTCACTTCTTCCTCCAAAAACTAATAGATAAAAAAGATAATTTAGATCTGCTTTTTCCTAACACATGTTCCATATAGCACCCTCCATAGACAAAGTAGCTGAAATGTAATTTGCATATGCCAGTTATAAAATATGTTTTCGTAAGAAATGCAATGAAAACTTAATTTTAATAAGCAGATCCAAACTTTTGGTGGGTGCTCATGGTTATTTTATAATTTGCTCTTGTATTAGAAAGAAAATGTGCAACCGTATAATATTTTTAATGACAAGGCAGTGTCTCCATCAGTTTGATGGGGCAACCATTTGTGGGACTATATATACCAGTGGGATTTTCACGAAATTTCTGCAACTTTGGATTCACATATACAAAAATTGGAATGATACAGAGAGGAATATCATGGCCCCTGTGCAAAGATAACAAGCAAAATTGTGAAGCGTTACATATTTTTAGGATTTTGTGTAGGCATCCAAAATCATCAGTGTCCTAGAATTTGATGATTTGAGCAAGCAGCACTAGCATAAACGAAACAAAAAAAGAACTCATTAATTTTTGGGTTGGATTGTCCCTATACGTTACTTAACATTATTGAGCTATATTTAAAAAAAAAAAAAAAAGTCACTTCCCACACTGGGATTGAACCCAAGCAGCCGTCATGAATCTGTGGCCCTCCTTACCGATAGGCTATGCAGGAAGTGACACACATTGAACAGAAAAAAGCATTTAAGACATGTAAAAATCTCTGCCATGCTAATCTGCTGCTTTGCTGATCACTGCTGTGCTCTGCTGTGCTGCTCCCTGCTGTCCTATGCTTTGCTGCTCCCTAATGTGCTATGCTCTGCTGCTCCCTATTGTGTCATGCAGTGCTGCTCCCTGCTGTACTGCACTGATCCCAGCCGTGCTGATCTCTGCTGTGCTCCGCTGCAATGAGCATGATAAAACTTAAAGTACCATTCCTGCACCTTCCCCAAAACTAGAGAACTGAAGATTATGCCAACAATGGAAATAAGCAACCCTAGAATTGATAATTTGGGCAAGAAGCAGATCCAGTGGAACTTCTATATGTTCTCTGTAACATTTTGTGTTTCATCTTCATGTGAATGATGTGTCACTTCTTCCTCCAAAAACTAATAGATAAAAAAGATAATTTAGATCTGCTTTTTCCTAACACATGTTCCATATAGCACCCTCCATAGACAAAGTAGCTGAAATGTAATTTGCATATGCCAGTTATAAAATATGTTTTTGTAAGAAATGCAATGAAAACTTAATTTTAATAAGCAGATCCCAAATTTTGGTGAGGGCTCATGATTATTTTATAATTTGCTCTTGTCTTAGAAAGAAAATGTGCAACCGTATAATACTTTTAATGACAAGGCAGTGTCTCCATCAGTTTGATGGGGCAACCATTTGTGTGACTATATATACCAGTGGGATTTTCATGAAATTTCTGCAACTTTGGATTCACATATACAAAAACTGGAATGATACAGAGAGGAATATCATGGCCCCTGTGCAAAGATAACAAGCAAAATTGTGAAGCGTTACATATTTTTAGGATTTTGTGTAGGCATCCAAAATCATCAGTGTCCTAGAATTTGATGATTTGAGCAAGCAGCACTAGCATAAACGAAACAAAAAAAGAACTCATTAATTTTTGGGTTGGATTGTCCCTATACGTTACTTAACATTATTGAGCTATATTTAAAAAAAAAAAAAAAAGTCACTTCCCACACTGGGATTGAACCCAAGCAGCCGTCATGAATCTGTGGCCCTCCTTACCGATAGGCTATGCAGGAAGTGACAAACATTGAACAGAAAAAAGCATTTAAGACATGTAAAAATCTCTGCCATGCTAATCTGCTGCTTTGCTGATCACTGCTGTGCTCTGCTGTGCTGCTCCCTGCTGTCCTATGCTGTGCTGCTCCCTAATGTGCTATGCTCTGCTGCTCCCTATTGTGTCATGCAGTGCTGCTCCCTGTTGTACTGCACTGATCCCAGCCGTGCTGATCTCTGCTGTGCTCTGCTGCAATGAGCATGATAAAACTTAAAGTACCATTCCTGCACCTTCCCCAAAACTAGAGAACTGAAGATTATGCCAACAATGGAAATAAGCAACCCTAGAATTGATAATTTGGGCAAGAAGCAGATCCAGTGGAACTTCTATATGTTCTCTGTAACATTTTGTGTTTCATCTTCATGTGAATGATGTGTCACTTCTTCCTCCAAAAACTAATAGATAAAAAAGATAATTTAGATCTGCTTTTTCCTAACACATGTTCCATATAGCACCCTCCATAGACAAAGTAGCTGAAATGTAATTTGCATATGCCAGTTATAAAATATGTTTTCGTAAGAAATGCAATGAAAACTTAATTTTAATAAGCAGATCCAAACTTTTGGTGGGTGCTCATGGTTATTTTATAATTTGCTCTTGTATTAGAAAGAAAATGTGCAACCGTATAATATTTTTAATGACAAGGCAGTGTCTCCATCAGTTTGATGGGGCAACCATTTGTGGGACTATATATACCAGTGGGATTTTCACGAAATTTCTGCAACTTTGGATTCACATATACAAAAATTGGAATGATACAGAGAGGAATATCATGGCCCCTGTGCAAAGATAACAAGCAAAATTGTGAAGCGTTACATATTTTTAGGATTTTGTGTAGGCATCCAAAATCATCAGTGTCCTAGAATTTGATGATTTGAGCAAGCAGCACTAGCATAAACGAAACAAAAAAAGAACTCATTAATTTTTGGGTTGGATTGTCCCTATACGTTACTTAACATTATTGAGCTATATTTAAAAAAAAAAAAAAAAGTCACTTCCCACACTGGGATTGAACCCAAGCAGCCGTCATGAATCTGTGGCCCTCCTTACCGATAGGCTATGCAGGAAGTGACACACATTGAACAGAAAAAAGCATTTAAGACATGTAAAAATCTCTGCCATGCTAATCTGCTGCTTTGCTGATCACTGCTGTGCTCTGCTGTGCTGCTCCCTGCTGTCCTATGCTGTGCTGCTCCCTAATGTGCTATGCTCTGCTGCTCCCTATTGTGTCATGCAGTGCTGCTCCCTGCTGTACTGCACTGATCCCAGCCGTGCTGATCTCTGCTGTGCTCTGCTGCAATGAGCATGATAAAACTTAAAGTACCATTCCTGCACCTTCCCCAAAACTAGAGAACTGAAGATTATGCCAACAATGGAAATAAGCAACCCTAGAATTGATAATTTGGGCAAGAAGCAGATCCAGTGGAACTTCTATATGTTCTCTGTAACATTTTGTGTTTCATCTTCATGTGAATGATGTGTCACTTCTTCCTCCAAAAACTAATAGATAAAAAAGATAATTTAGATCTGCTTTTTCCTAACACATGTTCCATATAGCACCCTCCATAGACAAAGTAGCTGAAATGTAATTTGCATATGCCAGTTATAAAATATGTTTTTGTAAGAAATGCAATGAAAACTTAATTTTAATAAGCAGATCCCAAATTTTGGTGAGGGCTCATGATTATTTTATAATTTGCTCTTGTATTAGAAAGAAAATGTGCAACCGTATAATACTTTTAATGACAAGGCAGTGTCTCCATCAGTTTGATGGTGCAACCATTTGTGTGACTATATATACCAGTGGGATTTTCATGAAATTTCTTCAACTTTGGATTCACATATACAAAAATTGGAATGATACAGAGAGGAGTATCATGGCCCGTGTGCAAAGATAACAAGCAAAATTGTGAAGCGTTACATATTTTTAGGATTTTGTGTAGGCATCCAAAATCATCAGTGTCCTAGAATTTGATGATTTGAGCAAGCAGCACTAGCATAAACGAAAAAAAAAAAAGAACTCATTAATTTTTTGGTTGGATTGTCCCTATACGTTACTTAACATTATTGAGCTATATTTAAAAAAAAAAAAGTCACTTCCCACACTGGGATTGAACCCGAGCAGCCGTCATGAATCTGTGGCCCTCCTTACCGATAGGCTATGCAGGAAGTGACACACATTAACAGAAAAAAGCATTTAAGACATGTAAAAATCTCTGCCATGCTAATCTGCTGCTGTGCTGATCACTGCTGTGCTCTGCTGTGCTGCTCCCTGCTGTCCTATGCTCTGCTGCTCCCTATTGTGTCATGCAGTGCTGCTCCCTGCTGTACTGCACTGATCCCAGCCGTGCTGATCTCTGCTGTGCTCTGCTGCAATGAGCATGATAAAACTTAAAGTACCATTCCTGCACCTTCCCCAAAACTAGAGAACTGAAGATTATGCCAACAATGGAAATAAGCAACCCTAGAATTGATAATTTGGGCAAGAAGCAGATCCAGTGGAACTTCTATATGTTCTCTGTAACATTTTGTGTTTCATCTTCATGTGAATGATGTGTCACTTCTTCCTCCAAAAACTAATAGATAAAAAAGATAATTTAGATCTGCTTTTTCCTAACACATGTTCCATATAGCACCCTCCATAGACAAAGTAGCTGAAATGTAATTTGCATATGCCAGTTATAAAATATGTTTTTGTAAGAAATGCAATGAAAACTTAATTTTAATAAGCAGATCCCAAATTTTGGTGAGGGCTCATGATTATTTTATAATTTGCTCTTGTATTAGAAAGAAAATGTGCAACCGTATAATACTTTTAATGACAAGGCAGTGTCTCCATCAGTTTGATGGTGCAACCATTTGTGTGACTATATATACCAGTGGGATTTTCATGAAATTTCTTCAACTTTGGATTCACATATACAAAAATTGGAATGATACAGAGAGGAGTATCATGGCCCGTGTGCAAAGATAACAAGCAAAATTGTGAAGCGTTACATATTTTTAGGATTTTGTGTAGGCATCCAAAATCATCAGTGTCCTAGAATTTGATGATTTGAGCAAGCAGCACTAGCATAAACGAAAAAAAAAAAAGAACTCATTAATTTTTTGGTTGGATTGTCCCTATACGTTACTTAACATTATTGAGCTATATTTAAAAAAAAAAAAGTCACTTCCCACACTGGGATTGAACCCGAGCAGCCGTCATGAATCTGTGGCCCTCCTTACCGATAGGCTATGCAGGAAGTGACACACATTAACAGAAAAAAGCATTTAAGACATGTAAAAATCTCTGCCATGCTAATCTGCTGCTGTGCTGATCACTGCTGTGCTCTGCTGTGCTGCTCCCTGCTGTCCTATGCTCTGCTGCTCCCTATTGTGTCATGCAGTGCTGCTCCCTGCTGTACTGCACTGATCCCAGCCGTGCTGATCTCTGCTGTGCTCTGCTGCAATGAGCATGATAAAACTTAAAGTACCATTCCTGCACCTTCCCCAAAACTAGAGAACTGAAGATTATGCCAACAATGGAAATAAGCAACCCTAGAATTGATAATTTGGGCAAGAAGCAGATCCAGTGGAACTTCTATATGTTCTCTGTAACATTTTGTGTTTCATCTTCATGTGAATGATGTGTCACTTCTTCCTCCAAAAACTAATAGATAAAAAAGATAATTTAGATCTGCTTTTTCCTAACACATGTTCCATATAGCACCCTCCATAGACAAAGTAGCTGAAATGTAATTTGCATATGCCAGTTATAAAATATGTTTTTGTAAGAAATGCAATGAAAACTTAATTTTAATAAGCAGATCCCAAATTTTGGTGAGGGCTCATGATTATTTTATAATTTGCTCTTGTCTTAGAAAGAAAATGTGCAACCGTATAATACTTTTAATGACAAGGCAGTGTCTCCATCAGTTTGATGGGGCAACCATTTGTGGGACTATATATACCAGTGGGATTTTCATGAAATTTCTGCAACTTTGGATTCACATATACAAAAACTGGAATGATACAGAGAGGAATATCATGGCCCCTGTGCAAAGATAACAAGCAAAATTGTGAAGCGTTACATATTTTTAGGATTTTGTGTAGGCATCCAAAATCATCAGTGTCCTAGAATTTGATGATTTGAGCAAGCAGCACTAGCATAAACGAAACAAAAAAAGAACGCATTAATTTTTGGGTTGGATTGTCCCTATACGTTACTTAACATTTTTGAGCTATATTTAAAAAAAAAAAAAAAAGTCACTTCCCACACCGGGATTGAACCCAAGCAGCCGTCATGAATCTGTGGCCCTCCTTACCGATAGGCTATGCAGGAAGTGACACACATTGAACAGAAAAAAGCATTTAAGACATGTAAAAATCTCTGCCATGCTAATCTGCTGCTGTGCTGATCACTGCTGTGCTCTGCTGTGCTGCTCCCTGCTGTCCTATGCTGTGCTGCTCCCTAATGTGCTATGCTCTGCTGCTCCTATTGTGTCATGCAGTGCTGCTCCCTGCTGTACTGCACTGATCCCAGCCGTGCTGATCTCTGCTGTGCTCTGCTGCAATGAGCACGATAAAACTTAAAGTACCATTCCTGCACCTTCCCCAAAACTAGAGAACTGAAGATTATGCCAACAATGGAAATAAGCAACCCTAGAATTGATAATTTGGGCAAGAAGCAGATCCAGTGGAACTTCTATATGTTCTCTGTAACATTTTGTGTTTCATCTTCATGTGAATGATGCGTCACTTCTTCCTCCAAAAACTAATAGATAAAAAAGATAATTTAGATCTGCTTTTTCCTAACACATGTTCCATATAAAACCCTCCATAGACAAAGTAGCTGAAATGTAATTTGCATATGCCAGTTATAAAATATGTTTTTGTAAGAAATGCAATGAAAATCAAATTTTAATAAGCAGATCCCAAATTTTGGTGAGTGCTCATGGTTATTTTATAATTTGCTCTTGTATTAGAAAGAAAATGTGCAACCGTATAATATTTTTAATTACAAGCCAGTGTCTCCATCAGTTTGATGGGGCAACCATTTGTGGGACTATATATACCAGTGGGATTTTCACGAAATTTCTGCAACTTTGGATTCACATATACAAAAATTGGAATGATACAGAGAGGAGTATCATGGCCCCTGTGCAAAGATAACAAGCAAAATTGTGAAGCGTTAAATATTTTTAGGATTTTGTGTAGGCATCCAAAATCATCAGTGTCCTAGAATTTGATGATTTGAGCAAGCAGCACTAGCATAAACGAAACAAAAAAAGAACTCATTAATTTTTGGGTTGGATTGTCCCTATACGTTACTTAACATTATTGAGCTATATTTAAAAAAAAAAAAAAAAGTCACTTCCCACATCGGGATTGAACCTGAGCAGCCGTCATGAATCTGTGGCCCTCCTTACCGATAGGCTATGCAGGAAGTGACACACATTGAACAGAAAAAAGCATTTAAGACATGTAAAAATCTCTGCCATGCTAATCTGCTGCTGTGCTGATCACTGCTGTGCTGCTCCCTGCTGTCCTATGCTGTGCTGCTCCCTAATGTGCTATGCTCTGCTGCTCCCTATTGTGTCATGCAGTGCTGCTCCCTGCTGTACTGCACTGATCCCAGCCGTGCTGATCTCTGCTGTGCTCTGCTGCAATGAGCATGATAAAACTTAAAGTACCATTCCTGCACCTTCCCCAAAACTAGAGAACTGAAGATTATGCCAACAATGGAAATAAGCAACCCTAGAATTGATAATTTGGGCAAGAAGCAGATCCAGTGGAACTTCTATATGTTCTCTGTAACATTTTGTGTTTCATCTTCATGTGAATGATGTGTCACTTCTTCCTCCAAAAACTAATAGATAAAAAAGATAATTTAGATCTGCTTTTTCCTAACACATGTTCCATATAGCACCCTCCATAGACAAAGTAGCTGAAATGTATTTTGCATATGCCAGTTATAAAATTTGTTTTTGTAAGAAATGCAATGAAAATTAAATTTTAATAAGCAGATCCCAAATTTTGGTGAGTGCTCATGGTTATTTTATAATTTGCTCTTGTATTAGAAAGAAAATGTGCAACCGTATAATATTTTTAATGACAAGGCAGTGTCTCCATCAGTTTGATGGGGCAACCATTTGTGGGACTATATATACCAGTGGGATTTTCACAAAATTTCTGCAACTTTGGATTCACATATACAAAAATTGGAATGATACAGAGAGGAATATCATGGCCCCTGTGCAAAGATAACAAGCAAAATTGTGAAGCGTTACATATTTTTAGGATTTTGTGTAGGCATCCAAAATCATCAGTGTCCTAGAATTTGATGATTTGAGCAAGCAGCACTAGCATAAACGAAACAAAAAAAGAACTCATTAATTTTTGGGTTGGATTGTCCCTATACGTTACTTAACATTATTGAGCTATATTTAAAAAAAAAAAAAAAAGTCACTTCCCACACTGGGATTGAACCCAAGCAGCCGTCATGAATCTGTGGCCCTCCTTACCGATAGGCTATGCAGGAAGTGACACACATTGAACAGCAAAAAGCATTTAAGACATGTAAAAATCTCTGCCATGCTAATCTGCTGCTTTGCTGATCACTGCTGTGCTCTGCTGTGCTGCTCCCTGCTGTCCTATGCTGTGCTGCTCCCTAATGTGCTATGCTCTGCTGCTCCCTATTGTGTCATGCAGTGCTGCTCCCTGCTGTACTGCACTGATCCCAGCCGTGCTGATCTCTGCTGTGCTCTGCTGCAATGAGCATGATAAAACTTAAAGTACCATTCCTGCACCTTCCCCAAAACTACAGAACTGAAGATTATGCCAACAATGGAAATAAGCAACCCTAGAATTGATAATTTGGGCAAGAAGCAGATCCAGTGGAACTTCTATATGTTCTCTGTAACATTTTGTGTTTCATCTTCATGTTAATGATGTGTCACTTCTTCCTCCAAAAACTAATAGATAAAAAAGATAATTTAGATCTGCTTTTTCCTAACACATGTTCCATATAGCACCCTCCATAGACAAAGTAGCTGAAATGTAATTTGCATATGCCAGTTATAAAATATGTTTTCGTAAGAAATGCAATGAAAACTTAATTTTAATAAGCAGATCCCAACTTTTGGTGGGTGCTCATGGTTATTTTATAATTTGCTCTTGTATTAGAAAGAAAATGTGCAACCGTATAATATTTTTAATGACAAGGCAGTGTCTCCATCAGTTTGATGGGGCAACCATTTGTGGGATTATATATACCAGTGGGATTTTCACGAAATTTCTGCAACTTTGGATTCACATATACAAAAATTGGAATGATACAGAGAGGAATATCATGGCCCCTGTGCAAAGATAACAAGCAAAATTGTGAAGCGTTACATATTTTTAGGATTTTGTGTAGGCATCCAAAATCATCAGTGTCCTAGAATTTGATGATTTGAGCAAGCAGCACTAGCATAAACGAAACAAAAAAAGAACTCATTAATTTTTGGGTTGGATTGTCCCTATACGTTACTTAACATTATTGAGCTATATTTAAAAAAAAAAAAAAAAGTCACTTCCCACACTGGGATTGAACCCAAGCAGCCGTCATGAATCTGTGGCCCTCCTTACCGATAGGCTATGCAGGAAGTGACACACATTGAACAGAAAAAAGCATTTAAGACATGTAAAAATCTCTGCCATGCTAATCTGCTGCTTTGCTGATCACTGCTGTGCTCTGCTGTGCTGCTCCCTGCTGTCCTATGCTGTGCTGCTCCCTAATGTGCTATGCTCTGCTGCTCCCTATTGTGTCATGCAGTGCTGCTCCCTGCTGTACTGCACTGATCCCAGCCGTGCTGATCTCTGCTGTGCTCTGCTGCAATGAGCATGATAAAACTTAAAGTACCATTCCTGCACCTTCCCCAAAACTAGAGAACTGAAGATTATGCCAACAATGGAAATAAGCAACCCTAGAATTGATAATTTGGGCAAGAAGCAGATCCAGTGGAACTTCTATATGTTCTCTGTAACATTTTGTGTTTCATCTTCATGTGAATGATGTGTCACTTCTTCCTCCAAAAACTAATAGATAAAAAAGATAATTTAGATCTGCTTTTTCCTAACACATGTTCCATATAGCACCCTCCATAGACAAAGTAGCTGAAATGTAATTTGCATATGCCAGTTATAAAATATGTTTTTGTAAGAAATGCAATGAAAACTTAATTTTAATAAGCAGATCCCAAATTTTGGTGAGGGCTCATGATTATTTTATAATTTGCTCTTGTATTAGAAAGAAAATGTGCAACCGTATAATACTTTTAATGACAAGGCAGTGTCTCCATCAGTTTGATGGTGCAACCATTTGTGTGACTATATATACCAGTGGGATTTTCATGAAATTTCTTCAACTTTGGATTCACATATACAAAAATTGGAATGATACAGAGAGGAGTATCATGGCCCGTGTGCAAAGATAACAAGCAAAATTGTGAAGCGTTACATATTTTTAGGATTTTGTGTAGGCATCCAAAATCATCAGTGTCCTAGAATTTGATGATTTGAGCAAGCAGCACTAGCATAAACGAAAAAAAAAAAAGAACTCATTAATTTTTTGGTTGGATTGTCCCTATACGTTACTTAACATTATTGAGCTATATTTAAAAAAAAAAAAGTCACTTCCCACACTGGGATTGAACCCGAGCAGCCGTCATGAATCTGTGGCCCTCCTTACCGATAGGCTATGCAGGAAGTGACACACATTAACAGAAAAAAGCATTTAAGACATGTAAAAATCTCTGCCATGCTAATCTGCTGCTGTGCTGATCACTGCTGTGCTCTGCTGTGCTGCTCCCTGCTGTCCTATGCTCTGCTGCTCCCTATTGTGTCATGCAGTGCTGCTCCCTGCTGTACTGCACTGATCCCAGCCGTGCTGATCTCTGCTGTGCTCTGCTGCAATGAGCATGATAAAACTTAAAGTACCATTCCTGCACCTTCCCCAAAACTAGAGAACTGAAGATTATGCCAACAATGGAAATAAGCAACCCTAGAATTGATAATTTGGGCAAGAAGCAGATCCAGTGGAACTTCTATATGTTCTCTGTAACATTTTGTGTTTCATCTTCATGTGAATGATGTGTCACTTCTTCCTCCAAAAACTAATAGATAAAAAAGATAATTTAGATCTGCTTTTTCCTAACACATGTTCCATATAGCACCCTCCATAGACAAAGTAGCTGAAATGTAATTTGCATATGCCAGTTATAAAATATGTTTTTGTAAGAAATGCAATGAAAACTTAATTTTAATAAGCAGATCCCAAATTTTGGTGAGGGCTCATGATTATTTTATAATTTGCTCTTGTATTAGAAAGAAAATGTGCAACCGTATAATACTTTTAATGACAAGGCAGTGTCTCCATCAGTTTGATGGTGCAACCATTTGTGTGACTATATATACCAGTGGGATTTTCATGAAATTTCTTCAACTTTGGATTCACATATACAAAAATTGGAATGATACAGAGAGGAGTATCATGGCCCGTGTGCAAAGATAACAAGCAAAATTGTGAAGCGTTACATATTTTTAGGATTTTGTGTAGGCATCCAAAATCATCAGTGTCCTAGAATTTGATGATTTGAGCAAGCAGCACTAGCATAAACGAAAAAAAAAAAAGAACTCATTAATTTTTTGGTTGGATTGTCCCTATACGTTACTTAACATTATTGAGCTATATTTAAAAAAAAAAAAGTCACTTCCCACACTGGGATTGAACCCGAGCAGCCGTCATGAATCTGTGGCCCTCCTTACCGATAGGCTATGCAGGAAGTGACACACATTAACAGAAAAAAGCATTTAAGACATGTAAAAATCTCTGCCATGCTAATCTGCTGCTGTGCTGATCACTGCTGTGCTCTGCTGTGCTGCTCCCTGCTGTCCTATGCTCTGCTGCTCCCTATTGTGTCATGCAGTGCTGCTCCCTGCTGTACTGCACTGATCCCAGCCGTGCTGATCTCTGCTGTGCTCTGCTGCAATGAGCATGATAAAACTTAAAGTACCATTCCTGCACCTTCCCCAAAACTAGAGAACTGAAGATTATGCCAACAATGGAAATAAGCAACCCTAGAATTGATAATTTGGGCAAGAAGCAGATCCAGTGGAACTTCTATATGTTCTCTGTAACATTTTGTGTTTCATCTTCATGTGAATGATGTGTCACTTCTTCCTCCAAAAACTAATAGATAAAAAAGATAATTTAGATCTGCTTTTTCCTAACACATGTTCCATATAGCACCCTCCATAGACAAAGTAGCTGAAATGTAATTTGCATATGCCAGTTATAAAATATGTTTTTGTAAGAAATGCAATGAAAACTTAATTTTAATAAGCAGATCCCAAATTTTGGTGAGGGCTCATGATTATTTTATAATTTGCTCTTGTCTTAGAAAGAAAATGTGCAACCGTATAATACTTTTAATGACAAGGCAGTGTCTCCATCAGTTTGATGGGGCAACCATTTGTGGGACTATATATACCAGTGGGATTTTCATGAAATTTCTGCAACTTTGGATTCACATATACAAAAACTGGAATGATACAGAGAGGAATATCATGGCCCCTGTGCAAAGATAACAAGCAAAATTGTGAAGCGTTACATATTTTTAGGATTTTGTGTAGGCATCCAAAATCATCAGTGTCCTAGAATTTGATGATTTGAGCAAGCAGCACTAGCATAAACGAAACAAAAAAAGAACGCATTAATTTTTGGGTTGGATTGTCCCTATACGTTACTTAACATTTTTGAGCTATATTTAAAAAAAAAAAAAAAAGTCACTTCCCACACCGGGATTGAACCCAAGCAGCCGTCATGAATCTGTGGCCCTCCTTACCGATAGGCTATGCAGGAAGTGACACACATTGAACAGAAAAAAGCATTTAAGACATGTAAAAATCTCTGCCATGCTAATCTGCTGCTGTGCTGATCACTGCTGTGCTCTGCTGTGCTGCTCCCTGCTGTCCTATGCTGTGCTGCTCCCTAATGTGCTATGCTCTGCTGCTCCTATTGTGTCATGCAGTGCTGCTCCCTGCTGTACTGCACTGATCCCAGCCGTGCTGATCTCTGCTGTGCTCTGCTGCAATGAGCACGATAAAACTTAAAGTACCATTCCTGCACCTTCCCCAAAACTAGAGAACTGAAGATTATGCCAACAATGGAAATAAGCAACCCTAGAATTGATAATTTGGGCAAGAAGCAGATCCAGTGGAACTTCTATATGTTCTCTGTAACATTTTGTGTTTCATCTTCATGTGAATGATGCGTCACTTCTTCCTCCAAAAACTAATAGATAAAAAAGATAATTTAGATCTGCTTTTTCCTAACACATGTTCCATATAAAACCCTCCATAGACAAAGTAGCTGAAATGTAATTTGCATATGCCAGTTATAAAATATGTTTTTGTAAGAAATGCAATGAAAATCAAATTTTAATAAGCAGATCCCAAATTTTGGTGAGTGCTCATGGTTATTTTATAATTTGCTCTTGTATTAGAAAGAAAATGTGCAACCGTATAATATTTTTAATTACAAGCCAGTGTCTCCATCAGTTTGATGGGGCAACCATTTGTGGGACTATATATACCAGTGGGATTTTCACGAAATTTCTGCAACTTTGGATTCACATATACAAAAATTGGAATGATACAGAGAGGAGTATCATGGCCCCTGTGCAAAGATAACAAGCAAAATTGTGAAGCGTTAAATATTTTTAGGATTTTGTGTAGGCATCCAAAATCATCAGTGTCCTAGAATTTGATGATTTGAGCAAGCAGCACTAGCATAAACGAAACAAAAAAAGAACTCATTAATTTTTGGGTTGGATTGTCCCTATACGTTACTTAACATTATTGAGCTATATTTAAAAAAAAAAAAAAAAGTCACTTCCCACATCGGGATTGAACCTGAGCAGCCGTCATGAATCTGTGGCCCTCCTTACCGATAGGCTATGCAGGAAGTGACACACATTGAACAGAAAAAAGCATTTAAGACATGTAAAAATCTCTGCCATGCTAATCTGCTGCTGTGCTGATCACTGCTGTGCTGCTCCCTGCTGTCCTATGCTGTGCTGCTCCCTAATGTGCTATGCTCTGCTGCTCCCTATTGTGTCATGCAGTGCTGCTCCCTGCTGTACTGCACTGATCCCAGCCGTGCTGATCTCTGCTGTGCTCTGCTGCAATGAGCATGATAAAACTTAAAGTACCATTCCTGCACCTTCCCCAAAACTAGAGAACTGAAGATTATGCCAACAATGGAAATAAGCAACCCTAGAATTGATAATTTGGGCAAGAAGCAGATCCAGTGGAACTTCTATATGTTCTCTGTAACATTTTGTGTTTCATCTTCATGTGAATGATGTGTCACTTCTTCCTCCAAAAACTAATAGATAAAAAAGATAATTTAGATCTGCTTTTTCCTAACACATGTTCCATATAGCACCCTCCATAGACAAAGTAGCTGAAATGTATTTTGCATATGCCAGTTATAAAATTTGTTTTTGTAAGAAATGCAATGAAAATTAAATTTTAATAAGCAGATCCCAAATTTTGGTGAGTGCTCATGGTTATTTTATAATTTGCTCTTGTATTAGAAAGAAAATGTGCAACCGTATAATATTTTTAATGACAAGGCAGTGTCTCCATCAGTTTGATGGGGCAACCATTTGTGGGACTATATATACCAGTGGGATTTTCACAAAATTTCTGCAACTTTGGATTCACATATACAAAAATTGGAATGATACAGAGAGGAATATCATGGCCCCTGTGCAAAGATAACAAGCAAAATTGTGAAGCGTTACATATTTTTAGGATTTTGTGTAGGCATCCAAAATCATCAGTGTCCTAGAATTTGATGATTTGAGCAAGCAGCACTAGCATAAACGAAACAAAAAAAGAACTCATTAATTTTTGGGTTGGATTGTCCCTATACGTTACTTAACATTATTGAGCTATATTTAAAAAAAAAAAAAAAAGTCACTTCCCACACTGGGATTGAACCCAAGCAGCCGTCATGAATCTGTGGCCCTCCTTACCGATAGGCTATGCAGGAAGTGACACACATTGAACAGCAAAAAGCATTTAAGACATGTAAAAATCTCTGCCATGCTAATCTGCTGCTTTGCTGATCACTGCTGTGCTCTGCTGTGCTGCTCCCTGCTGTCCTATGCTGTGCTGCTCCCTAATGTGCTATGCTCTGCTGCTCCCTATTGTGTCATGCAGTGCTGCTCCCTGCTGTACTGCACTGATCCCAGCCGTGCTGATCTCTGCTGTGCTCTGCTGCAATGAGCATGATAAAACTTAAAGTACCATTCCTGCACCTTCCCCAAAACTACAGAACTGAAGATTATGCCAACAATGGAAATAAGCAACCCTAGAATTGATAATTTGGGCAAGAAGCAGATCCAGTGGAACTTCTATATGTTCTCTGTAACATTTTGTGTTTCATCTTCATGTTAATGATGTGTCACTTCTTCCTCCAAAAACTAATAGATAAAAAAGATAATTTAGATCTGCTTTTTCCTAACACATGTTCCATATAGCACCCTCCATAGACAAAGTAGCTGAAATGTAATTTGCATATGCCAGTTATAAAATATGTTTTCGTAAGAAATGCAATGAAAACTTAATTTTAATAAGCAGATCCCAACTTTTGGTGGGTGCTCATGGTTATTTTATAATTTGCTCTTGTATTAGAAAGAAAATGTGCAACCGTATAATATTTTTAATGACAAGGCAGTGTCTCCATCAGTTTGATGGGGCAACCATTTGTGGGATTATATATACCAGTGGGATTTTCACGAAATTTCTGCAACTTTGGATTCACATATACAAAAATTGGAATGATACAGAGAGGAATATCATGGCCCCTGTGCAAAGATAACAAGCAAAATTGTGAAGCGTTACATATTTTTAGGATTTTGTGTAGGCATCCAAAATCATCAGTGTCCTAGAATTTGATGATTTGAGCAAGCAGCACTAGCATAAACGAAACAAAAAAAGAACTCATTAATTTTTGGGTTGGATTGTCCCTATACGTTACTTAACATTATTGAGCTATATTTAAAAAAAAAAAAAAAAGTCACTTCCCACACTGGGATTGAACCCAAGCAGCCGTCATGAATCTGTGGCCCTCCTTACCGATAGGCTATGCAGGAAGTGACACACATTGAACAGAAAAAAGCATTTAAGACATGTAAAAATCTCTGCCATGCTAATCTGCTGCTTTGCTGATCACTGCTGTGCTCTGCTGTGCTGCTCCCTGCTGTCCTATGCTGTGCTGCTCCCTAATGTGCTATGCTCTGCTGCTCCCTATTGTGTCATGCAGTGCTGCTCCCTGTTGTACTGCACTGATCCCAGCCGTGCTGATCTCTGCTGTGCTCTGCTGCAATGAGCATGATAAAACTTAAAGTACCATTCCTGCACCTTCCCCAAAACTAGAGAACTGAAGATTATGCCAACAATGGAAATAAGCAACCCTAGAATTGATAATTTGGGCAAGAAGCAGATCCAGTGGAACTTCTATATGTTCTCTGTAACATTTTGTGTTTCATCTTCATGTGAATGATGTGTCACTTCTTCCTCCAAAAACTAATAGATAAAAAAGATAATTTAGATCTGCTTTTTCCTAACACATGTTCCATATAGCACCCTCCATAGACAAAGTAGCTGAAATGTAATTTGCATATGCCAGTTATAAAATATGTTTTCGTAAGAAATGCAATGAAAACTTAATTTTAATAAGCAGATCCAAACTTTTGGTGGGTGCTCATGGTTATTTTATAATTTGCTCTTGTATTAGAAAGAAAATGTGCAACCGTATAATATTTTTAATGACAAGGCAGTGTCTCCATCAGTTTGATGGGGCAACCATTTGTGGGACTATATATACCAGTGGGATTTTCACGAAATTTCTGCAACTTTGGATTCACATATACAAAAATTGGAATGATACAGAGAGGAATATCATGGCCCCTGTGCAAAGATAACAAGCAAAATTGTGAAGCGTTACATATTTTTAGGATTTTGTGTAGGCATCCAAAATCATCAGTGTCCTAGAATTTGATGATTTGAGCAAGCAGCACTAGCATAAACGAAACAAAAAAAGAACTCATTAATTTTTGGGTTGGATTGTCCCTATACGTTACTTAACATTATTGAGCTATATTTAAAAAAAAAAAAAAAAGTCACTTCCCACACTGGGATTGAACCCAAGCAGCCGTCATGAATCTGTGGCCCTCCTTACCGATAGGCTATGCAGGAAGTGACACACATTGAACAGAAAAAAGCATTTAAGACATGTAAAAATCTCTGCCATGCTAATCTGCTGCTTTGCTGATCACTGCTGTGCTCTGCTGTGCTGCTCCCTGCTGTCCTATGCTGTGCTGCTCCCTAATGTGCTATGCTCTGCTGCTCCCTATTGTGTCATGCAGTGCTGCTCCCTGCTGTACTGCACTGATCCCAGCCGTGCTGATCTCTGCTGTGCTCTGCTGCAATGAGCATGATAAAGCTTAAAGTACCATTCCTGCACCTTCCCCAAAACTAGAGAACTGAAGATTATGCCAACAATGGAAATAAGCAACCCTAGAATTGATAATTTGGGCAAGAAGCAGATCCAGTGGAACTTCTATATGTTCTCTGTAACATTTTGTGTTTCATCTTCATGTGAATGATGTGTCACTTCTTCCTCCAAAAACTAATAGATAAAAAAGATAATTTAGATCTGCTTTTTCCTAACACATGTTCCATATAGCACCCTCCATAGACAAAGTAGCTGAAATGTAATTTGCATATGCCAGTTATAAAATATGTTTTTGTAAGAAATGCAATGAAAACTTAATTTTAATAAGCAGATCCCAAATTTTGGTGAGGGCTCATGATTATTTTATCATTTGCTCTTGTATTAGAAAGAAAATGTGCAACCGTATAATACTTTTAATGACAAGGCAGTGTCTCCATCAGTTTGATGGTGCAACCATTTGTGTGACTATATATACCAGTGGGATTTTCATGAAATTTCTTCAACTTTGGATTCACATATACAAAAATTGGAATGATACAGAGAGGAGTATCATGGCCCCTGTGCAAAGATAACAAGCAAAATTGTGAAGCGTTACATATTTTTAGGATTTTGTGTAGGCATCCAAAATCATCAGTGTCCTAGAATTTGATGATTTGAGCAAGCAGCACTAGCATAAACGAAAAAAAAAAAAGAACTCATTAATTTTTTGGTTGGATTGTCCCTATACGTTACTTAACATTATTGAGCTATATTTAAAAAAAAAAAAGTCACTTCCCACACTGGGATTGAACCCAAGCAGCCGTCATGAATCTGTGGCCCTCCTTACCGATAGGCTATGCAGGAAGTGACACACATTAACAGAAAAAAGCATTTAAGACATGTAAAAATCTCTGCCATGCTAATCTGCTGCTGTGCTGATCACTGCTGTGCTCTGCTGTGCTGCTCCCTGCTGTCCTATGCTCTGCTGCTCCCTATTGTGTCATGCAGTGCTGCTCCCTGCTGTACTGCACTGATCCCAGCCGTGCTGATCTCTGCTGTGCTCTGCTGCAATGAGCATGATAAAACTTAAAGTACCATTCCTGCACCTTCCCCAAAACTAGAGAACTGAAGATTATGCCAACAATGGAAATAAGCAACCCTAGAATTGATAATTTGGGCAAGAAGCAGATCCAGTGGAACTTCTATATGTTCTCTGTAACATTTTGTGTTTCATCTTCATGTGAATGATGTGTCACTTCTTCCTCCAAAAACTAATAGATAAAAAAGATAATTTAGATCTGCTTTTTCCTAACACATGTTCCATATAGCACCCTCCATAGACAAAGTAGCTGAAATGTAATTTGCATATGCCAGTTATAAAATATGTTTTTGTAAGAAATGCAATGAAAACTTAATTTTAATAAGCAGATCCCAAATTTTGGTGAGGGCTCATGATTATTTTATAATTTGCTCTTGTCTTAGAAAGAAAATGTGCAACCGTATAATACTTTTAATGACAAGGCAGTGTCTCCATCAGTTTGATGGGGCAACCATTTGTGGGACTATATATACCAGTGGGATTTTCATGAAATTTCTGCAACTTTGGATTCACATATACAAAAACTGGAATGATACAGAGAGGAATATCATGGCCCCTGTGCAAAGATAACAAGCAAAATTGTGAAGCGTTACATATTTTTAGGATTTTGTGTAGGCATCCAAAATCATCAGTGTCCTAGAATTTGATGATTTGAGCAAGCAGCACTAGCATAAACGAAACAAAAAAAGAACGCATTAATTTTTGGGTTGGATTGTCCCTATACGTTACTTAACATTTTTGAGCTATATTTAAAAAAAAAAAAAAAAGTCACTTCCCACACCGGGATTGAACCCGAGCAGCCGTCATGAATCTGTGGCCCTCCTTACCGATAGGCTATGCAGGAAGTGACACACATTGAACAGAAAAAAGCATTTAAGACATGTAAAAATCTCTGCCATGCTAATCTGCTGCTGTGCTGATCACTGCTGTGCTCTGCTGTGCTGCTCCCTGCTGTCCTATGCTGTGCTGCTCCCTAATGTGCTATGCTCTGCTGCTCCTATTGTGTCATGCAGTGCTGCTCCCTGCTGTACTGCACTGATCCCAGCCGTGCTGATCTCTGCTGTGCTCTGCTGCAATGAGCATGATAAAACTTAAAGTACCATTCCTGCACCTTCCCCAAAACTACAGAACTGAAGATTATGCCAACAATGGAAATAAGCAACCCTAGAATTGATAATTTGGGCAAGAAGCAGATCCAGTGGAACTTCTATATGTTCTCTGTAACATTTTGTGTTTCATCTTCATGTTAATGATGTGTCACTTCTTCCTCCAAAAACTAATAGATAAAAAAGATAATTTAGATCTGCTTTTTCCTAACACATGTTCCATATAGCACCCTCCATAGACAAAGTAGCTGAAATGTAATTTGCATATGCCAGTTATAAAATATGTTTTCGTAAGAAATGCAATGAAAACTTAATTTTAATAAGCAGATCCAAACTTTTGGTGGGTGCTCATGGTTATTTTATAATTTGCTCTTGTATTAGAAAGAAAATGTGCAACCGTATAATATTTTTAATGACAAGGCAGTGTCTCCATCAGTTTGATGGGGCAACCATTTGTGGGACTATATATACCAGTGGGATTTTCACGAAATTTCTGCAACTTTGGATTCACATATACAAAAATTGGAATGATACAGAGAGGAATATCATGGCCCCTGTGCAAAGATAACAAGCAAAATTGTGAAGCGTTACATATTTTTAGGATTTTGTGTAGGCATCCAAAATCATCAGTGTCCTAGAATTTGATGATTTGAGCAAGCAGCACTAGCATAAACGAAACAAAAAAAGAACTCATTAATTTTTGGGTTGGATTGTCCCTATACGTTACTTAACATTATTGAGCTATATTTAAAAAAAAAAAAAAAAGTCACTTCCCACACTGGGATTGAACCCAAGCAGCCGTCATGAATCTGTGGCCCTCCTTACCGATAGGCTATGCAGGAAGTGACACACATTGAACAGAAAAAAGCATTTAAGACATGTAAAAATCTCTGCCATGCTAATCTGCTGCTTTGCTGATCACTGCTGTGCTCTGCTGTGCTGCTCCCTGCTGTCCTATGCTGTGCTGCTCCCTAATGTGCTATGCTCTGCTGCTCCCTATTGTGTCATGCAGTGCTGCTCCCTGTTGTACTGCACTGATCCCAGCCGTGCTGATCTCTGCTGTGCTCTGCTGCAATGAGCATGATAAAACTTAAAGTACCATTCCTGCACCTTCCCCAAAACTAGAGAACTGAAGATTATGCCAACAATGGAAATAAGCAACCCTAGAATTGATAATTTGGGCAAGAAGCAGATCCAGTGGAACTTCTATATGTTCTCTGTAACATTTTGTGTTTCATCTTCATGTGAATGATGTGTCACTTCTTCCTCCAAAAACTAATAGATAAAAAAGATAATTTAGATCTGCTTTTTCCTAACACATGTTCCATATAGCACCCTCCATAGACAAAGTAGCTGAAATGTAATTTGCATATGCCAGTTATAAAATATGTTTTCGTAAGAAATGCAATGAAAACTTAATTTTAATAAGCAGATCCAAACTTTTGGTGGGTGCTCATGGTTATTTTATAATTTGCTCTTGTATTAGAAAGAAAATGTGCAACCGTATAATATTTTTAATGACAAGGCAGTGTCTCCATCAGTTTGATGGGGCAACCATTTGTGGGACTATATATACCAGTGGGATTTTCACGAAATTTCTGCAACTTTGGATTCACATATACAAAAATTGGAATGATACAGAGAGGAATATCATGGCCCCTGTGCAAAGATAACAAGCAAAATTGTGAAGCGTTACATATTTTTAGGATTTTGTGTAGGCATCCAAAATCATCAGTGTCCTAGAATTTGATGATTTGAGCAAGCAGCACTAGCATAAACGAAACAAAAAAAGAACTCATTAATTTTTGGGTTGGATTGTCCCTATACGTTACTTAACATTATTGAGCTATATTTAAAAAAAAAAAAAAAAGTCACTTCCCACACTGGGATTGAACCCAAGCAGCCGTCATGAATCTGTGGCCCTCCTTACCGATAGGCTATGCAGGAAGTGACACACATTGAACAGAAAAAAGCATTTAAGACATGTAAAAATCTCTGCCATGCTAATCTGCTGCTTTGCTGATCACTGCTGTGCTCTGCTGTGCTGCTCCCTGCTGTCCTATGCTTTGCTGCTCCCTAATGTGCTATGCTCTGCTGCTCCCTATTGTGTCATGCAGTGCTGCTCCCTGCTGTACTGCACTGATCCCAGCCGTGCTGATCTCTGCTGTGCTCTGCTGCAATGAGCATGATAAAACTTAAAGTACCATTCCTGCACCTTCCCCAAAACTAGAGAACTGAAGATTATGCCAACAATGGAAATAAGCAACCCTAGAATTGATAATTTGGGCAAGAAGCAGATCCAGTGGAACTTCTATATGTTCTCTGTAACATTTTGTGTTTCATCTTCATGTGAATGATGTGTCACTTCTTCCTCCAAAAACTAATAGATAAAAAAGATAATTTAGATCTGCTTTTTCCTAACACATGTTCCATATAGCACCCTCCATAGACAAAGTAGCTGAAATGTAATTTGCATATGCCAGTTATAAAATATGTTTTTGTAAGAAATGCAATGAAAACTTAATTTTAATAAGCAGATCCCAAATTTTGGTGAGGGCTCATGATTATTTTATAATTTGCTCTTGTCTTAGAAAGAAAATGTGCAACCGTATAATACTTTTAATGACAAGGCAGTGTCTCCATCAGTTTGATGGGGCAACCATTTGTGGGACTATATATACCAGTGGGATTTTCATGAAATTTCTGCAACTTTGGATTCACATATACAAAAACTGGAATGATACAGAGAGGAATATCATGGCCCCTGTGCAAAGATAACAAGCAAAATTGTGAAGCGTTACATATTTTTAGGATTTTGTGTAGGCATCCAAAATCATCAGTGTCCTAGAATTTGATGATTTGAGCAAGCAGCACTAGCATAAACGAAACAAAAAAAGAACTCATTAATTTTTGGGTTGGATTGTCCCTATACGTTACTTAACATTATTGAGCTATATTTAAAAAAAAAAAAAAAAGTCACTTCCCACACTGGGATTGAACCCAAGCAGCCGTCATGAATCTGTGGCCCTCCTTACCGATAGGCTATGCAGGAAGTGACACACATTGAACAGAAAAAAGCATTTAAGACATGTAAAAATCTCTGCCATGCTAATCTGCTGCTTTGCTGATCACTGCTGTGCTCTGCTGTGCTGCTCCCTGCTGTCCTATGCTGTGCTGCTCCCTAATGTGCTATGCTCTGCTGCTCCCTATTGTGTCATGCAGTGCTGCTCCCTGTTGTACTGCACTGATCCCAGCCGTGCTGATCTCTGCTGTGCTCTGCTGCAATGAGCATGATAAAACTTAAAGTACCATTCCTGCACCTTCCCCAAAACTAGAGAACTGAAGATTATGCCAACAATGGAAATAAGCAACCCTAGAATTGATAATTTGGGCAAGAAGCAGATCCAGTGGAACTTCTATATGTTCTCTGTAACATTTTGTGTTTCATCTTCATGTGAATGATGTGTCACTTCTTCCTCCAAAAACTAATAGATAAAAAAGATAATTTAGATCTGCTTTTTCCTAACACATGTTCCATATAGCACCCTCCATAGACAAAGTAGCTGAAATGTAATTTGCATATGCCAGTTATAAAATATGTTTTCGTAAGAAATGCAATGAAAACTTAATTTTAATAAGCAGATCCAAACTTTTGGTGGGTGCTCATGGTTATTTTATAATTTGCTCTTGTATTAGAAAGAAAATGTGCAACCGTATAATATTTTTAATGACAAGGCAGTGTCTCCATCAGTTTGATGGGGCAACCATTTGTGGGACTATATATACCAGTGGGATTTTCACGAAATTTCTGCAACTTTGGATTCACATATACAAAAATTGGAATGATACAGAGAGGAATATCATGGCCCCTGTGCAAAGATAACAAGCAAAATTGTGAAGCGTTACATATTTTTAGGATTTTGTGTAGGCATCCAAAATCATCAGTGTCCTAGAATTTGATGATTTGAGCAAGCAGCACTAGCATAAACGAAACAAAAAAAGAACTCATTAATTTTTGGGTTGGATTGTCCCTATACGTTACTTAACATTATTGAGCTATATTTAAAAAAAAAAAAAAAAAGTCACTTCCCACACTGGGATTGAACCCAAGCAGCCGTCATGAATCTGTGGCCCTCCTTACCGATAGGCTATGCAGGAAGTGACACACATTGAACAGAAAAAAGCATTTAAGACATGTAAAAATCTCTGCCATGCTAATCTGCTGCTTTGCTGATCACTGCTGTGCTCTGCTGTGCTGCTCCCTGCTGTCCTATGCTGTGCTGCTCCCTAATGTGCTATGCTCTGCTGCTCCCTATTGTGTCATGCAGTGCTGCTCCCTGCTGTACTGCACTGATCCCAGCCGTGCTGATCTCTGCTGTGCTCTGCTGCAATGAGCATGATAAAACTTAAAGTACCATTCCTGCACCTTCCCCAAAACTAGAGAACTGGAGATTATGCCAACAATGGAAATAAGCAACCCTAGAATTGATAATTTGGGCAAGAAGCAGATCCAGTGGAACTTCTATATGTTCTCTGTAACATTTTGTGTTTCATCTTCATGTGAATGATGTGTCACTTCTTCCTCCAAAAACTAATAGATAAAAAAGATAATTTAGATCTGCTTTTTCCTAACACATGTTCCATATAGCACCCTCCATAGACAAAGTAGCTGAAATGTAATTTGCATATGCCAGTTATAAAATATGTTTTTGTAAGAAATGCAATGAAAACTTAATTTTAATAAGCAGATCCCAAATTTTGGTGAGGGCTCATGATTATTTTATCATTTGCTCTTGTATTAGAAAGAAAATGTGCAACCGTATAATACTTTTAATGACAAGGCAGTGTCTCCATCAGTTTGATGGTGCAACCATTTGTGTGACTATATATACCAGTGGGATTTTCATGAAATTTCTTCAACTTTGGATTCACATATACAAAAATTGGAATGATACAGAGAGGAGTATCATGGCCCGTGTGCAAAGATAACAAGCAAAATTGTGAAGCGTTACATATTTTTAGGATTTTGTGTAGGCATCCAAAATCATCAGTGTCCTAGAATTTGATGATTTGAGCAAGCAGCACTAGCATAAACGAAAAAAAAAAAAGAACTCATTAATTTTTTGGTTGGATTGTCCCTATACGTTACTTAACATTATTGAGCTATATTTAAAAAAAAAAAAGTCACTTCCCACACTGGGATTGAACCCGAGCAGCCGTCATGAATCTGTGGCCCTCCTTACCGATAGGCTATGCAGGAAGTGACACACATTAACAGAAAAAAGCATTTAAGACATGTAAAAATCTCTGCCATGCTAATCTGCTGCTGTGCTGATCACTGCTGTGCTCTGCTGTGCTGCTCCCTGCTGTCCTATGCTCTGCTGCTCCCTATTGTGTCATGCAGTGCTGCTCCCTGCTGTACTGCACTGATCCCAGCCGTGCTGATCTCTGCTGTGCTCTGCTGCAATGAGCATGATAAAACTTAAAGTACCATTCCTGCACCTTCCCCAAAACTAGAGAACTGAAGATTATGCCAACAATGGAAATAAGCAACCCTAGAATTGATAATTTGGGCAAGAAGCAGATCCAGTGGAACTTCTATATGTTCTCTGTAACATTTTGTGTTTCATCTTCATGTGAATGATGTGTCACTTCTTCCTCCAAAAACTAATAGATAAAAAAGATAATTTAGATCTGCTTTTTCCTAACACATGTTCCATATAGCACCCTCCATAGACAAAGTAGCTGAAATGTAATTTGCATATGCCAGTTATAAAATATGTTTTTGTAAGAAATGCAATGAAAACTTAATTTTAATAAGCAGATCCCAAATTTTGGTGAGGGCTCATGATTATTTTATAATTTGCTCTTGTCTTAGAAAGAAAATGTGCAACCGTATAATACTTTTAATGACAAGGCAGTGTCTCCATCAGTTTGATGGGGCAACCATTTGTGGGACTATATATACCAGTGGGATTTTCATGAAATTTCTGCAACTTTGGATTCACATATACAAAAACTGGAATGATACAGAGAGGAATATCATGGCCCCTGTGCAAAGATAACAAGCAAAATTGTGAAGCGTTACATATTTTTAGGATTTTGTGTAGGCATCCAAAATCATCAGTGTCCTAGAATTTGATGATTTGAGCAAGCAGCACTAGCATAAACGAAACAAAAAAAGAACGCATTAATTTTTGGGTTGGATTGTCCCTATACGTTACTTAACATTTTTGAGCTATATTTAAAAAAAAAAAAAAAAGTCACTTCCCACACCGGGATTGAACCCAAGCAGCCGTCATGAATCTGTGGCCCTCCTTACCGATAGGCTATGCAGGAAGTGACACACATTGAACAGAAAAAAGCATTTAAGACATGTAAAAATCTCTGCCATGCTAATCTGCTGCTGTGCTGATCACTGCTGTGCTCTGCTGTGCTGCTCCCTGCTGTCCTATGCTGTGCTGCTCCCTAATGTGCTATGCTCTGCTGCTCCTATTGTGTCATGCAGTGCTGCTCCCTGCTGTACTGCACTGATCCCAGCCGTGCTGATCTCTGCTGTGCTCTGCTGCAATGAGCACGATAAAACTTAAAGTACCATTCCTGCACCTTCCCCAAAACTAGAGAACTGAAGATTATGCCAACAATGGAAATAAGCAACCCTAGAATTGATAATTTGGGCAAGAAGCAGATCCAGTGGAACTTCTATATGTTCTCTGTAACATTTTGTGTTTCATCTTCATGTGAATGATGCGTCACTTCTTCCTCCAAAAACTAATAGATAAAAAAGATAATTTAGATCTGCTTTTTCCTAACACATGTTCCATATAAAACCCTCCATAGACAAAGTAGCTGAAATGTAATTTGCATATGCCAGTTATAAAATATGTTTTTGTAAGAAATGCAATGAAAATCAAATTTTAATAAGCAGATCCCAAATTTTGGTGAGTGCTCATGGTTATTTTATAATTTGCTCTTGTATTAGAAAGAAAATGTGCAACCGTATAATATTTTTAATTACAAGCCAGTGTCTCCATCAGTTTGATGGGGCAACCATTTGTGGGACTATATATACCAGTGGGATTTTCACGAAATTTCTGCAACTTTGGATTCACATATACAAAAATTGGAATGATACAGAGAGGAGTATCATGGCCCCTGTGCAAAGATAACAAGCAAAATTGTGAAGCGTTAAATATTTTTAGGATTTTGTGTAGGCATCCAAAATCATCAGTGTCCTAGAATTTGATGATTTGAGCAAGCAGCACTAGCATAAACGAAACAAAAAAAGAACTCATTAATTTTTGGGTTGGATTGTCCCTATACGTTACTTAACATTATTGAGCTATATTTAAAAAAAAAAAAAAAAGTCACTTCCCACATCGGGATTGAACCTGAGCAGCCGTCATGAATCTGTGGCCCTCCTTACCGATAGGCTATGCAGGAAGTGACACACATTGAACAGAAAAAAGCATTTAAGACATGTAAAAATCTCTGCCATGCTAATCTGCTGCTGTGCTGATCACTGCTGTGCTGCTCCCTGCTGTCCTATGCTGTGCTGCTCCCTAATGTGCTATGCTCTGCTGCTCCCTATTGTGTCATGCAGTGCTGCTCCCTGCTGTACTGCACTGATCCCAGCCGTGCTGATCTCTGCTGTGCTCTGCTGCAATGAGCATGATAAAACTTAAAGTACCATTCCTGCACCTTCCCCAAAACTAGAGAACTGAAGATTATGCCAACAATGGAAATAAGCAACCCTAGAATTGATAATTTGGGCAAGAAGCAGATCCAGTGGAACTTCTATATGTTCTCTGTAACATTTTGTGTTTCATCTTCATGTGAATGATGTGTCACTTCTTCCTCCAAAAACTAATAGATAAAAAAGATAATTTAGATCTGCTTTTTCCTAACACATGTTCCATATAGCACCCTCCATAGACAAAGTAGCTGAAATGTATTTTGCATATGCCAGTTATAAAATTTGTTTTTGTAAGAAATGCAATGAAAATTAAATTTTAATAAGCAGATCCCAAATTTTGGTGAGTGCTCATGGTTATTTTATAATTTGCTCTTGTATTAGAAAGAAAATGTGCAACCGTATAATATTTTTAATTACAAGCCAGTGTCTCCATCAGTTTGATGGGGCAACCATTTGTGGGACTATATATACCAGTGGGATTTTCACGAAATTTCTGCAACTTTGGATTCACATATACAAAAATTGGAATGATACAGAGAGGAGTATCATGGCCCCTGTGCAAAGATAACAAGCAAAATTGTGAAGCGTTAAATATTTTTAGGATTTTGTGTAGGCATCCAAAATCATCAGTGTCCTAGAATTTGATGATTTGAGCAAGCAGCACTAGCATAAACGAAACAAAAAAAGAACTCATTAATTTTTGGGTTGGATTGTCCCTATACGTTACTTAACATTATTGAGCTATATTTAAAAAAAAAAAAAAAAGTCACTTCCCACATCGGGATTGAACCTGAGCAGCCGTCATGAATCTGTGGCCCTCCTTACCGATAGGCTATGCAGGAAGTGACACACATTGAACAGAAAAAAGCATTTAAGACATGTAAAAATCTCTGCCATGCTAATCTGCTGCTGTGCTGATCACTGCTGTGCTGCTCCCTGCTGTCCTATGCTGTGCTGCTCCCTAATGTGCTATGCTCTGCTGCTCCCTATTGTGTCATGCAGTGCTGCTCCCTGCTGTACTGCACTGATCCCAGCCGTGCTGATCTCTGCTGTGCTCTGCTGCAATGAGCATGATAAAACTTAAAGTACCATTCCTGCACCTTCCCCAAAACTAGAGAACTGAAGATTATGCCAACAATGGAAATAAGCAACCCTAGAATTGATAATTTGGGCAAGAAGCAGATCCAGTGGAACTTCTATATGTTCTCTGTAACATTTTGTGTTTCATCTTCATGTGAATGATGTGTCACTTCTTCCTCCAAAAACTAATAGATAAAAAAGATAATTTAGATCTGCTTTTTCCTAACACATGTTCCATATAGCACCCTCCATAGACAAAGTAGCTGAAATGTATTTTGCATATGCCAGTTATAAAATTTGTTTTTGTAAGAAATGCAATGAAAATTAAATTTTAATAAGCAGATCCCAAATTTTGGTGAGTGCTCATGGTTATTTTATAATTTGCTCTTGTATTAGAAAGAAAATGTGCAACCGTATAATATTTTTAATGACAAGGCAGTGTCTCCATCAGTTTGATGGTGCAACCATTTGTGGGACTATATATACCAGTGGGATTTTCATGAAATTTCTTCAACTTTGGATTCACATATACAAAAATTGGAATGATACAGAGAGGAGTATCATGGCCCCTGTGCAAAGATAACAAGCAAAATTGTGAAGCGTTACATATTTTTAGGATTTTGTGTAGGCATCCAAAATCATCAGTGTCCTAGAATTTGATGATTTGAGCAAGCAGCACTAGCATAAACGAAAAAAAAAAAAGAACTCATTAATTTTTGGGTTGGATTGTCCCTATACGTTACTTAACATTATTGAGCTATATTTAAAAAAAAAAAAAAAAAGTCACTTCCCACACCGGGATTGAACCCGAGCAGCCGTCATGAATCTGTGGCCCTCCTTACCGATAGGCTATGCAGGAAGTGACACATGTTGAACAGAAAAAAGCATTTAAGACATGTAAAAATCTCTGCCATGCTAATCTGCTGCTGTGCTGATCACTGCTGTGCTCTGCTGTGCTGCTCCCTGCTGTCCTATGCTGTGCTGCTCCCTAATGTGCTATGCTCTGCTGCTCCCTATTGTGTCATGCAGTGCTGCTCCCAGCTGTACTGCAATGATCCCAGCCGTGCTGATCTCTGCTGTGCTCTGCTGCAATGAGCATGATAAAACTTAAAGTACCATTCCTGCACCTTCCCCAAAACTAGAGAACTGAAGATTATGCCAACAATGGAAATAAGCAACCCTAGAATTGATAATTTGGGCAAGAAGCAGATCCAGTGGAACTTCTATATGTTCTCTGTAACATTTTGTGTTTCATCTTCATGTTAATGATGTGTCACTTCTTCCTCCAAAAACTAATAGATAAAAAAGATAATTTAGATCTGCTTTTTCCTAACACATGTTCCATATAGCACCCTCCATAGACAAAGTAGCTGAAATGTAATTTGCATATGCCAGTTATAAAATATGTTTTCGTAAGAAATGCAATGAAAACTTAATTTTAATAAGCAGATCCAAACTTTTGGTGGGTGCTCATGGTTATTTTATAATTTGCTCTTGTATTAGAAAGAAAATGTGCAACCGTATAATATTTTTAATGACAAGGCAGTGTCTCCATCAGTTTGATGGGGCAACCATTTGTGGGACTATATATACCAGTGGGATTTTCACGAAATTTCTGCAACTTTGGATTCACATATACAAAAATTGGAATGATACAGAGAGGAATATCATGGCCCCTGTGCAAAGATAACAAGCAAAATTGTGAAGCGTTACATATTTTTAGGATTTTGTGTAGGCATCCAAAATCATCAGTGTCCTAGAATTTGATGATTTGAGCAAGCAGCACTAGCATAAACGAAACAAAAAAAGAACTCATTAATTTTTGGGTTGGATTGTCCCTATACGTTACTTAACATTATTGAGCTATATTTAAAAAAAAAAAAAAAAGTCACTTCCCACACTGGGATTGAACCCAAGCAGCCGTCATGAATCTGTGGCCCTCCTTACCGATAGGCTATGCAGGAAGTGACACACATTGAACAGAAAAAAGCATTTAAGACATGTAAAAATCTCTGCCATGCTAATCTGCTGCTTTGCTGATCACTGCTGTGCTCTGCTGTGCTGCTCCCTGCTGTCCTATGCTGTGCTGCTCCCTAATGTGCTATGCTCTGCTGCTCCCTATTGTGTCATGCAGTGCTGCTCCCTGCTGTACTGCACTGATCCCAGCCGTGCTGATCTCTGCTGTGCTCTGCTGCAATGAGCATGATAAAACTTAAAGTACCATTCCTGCACCTTCCCCAAAACTACAGAACTGAAGATTATGCCAACAATGGAAATAAGCAACCCTAGAATTGATAATTTGGGCAAGAAGCAGATCCAGTGGAACTTCTATATGTTCTCTGTAACATTTTGTGTTTCATCTTCATGTTAATGATGTGTCACTTCTTCCTCCAAAAACTAATAGATAAAAAAGATAATTTAGATCTGCTTTTTCCTAACACATGTTCCATATAGCACCCTCCATAGACAAAGTAGCTGAAATGTAATTTGCATATGCCAGTTATAAAATATGTTTTCGTAAGAAATGCAATGAAAACTTAATTTTAATAAGCAGATCCAAACTTTTGGTGGGTGCTCATGGTTATTTTATAATTTGCTCTTGTATTAGAAAGAAAATGTGCAACCGTATAATATTTTTAATGACAAGGCAGTGTCTCCATCAGTTTGATGGGGCAACCATTTGTGGGACTATATATACCAGTGGGATTTTCACGAAATTTCTGCAACTTTGGATTCACATATACAAAAATTGGAATGATACAGAGAGGAATATCATGGCCCCTGTGCAAAGATAACAAGCAAAATTGTGAAGCGTTACATATTTTTAGGATTTTGTGTAGGCATCCAAAATCATCAGTGTCCTAGAATTTGATGATTTGAGCAAGCAGCACTAGCATAAACGAAACAAAAAAAGAACTCATTAATTTTTGGGTTGGATTGTCCCTATACGTTACTTAACATTATTGAGCTATATTTAAAAAAAAAAAAAAAAGTCACTTCCCACACTGGGATTGAACCCAAGCAGCCGTCATGAATCTGTGGCCCTCCTTACCGATAGGCTATGCAGGAAGTGACACACATTGAACAGAAAAAAGCATTTAAGACATGTAAAAATCTCTGCCATGCTAATCTGCTGCTTTGCTGATCACTGCTGTGCTCTGCTGTGCTGCTCCCTGCTGTCCTATGCTGTGCTGCTCCCTAATGTGCTATGCTCTGCTGCTCCCTATTGTGTCATGCAGTGCTGCTCCCTGCTGTACTGCACTGATCCCAGCCGTGCTGATCTCTGCTGTGCTCTGCTGCAATGAGCATGATAAAACTTAAAGTACCATTCCTGCACCTTCCCCAAAACTACAGAACTGAAGATTATGCCAACAATGGAAATAAGCAACCCTAGAATTGATAATTTGGGCAAGAAGCAGATCCAGTGGAACTTCTATATGTTCTCTGTAACATTTTGTGTTTCATCTTCATGTTAATGATGTGTCACTTCTTCCTCCAAAAACTAATAGATAAAAAAGATAATTTAGATCTGCTTTTTCCTAACACATGTTCCATATAGCACCCTCCATAGACAAAGTAGCTGAAATGTAATTTGCATATGCCAGTTATAAAATATGTTTTCGTAAGAAATGCAATGAAAACTTAATTTTAATAAGCAGATCCCAACTTTTGGTGGGTGCTCATGGTTATTTTATAATTTGCTCTTGTATTAGAAAGAAAATGTGCAACCGTATAATATTTTTAATGACAAGGCAGTGTCTCCATTAGTTTGATGGGGCAACCATTTGTGGGACTATATATACCAGTGGGATTTTCACGAAATTTCTGCAACTTTGGATTCACATATACAAAAATTGGAATGATACAGAGAGGAATATCATGGCCCCTGTGCAAAGATAACAAGCAAAATTGTGAAGCGTTACATATTTTTAGGATTTTGTGTAGGCATCCAAAATCATCAGTGTCCTAGAATTTGATGATTTGAGCAAGCAGCACTAGCATAAACGAAACAAAAAAAGAACTCATTAATTTTTGGGTTGGATTGTCCCTATACGTTACTTAACATTATTGAGCTATATTTAAAAAAAAAAAAAAAAGTCACTTCCCACACTGGGATTGAACCCAAGCAGCCGTCATGAATCTGTGGCCCTCCTTACCGATAGGCTATGCAGGAAGTGACACACATTGAACAGAAAAAAGCATTTAAGACATGTAAAAATCTCTGCCATGCTAATCTGCTGCTTTGCTGATCACTGCTGTGCTCTGCTGTGCTGCTCCCTGCTGTCCTATGCTGTGCTGCTCCCTAATGTGCTATGCTCTGCTGCTCCCTATTGTGTCATGCAGTGCTGCTCCCTGCTGTACTGCACTGATCCCAGCCGTGCTGATCTCTGCTGTGCTCTGCTGCAATGAGCATGATAAAACTTAAAGTACCATTCCTGCACCTTCCCCAAAACTACAGAACTGAAGATTATGCCAACAATGGAAATAAGCAACCCTAGAATTGATAATTTGGGCAAGAAGCAGATCCAGTGGAACTTCTATATGTTCTCTGTAACATTTTGTGTTTCATCTTCATGTTAATGATGTGTCACTTCTTCCTCCAAAAACTAATAGATAAAAAAGATAATTTAGATCTGCTTTTTCCTAACACATGTTCCATATAGCACCCTCCATAGACAAAGTAGCTGAAATGTAATTTGCATATGCCAGTTATAAAATATGTTTTCGTAAGAAATGCAATGAAAACTTAATTTTAATAAGCAGATCCCAACTTTTGGTGGGTGCTCATGGTTATTTTATAATTTGCTCTTGTATTAGAAAGAAAATGTGCAACCGTATAATATTTTTAATGACAAGGCAGTGTCTCCATCAGTTTGATGGGGCAACCATTTGTGGGACTATATATACCAGTGGGATTTTCACGAAATTTCTGCAACTTTGGATTCACATATACAAAAATTGGAATGATACAGAGAGGAATATCATGGCCCCTGTGCAAAGATAACAAGCAAAATTGTGAAGCGTTACATATTTTTAGGATTTTGTGTAGGCATCCAAAATCATCAGTGTCCTAGAATTTGATGATTTGAGCAAGCAGCACTAGCATAAACGAAACAAAAAAAGAACTCATTAATTTTTGGGTTGGATTGTCCCTATACGTTACTTAACATTATTGAGCTATATTTAAAAAAAAAAAAAAAAGTCACTTCCCACACTGGGATTGAACCCAAGCAGCCGTCATGAATCTGTGGCCCTCCTTACCGATAGGCTATGCAGGAAGTGACACACATTGAACAGAAAAAAGCATTTAAGACATGTAAAAATCTCTGCCATGCTAATCTGCTGCTTTGCTGATCACTGCTGTGCTCTGCTGTGCTGCTCCCTGCTGTCCTATGCTGTGCTGCTCCCTAATGTGCTATGCTCTGCTGCTCCCTATTGTGTCATGCAGTGCTGCTCCCTGCTGTACTGCACTGATCCCAGCCGTGCTGATCTCTGCTGTGCTCTGCTGCAATGAGCATGATAAAACTTAAAGTACCATTCCTGCACCTTCCCCAAAACTACAGAACTGAAGATTATGCCAACAATGGAAATAAGCAACCCTAGAATTGATAATTTGGGCAAGAAGCAGATCCAGTGGAACTTCTATATGTTCTCTGTAACATTTTGTGTTTCATCTTCATGTTAATGATGTGTCACTTCTTCCTCCAAAAACTAATAGATAAAAAAGATAATTTAGATCTGCTTTTTCCTAACACATGTTCCATATAGCACCCTCCATAGACAAAGTAGCTGAAATGTAATTTGCATATGCCAGTTATAAAATATGTTTTCGTAAGAAATGCAATGAAAACTTAATTTTAATAAGCAGATCCCAAATTTTGGTGAGGGCTCATGATTATTTTATCATTTGCTCTTGTATTAGAAAGAAAATGTGCAACCGTATAATACTTTTAATGACAAGGCAGTGTCTCCATCAATTTGATGGTGCAACCATTTGTGTGACTATATATACCAGTGGGATTTTCATGAAATTTCTTCAACTTTGGATTCACATATACAAAAATTGGAATGATACAGAGAGGAGTATCATGGCCCCTGTGCAAAGATAACAAGCAAAATTGTGAAGCGTTACATATTTTTAGGATTTTGTGTAGGCATCCAAAATCATCAGTGTCCTAGAATTTGATGATTTGAGCAAGCAGCACTAGCATAAACGAAAAAAAAAAAAGAACTCATTAATTTTTTGGTTGGATTGTCCCTATACGTTACTTAACATTATTGAGCTATATTTAAAAAAAAAAAGTCACTTCCCACACCGGGATTGAACCCGAGCAGCCGTCATGAATCTGTGGCCCTCCTTACCGATAGGCTATGCAGGAAGTGACACACGTTAACAGAAAAAAGCATTTAAGACATGTAAAAATCTCTGCCATGCTAATCTGCTGCTGTGCTGATCACTGCTGTGCTCTGCTGTGCTGCTCCCTGCTGTCCTATGCTCTGCTGCTCCCTATTGTGTCATGCAGTGCTGCTCCCTGCTGTACTGCACTGATCCCAGCCGTGCTGATCTCTGCTGTGCTCTGCTGCAATGAGCATGATAAAACTTAAAGTACCATTCCTGCACCTTCCCCAAAACTAGAGAACTGAAGATTATGCCAACAATGGAAATAAGCAACCCTAGAATTGATAATTTGGGCAAGAAGCAGATCCAGTGGAACTTCTATATGTTCTCAGTAACATTTTGTGTTTCATCTTCATGTGAATGATGTGTCACTTCTTCCTCCAAAAACTAATAGATAAAAAAGATAATTTAGATCTGCTTTGTCCTAACACATGTTCCATATAGCACCCTCCATAGACAAAGTAGCTGAAATGTAATTTGCATATGCCAGTTATAAAATATGTTTTTGTAAGAAATGCAATGAAAACTTAATTTTAATAAGCAGATCCCAAATTTTGGTGAGGGCTCATGATTATTTTATCATTTGCTCTTGTATTAGAAAGAAAATGTGCAACCGTATAATACTTTTAATGACAAGGCAGTGTCTCCATCAGTTTGATGGGGCAACCATTTGTGGGACTATATATACCAGTGGGATTTTCATGAAATTTCTTCAACTTTGGATTCACATATACAAAAATTGGAATGATACAGAGAGGAGTATCATGGCCCCTGTGCAAAGATAACAAGCAAAATTGTGAAGCGTTACATATTTTTAGGATTTTGTGTAGGCATCCAAAATCATCAGTGTCCTAGAATTTGATGATTTGAGCAAGCAGCACTAGCATAAACGAAACAAAAAAAGAACTCATTAATTTTTGGGTTGGATTGTCCCTATACGTTACTTAACATTATTGAGCTATATTTAAAAAAAAAAAAAAAAGTCACTTCCCACATCGGGATTGAACCCGAGCAGCCGTCATGAATCTGTGGCCCTCCTTACCGATAGGCTATGCAGGAAGTGACAAACATTGAACAGAAAAAAGCATTTAAGACATGTAAAAATCTCTGCCATGCTAATCTGCTGCTGTGCTGATCACTGCTGTGCTCTGCTGTGCTGCTCCCTGCTGTCCTATGCTGTGCTGCTCCCTAATGTGCTATGCAGTGCTGCTCCCTATTGTGTCATGCAGTGCTGCTCCCTGCTGTACTGCACTGATCCCATCCGTGCTGATCTCTGCTGTGCTCTGCTGCAATGAGCATGATAAAACTTAAAGTACCATTCCTGCACCTTCCCCAAAACTAGAGAACTGAAGATTATGCCAACAATGGAAATAAGCAACCCTAGAATTGATAATTTGGGCAAGAAGCAGATCCAGTGGATCTTCTATATGTTCTCTGTAACATTTTGTGTTTCATCTTCATGTGAATGATGTGTCACTTCTTCCTCCAAAAACTAATAGATAAAAAAGATAATTTAGATCTGCTTTTTCCTAACACATGTTCCATATAAAACCCTCCATAGACAAAGTAGCTGAAATGTAATTTGCATATGCCAGTTATAAAATATGTTTTTGTAAGAAATGCAATGAAAATCAAATTTTAATAAGCAGATCCCAAATTTTGGTGAGTGCTCATGGTTATTTTATAATTTGCTCTTGTATTAGAAAGAAAATGTGCAACCGTATAATATTTTGAATTACAAGCCAGTGTCTCCATCAGTTTGATTGCTCAACCATTTGTGGGACTATATATACCAGTGGGATTTTCACGAAATTTCTGCAACTTTGGATTCACATATACAAAAATTGGAATGATACAGAGAGGAGTATCATGGCCCCTGTGCAAAGATAACAAGCAAAATTGTGAAGCGTTAAATATTTTTAGGATTTTGTGTAGGCATCCAAAATCATCAGTGTCCTAGAATTTGATGATTTGAGCAAGCAGCACTAGCATAAACGAAACAAAAAAAGAACTCATTAATTTTTGGGTTGGATTGTCCCTATACGTTACTTAACATTATTGAGCTATATTTAAAAAAAAAAAAAAAAGTCACTTCCCACATCGGGATTGAACCCGAGCAGCCGTCATGAATCTGTGGCCCTCCTTACCGATAGGCTATGCAGGAAGTGACACACATTGAACAGAAAAAAGCATTTAAGACATGTAAAAATCTCTGCCATGCTAATCTGCTGCTGTGCTGATCACTGCTGTGCTGCTCCCTGCTGTCCTATGCTGTGCTGCTCCCTAATGTGCTATGCTCTGCTGCTCCCTATTGTGTCATGCAGTGCTGCTCCCTGCTGTACTGCACTGATCCCAGCCGTGCTGATCTCTGCTGTGCTCTGCTGCAATGAGCATGATAAAACTTAAAGTACCATTCCTGCACCTTCCCCAAAACTAGAGAACTGAAGATTATGCCAACAATGGAAATAAGCAACCCTAGAATTGATAATTTGGGCAAGAAGCAGATCCAGTGGAACTTCTATATGTTCTCTGTAACATTTTGTGTTTCATCTTCATGTGAATGATGTGTCACTTCTTCCTCCAAAAACTAATAGATAAAAAAGATAATTTAGATCTGCTTTTTCCTAACACATGTTCCATATAGCACCCTCCATAGACAAAGTAGCTGAAATGTATTTTGCATATGCCAGTTATAAAATTTGTTTTTGTAAGAAATGCAATGAAAATTAAATTTTAATAAGCAGATCCCAAATTTTGGTGAGTGCTCATGGTTATTTTATAATTTGCTCTTGTATTAGAAAGAAAATGTGCAACCGTATAATATTTTTAATGACAAGGCAGTGTCTCCATCAGTTTGATGGTGCAACCATTTGTGGGACTATATATACCAGTGGGATTTTCATGAAATTTCTTCAACTTTGGATTCACATATACAAAAATTGGAATGATACAGAGAGGAGTATCATGGCCCCTGTGCAAAGATAACAAGCAAAATTGTGAAGCGTTACATATTTTTAGGATTTTGTGTAGGCATCCAAAATCATCAGTGTCCTAGAATTTGATGATTTGAGCAAGCAGCACTAGCATAAACGAAAAAAAAAAAAGAACTCATTAATTTTTGGGTTGGATTGTCCCTATACGTTACTTAACATTATTGAGCTATATTTAAAAAAAAAAAAAAAAAGTCACTTCCCACACCGGGATTGAACCCGAGCAGCCGTCATGAATCTGTGGCCCTCCTTACCGATAGGCTATGCAGGAAGTGACACATGTTGAACAGAAAAAAGCATTTAAGACATGTAAAAATCTCTGCCATGCTAATCTGCTGCTGTGCTGATCACTGCTGTGCTCTGCTGTGCTGCTCCCTGCTGTCCTATGCTGTGCTGCTCCCTAATGTGCTATGCTCTGCTGCTCCCTATTGTGTCATGCAGTGCTGCTCCCAGCTGTACTGCAATGATCCCAGCC
Source organism: Pelodytes ibericus (assembly GCA_036172795.1). NCBI lineage: Eukaryota > Metazoa > Chordata > Amphibia > Anura > Pelodytidae > Pelodytes > Pelodytes ibericus. The sequence goes on from CM069857.1 coordinate 243,184,196, forward strand.
GTGCTGATCTCTGCTGTGCTCTGCTGCAATGAGCATGATAAAACTTAAAGTACCATTCCTGCACCTTCCCCAAAACTAGAGAACTGAAGATTATGCCAACAATGGAAATAAGCAACCCTAGAATTGATAATTTGGGCAAGAAGCAGATCCAGTGGAACTTCTATATGTTCTCTGTAACATTTTGTGTTTCATCTTCATGTGAATGATGCGTCACTTCTTCCTCCAAAAACTAATAGATAAAAAAGATAATTTAGATCTGCTTTTTCCTAACACATGTTCCATATAAAACCCTCCATAGGCAAAGTAGCTGAAATGTAATTTGCATATGCCAGTTATAAAATATGTTTTTGTAAGAAATGCAATGAAAACTTAATTTTAATAAGCAGATCCCAAATTTTGGTGAGGGCTCATGATTATTTTATAATTTGCTCTTGTCTTAGAAAGAAAATGTGCAACCGTATAATACTTTTAATGACAAGGCAGTGTCTCCATCAGTTTGATGGGGCAACCATTTGTGGGACTATATATACCAGTGGGATTTTCATGAAATTTCTGCAACTTTGGATTCACATATACAAAAACTGGAATGATACAGAGAGGAATATCATGGCCCCTGTGCAAAGATAACAAGCAAAATTGTGAAGCGTTACATATTTTTAGGATTTTGTGTAGGCATCCAAAATCATCAGTGTCCTAGAATTTGATGATTTGAGCAAGCAGCACTAGCATAAACGAAACAAAAAAAGAACGCATTAATTTTTGGGTTGGATTGTCCCTATACGTTACTTAACATTTTTGAGCTATATTTAAAAAAAAAAAAAAAGTCACTTCCCACACCGGGATTGAACCCGAGCAGCCGTCATGAATCTGTGGCCCTCCTTACCGATAGGCTATGCATCAAGTGACACACATTGAACAGAAAAAAGCATTTAAGACATGTAAAAATCTCTGCCATGCTAATCTGCTGCTGTGCTGATCACTGCTGTGCTCTGCTGTGCTGCTCCCTGCTGTCCTATGCTGTGCTGCTCCCTAATGTGCTATGCTCTGCTGCTCCTATTGTGTCATGCAGTGCTGCTCCCTGCTGTACTGCACTGATCCCAGCCGTGCTGATCTCTGCTGTGCTCTGCTGCAATGAGCATGATAAAACTTAAAGTACCATTCCTGCACCTTCCCCAAAACTACAGAACTGAAGATTATGCCAACAATGGAAATAAGCAACCCTAGAATTGATAATTTGGGCAAGAAGCAGATCCAGTGGAACTTCTATATGTTCTCTGTAACATTTTGTGTTTCATCTTCATGTTAATGATGTGTCACTTCTTCCTCCAAAAACTAATAGATAAAAAAGATAATTTAGATCTGCTTTTTCCTAACACATGTTCCATATAGCACCCTCCATAGACAAAGTAGCTGAAATGTAATTTGCATATGCCAGTTATAAAATATGTTTTCGTAAGAAATGCAATGAAAACTTAATTTTAATAAGCAGATCCAAACTTTTGGTGGGTGCTCATGGTTATTTTATAATTTGCTCTTGTATTAGAAAGAAAATGTGCAACCGTATAATATTTTTAATGACAAGGCAGTGTCTCCATCAGTTTGATGGGGCAACCATTTGTGGGACTATATATACCAGTGGGATTTTCACGAAATTTCTGCAACTTTGGATTCACATATACAAAAATTGGAATGATACAGAGAGGAATATCATGGCCCCTGTGCAAAGATAACAAGCAAAATTGTGAAGCGTTACATATTTTTAGGATTTTGTGTAGGCATCCAAAATCATCAGTGTCCTAGAATTTGATGATTTGAGCAAGCAGCACTAGCATAAACGAAACAAAAAAAGAACTCATTAATTTTTGGGTTGGATTGTCCCTATACGTTACTTAACATTATTGAGCTATATTTAAAAAAAAAAAAAAAAGTTACTTCCCACACTGGGATTGAACCCAAGCAGCCGTCATGAATCTGTGGCCCTCCTTACCGATAGGCTATGCAGGAAGTGACACACATTGAACAGAAAAAAGCATTTAAGACATGTAAAAATCTCTGCCATGCTAATCTGCTGCTTTGCTGATCACTGCTGTGCTCTGCTGTGCTGCTCCCTGCTGTCCTATGCTGTGCTGCTCCCTAATGTGCTATGCTCTGCTGCTCCCTATTGTGTCATGCAGTGCTGCTCCCTGCTGTACTGCACTGATCCCAGCCGTGCTGATCTCTGCTGTGCTCTGCTGCAATGAGCATGATAAAACTTAAAGTACCATTCCTGCACCTTCCCCAAAACTACAGAACTGAAGATTATGCCAACAATGGAAATAAGCAACCCTAGAATTGATAATTTGGGCAAGAAGCAGATCCAGTGGAACTTCTATATGTTCTCTGTAACATTTTGTGTTTCATCTTCATGTTAATGATGTGTCACTTCTTCCTCCAAAAACTAATAGATAAAAAAGATAATTTAGATCTGCTTTTTCCTAACACATGTTCCATATAGCACCCTCCATAGACAAAGTAGCTGAAATGTAATTTGCATATGCCAGTTATAAAATATGTTTTCGTAAGAAATGCAATGAAAACTTAATTTTAATAAGCAGATCCCAACTTTTGGTGGGTGCTCATGGTTATTTTATAATTTGCTCTTGTATTAGAAAGAAAATGTGCAACCGTATAATATTTTTAATGACAAGGCAGTGTCTCCATTAGTTTGATGGGGCAACCATTTGTGGGACTATATATACCAGTGGGATTTTCACGAAATTTCTGCAACTTTGGATTCACATATACAAAAATTGGAATGATACAGAGAGGAATATCATGGCCCCTGTGCAAAGATAACAAGCAAAATTGTGAAGCGTTACATATTTTTAGGATTTTGTGTAGGCATCCAAAATCATCAGTGTCCTAGAATTTGATGATTTGAGCAAGCAGCACTAGCATAAACGAAACAAAAAAAGAACTCATTAATTTTTGGGTTGGATTGTCCCTATACGTTACTTAACATTATTGAGCTATATTTAAAAAAAAAAAAAAAAGTCACTTCCCACACTGGGATTGAACCCAAGCAGCCGTCATGAATCTGTGGCCCTCCTTACCGATAGGCTATGCAGGAAGTGACACACATTGAACAGAAAAAAGCATTTAAGACATGTAAAAATCTCTGCCATGCTAATCTGCTGCTTTGCTGATCACTGCTGTGCTCTGCTGTGCTGCTCCCTGCTGTCCTATGCTGTGCTGCTCCCTAATGTGCTATGCTCTGCTGCTCCCTATTGTGTCATGCAGTGCTGCTCCCTGCTGTACTGCACTGATCCCAGCCGTGCTGATCTCTGCTGTGCTCTGCTGCAATGAGCATGATAAAACTTAAAGTACCATTCCTGCACCTTCCCCAAAACTACAGAACTGAAGATTATGCCAACAATGGAAATAAGCAACCCTAGAATTGATAATTTGGGCAAGAAGCAGATCCAGTGGAACTTCTATATGTTCTCTGTAACATTTTGTGTTTCATCTTCATGTTAATGATGTGTCACTTCTTCCTCCAAAAACTAATAGATAAAAAAGATAATTTAGATCTGCTTTTTCCTAACACATGTTCCATATAGCACCCTCCATAGACAAAGTAGCTGAAATGTAATTTGCATATGCCAGTTATAAAATATGTTTTCGTAAGAAATGCAATGAAAACTTAATTTTAATAAGCAGATCCCAACTTTTGGTGGGTGCTCATGGTTATTTTATAATTTGCTCTTGTATTAGAAAGAAAATGTGCAACCGTATAATATTTTTAATGACAAGGCAGTGTCTCCATCAGTTTGATGGGGCAACCATTTGTGGGACTATATATACCAGTGGGATTTTCACGAAATTTCTGCAACTTTGGATTCACATATACAAAAATTGGAATGATACAGAGAGGAATATCATGGCCCCTGTGCAAAGATAACAAGCAAAATTGTGAAGCGTTACATATTTTTAGGATTTTGTGTAGGCATCCAAAATCATCAGTGTCCTAGAATTTGATGATTTGAGCAAGCAGCACTAGCATAAACGAAACAAAAAAAGAACTCATTAATTTTTGGGTTGGATTGTCCCTATACGTTACTTAACATTATTGAGCTATATTTAAAAAAAAAAAAAAAAGTCACTTCCCACACTGGGATTGAACCCAAGCAGCCGTCATGAATCTGTGGCCCTCCTTACCGATAGGCTATGCAGGAAGTGACACACATTGAACAGAAAAAAGCATTTAAGACATGTAAAAATCTCTGCCATGCTAATCTGCTGCTTTGCTGATCACTGCTGTGCTCTGCTGTGCTGCTCCCTGCTGTCCTATGCTGTGCTGCTCCCTAATGTGCTATGCTCTGCTGCTCCCTATTGTGTCATGCAGTGCTGCTCCCTGCTGTACTGCACTGATCCCAGCCGTGCTGATCTCTGCTGTGCTCTGCTGCAATGAGCATGATAAAACTTAAAGTACCATTCCTGCACCTTCCCCAAAACTAGAGAACTGAAGATTATGCCAACAATGGAAATAAGCAACCCTAGAATTGATAATTTGGGCAAGAAGCAGATCCAGTGGAACTTCTATATGTTCTCTGTAACATTTTGTGTTTCATCTTCATGTGAATGATGTGTCACTTCTTCCTCCAAAAACTAATAGATAAAAAAGATAATTTAGATCTGCTTTTTCCTAACACATGTTCCATATAGCACCCTCCATAGACAAAGTAGCTGAAATGTAATTTGCATATGCCAGTTATAAAATATGTTTTTGTAAGAAATGCAATGAAAACTTAATTTTAATAAGCAGATCCCAAATTTTGGTGAGGGCTCATGATTATTTTATCATTTGCTCTTGTATTAGAAAGAAAATGTGCAACCGTATAATACTTTTAATGACAAGGCAGTGTCTCCATCAATTTGATGGTGCAACCATTTGTGTGACTATATATACCAGTGGGATTTTCATGAAATTTCTTCAACTTTGGATTCACATATACAAAAATTGGAATGATACAGAGAGGAGTATCATGGCCCCTGTGCAAAGATAACAAGCAAAATTGTGAAGCGTTACATATTTTTAGGATTTTGTGTAGGCATCCAAAATCATCAGTGTCCTAGAATTTGATGATTTGAGCAAGCAGCACTAGCATAAACGAAAAAAAAAAAAGAACTCATTAATTTTTTGGTTGGATTGTCCCTATACGTTACTTAACATTATTGAGCTATATTTAAAAAAAAAAAGTCACTTCCCACACCGGGATTGAACCCGAGCAGCCGTCATGAATCTGTGGCCCTCCTTACCGATAGGCTAAGCAGGAAGTGACACACATTGAACAGAAAAAAGCATTTAAGACATGTAAAAATCTCTGCCATGCTAATCTGCTGCTGTGCTGATCACTGCTGTGCTCTGCTGTGCTGCTCCCTGCTGTCCTATGCTGTGCTGCTCCCTAATGTGCTATGCTCTGGTGCTCCTATTGTGTCATGCAGTGCTGCTCCCTGCTGTACTGCACTGATCCCAGCCGTGCTGATCTCTGCTGTGCTCTGCTGCAATGAGCATGATAAAACTTAAAGTACCATTCCTGCACCTTCCCCAAAACTAGAGAACTGAAGATTATGCCAACAATGGAAATAAGCAACCCTAGAATTGATAATTTGGGCAAGAAGCAGATCCAGTGGAACTTCTATATGTTCTCTGTAACATTTTGTGTTTCATCTTCATGTGAATGATGTGTCACTTCTTCCTCCAAAAACTAATAGATAAAAAAGATAATTTAGATCTGCTTTTTCCTACCACATGTTCCATATAGCACCCTCCATAGACAAAGTAGCTGAAATGTAATTTGCATATGCCAGTTATAAAATTTGTTTTTGTAAGAAATGCAATGAAAATTAAATTTTAATAAGCAGATCCCAAATTTTGGTGAGTGCTCATGGTTATTTTATAATTTGCTCTTGTATTAGAAAGAAAATGTGCAACCGTATAATATTTTTAATGACAAGGCAGTGTCTCCATCAGTTTGATGGGGCAACCATTTGAGGGACTATATATACCAGTGGGATTTTCACGAAATTTCTGCAACTTTGGATTCACATATACAAAAATTGGAATGATACAGAGAGGAGTATCATGGCCCCTGTGCAAAGATAACAAGCAAAATTGTGAAGCGTTACATATTTTTAGGATTTTGTGTAGGCATCCAAAATCATCAGTGTCCTAGAATTTGATGATTTGAGCAAGCAGCACTAGCATAAACGAAACAAAAAAAGAACGCATTAATTTTTGGGTTGGATTGTCCCTATACGTTACTTAACATTTTTGAGCTATATTTAAAAAAAAATAAAAAAGTCACTTCCCACACCGGGATTGAACCCGAGCAGCCGTCATGAATCTGTGGCCCTCCTTACCGATAGGCTATGCAGGAAGTGACACACATTGAACAGAAAAAAGCATTTAAGACATGTAAAAATCTCTGCCATGCTAATCTGCTGCTGTGCTGATCACTGCTGTGCTCTGCTGTGCTGCTCCCTGCTGTCCTATGCTGTGCTGCTCCCTAATGTGCTATGCTCTGCTGCTCCTATTGTGTCATGCAGTGCTGCTCCCTGCTGTACTGCACTGATCCCAGCCGTGCTGATCTCTGCTGTGCTCTGCTGCAATGAGCACGATAAAACTTAAAGTACCATTCCTGCACCTTCCCCAAAACTAGAGAACTGAAGATTATGCCAACAATGGAAATAAGCAACCCTAGAATTGATAATTTGGGCAAGAAGCAGATCCAGTGGAACTTCTATATGTTCTCTGTAACATTTTGTGTTTCATCTTCATGTGAATGATGCGTCACTTCTTCCTCCAAAAACTAATAGATAAAAAAGATAATTTAGATCTGCTTTTTCCTAACACATGTTCCATATAAAACCCTCCATAGACAAAGTAGCTGAAATGTAATTTGCATATGCCAGTTATAAAATATGTTTTTGTAAGAAATGCAATGAAAATCAAATTTTAATAAGCAGATCCTAAATTTTGGTGAGTGCTCATGGTTATTTTATAATTTGCTCTTGTATCAGAAAGAAAATGTGCAACCGTATAATATTTTTAATTACAAGCCAGTGTCTCCATCATTTTGATGGGGCAACCATTTGTGGGACTATATATACCAGTGGGATTTTCACGAAATTTCTGCAACTTTGGATTCACATATACAAAAATTGGAATGATACAGAGAGGAGTATCATGGCCCCTGTGCAAAGATAACAAGCAAAATTGTGAAGCGTTAAATATTTTTAGGATTTTGTGTAGGCATCCAAAATCATCAGTGTCCTAGAATTTGATGATTTGAGCAAGCAGCACTAGCATAAACGAAACAAAAAAAGAACTCATTAATTTTTGGGTTGGATTGTCCCTATACGTTACTTAACATTATTGAGCTATATTTAAAAAAAAAAAAAAAAAAAGTCACTTCCCACATCGGGATTGAACCCGAGCAGCCGTCATGAATCTGTGGCCCTCCTTACCGATAGGCTATGCAGGAAGTGACACACATTGAACAGAAAAAAGCATTTAAGACATGTAAAAATCTCTGCCATGCTAATCTGCTGCTGTGCTGATCACTGCTGTGCTGCTCCCTGCTGTCCTATGCTGTGCTGCTCCCTAATGTGCTATGCTCTGCTGCTCCCTATTGTGTCATGCAGTGCTGCTCCCTGCTGTACTGCACTGATCCCAGCCGTGCTGATCTCTGCTGTGCTCTGCTGCAATGAGCATGATAAAACTTAAAGTACCATTCCTGCACCTTCCCCAAAACTAGAGAACTGAAGATTATGCCAACAATGGAAATAAGCAACCCTAGAATTGATAATTTGGGCAAGAAGCAGATCCAGTGGAACTTCTATATGTTCTCTGTAACATTTTGTGTTTCATCTTCATGTGAATGATGTGTCACTTCTTCCTCCAAAAACTAATAGATAAAAAAGATAATTTAGATCTGCTTTTTCCTAACACATGTTCCATATAGCACCCTCCATAGACAAAGTAGCTGAAATGTATTTTGCATATGCCAGTTATAAAATTTGTTTTTGTAAGAAATGCAATGAAAATTAAATTTTAATAAGCAGATCCCAAATTTTGGTGAGTGCTCATGGTTATTTTATAATTTGCTCTTGTATTAGAAAGAAAATGTGCAACCGTATAATATTTTTAATGACAAGGCAGTGTCTCCATCAGTTTGATGGGGCAACCATTTGAGGGACTATATATACCAGTGGGATTTTCACGAAATTTCTGCAACTTTGGATTCACATATACAAAAATTGGAATGATACAGAGAGGAGTATCATGGCCCCTGTGCAAAGATAACAAGCAAAATTGTGAAGCGTTACATATTTTTAGGATTTTGTGTAGGCATCCAAAATCATCAGTGTCCTAGAATTTGATGATTTGAGCAAGCAGCACTAGCATAAACGAAACAAAAAAAGAACGCATTAATTTTTGGGTTGGATTGTCCCTATACGTTACTTAACATTTTTGAGCTATATTTAAAAAAAAAAAAAAAGTCACTTCCCACACCGGGATTGAACCCGAGCAGCCGTCATGAATCTGTGGCCCTCCTTACCGATAGGCTATGCAGGAAGTGACACACATTGAACAGAAAAAAGCATTTAAGACATGTAAAAATCTCTGCCATGCTAATCTGCTGCTGTGCTGATCACTGCTGTGCTCTGCTGTGCTGCTCCCTGCTGTCCTATGCTGTGCTGCTCCCTAATGTGCTATGCTCTGCTGCTCCTATTGTGTCATGCAGTGCTGCTCCCTGCTGTACTGCACTGATCCCAGCCGTGCTGATCTCTGCTGTGCTCTGCTGCAATGAGCACGATAAAACTTAAAGTACCATTCCTGCACCTTCCCCAAAACTAGAGAACTGAAGATTATGCCAACAATGGAAATAAGCAACCCTAGAATTGATAATTTGGGCAAGAAGCAGATCCAGTGGAACTTCTATATGTTCTCTGTAACATTTTGTGTTTCATCTTCATGTGAATGATGCGTCACTTCTTCCTCCAAAAACTAATAGATAAAAAAGATAATTTAGATCTGCTTTTTCCTAACACATGTTCCATATAAAACCCTCCATAGACAAAGTAGCTGAAATGTAATTTGCATATGCCAGTTATAAAATATGTTTTTGTAAGAAATGCAATGAAAATCAAATTTTAATAAGCAGATCCCAAATTTTGGTGAGTGCTCATGGTTATTTTATAATTTGCTCTTGTATTAGAAAGAAAATGTGCAACCGTATAATATTTTTAATTACAAGCCAGTGTCTCCATCAGTTTGATGGGGCAACCATTTGTGGGACTATATATACCAGTGGGATTTTCACGAAATTTCTGCAACTTTGGATTCACATATACAAAAATTGGAATGATACAGAGAGGAGTATCATGGCCCCTGTGCAAAGATAACAAGCAAAATTGTGAAGCGTTAAATATTTTTATAATTTTGTGTAGGCATCCAAAATCATCAGTGTCCTAGAATTTGATGATTTGAGCAAGCAGCACTAGCATAAACGAAACAAAAAAAGAACTCATTAATTTTTGGGTTGGATTGTCCCTATACGTTACTTAACATTATTGAGCTATATTTAAAAAAAAAAAAAAAAAGTCACTTCCCACATCGGGATTGAACCCGAGCAGCCGTCATGAATCTGTGGCCCTCCTTACCGATAGGCTATGCAGGAAGTGACACACATTGAACAGAAAAAAGCATTTAAGACATGTAAAAATCTCTGCCATGCTAATCTGCTGCTGTGCTGATCACTGCTGTGCTGCTCCCTGCTGTCCTATGCTGTGCTGCTCCCTAATGTGCTATGCTCTGCTGCTCCCTATTGTGTCATGCAGTGCTGCTCCCTGCTGTACTGCACTGATCCCAGCCGTGCTGATCTCTGCTGTGCTCTGCTGCAATGAGCATGATAAAACTTAAAGTACCATTCCTGCACCTTCCCCAAAACTAGAGAACTGAAGATTATGCCAACAATGGAAATAAGCAACCCTAGAATTGATAATTTGGGCAAGAAGCAGATCCAGTGGAACTTCTATATGTTCTCTGTAACATTTTGTGTTTCATCTTCATGTGAATGATGTGTCACTTCTTCCTCCAAAAACTAATAGATAAAAAAGATAATTTAGATCTGCTTTTTCCTAACACATGTTCCATATAGCACCCTCCATAGACAACGTAGCTGAAATGTATTTTGCATATGCCAGTTATAAAATTTGTTTTTGTAAGAAATGCAATGAAAATTAAATTTTAATAAGCAGATCCCAAATTTTGGTGAGTGCTCATGGTTATTTTATAATTTGCTCTTGTATTAGAAAGAAAATGTGCAACCGTATAATATTTTTAATGACAAGGCAGTGTCTCCATCAGTTTGATGGGGCAACCATTTGAGGGACTATATATACCAGTGGGATTTTCACGAAATTTCTGCAACTTTGGATTCACATATACAAAAATTGGAATGATACAGAGAGGAGTATCATGGCCCCTGTGCAAAGATAACAAGCAAAATTGTGAAGCGTTACATATTTTTAGGATTTTGTGTAGGCATCCAAAATCATCAGTGTCCTAGAATTTGATGATTTGAGCAAGCAGCACTAGCATAAACGAAACAAAAAAAGAACGCATTAATTTTTGGGTTGGATTGTCCCTATACGTTACTTAACATTTTTGAGCTATATTTAAAAAAAAAAAAAAAAGTCACTTCCCACACCGGGATTGAACCCGAGCAGCCGTCATGAATCTGTGGCCCTCCTTACCGATAGGCTATGCATCAAGTGACACACATTGAACAGAAAAAAGCATTTAAGACATGTAAAAATCTCTGCCATGCTAATCTGCTGCTGTGCTGATCACTGCTGTGCTCTGCTGTGCTGCTCCCTGCTGTCCTATGCTGTGCTGCTCCCTAATGTGCTATGCTCTGCTGCTCCTATTGTGTCATGCAGTGCTGCTCCCTGCTGTACTGCACTGATCCCAGCCGTGCTGATCTCTGCTGTGCTCTGCTGCAATGAGCACGATAAAACTTAAAGTACCATTCCTGCACCTTCCCCAAAACTAGAGAACTGAAGATTATGCCAACAATGGAAATAAGCAACCCTAGAATTGATAATTTGGGCAAGAAGCAGATCCAGTGGAACTTCTATATGTTCTCTGTAACATTTTGTGTTTCATCTTCATGTGAATGATGCGTCACTTCTTCCTCCAAAAACTAATAGATAAAAAAGATAATTTAGATCTGCTTTTTCCTAACACATGTTCCATATAAAACCCTCCATAGACAAAGTAGCTGAAATGTAATTTGCATATGCCAGTTATAAAATATGTTTTTGTAAGAAATGCAATGAAAACTTAATTTTAATAAGCAGATCCCAAATTTTGGTGAGGGCTCATGATTATTTTATCATTTGCTCTTGTATTAGAAAGAAAATGTGCAACCGTATAATACTTTTAATGACAAGGCAGTGTCTCCATCAGTTTGATGGGGCAACCATTTGTGGGACTATATATACCAGTGGGATTTTCACGAAATTTCTGCAACTTTGGATTCACATATACAAAAATTGGAATGATACAGAGAGGAGTATCATGGCCCCTGTGCAAAGATAACAAGCAAAATTGTGAAGCGTTACATATTTTTAGGATTTTGTGTAGGCATCCAAAATCATCAGTGTCCTACAATTTGATGATTTGAGCAAGCAGCACTAGCATAAACGAAACAAAAAAAGAACGCATTAATTTTTGGGTTGGATTGTCCCTATACGTTACTTAACATTATTGAGCTATATTTAAAAAAAAAAAAAAAAAGTCACTTCCCACACCGGTATTGAACCCGAGCAGCCGTCATGAATCTGTGGCCCTCCTTACCGATAGGCTATGCAGGAAATGACACACGTTGAACAGAAAAAAGCATTTAAGACATGTAAAAATCTCTGCCATGCTAATCTGCTGCTGTGCTGATCACTGCTGTGCTCTGCTGTGCTGCTCCCTGCTGTCCTATGCTGTGCTGCTCCCTAATGTGCTATGCTCTGCTGCTCCCTATTGTGTCATGCAGTGCTGCTCCCTGCTGTACTGCACTGATCCCAGCCGTGCTGATCTCTGCTGTGCTCTGCTGCAATGAGCATGATAAAACTTAAAGTACCATTCCTGCACCTTCCCCAAAACTACAGAACTGAAGATTATGCCAACAATGGAAATAAGCAACCCTAGAATTGATAATTTGGGCAAGAAGCAGATCCAGTGGAACTTCTATATGTTCTCTGTAACATTTTGTGTTTCATCTTCATGTTAATGATGTGTCACTTCTTCCTCCAAAAACTAATAGATAAAAAAGATAATTTAGATCTGCTTTTTCCTAACACATGTTCCATATAGCACCCTCCATAGACAAAGTAGCTGAAATGTAATTTGCATATGCCAGTTATAAAATATGTTTTCGTAAGAAATGCAATGAAAACTTAATTTTAATAAGCAGATCCAAAATTTTGGTGGGTGCTCATGGTTATTTTATAATTTGCTCTTGTATTAGAAAGAAAATGTGCAACCGTATAATATTTTTAATGACAAGGCAGTGTCTCCATCAGTTTGATGGGGCAACCATTTGTGGGACTATATATACCAGTGGGATTTTCACAAAATTTATGCAACTTTGGATTCACATATACAAAAATTGGAATGATACAGAGAGGAATATCATGGCCCCTGTGCAAAGATAACAAGCAAAATTGTGAAGCGTTACATATTTTTAGGATTTTGTGTAGGCATCCAAAATCATCAGTGTCCTAGAATTTGATGATTTGAGCAAGCAGCACTAGCATAAACGAAACAAAAAAAGAACTCATTAATTTTTGGGTTGGATTGTCCCTATACGTTACTTAACATTATTGAGCTATATTTAAAAAAAAAAAAAAAAGTCACTTCCCACACTGGGATTGAACCCAAGCAGCCGTCATGAATCTGTGGCCCTCCTTACCGATAGGCTATGCAGGAAGTGACACACATTGAACAGAAAAAAGCATTTAAGACATGTAAAAATCTCTGCCATGCTAATCTGCTGCTTTGCTGATCACTGCTGTGCTCTGCTGTGCTGCTCCCTGCTGTCCTATGCTGTGCTGCTCCCTAATGTGCTATGCTCTGCTGCTCCCTATTGTGTCATGCAGTGCTGCTCCCTGCTGTACTGCACTGATCCCAGCCGTGCTGATCTCTGCTGTGCTCTGCTGCAATGAGCATGATAAAACTTAAAGTACCATTCCTGCACCTTCCCCAAAACTACAGAACTGAAGATTATGCCAACAATGGAAATAAGCAACCCTAGAATTGATAATTTGGGCAAGAAGCAGATCCAGTGGAACTTCTATATGTTCTCTGTAACATTTTGTGTTTCATCTTCATGTTAATGATGTGTCACTTCTTCCACCAAAAACTAATAGATAAAAAAGATAATTTAGATCTGCTTTTTCCTAACACATGTTCCATATAGCACCCTCCATAGACAAAGTAGCTGAAATGTAATTTGCATATGCCAGTTATAAAATATGTTTTCGTAAGAAATGCAATGAAAACTTAATTTTAATAAGCAGATCCCAACTTTTGGTGGGTGCTCATGGTTATTTTATAATTTGCTCTTGTATTAGAAAGAAAATGTGCAACCGTATAATATTTTTAATGACAAGGCAGTGTCTCCATCAGTTTGATGGGGCAACCATTTGTGGGACTATATATACCAGTGGGATTTTCACGAAATTTCTGCAACTTTGGATTCACATATACAAAAATTGGAATGATACAGAGAGGAATATCATGGCCCCTGTGCAAAGATAACAAGCAAAATTGTGAAGCGTTACATATTTTTAGGATTTTGTGTAGGCATCCAAAATCATCAGTGTCCTAGAATTTGATGATTTGAGCAAGCAGCACTAGCATAAACGAAACAAAAAAAGAACTCATTAATTTTTGGGTTGGATTGTCCCTATACGTTACTTAACATTATTGAGCTATATTTAAAAAAAAAAAAAAAAGTCACTTCCCACATCGGGATTGAACCCGAGCAGCCGTCATGAATCTGTGGCCCTCCTTACCGATAGGCTATGCAGGAAGTGACAAACATTGAACAGAAACAAAGCATTTAAGACATGTAAAAATCTCTGCCATGCTAATCTGCTGCTGTGCTGATCACTGCTGTGCTCTGCTGTGCTGCTCCCTGCTGTCCTATGCTGTGCTGCTCCCTAATGTGCTATGCTCTGCTGCTCCCTATTGTGTCATGCAGTGCTGCTCCCTGCTGTACTGCACTGATCCCAGCCGTGCTGATCTCTGCTGTGCTCTGCTGCAATGAGCATGATAAAACTTAAAGTACCATTCCTGCACCTTCCCCAAAACTAGAGAACTGAAGATTATGCCAACAATGGAAATAAGCAACCCTAGAATTGATAATTTGGGCAAGAAGCAGATCCAGTGGAACTTCTATATGTTCTCTGTAACATTTTGTGTTTCATCTTCATGTGAATGATGTGTCACTTCTTCCTCCAAAAACTAATAGATAAAAAAGATAATTTAGATCTGCTTTTTCCTAACACATGTTCCATATAGCACCCTCCATAGACAAAGTAGCTGAAATGTAATTTGCATATGCCAGTTATAAAATATGTTTTTGTAAGAAATGCAATGAAAACTTAATTTTAATAAGCAGATCCCAAATTTTGGTGAGGGCTCATGATTATTTTATCATTTGCTCTTGTATTAGAAAGAAAATGTGCAACCGTATAATACTTTTAATGACAAGGCAGTGTCTCCATCAGTTTGATGGTGCAACCATTTGTGTGACTATATATACCAGTGGGATTTTCATGAAATTTCTTCAACTTTGGATTCACATATACAAAAATTGGAATGATACAGAGAGGAGTATCATGGCCCCTGTGCAAAGATAACAAGCAAAATTGTGAAGCGTTACATATTTTTAGGATTTTGTGTAGGCATCCAAAATCATCAGTGTCCTAGAATTTGATGATTTGAGCAAGCAGCACTAGCATAAACGAAAAAAAAAAAAGAACTCATTAATTTTTTGGTTGGATTGTCCCTATACGTTACTTAACATTATTGAGCAATATTTAAAAAAAAAAAAAAAAGTCACTTCCCACACCGGGATTGAACCCGAGCAGCCGTCATGAATCTGTGGCCCTCCTTACCGATAGGCTATGCAGGAAGTGACACACATTAACAGAAAAAAGCATTTAAGACATGTAAAAATCTCTGCCATGCTAATCTGCTGCTGTGCTGATCACTGCTGTGCTCTGCTGTGCTGCTCCCTGCTGTCCTATGCTCTGCTGCTCCCTATTGTGTCATGCAGTGCTGCTCCCTGCTGTACTGCACTGATCCCAGCCGTGCTGATCTCTGCTGTGCTCTGCTGCAATGAGCATGATAAAACTTAAAGTACCATTCCTGCACCTTCCCCAAAACTAGAGAACTGAAGATTATGCCAACAATGGAAATAAGCAACCCTAGAATTGATAATTTGGGCAAGAAGCAGATCCAGTGGAACTTCTATATGTTCTCTGTAACATTTTGTGTTTCATCTTCATGTGAATGATGTGTCACTTCTTCCTCCAAAAACTAATAGATAAAAAAGATAATTTAGATCTGCTTTTTCCTAACACATGTTCCATATAGCACCCTCCATAGACAAAGTAGCTGAAATGTAATTTGCATATGCCAGTTATAAAATATGTTTTTGTAAGAAATGCAATGAAAACTTAATTTTAATAAGCAGATCCCAAATTTTGGTGAGGGCTCATGATTATTTTATAATTTGCTCTTGTCTTAGAAAGAAAATGTGCAACCGTATAATACTTTTAATGACAAGGCAGTGTCTCCATCAGTTTGATGGGGCAACCATTTGTGGGACTATATATACCAGTGGGATTTTCATGAAATTTCTGCAACTTTGGATTCACATATACAAAAACTGGAATGATACAGAGAGGAATATCATGGCCCCTGTGCAAAGATAACAAGCAAAATTGTGAAGCGTTACATATTTTTAGGATTTTGTGTAGGCATCCAAAATCATCAGTGTCCTGGAATTTGATGATTTGAGCAAGCAGCACTAGCATAAACGAAACAAAAAAAGAACTCATTAATTTTTGGGTTGGATTGTCCCTATACGTTACTTAACATTATTGAGCTATATTTAAAAAAAAAAAAAAAAGTCACTTCCCACACTGGGATTGAACCCAAGCAGCCGTCATGAATCTGTGGCCCTCCTTACCGATAGGCTATGCAGGAAGTGACACACATTGAACAGAAAAAAGCATTTAAGACATGTAAAAATCTCTGCCATGCTAATCTGCTGCTTTGCTGATCACTGCTGTGCTCTGCTGTGCTGCTCCCTGCTGTCCTATGCTGTGCTGCTCCCTAATGTGCTATGCTCTGCTGCTCCCTATTGTGTCATGCAGTGCTGCTCCCTGTTGTACTGCACTGATCCCAGCCGTGCTGATCTCTGCTGTGCTCTGCTGCAATGAGCATGATAAAACTTAAAGTACCATTCCTGCACCTTCCCCAAAACTAGAGAACTGAAGATTATGCCAACAATGGAAATAAGCAACCCTAGAATTGATAATTTGGGCAAGAAGCAGATCCAGTGGAACTTCTATATGTTCTCTGTAACATTTTGTGTTTCATCTTCATGTGAATGATGTGTCACTTCTTCCTCCAAAAACTAATAGATAAAAAAGATAATTTAGATCTGCTTTTTCCTAACACATGTTCCATATAGCACCCTCCATAGACAAAGTAGCTGAAATGTAATTTGCATATGCCAGTTATAAAATATGTTTTCGTAAGAAATGCAATGAAAACTTAATTTTAATAAGCAGATCCAAACTTTTGGTGGGTGCTCATGGTTATTTTATAATTTGCTCTTGTATTAGAAAGAAAATGTGCAACCGTATAATATTTTTAATGACAAGGCAGTGTCTCCATCAGTTTGATGGGGCAACCATTTGTGGGACTATATATACCAGTGGGATTTTCACGAAATTTCTGCAACTTTGGATTCACATATACAAAAATTGGAATGATACAGAGAGGAATATCATGGCCCCTGTGCAAAGATAACAAGCAAAATTGTGAAGCGTTACATATTTTTAGGATTTTGTGTAGGCATCCAAAATCATCAGTGTCCTAGAATTTGATGATTTGAGCAAGCAGCACTAGCATAAACGAAACAAAAAAAGAACTCATTAATTTTTGGGTTGGATTGTCCCTATACGTTACTTAACATTATTGAGCTATATTTAAAAAAAAAAAAAAAAGTCACTTCCCACACTGGGATTGAACCCAAGCAGCCGTCATGAATCTGTGGCCCTCCTTACCGATAGGCTATGCAGGAAGTGACACACATTGAACAGAAAAAAGCATTTAAGACATGTAAAAATCTCTGCCATGCTAATCTGCTGCTTTGCTGATCACTGCTGTGCTCTGCTGTGCTGCTCCCTGCTGTCCTATGCTGTGCTGCTCCCTAATGTGCTATGCTCTGCTGCTCCCTATTGTGTCATGCAGTGCTGCTCCCTGCTGTACTGCACTGATCCCAGCCGTGCTGATCTCTGCTGTGCTCTGCTGCAATGAGCATGATAAAACTTAAAGTACCATTCCTGCACCTTCCCCAAAACTAGAGAACTGAAGATTATGCCAACAATGGAAATAAGCAACCCTAGAATTGATAATTTGGGCAAGAAGCAGATCCAGTGGAACTTCTATATGTTCTCTGTAACATTTTGTGTTTCATCTTCATGTGAATGATGTGTCACTTCTTCCTCCAAAAACTAATAGATAAAAAAGATAATTTAGATCTGCTTTTTCCTAACACATGTTCCATATAGCACCCTCCATAGACAAAGTAGCTGAAATGTAATTTGCATATGCCAGTTATAAAATATGTTTTTGTAAGAAATGCAATGAAAACTTAATTTTAATAAGCAGATCCCAAATTTTGGTGAGGGCTCATGATTATTTTATCATTTGCTCTTGTATTAGAAAGAAAATGTGCAACCGTATAATACTTTTAATGACAAGGCAGTGTCTCCATCAGTTTGATGGTGCAACCATTTGTGTGACTATATATACCAGTGGGATTTTCATGAAATTTCTTCAACTTTGGATTCACATATACAAAAATTGGAATGATACAGAGAGGAGTATCATGGCCCGTGTGCAAAGATAACAAGCAAAATTGTGAAGCGTTACATATTTTTAGGATTTTGTGTAGGCATCCAAAATCATCAGTGTCCTAGAATTTGATGATTTGAGCAAGCAGCACTAGCATAAACGAAAAAAAAAAAAGAACTCATTAATTTTTTGGTTGGATTGTCCCTATACGTTACTTAACATTATTGAGCTATATTAAAAAAAAAAAAAGTCACTTCCCACACTGGGATTGAACCCGAGCAGCGGTCATGAATCTGTGGCCCTCCTTACCGATAGGCTATGCAGGAAGTGACACACATTAACAGAAAAAAGCATTTAAGACATGTAAAAATCTCTGCCATGCTAATCTGCTGCTGTGCTGATCACTGCTGTGCTCTGCTGTGCTGCTCCCTGCTGTCCTATGCTCTGCTGCTCCCTATTGTGTCATGCAGTGCTGCTCCCTGCTGTACTGCACTGATCCCAGCCGTGCTGATCTCTGCTGTGCTCTGCTGCAATGAGCATGATAAAACTTAAAGTACCATTCCTGCACCTTCCCCAAAACTAGAGAACTGAAGATTATGCCAACAATGGAAATAAGCAACCCTAGAATTGATAATTTGGGCAAGAAGCAGATCCAGTGGAACTTCTATATGTTCTCTGTAACATTTTGTGTTTCATCTTCATGTGAATGATGTGTCACTTCTTCCTCCAAAAACTAATAGATAAAAAAGATAATTTAGATCTGCTTTTTCCTAACACATGTTCCATATAGCACCCTCCATAGACAAAGTAGCTGAAATGTAATTTGCATATGCCAGTTATAAAATATGTTTTTGTAAGAAATGCAATGAAAACTTAATTTTAATAAGCAGATCCCAAATTTTGGTGAGGGCTCATGATTATTTTATAATTTGCTCTTGTCTTAGAAAGAAAATGTGCAACCGTATAATACTTTTAATGACAAGGCAGTGTCTCCATCAGTTTGATGGGGCAACCATTTGTGGGACTATATATACCAGTGGGATTTTCATGAAATTTCTGCAACTTTGGATTCACATATACAAAAACTGGAATGATACAGAGAGGAATATCATGGCCCCTGTGCAAAGATAACAAGCAAAATTGTGAAGCGTTACATATTTTTAGGATTTTGTGTAGGCATCCAAAATCATCAGTGTCCTAGAATTTGATGATTTGAGCAAGCAGCACTAGCATAAACGAAACAAAAAAAGAACGCATTAATTTTTGGGTTGGATTGTCCCTATACGTTACTTAACATTTTTGAGCTATATTTAAAAAAAAAAAAAAAAGTCACTTCCCACACCGGGATTGAACCCAAGCAGCCGTCATGAATCTGTGGCCCTCCTTACCGATAGGCTATGCAGGAAGTGACACACATTGAACAGAAAAAAGCATTTAAGACATGTAAAAATCTCTGCCATGCTAATCTGCTGCTGTGCTGATCACTGCTGTGCTCTGCTGTGCTGCTCCCTGCTGTCCTATGCTGTGCTGCTCCCTAATGTGCTATGCTCTGCTGCTCCTATTGTGTCATGCAGTGCTGCTCCCTGCTGTACTGCACTGATCCCAGCCGTGCTGATCTTTGCTGTGCTCTGCTGCAATGAGCACGATAAAACTTAAAGTACCATTCCTGCACCTTCCCCAAAACTAGAGAACTGAAGATTATGCCAACAATGGAAATAAGCAACCCTAGAATTGATAATTTGGGCAAGAAGCAGATCCAGTGGAACTTCTATATGTTCTCTGTAACATTTTGTGTTTCATCTTCATGTGAATGATGCGTCACTTCTTCCTCCAAAAACTAATAGATAAAAAAGATAATTTAGATCTGCTTTTTCCTAACACATGTTCCATATAAAACCCTCCATAGACAAAGTAGCTGAAATGTAATTTGCATATGCCAGTTATAAAATATGTTTTTGTAAGAAATGCAATGAAAATCAAATTTTAATAAGCAGATCCCAAATTTTGGTGAGTGCTCATGGTTATTTTATAATTTGCTCTTGTATTAGAAAGAAAATGTGCAACCGTATAATATTTTTAATTACAAGCCAGTGTCTCCATCAGTTTGATGGGGCAACCATTTGTGGGACTATATATACCAGTGGGATTTTCACGAAATTTCTGCAACTTTGGATTCACATATACAAAAATTGGAATGATACAGAGAGGAGTATCATGGCCCCTGTGCAAAGATAACAAGCAAAATTGTGAAGCGTTAAATATTTTTAGGATTTTGTGTAGGCATCCAAAATCATCAGTGTCCTAGAATTTGATGATTTGAGCAAGCAGCACTAGCATAAACGAAACAAAAAAAGAACTCATTAATTTTTGGGTTGGATTGTCCCTATACGTTACTTAACATTATTGAGCTATATTTAAAAAAAAAAAAAAAAGTCACTTCCCACATCGGGATTGAACCTGAGCAGCCGTCATGAATCTGTGGCCCTCCTTACCGATAGGCTATGCAGGAAGTGACACACATTGAACAGAAAAAAGCATTTAAGACATGTAAAAATCTCTGCCATGCTAATCTGCTGCTGTGCTGATCACTGCTGTGCTGCTCCCTGCTGTCCTATGCTGTGCTGCTCCCTAATGTGCTATGCTCTGCTGCTCCCTATTGTGTCATGCAGTGCTGCTCCCTGCTGTACTGCACTGATCCCAGCCGTGCTGATCTCTGCTGTGCTCTGCTGCAATGAGCATGATAAAACTTAAAGTACCATTCCTGCACCTTCCCCAAAACTAGAGAACTGAAGATTATGCCAACAATGGAAATAAGCAACCCTAGAATTGATAATTTGGGCAAGAAGCAGATCCAGTGGAACTTCTATATGTTCTCTGTAACATTTTGTGTTTCATCTTCATGTGAATGATGTGTCACTTCTTCCTCCAAAAACTAATAGATAAAAAAGATAATTTAGATCTGCTTTTTCCTAACACATGTTCCATATAGCACCCTCCATAGACAAAGTAGCTGAAATGTATTTTGCATATGCCAGTTATAAAATTTGTTTTTGTAAGAAATGCAATGAAAATTAAATTTTAATAAGCAGATCCCAAATTTTGGTGAGTGCTCATGGTTATTTTATAATTTGCTCTTGTATTAGAAAGAAAATGTGCAACCGTATAATATTTTTAATGACAAGGCAGTGTCTCCATCAGTTTGATGGTGCAACCATTTGTGGGACTATATATACCAGTGGGATTTTCATGAAATTTCTTCAACTTTGGATTCACATATACAAAAATTGGAATGATACAGAGAGGAGTATCATGGCCCCTGTGCAAAGATAACAAGCAAAATTGTGAAGCGTTACATATTTTTAGGATTTTGTGTAGGCATCCAAAATCATCAGTGTCCTAGAATTTGATGATTTGAGCAAGCAGCACTAGCATAAACGAAAAAAAAAAAAGAACTCATTAATTTTTGGGTTGGATTGTCCCTATACGTTACTTAACATTATTGAGCTATATTTAAAAAAAAAAAAAAAAAGTCACTTCCCACACCGGGATTGAACCCGAGCAGCCGTCATGAATCTGTGGCCCTCCTTACCGATAGGCTATGCAGGAAGTGACACATGTTGAACAGAAAAAAGCATTTAAGACATGTAAAAATCTCTGCCATGCTAATCTGCTGCTGTGCTGATCACTGCTGTGCTCTGCTGTGCTGCTCCCTGCTGTCCTATGCTGTGCTGCTCCCTAATGTGCTATGCTCTGCTGCTCCCTATTGTGTCATGCAGTGCTGCTCCCAGCTGTACTGCAATGATCCCAGCCGTGCTGATCTCTGCTGTGCTCTGCTGCAATGAGCATGATAAAACTTAAAGTACCATTCCTGCACCTTCCCCAAAACTAGAGAACTGAAGATTATGCCAACAATGGAAATAAGCAACCCTAGAATTGATAATTTGGGCAAGAAGCAGATCCAGTGGAACTTCTATATGTTCTCTGTAACATTTTGTGTTTCATCTTCATGTGAATGATGCGTCACTTCTTCCTCCAAAAACTAATAGATAAAAAAGATAATTTAGATCTGCTTTTTCCTAACACATGTTCCATATAAAACCCTCCATAGACAAAGTAGCTGAAATGTAATTTGCATATGCCAGTTATAAAATATGTTTTTGTAAGAAATGCAATGAAAACTTAATTTTAATAAGCAGATCCCAAATTTTGGTGAGGGCTCATGATTATTTTATAATTTGCTCTTGTCTTAGAAAGAAAATGTGCAACCGTATAATACTTTTAATGACAAGGCAGTGTCTCCATCAGTTTGATGGGGCAACCATTTGTGGGACTATATATACCAGTGGGATTTTCATGAAATTTCTGCAACTTTGGATTCACATATACAAAAACTGGAATGATACAGAGAGGAATATCATGGCCCCTGTGCAAAGATAACAAGCAAAATTGTGAAGCGTTACATATTTTTAGGATTTTGTGTAGGCATCCAAAATCATCAGTGTCCTAGAATTTGATGATTTGAGCAAGCAGCACTAGCATAAACGAAACAAAAAAAGAACGCATTAATTTTTGGGTTGGATTGTCCCTATACGTTACTTAACATTTTTGAGCTATATTTAAAAAAAAAAAAAAAGTCACTTCCCACACCGGGATTGAACCCGAGCAGCCGTCATGAATCTGTGGCCCTCCTTACCGATAGGCTATGCAGGAAGTGACACACATTGAACAGAAAAAAGCATTTAAGACATGTAAAAATCTCTGCCATGCTAATCTGCTGCTGTGCTGATCACTGCTGTGCTCTGCTGTGCTGCTCCCTGCTGTCCTATGCTGTGCTGCTCCCTAATGTGCTATGCTCTGCTGCTCCTATTGTGTCATGCAGTGCTGCTCCCTGCTGTACTGCACTGATCCCAGCCGTGCTGATCTCTGCTGTGCTCTGCTGCAATGAGCATGATAAAACTTAAAGTACCATTCCTGCACCTTCCCCAAAACTACAGAACTGAAGATTATGCCAACAATGGAAATAAGCAACCCTAGAATTGATAATTTGGGCAAGAAGCAGATCCAGTGGAACTTCTATATGTTCTCTGTAACATTTTGTGTTTCATCTTCATGTTAATGATGTGTCACTTCTTCCTCCAAAAACTAATAGATAAAAAAGATAATTTAGATCTGCTTTTTCCTAACACATGTTCCATATAGCACCCTCCATAGACAAAGTAGCTGAAATGTATTTTGCATATGCCAGTTATAAAATTTGTTTTTGTAAGAAATGCAATGAAAATTAAATTTTAATAAGCAGATCCCAAATTTTGGTGAGTGCTCATGGTTATTTTATAATTTGCTCTTGTATTAGAAAGAAAATGTGCAACCGTATAATATTTTTAATGACAAGGCAGTGTCTCCATCAGTTTGATGGTGCAACCATTTGTGGGACTATATATACCAGTGGGATTTTCATGAAATTTCTTCAACTTTGGATTCACATATACAAAAATTGGAATGATACAGAGAGGAGTATCATGGCCCCTGTGCAAAGATAACAAGCAAAATTGTGAAGCGTTACATATTTTTAGGATTTTGTGTAGGCATCCAAAATCATCAGTGTCCTAGAATTTGATGATTTGAGCAAGCAGCACTAGCATAAACGAAAAAAAAAAAAGAACTCATTAATTTTTGGGTTGGATTGTCCCTATACGTTACTTAACATTATTGAGCTATATTTAAAAAAAAAAAAAAAAAGTCACTTCCCACACCGGGATTGAACCCGAGCAGCCGTCATGAATCTGTGGCCCTCCTTACCGATAGGCTATGCAGGAAGTGACACATGTTGAACAGAAAAAAGCATTTAAGACATGTAAAAATCTCTGCCATGCTAATCTGCTGCTGTGCTGATCACTGCTGTGCTCTGCTGTGCTGCTCCCTGCTGTCCTATGCTGTGCTGCTCCCTAATGTGCTATGCTCTGCTGCTCCCTATTGTGTCATGCAGTGCTGCTCCCAGCTGTACTGCAATGATCCCAGCCGTGCTGATCTCTGCTGTGCTCTGCTGCAATGAGCATGATAAAACTTAAAGTACCATTCCTGCACCTTCCCCAAAACTAGAGAACTGAAGATTATGCCAACAATGGAAATAAGCAACCCTAGAATTGATAATTTGGGCAAGAAGCAGATCCAGTGGAACTTCTATATGTTCTCTGTAACATTTTGTGTTTCATCTTCATGTGAATGATGCGTCACTTCTTCCTCCAAAAACTAATAGATAAAAAAGATAATTTAGATCTGCTTTTTCCTAACACATGTTCCATATAAAACCCTCCATAGACAAAGTAGCTGAAATGTAATTTGCATATGCCAGTTATAAAATATGTTTTTGTAAGAAATGCAATGAAAACTTAATTTTAATAAGCAGATCCCAAATTTTGGTGAGGGCTCATGATTATTTTATAATTTGCTCTTGTCTTAGAAAGAAAATGTGCAACCGTATAATACTTTTAATGACAAGGCAGTGTCTCCATCAGTTTGATGGGGCAACCATTTGTGGGACTATATATACCAGTGGGATTTTCATGAAATTTCTGCAACTTTGGATTCACATATACAAAAACTGGAATGATACAGAGAGGAATATCATGGCCCCTGTGCAAAGATAACAAGCAAAATTGTGAAGCGTTACATATTTTTAGGATTTTGTGTAGGCATCCAAAATCATCAGTGTCCTAGAATTTGATGATTTGAGCAAGCAGCACTAGCATAAACGAAACAAAAAAAGAACGCATTAATTTTTGGGTTGGATTGTCCCTATACGTTACTTAACATTTTTGAGCTATATTTAAAAAAAAAAAAAAAGTCACTTCCCACACCGGGATTGAACCCGAGCAGCCGTCATGAATCTGTGGCCCTCCTTACCGATAGGCTATGCAGGAAGTGACACACATTGAACAGAAAAAAGCATTTAAGACATGTAAAAATCTCTGCCATGCTAATCTGCTGCTGTGCTGATCACTGCTGTGCTCTGCTGTGCTGCTCCCTGCTGTCCTATGCTGTGCTGCTCCCTAATGTGCTATGCTCTGCTGCTCCTATTGTGTCATGCAGTGCTGCTCCCTGCTGTACTGCACTGATCCCAGCCGTGCTGATCTCTGCTGTGCTCTGCTGCAATGAGCATGATAAAACTTAAAGTACCATTCCTGCACCTTCCCCAAAACTACAGAACTGAAGATTATGCCAACAATGGAAATAAGCAACCCTAGAATTGATAATTTGGGCAAGAAGCAGATCCAGTGGAACTTCTATATGTTCTCTGTAACATTTTGTGTTTCATCTTCATGTTAATGATGTGTCACTTCTTCCTCCAAAAACTAATAGATAAAAAAGATAATTTAGATCTGCTTTTTCCTAACACATGTTCCATATAGCACCCTCCATAGACAAAGTAGCTGAAATGTAATTTGCATATGCCAGTTATAAAATATGTTTTCGTAAGAAATGCAATGAAAACTTAATTTTAATAAGCAGATCCAAACTTTTGGTGGGTGCTCATGGTTATTTTATAATTTGCTCTTGTATTAGAAAGAAAATGTGCAACCGTATAATATTTTTAATGACAAGGCAGTGTCTCCATCAGTTTGATGGGGCAACCATTTGTGGGACTATATATACCAGTGGGATTTTCACGAAATTTCTGCAACTTTGGATTCACATATACAAAAATTGGAATGATACAGAGAGGAATATCATGGCCCCTGTGCAAAGATAACAAGCAAAATTGTGAAGCGTTACATATTTTTAGGATTTTGTGTAGGCATCCAAAATCATCAGTGTCCTAGAATTTGATGATTTGAGCAAGCAGCACTAGCATAAACGAAACAAAAAAAGAACTCATTAATTTTTGGGTTGGATTGTCCCTATACGTTACTTAACATTATTGAGCTATATTTAAAAAAAAAAAAAAAAGTCACTTCCCACACTGGGATTGAACCCAAGCAGCCGTCATGAATCTGTGGCCCTCCTTACCGATAGGCTATGCAGGAAGTGACACACATTGAACAGAAAAAAGCATTTAAGACATGTAAAAATCTCTGCCATGCTAATCTGCTGCTTTGCTGATCACTGCTGTGCTCTGCTGTGCTGCTCCCTGCTGTCCTATGCTGTGCTGCTCCCTAATGTGCTATGCTCTGCTGCTCCCTATTGTGTCATGCAGTGCTGCTCCCTGCTGTACTGCACTGATCCCAGCCGTGCTGATCTCTGCTGTGCTCTGCTGCAATGAGCATGATAAAACTTAAAGTACCATTCCTGCACCTTCCCCAAAACTACAGAACTGAAGATTATGCCAACAATGGAAATAAGCAACCCTAGAATTGATAATTTGGGCAAGAAGCAGATCCAGTGGAACTTCTATATGTTCTCTGTAACATTTTGTGTTTCATCTTCATGTTAATGATGTGTCACTTCTTCCTCCAAAAACTAATAGATAAAAAAGATAATTTAGATCTGCTTTTTCCTAACACATGTTCCATATAGCACCCTCCATAGACAAAGTAGCTGAAATGTAATTTGCATATGCCAGTTATAAAATATGTTTTCGTAAGAAATGCAATGAAAACTTAATTTTAATAAGCAGATCCCAACTTTTGGTGGGTGCTCATGGTTATTTTATAATTTGCTCTTGTATTAGAAAGAAAATGTGCAACCGTATAATATTTTTAATGACAAGGCAGTGTCTCCATTAGTTTGATGGGGCAACCATTTGTGGGACTATATATACCAGTGGGATTTTCACGAAATTTCTGCAACTTTGGATTCACATATACAAAAATTGGAATGATACAGAGAGGAATATCATGGCCCCTGTGCAAAGATAACAAGCAAAATTGTGAAGCGTTACATATTTTTAGGATTTTGTGTAGGCATCCAAAATCATCAGTGTCCTAGAATTTGATGATTTGAGCAAGCAGCACTAGCATAAACGAAACAAAAAAAGAACTCATTAATTTTTGGGTTGGATTGTCCCTATACGTTACTTAACATTATTGAGCTATATTTAAAAAAAAAAAAAAAAGTCACTTCCCACACTGGGATTGAACCCAAGCAGCCGTCATGAATCTGTGGCCCTCCTTACCGATAGGCTATGCAGGAAGTGACACACATTGAACAGAAAAAAGCATTTAAGACATGTAAAAATCTCTGCCATGCTAATCTGCTGCTTTGCTGATCACTGCTGTGCTCTGCTGTGCTGCTCCCTGCTGTCCTATGCTGTGCTGCTCCCTAATGTGCTATGCTCTGCTGCTCCCTATTGTGTCATGCAGTGCTGCTCCCTGCTGTACTGCACTGATCCCAGCCGTGCTGATCTCTGCTGTGCTCTGCTGCAATGAGCATGATAAAACTTAAAGTACCATTCCTGCACCTTCCCCAAAACTACAGAACTGAAGATTATGCCAACAATGGAAATAAGCAACCCTAGAATTGATAATTTGGGCAAGAAGCAGATCCAGTGGAACTTCTATATGTTCTCTGTAACATTTTGTGTTTCATCTTCATGTTAATGATGTGTCACTTCTTCCTCCAAAAACTAATAGATAAAAAAGATAATTTAGATCTGCTTTTTCCTAACACATGTTCCATATAGCACCCTCCATAGACAAAGTAGCTGAAATGTAATTTGCATATGCCAGTTATAAAATATGTTTTCGTAAGAAATGCAATGAAAACTTAATTTTAATAAGCAGATCCCAACTTTTGGTGGGTGCTCATGGTTATTTTATAATTTGCTCTTGTATTAGAAAGAAAATGTGCAACCGTATAATATTTTTAATGACAAGGCAGTGTCTCCATCAGTTTGATGGGGCAACCATTTGTGGGACTATATATACCAGTGGGATTTTCACGAAATTTCTGCAACTTTGGATTCACATATACAAAAATTGGAATGATACAGAGAGGAATATCATGGCCCCTGTGCAAAGATAACAAGCAAAATTGTGAAGCGTTACATATTTTTAGGATTTTGTGTAGGCATCCAAAATCATCAGTGTCCTAGAATTTGATGATTTGAGCAAGCAGCACTAGCATAAACGAAACAAAAAAAGAACTCATTAATTTTTGGGTTGGATTGTCCCTATACGTTACTTAACATTATTGAGCTATATTTAAAAAAAAAAAAAAAAAGTCACTTCCCACACTGGGATTGAACCCAAGCAGCCGTCATGAATCTGTGGCCCTCCTTACCGATAGGCTATGCAGGAAGTGACACACATTGAACAGAAAAAAGCATTTAAGACATGTAAAAATCTCTGCCATGCTAATCTGCTGCTTTGCTGATCACTGCTGTGCTCTGCTGTGCTGCTCCCTGCTGTCCTATGCTGTGCTGCTCCCTAATGTGCTATGCTCTGCTGCTCCCTATTGTGTCATGCAGTGCTGCTCCCTGCTGTACTGCACTGATCCCAGCCGTGCTGATCTCTGCTGTGCTCTGCTGCAATGAGCATGATAAAACTTAAAGTACCATTCCTGCACCTTCCCCAAAACTAGAGAACTGAAGATTATGCCAACAATGGAAATAAGCAACCCTAGAATTGATAATTTGGGCAAGAAGCAGATCCAGTGGAACTTCTATATGTTCTCTGTAACATTTTGTGTTTCATCTTCATGTGAATGATGTGTCACTTCTTCCTCCAAAAACTAATAGATAAAAAAGATAATTTAGATCTGCTTTTTCCTAACACATGTTCCATATAGCACCCTCCATAGACAAAGTAGCTGAAATGTAATTTGCATATGCCAGTTATAAAATATGTTTTTGTAAGAAATGCAATGAAAACTTAATTTTAATAAGCAGATCCCAAATTTTGGTGAGGGCTCATGATTATTTTATCATTTGCTCTTGTATTAGAAAGAAAATGTGCAACCGTATAATACTTTTAATGACAAGGCAGTGTCTCCATCAATTTGATGGTGCAACCATTTGTGTGACTATATATACCAGTGGGATTTTCATGAAATTTCTTCAACTTTGGATTCACATATACAAAAATTGGAATGATACAGAGAGGAGTATCATGGCCCCTGTGCAAAGATAACAAGCAAAATTGTGAAGCGTTACATATTTTTAGGATTTTGTGTAGGCATCCAAAATCATCAGTGTCCTAGAATTTGATGATTTGAGCAAGCAGCACTAGCATAAACGAAAAAAAAAAAAGAACTCATTAATTTTTTGGTTGGATTGTCCCTATACGTTACTTAACATTATTGAGCTATATTTAAAAAAAAAAAGTCACTTCCCACACCGGGATTGAACCCGAGCAGCCGTCATGAATCTGTGGCCCTCCTTACCGATAGGCTATGCAGGAAGTGACACACGTTAACAGAAAAAAGCATTTAAGACATGTAAAAATCTCTGCCATGCTAATCTGCTGCTGTGCTGATCACTGCTGTGCTCTGCTGTGCTGCTCCCTGCTGTCCTATGCTCTGCTGCTCCCTATTGTGTCATGCAGTGCTGCTCCCTGCTGTACTGCACTGATCCCAGCCGTGCTGATCTCTGCTGTGCTCTGCTGCAATGAGCATGATAAAACTTAAAAGTACCATTCCTGCACCTTCCCCAAAACTAGAGAACTGAAGATTATGCCAACAATGGAAATAAGCAACCCTAGAATTGATAATTTGGGCAAGAAGCAGATCCAGTGGAACTTCTATATGTTCTCAGTAACATTTTGTGTTTCATCTTCATGTGAATGATGTGTCACTTCTTCCTCCAAAAACTAATAGATAAAAAAGATAATTTAGATCTGCTTTGTCCTAACACATGTTCCATATAGCACCCTCCATAGACAAAGTAGCTGAAATGTAATTTGCATATGCCAGTTATAAAATATGTTTTTGTAAGAAATGCAATGAAAACTTAATTTTAATAAGCAGATCCCAAATTTTGGTGAGGGCTCATGATTATTTTATCATTTGCTCTTGTATTAGAAAGAAAATGTGCAACCGTATAATACTTTTAATGACAAGGCAGTGTCTCCATCAGTTTGATGGGGCAACCATTTGTGGGACTATATATACCAGTGGGATTTTCATGAAATTTCTTCAACTTTGGATTCACATATACAAAAATTGGAATGATACAGAGAGGAGTATCATGGCCCCTGTGCAAAGATAACAAGCAAAATTGTGAAGCGTTACATATTTTTAGGATTTTGTGTAGGCATCCAAAATCATCAGTGTCCTAGAATTTGATGATTTGAGCAAGCAGCACTAGCATAAACGAAACAAAAAAAGAACTCATTAATTTTTGGGTTGGATTGTCCCTATACGTTACTTAACATTATTGAGCTATATTTAAAAAAAAAAAGTCACTTCCCACATCGGGATTGAACCCGAGCAGCCGTCATGAATCTGTGGCCCTCCTTACCGATAGGCTATGCAGGAAGTGACAAACATTGAACAGAAAAAAGCATTTAAGACATGTAAAAATCTCTGCCATGCTAATCTGCTGCTGTGCTGATCACTGCTGTGCTCTGCTGTGCTGCTCCCTGCTGTCCTATGCTGTGCTGCTCCCTAATGTGCTATGCAGTGCTGCTCCCTATTGTGTCATGCAGTGCTGCTCCCTGCTGTACTGCACTGATCCCATCCGTGCTGATCTCTGCTGTGCTCTGCTGCAATGAGCATGATAAAACTTAAAGTACCATTCCTGCACCTTCCCCAAAACTAGAGAACTGAAGATTATGCCAACAATGGAAATAAGCAACCCTAGAATTGATAATTTGGGCAAGAAGCAGATCCAGTGGAACTTCTATATGTTCTCTGTAACATTTTGTGTTTCATCTTCATGTGAATGATGTGTCACTTCTTCCTCCAAAAACTAATAGATAAAAAAGATAATTTAGATCTGCTTTTTCCTAACACATGTTCCATATAAAACCCTCCATAGACAAAGTAGCTGAAATGTAATTTGCATATGCCAGTTATAAAATATGTTTTTGTAAGAAATGCAAT
This sequence comes from Pelodytes ibericus, assembly GCA_036172795.1. NCBI lineage: Eukaryota > Metazoa > Chordata > Amphibia > Anura > Pelodytidae > Pelodytes > Pelodytes ibericus. Next base: position 243,215,376 of record CM069857.1, read on the forward strand.
GAAAATCAAATTTTAATAAGCAGATCCCAAATTTTGGTGAGTGCTCATGGTTATTTTATAATTTGCTCTTGTATTAGAAAGAAAATGTGCAACCGTATAATATTTTGAATTACAAGCCAGTGTCTCCATCAGTTTGATGGGGCAACCATTTGTGGGACTATATATACCAGTGGGATTTTCACGAAATTTCTGCAACTTTGGATTCACATATACAAAAATTGGAATGATACAGAGAGGAGTATCATGGCCCCTGTGCAAAGATAACAAGCAAAATTGTGAAGCGTTAAATATTTTTAGGATTTTGTGTAGGCATCCAAAATCATCAGTGTCCTAGAATTTGATGATTTGAGCAAGCAGCACTAGCATAAACGAAACAAAAAAAGAACTCATTAATTTTTGGGTTGGATTGTCCCTATACGTTACTTAACATTATTGAGCTATATTTAAAAAAAAAAAAAAAAGTCACTTCCCACATCGGGATTGAACCCGAGCAGCCGTCATGAATCTGTGGCCCTCCTTACCGATAGGCTATGCAGGAAGTGACACACATTGAACAGAAAAAAGCATTTAAGACATGTAAAAATCTCTGCCATGCTAATCTGCTGCTGTGCTGATCACTGCTGTGCTGCTCCCTGCTGTCCTATGCTGTGCTGCTCCCTAATGTGCTATGCTCTGCTGCTCCCTATTGTGTCATGCAGTGCTGCTCCCTGCTGTACTGCACTGATCCCAGCCGTGCTGATCTCTGCTGTGCTCTGCTGCAATGAGCATGATAAAACTTAAAGTACCATTCCTGCACCTTCCCCAAAACTAGAGAACTGAAGATTATGCCAACAATGGAAATAAGCAACCCTAGAATTGATAATTTGGGCAAGAAGCAGATCCAGTGGAACTTCTATATGTTCTCTGTAACATTTTGTGTTTCATCTTCATGTGAATGATGTGTCACTTCTTCCTCCAAAAACTAATAGATAAAAAAGATAATTTAGATCTGCTTTTTCCTAACACATGTTCCATATAGCACCCTCCATAGACAAAGTAGCTGAAATGTATTTTGCATATGCCAGTTATAAAATTTGTTTTTGTAAGAAATGCAATGAAAATTAAATTTTAATAAGCAGATCCCAAATTTTGGTGAGTGCTCATGGTTATTTTATAATTTGCTCTTGTATTAGAAAGAAAATGTGCAACCGTATAATATTTTTAATGACAAGGCAGTGTCTCCATCAGTTTGATGGTGCAACCATTTGTGGGACTATATATACCAGTGGGATTTTCATGAAATTTCTTCAACTTTGGATTCACATATACAAAAATTGGAATGATACAGAGAGGAGTATCATGGCCCCTGTGCAAAGATAACAAGCAAAATTGTGAAGCGTTACATATTTTTAGGATTTTGTGTAGGCATCCAAAATCATCAGTGTCCTAGAATTTGATGATTTGAGCAAGCAGCACTAGCATAAACGAAAAAAAAAAAAGAACTCATTAATTTTTGGGTTGGATTGTCCCTATACGTTACTTAACATTATTGAGCTATATTTAAAAAAAAAAAAAAAAAGTCACTTCCCACACCGGGATTGAACCCGAGCAGCCGTCATGAATCTGTGGCCCTCCTTACCGATAGGCTATGCAGGAAGTGACACATGTTGAACAGAAAAAAGCATTTAAGACATGTAAAAATCTCTGCCATGCTAATCTGCTGCTGTGCTGATCACTGCTGTGCTCTGCTGTGCTGCTCCCTGCTGTCCTATGCTGTGCTGCTCCCTAATGTGCTATGCTCTGCTGCTCCCTATTGTGTCATGCAGTGCTGCTCCCAGCTGTACTGCAATGATCCCAGCCGTGCTGATCTCTGCTGTGCTCTGCTGCAATGAGCATGATAAAACTTAAAGTACCATTCCTGCACCTTCCCCAAAACTAGAGAACTGAAGATTATGCCAACAATGGAAATAAGCAACCCTAGAATTGATAATTTGGGCAAGAAGCAGATCCAGTGGAACTTCTATATGTTCTCTGTAACATTTTGTGTTTCATCTTCATGTGAATGATGCGTCACTTCTTCCTCCAAAAACTAATAGATAAAAAAGATAATTTAGATCTGCTTTTTCCTAACACATGTTCCATATAAAACCCTCCATAGACAAAGTAGCTGAAATGTAATTTGCATATGCCAGTTATAAAATATGTTTTTGTAAGAAATGCAATGAAAACTTAATTTTAATAAGCAGATCCCAAATTTTGGTGAGGGCTCATGATTATTTTATAATTTGCTCTTGTCTTAGAAAGAAAATGTGCAACCGTATAATACTTTTAATGACAAGGCAGTGTCTCCATCAGTTTGATGGGGCAACCATTTGTGGGACTATATATACCAGTGGGATTTTCATGAAATTTCTGCAACTTTGGATTCACATATACAAAAACTGGAATGATACAGAGAGGAATATCATGGCCCCTGTGCAAAGATAACAAGCAAAATTGTGAAGCGTTACATATTTTTAGGATTTTGTGTAGGCATCCAAAATCATCAGTGTCCTAGAATTTGATGATTTGAGCAAGCAGCACTAGCATAAACGAAACAAAAAAAGAACGCATTAATTTTTGGGTTGGATTGTCCCTATACGTTACTTAACATTTTTGAGCTATATTTAAAAAAAAAAAAAAAGTCACTTCCCACACCGGGATTGAACCCGAGCAGCCGTCATGAATCTGTGGCCCTCCTTACCGATAGGCTATGCAGGAAGTGACACACATTGAACAGAAAAAAGCATTTAAGACATGTAAAAATCTCTGCCATGCTAATCTGCTGCTGTGCTGATCACTGCTGTGCTCTGCTGTGCTGCTCCCTGCTGTCCTATGCTGTGCTGCTCCCTAATGTGCTATGCTCTGCTGCTCCTATTGTGTCATGCAGTGCTGCTCCCTGCTGTACTGCACTGATCCCAGCCGTGCTGATCTCTGCTGTGCTCTGCTGCAATGAGCATGATAAAACTTAAAGTACCATTCCTGCACCTTCCCCAAAACTACAGAACTGAAGATTATGCCAACAATGGAAATAAGCAACCCTAGAATTGATAATTTGGGCAAGAAGCAGATCCAGTGGAACTTCTATATGTTCTCTGTAACATTTTGTGTTTCATCTTCATGTTAATGATGTGTCACTTCTTCCTCCAAAAACTAATAGATAAAAAAGATAATTTAGATCTGCTTTTTCCTAACACATGTTCCATATAGCACCCTCCATAGACAAAGTAGCTGAAATGTAATTTGCATATGCCAGTTATAAAATATGTTTTCGTAAGAAATGCAATGAAAACTTAATTTTAATAAGCAGATCCAAACTTTTGGTGGGTGCTCATGGTTATTTTATAATTTGCTCTTGTATTAGAAAGAAAATGTGCAACCGTATAATATTTTTAATGACAAGGCAGTGTCTCCATCAGTTTGATGGGGCAACCATTTGTGGGACTATATATACCAGTGGGATTTTCACGAAATTTCTGCAACTTTGGATTCACATATACAAAAATTGGAATGATACAGAGAGGAATATCATGGCCCCTGTGCAAAGATAACAAGCAAAATTGTGAAGCGTTACATATTTTTAGGATTTTGTGTAGGCATCCAAAATCATCAGTGTCCTAGAATTTGATGATTTGAGCAAGCAGCACTAGCATAAACGAAACAAAAAAAGAACTCATTAATTTTTGGGTTGGATTGTCCCTATACGTTACTTAACATTATTGAGCTATATTTAAAAAAAAAAAAAAAAGTCACTTCCCACACTGGGATTGAACCCAAGCAGCCGTCATGAATCTGTGGCCCTCCTTACCGATAGGCTATGCAGGAAGTGACACACATTGAACAGAAAAAAGCATTTAAGACATGTAAAAATCTCTGCCATGCTAATCTGCTGCTTTGCTGATCACTGCTGTGCTCTGCTGTGCTGCTCCCTGCTGTCCTATGCTGTGCTGCTCCCTAATGTGCTATGCTCTGCTGCTCCCTATTGTGTCATGCAGTGCTGCTCCCTGCTGTACTGCACTGATCCCAGCCGTGCTGATCTCTGCTGTGCTCTGCTGCAATGAGCATGATAAAACTTAAAGTACCATTCCTGCACCTTCCCCAAAACTACAGAACTGAAGATTATGCCAACAATGGAAATAAGCAACCCTAGAATTGATAATTTGGGCAAGAAGCAGATCCAGTGGAACTTCTATATGTTCTCTGTAACATTTTGTGTTTCATCTTCATGTTAATGATGTGTCACTTCTTCCTCCAAAAACTAATAGATAAAAAAGATAATTTAGATCTGCTTTTTCCTAACACATGTTCCATATAGCACCCTCCATAGAAAAAAGTAGCTGAAATGTAATTTGCATATGCCAGTTATAAAATATGTTTTCGTAAGAAATGCAATGAAAACTTAATTTTAATAAGCAGATCCCAACTTTTGGTGAATGCTCATGGTTATTTTATAATTTGCTCTTGTATTAGAAAGAAAATGTGCAACCGTATAATATTTTTAATGACAAGGCAGTGTCTCCATTAGTTTGATGGGGCAACCATTTGTGGGACTATATATACCAGTGGGATTTTCACGAAATTTCTGCAACTTTGGATTCACATATACAAAAATTGGAATGATACAGAGAGGAATATCATGGCCCCTGTGCAAAGATAACAAGCAAAATTGTGAAGCGTTACATATTTTTAGGATTTTGTGTAGGCATCCAAAATCATCAGTGTCCTAGAATTTGATGATTTGAGCAAGCAGCACTAGCATAAACGAAACAAAAAAAGAACTCATTAATTTTTGGGTTGGATTGTCCCTATACGTTACTTAACATTATTGAGCTATATTTAAAAAAAAAAAAAAAAGTCACTTCCCACACTGGGATTGAACCCAAGCAGCCGTCATGAATCTGTGGCCCTCCTTACCGATAGGCTATGCAGGAAGTGACACACATTGAACAGAAAAAAGCATTTAAGACATGTAAAAATCTCTGCCATGCTAATCTGCTGCTTTGCTGATCACTGCTGTGCTCTGCTGTGCTGCTCCCTGCTGTCCTATGCTGTGCTGCTCCCTAATGTGCTATGCTCTGCTGCTCCCTATTGTGTCATGCAGTGCTGCTCCCTGCTGTACTGCACTGATCCCAGCCGTGCTGATCTCTGCTGTGCTCTGCTGCAATGAGCATGATAAAACTTAAAGTACCATTCCTGCACCTTCCCCAAAACTACAGAACTGAAGATTATGCCAACAATGGAAATAAGCAACCCTAGAATTGATAATTTGGGCAAGAAGCAGATCCAGTGGAACTTCTATATGTTCTCTGTAACATTTTGTGTTTCATCTTCATGTTAATGATGTGTCACTTCTTCCTCCAAAAACTAATAGATAAAAAAGATAATTTAGATCTGCTTTTTCCTAACACATGTTCCATATAGCACCCTCCATAGACAAAGTAGCTGAAATGTAATTTGCATATGCCAGTTATAAAATATGTTTTCGTAAGAAATGCAATGAAAACTTAATTTTAATAAGCAGATCCCAACTTTTGGTGGGTGCTCATGGTTATTTTATAATTTGCTCTTGTATTAGAAAGAAAATGTGCAACCGTATAATATTTTTAATGACAAGGCAGTGTCTCCATCAGTTTGATGGGGCAACCATTTGTGGGACTATATATACCAGTGGGATTTTCACGAAATTTCTGCAACTTTGGATTCACATATACAAAAATTGGAATGATACAGAGAGGAATATCATGGCCCCTGTGCAAAGATAACAAGCAAAATTGTGAAGCGTTACATATTTTTAGGATTTTGTGTAGGCATCCAAAATCATCAGTGTCCTAGAATTTGATGATTTGAGCAAGCAGCACTAGCATAAACGAAACAAAAAAAGAACTCATTAATTTTTGGGTTGGATTGTCCCTATACGTTACTTAACATTATTGAGCTATATTTAAAAAAAAAAAAAAAAGTCACTTCCCACACTGGGATTGAACCCAAGCAGCCGTCATGAATCTGTGGCCCTCCTTACCGATAGGCTATGCAGGAAGTGACACACATTGAACAGAAAAAAGCATTTAAGACATGTAAAAATCTCTGCCATGCTAATCTGCTGCTTTGCTGATAACTGCTGTGCTCTGCTGTGCTGCTCCCTGCTGTCCTATGCTGTGCTGCTCCCTAATGTGCTATGCTCTGCTGCTCCCTATTGTGTCATGCAGTGCTGCTCCCTGCTGTACTGCACTGATCCCAGCCGTGCTGATCTCTGCTGTGCTCTGCTGCAATGAGCATGATAAAACTTAAAGTACCATTCCTGCACCTTCCCCAAAACTAGAGAACTGAAGATTATGCCAACAATGGAAATAAGCAACCCTAGAATTGATAATTTGGGCAAGAAGCAGATCCAGTGGAACTTCTATATGTTCTCTGTAACATTTTGTGTTTCATCTTCATGTGAATGATGTGTCACTTCTTCCTCCAAAAACTAATAGATAAAAAAGATAATTTAGATCTGCTTTTTCCTAACACATGTTCCATATAGCACCCTCCATAGACAAAGTAGCTGAAATGTAATTTGCATATGCCAGTTATAAAATATGTTTTTGTAAGAAATGCAATGAAAACTTAATTTTAATAAGCAGATCCCAAATTTTGGTGAGGGCTCATGATTATTTTATCATTTGCTCTTGTATTAGAAAGAAAATGTGCAACCGTATAATACTTTTAATGACAAGGCAGTGTCTCCATCAATTTGATGGTGCAACCATTTGTGTGACTATAAATACCAGTGGGATTTTCATGAAATTTCTTCAACTTTGGATTCACATATACAAAAATTGGAATGATACAGAGAGGAGTATCATGGCCCCTGTGCAAAGATAACAAGCAAAATTGTGAAGCGTTACATATTTTTAGGATTTTGTGTAGGCATCCAAAATCATCAGTGTCCTAGAATTTGATGATTTGAGCAAGCAGCACTAGCATAAACGAAAAAAAAAAAAGAACTCATTAATTTTTTGGTTGGATTGTCCCTATACGTTACTTAACATTATTGAGCTATATTTAAAAAAAAAAAGTCACTTCCCACACCGGGATTGAACCCGAGCAGCCGTCATGAATCTGTGGCCCTCCTTACCGATAGGCTAAGCAGGAAGTGACACACATTGAACAGAAAAAAGCATTTAAGACATGTAAAAATCTCTGCCATGCTAATCTGCTGCTGTGCTGATCACTGCTGTGCTCTGCTGTGCTGCTCCCTGCTGTCCTATGCTGTGCTGCTCCCTAATGTGCTATGCTCTGGTGCTCCTATTGTGTCATGCAGTGCTGCTCCCTGCTGTACTGCACTGATCTCAGCCGTGCTGATCTCTGCTGTGCTCTGCTGCAATGAGCATGATAAAACTTAAAGTACCATTCCTGCACCTTCCCCAAAACTAGAGAACTGAAGATTATGCCAACAATGGAAATAAGCAACCCTAGAATTGATAATTTGGGCAAGAAGCAGATCCAGTGGAACTTCTATATGTTCTCTGTAACATTTTGTGTTTCATCTTCATGTGAATGATGCGTCACTTCTCCCTCCAAAAACTAATAGATAAAAAAGATAATTTAGATCTGCTTTTTCCTAACACATGTTCCATATAAAACCCTCCATAGACAAAGTAGCTGAAATGTAATTTGCATATGCCAGTTATAAAATATGTTTTTGTAAGAAATGCAATGAAAATCAAATTTTAATAAGCAGATCCTAAATTTTGGTGAGTGCTCATGGTTATTTTATAATTTGCTCTTGTATCAGAAAGAAAATGTGCAACCGTATAATATTTTTAATTACAAGCCAGTGTCTCCATCAGTTTGATGGGGCAACCATTTGTGGGACTATATATACCAGTGGGATTTTCACGAAATTTCTGCAACTTTGGATTCACATATACAAAAATTGGAATGATACAGAGAGGAGTATCATGGCCCCTGTGCAAAGATAACAAGCAAAATTGTGAAGCGTTAAATATTTTTAGGATTTTGTGTAGGCATCCAAAATCATCAGTGTCCTAGAATTTGATGATTTGAGCAAGCAGCACTAGCATAAACGAAACAAAAAAAGAACTCATTAATTTTTGGGTTGGATTGTCCCTATACGTTACTTAACATTATTGAGCTATATTTAAAAAAAAAAAAAAAAAAAGTCACTTCCCACATCGGGATTGAACCCGAGCAGCCGTCATGAATCTGTGGCCCTCCTTACCGATAGGCTATGCAGGAAGTGACACACATTGAACAGAAAAAAGCATTTAAGACATGTAAAAATCTCTGCCATGCTAATCTGCTGCTGTGCTGATCACTGCTGTGCTGCTCCCTGCTGTCCTATGCTGTGCTGCTCCCTAATGTGCTATGCTCTGCTGCTCCCTATTGTGTCATGCAGTGCTGCTCCCTGCTGTACTGCACTGATCCCAGCCGTGCTGATCTCTGCTGTGCTCTGCTGCAATGAGCATGATAAAACTTAAAGTACCATTCCTGCACCTTCCCCAAAACTAGAGAACTGAAGATTATGCCAACAATGGAAATAAGCAACCCTAGAATTGATAATTTGGGCAAGAAGCAGATCCAGTGGAACTTCTATATGTTCTCTGTAACATTTTGTGTTTCATCTTCATGTGAATGATGTGTCACTTCTTCCTCCAAAAACTAATAGATAAAAAAGATAATTTAGATCTGCTTTTTCCTAACACATGTTCCATATAGCACCCTCCATAGACAAAGTAGCTGAAATGTATTTTGCATATGCCAGTTATAAAATTTGTTTTTGTAAGAAATGCAATGAAAATTAAATTTTAATAAGCAGATCCCAAATTTTGGTGAGTGCTCATGGTTATTTTATAATTTGCTCTTGTATTAGAAAGAAAATGTGCAACCGTATAATATTTTTAATGACAAGGCAGTGTCTCCATCAGTTTGATGGGGCAACCATTTGAGGGACTATATATACCAGTGGGATTTTCACGAAATTTCTGCAACTTTGGATTCACATATACAAAAATTGGAATGATACAGAGAGGAGTATCATGGCCCCTGTGCAAAGATAACAAGCAAAATTGTGAAGCGTTACATATTTTTAGGATTTTGTGTAGGCATCCAAAATCATCAGTGTCCTAGAATTTGATGATTTGAGCAAGCAGCACTAGCATAAACGAAACAAAAAAAGAACGCATTAATTTTTGGGTTGGATTGTCCCTATACGTTACTTAACATTTTTGAGCTATATTTAAAAAAAAAAAAAAAGTCACTTCCCACACCGGGATTGAACCCGAGCAGCCGTCATGAATCTGTGGCCCTCCTTACCGATAGGCTATGCAGGAAGTGACACACATTGAACAGAAAAAAGCATTTAAGACATGTAAAAATCTCTGCCATGCTAATCTGCTGCTGTGCTGATCACTGCTGTGCTCTGCTGTGCTGCTCCCTGCTGTCCTATGCTGTGCTGCTCCCTAATGTGCTATGCTCTGCTGCTCCTATTGTGTCATGCAGTGCTGCTCCCTGCTGTACTGCACTGATCCCAGCCGTGCTGATCTCTGCTGTGCTCTGCTGCAATGAGCACGATAAAACTTAAAGTACCATTCCTGCACCTTCCCCAAAACTAGAGAACTGAAGATTATGCCAACAATGGAAATAAGCAACCCTAGAATTGATAATTTGGGCAAGAAGCAGATCCAGTGGAACTTCTATATGTTCTCTGTAACATTTTGTGTTTCATCTTCATGTGAATGATGCGTCACTTCTTCCTCCAAAAACTAATAGATAAAAAAGATAATTTAGATCTGCTTTTTCCTAACACATGTTCCATATAAAACCCTCCATAGACAAAGTAGCTGAAATGTAATTTGCATATGCCAGTTATAAAATATGTTTTTGTAAGAAATGCAATGAAAATCAAATTTTAATAAGCAGATCCCAAATTTTGGTGAGTGCTCATGGTTATTTTATAATTTGCTCTTGTATTAGAAAGAAAATGTGCAACCGTATAATATTTTTAATTACAAGCCAGTGTCTCCATCAGTTTGATGGGGCAACCATTTGTGGGACTATATATACCAGTGGGATTTTCACGAAATTTCTGCAACTTTGGATTCACATATACAAAAATTGGAATGATACAGAGAGGAGTATCATGGCCCCTGTGCAAAGATAACAAGCAAAATTGTGAAGCGTTAAATATTTTTATAATTTTGTGTAGGCATCCAAAATCATCAGTGTCCTAGAATTTGATGATTTGAGCAAGCAGCACTAGCATAAACGAAACAAAAAAAGAACTCATTAATTTTTGGGTTGGATTGTCCCTATACGTTACTTAACATTATTGAGCTATATTTAAAAAAAAAAAAAAAAAGTCACTTCCCACATCGGGATTGAACCCGAGCAGCCGTCATGAATCTGTGGCCCTCCTTACCGATAGGCTATGCAGGAAGTGACACACATTGAACAGAAAAAAGCATTTAAGACATGTAAAAATCTCTGCCATGCTAATCTGCTGCTGTGCTGATCACTGCTGTGCTGCTCCCTGCTGTCCTATGCTGTGCTGCTCCCTAATGTGCTATGCTCTGCTGCTCCCTATTGTGTCATGCAGTGCTGCTCCCTGCTGTACTGCACTGATCCCAGCCGTGCTGATCTCTGCTGTGCTCTGCTGCAATGAGCATGATAAAACTTAAAGTACCATTCCTGCACCTTCCCCAAAACTAGAGAACTGAAGATTATGCCAACAATGGAAATAAGCAACCCTAGAATTGATAATTTGGGCAAGAAGCAGATCCAGTGGAACTTCTATATGTTCTCTGTAACATTTTGTGTTTCATCTTCATGTGAATGATGTGTCACTTCTTCCTCCAAAAACTAATAGATAAAAAAGATAATTTAGATCTGCTTTTTCCTAACACATGTTCCATATAGCACCCTCCATAGACAACGTAGCTGAAATGTATTTTGCATATGCCAGTTATAAAATTTGTTTTTGTAAGAAATGCAATGAAAATTAAATTTTAATAAGCAGATCCCAAATTTTGGTGAGTGCTCATGGTTATTTTATAATTTGCTCTTGTATTAGAAAGAAAATGTGCAACCGTATAATATTTTTAATGACAAGGCAGTGTCTCCATCAGTTTGATGGGGCAACCATTTGAGGGACTATATATACCAGTGGGATTTTCACGAAATTTCTGCAACTTTGGATTCACATATACAAAAATTGGAATGATACAGAGAGGAGTATCATGGCCCCTGTGCAAAGATAACAAGCAAAATTGTGAAGCGTTACATATTTTTAGGATTTTGTGTAGGCATCCAAAATCATCAGTGTCCTAGAATTTGATGATTTGAGCAAGCAGCACTAGCATAAACGAAACAAAAAAAGAACGCATTAATTTTTGGGTTGGATTGTCCCTATACGTTACTTAACATTTTTGAGCTATATTTAAAAAAAAAAAAAAAAGTCACTTCCCACACCGGGATTGAACCCGAGCAGCCGTCATGAATCTGTGGCCCTCCTTACCGATAGGCTATGCATCAAGTGACACACATTGAACAGAAAAAAGCATTTAAGACATGTAAAAATCTCTGCCATGCTAATCTGCTGCTGTGCTGATCACTGCTGTGCTCTGCTGTGCTGCTCCCTGCTGTCCTATGCTGTGCTGCTCCCTAATGTGCTATGCTCTGCTGCTCCTATTGTGTCATGCAGTGCTGCTCCCTGCTGTACTGCACTGATCCCAGCCGTGCTGATCTCTGCTGTGCTCTGCTGCAATGAGCACGATAAAACTTAAAGTACCATTCCTGCACCTTCCCCAAAACTAGAGAACTGAAGATTATGCCAACAATGGAAATAAGCAACCCTAGAATTGATAATTTGGGCAAGAAGCAGATCCAGTGGAACTTCTATATGTTCTCTGTAACATTTTGTGTTTCATCTTCATGTGAATGATGCGTCACTTCTTCCTCCAAAAACTAATAGATAAAAAAGATAATTTAGATCTGCTTTTTCCTAACACATGTTCCATATAAAACCCTCCATAGACAAAGTAGCTGAAATGTAATTTGCATATGCCAGTTATAAAATATGTTTTTGTAAGAAATGCAATGAAAACTTAATTTTAATAAGCAGATCCCAAATTTTGGTGAGGGCTCATGATTATTTTATCATTTGCTCTTGTATTAGAAAGAAAATGTGCAACCGTATAATACTTTTAATGACAAGGCAGTGTCTCCATCAGTTTGATGGGGCAACCATTTGTGGGACTATATATACCAGTGGGATTTTCACGAAATTTCTGCAACTTTGGATTCACATATACAAAAATTGGAATGATACAGAGAGGAGTATCATGGCCCCTGTGCAAAGATAACAAGCAAAATTGTGAAGCGTTACATATTTTTAGGATTTTGTGTAGGCATCCAAAATCATCAGTGTCCTACAATTTGATGATTTGAGCAAGCAGCACTAGCATAAACGAAACAAAAAAAGAACGCATTAATTTTTGGGTTGGATTGTCCCTATACGTTACTTAACATTATTGAGCTATATTTAAAAAAAAAAAAAAAAAGTCACTTCCCACACCGGTATTGAACCCGAGCAGCCGTCATGAATCTGTGGCCCTCCTTACCGATAGGCTATGCAGGAAATGACACACGTTGAACAGAAAAAAGCATTTAAGACATGGAAAAATCTCTGCCATGCTAATCTGCTGCTGTGCTGATCACTGCTGTGCTCTGCTGTGCTGCTCCCTGCTGTCCTATGCTGTGCTGCTCCCTAATGTGCTATGCTCTGCTGCTCCCTATTGTGTCATGCAGTGCTGCTCCCTGCTGTACTGCACTGATCCCAGCCGTGCTGATCTCTGCTGTGCTCTGCTGCAATGAGCATGATAAAACTTAAAGTACCATTCCTGCACCTTCCCCAAAACTAGAGAACTGAAGATTATGCCAACAATGGAAATAAGCAACCCTAGAATTGATAATTTGGGCAAGAAGCAGATCCAGTGGAACTTCTATATGTTCTCTGTAACATTTTGTGTTTCATCTTCATGTTAATGATGTGTCACTTCTTCCTCCAAAAACTAATAGATAAAAAAGATAATTTAGATCTGCTTTTTCCTAACACATGTTCCATATAGCACCCTCCATAGACAAAGTAGCTGAAATGTAATTTGCATATGCCAGTTATAAAATATGTTTTCGTAAGAAATGCAATGAAAACTTAATTTTAATAAGCAGATCCAAAATTTTGGTGGGTGCTCATGGTTATTTTATAATTTGCTCTTGTATTAGAAAGAAAATGTGCAACCGTATAATATTTTTAATGACAAGGCAGTGTCTCCATCAGTTTGATGGGGCAACCATTTGTGGGACTATATATACCAGTGGGATTTTCACGAAATTTCTGCAACTTTGGATTCACATATACAAAAATTGGAATGATACAGAGAGGAATATCATGGCCCCTGTGCAAAGATAACAAGCAAAATTGTGAAGCGTTACATATTTTTAGGATTTTGTGTAGGCATCCAAAATCATCAGTGTCCTAGAATTTGATGATTTGAGCAAGCAGCACTAGCATAAACGAAACAAAAAAAGAACTCATTAATTTTTGGGTTGGATTGTCCCTATACGTTACTTAACATTATTGAGCTATATTTAAAAAAAAAAAAAAAAGTCACTTCCCACACTGGGATTGAACCCAAGCAGCCGTCATGAATCTGTGGCCCTCCTTACCGATAGGCTATGCAGGAAGTGACACACATTGAACAGAAAAAAGCATTTAAGACATGTAAAAATCTCTGCCATGCTAATCTGCTGCTTTGCTGATCACTGCTGTGCTCTGCTGTGCTGCTCCCTGCTGTCCTATGCTGTGCTGCTCCCTAATGTGCTATGCTCTGCTGCTCCCTATTGTGTCATGCAGTGCTGCTCCCTGCTGTACTGCACTGATCCCAGCCGTGCTGATCTCTGCTGTGCTCTGCTGCAATGAGCATGATAAAACTTAAAGTACCATTCCTGCACCTTCCCCAAAACTAGAGAACTGAAGATTATGCCAACAATGGAAATAAGCAACCCTAGAATTGATAATTTGGGCAAGAAGCAGATCCAGTGGAACTTCTATATGTTCTCAGTAACATTTTGTGTTTCATCTTCATGTGAATGATGTGTCACTTCTTCCTCCAAAAACTAATAGATAAAAAAGATAATTTAGATCTGCTTTGTCCTAACACATGTTCCATATAGCACCCTCCATAGACAAAGTAGCTGAAATGTAATTTGCATATGCCAGTTATAAAATATGTTTTTGTAAGAAATGCAATGAAAACTTAATTTTAATAAGCAGATCCCAAATTTTGGTGAGGGCTCATGATTATTTTATCATTTGCTCTTGTATTAGAAAGAAAATGTGCAACCGTATAATACTTTTAATGACAAGGCAGTGTCTCCATCAGTTTGATGGGGCAACCATTTGTGGGACTATATATACCAGTGGGATTTTCATGAAATTTCTTCAACTTTGGATTCACATATACAAAAATTGGAATGATACAGAGAGGAGTATCATGGCCCCTGTGCAAAGATAACAAGCAAAATTGTGAAGCGTTACATATTTTTAGGATTTTGTGTAGGCATCCAAAATCATCAGTGTCCTAGAATTTGATGATTTGAGCAAGCAGCACTAGCATAAACGAAACAAAAAAAGAACTCATTAATTTTTGGGTTGGATTGTCCCTATACGTTACTTAACATTATTGAGCTATATTTAAAAAAAAAAAAAAAAGTCACTTCCCACATCGGGATTGAACCCGAGCAGCCGTCATGAATCTGTGGCCCTCCTTACCGATAGGCTATGCAGGAAGTGACAAACATTGAACAGAAACAAAGCATTTAAGACATGTAAAAATCTCTGCCATGCTAATCTGCTGCTGTGCTGATCACTGCTGTGCTCTGCTGTGCTGCTCCCTGCTGTCCTATGCTCTGCTGCTCCCTATTGTGTCATGCAGTGCTGCTCCCTGCTGTACTGCACTGATCCCAGCCGTGCTGATCTCTGCTGTGCTCTGCTGCAATGAGCATGATAAAACTTAAAGTACCATTCCTGCACCTTCCCCAAAACTAGAGAACTGAAGATTATGCCAACAATGGAAATAAGCAACCCTAGAATTGATAATTTGGGCAAGAAGCAGATCCAGTGGAACTTCTATATGTTCTCTGTAACATTTTGTGTTTCATCTTCATGTGAATGATGTGTCACTTCTTCCTCCAAAAACTAATAGATAAAAAAGATAATTTAGATCTGCTTTTTCCTAACACATGTTCCATATAGCACCCTCCATAGACAAAGTAGCTGAAATGTAATTTGCATATGCCAGTTATAAAATATGTTTTTGTAAGAAATGCAATGAAAACTTAATTTTAATAAGCAGATCCCAAATTTTGGTGAGGGCTCATGATTATTTTATCATTTGCTCTTGTATTAGAAAGAAAATGTGCAACCGTATAATACTTTTAATGACAAGGCAGTGTCTCCATCAGTTTGATGGTGCAACCATTTGTGTGACTATATATACCAGTGGGATTTTCATGAAATTTCTTCAACTTTGGATTCACATATACAAAAATTGGAATGATACAGAGAGGAGTATCATGGCCCCTGTGCAAAGATAACAAGCAAAATTGTGAAGCGTTACATATTTTTAGGATTTTGTGTAGGCATCCAAAATCATCAGTGTCCTAGAATTTGATGATTTGAGCAAGCAGCACTAGCATAAACGAAAAAAAAAAAAGAACTCATTAATTTTTTGGTTGGATTGTCCCTATACGTTACTTAACATTATTGAGCAATATTTAAAAAAAAAAAAAAAAGTCACTTCCCACACCGGGATTGAACCCGAGCAGCCGTCATGAATCTGTGGCCCTCCTTACCGATAGGCTATGCAGGAAGTGACACACATTAACAGAAAAAAGCATTTAAGACATGTAAAAATCTCTGCCATGCTAATCTGCTGCTGTGCTGATCACTGCTGTGCTCTGCTGTGCTGCTCCCTGCTGTCCTATGCTCTGCTGCTCCCTATTGTGTCATGCAGTGCTGCTCCCTGCTGTACTGCACTGATCCCAGCCGTGCTGATCTCTGCTGTGCTCTGCTGCAATGAGCATGATAAAACTTAAAGTACCATTCCTGCACCTTCCCCAAAACTAGAGAACTGAAGATTATGCCAACAATGGAAATAAGCAACCCTAGAATTGATAATTTGGGCAAGAAGCAGATCCAGTGGAACTTCTATATGTTCTCTGTAACATTTTGTGTTTCATCTTCATGTGAATGATGTGTCACTTCTTCCTCCAAAAACTAATAGATAAAAAAGATAATTTAGATCTGCTTTTTCCTAACACATGTTCCATATAGCACCCTCCATAGACAAAGTAGCTGAAATGTAATTTGCATATGCCAGTTATAAAATATGTTTTTGTAAGAAATGCAATGAAAACTTAATTTTAATAAGCAGATCCCAAATTTTGGTGAGGGCTCATGATTATTTTATAATTTGCTCTTGTATTAGAAAGAAAATGTGCAACCGTATAATACTTTTAATGACAAGGCAGTGTCTCCATCAGTTTGATGGGGCAACCATTTGTGGGACTATATATACCAGTGGGATTTTCACGAAATTTCTGCAACTTTGGATTCACATATACAAAAATTGGAATGATTCAGAGAGGAGTATCATGGCCCCTGTGCAAAGATAACAAGCAAAATTGTGAAGCGTTACATATTTTTAGGATTTTGTGTAGGCATCCAAAATCATCAGTGTCCTAGAATTTGATGATTTGAGCAAGCAGCACTAGCATAAACGAAAAAAAAAAAAGAACTCATTAATTTTTTGGTTGGATTGTCCCTATACGTTACTTAACATTATTGAGCAATATTTAAAAAAAAAAAAAAAAGTCACTTCCCACACCGGGATTGAACCCGAGCAGCCGTCATGAATCTGTGGCCCTCCTTACCGATAGGCTATGCAGGAAGTGACACACATTAACAGAAAAAAGCATTGAAGACATGTAAAAATCTCTGCCATGCTAATCTGCTGCTGTGCTGATCACTGCTGTGCTCTGCTGTGCTGCTCCCTGCTTTCCTATGCTCTGCTGCTCCCTATTGTGTCATGCAGTGCTGCTCCCTGCTGTACTGCACTGATCCCAGCCGTGCTGATCTCTGCTGTGCTCTGCTGCAATGAGCATGATAAAACTTAAAGTACCATTCCTGCACCTTCCCCAAAACTAGAGAACTGAAGATTATGCCAACAATGGAAATAAGCAACCCTAGAATTGATAATTTGGGCAAGAAGCAGATCCAGTGGAACTTCTATATGTTCTCAGTAACATTTTGTGTTTCATCTTCATGTGAATGATGTGTCACTTCTTCCTCCAAAAACTAATAGATAAAAAAGATAATTTAGATCTGCTTTGTCCTAACACATGTTCCATATAGCACCCTCCATAGACAAAGTAGCTGAAATGTAATTTGCATATGCCAGTTATAAAATATGTTTTTGTAAGAAATGCAATGAAAACTTAATTTTAATAAGCAGATCCCAAATTTTGGTGAGGGCTCATGATTATTTTATCATTTGCTCTTGTATTAGAAAGAAAATGTGCAACCGTATAATACTTTTAATGACAAGGCAGTGTCTCCATCAGTTTGATGGGGCAACCATTTGTGGGACTATATATACCAGTGGGATTTTCATGAAATTTCTTCAACTTTGGATTCACATATACAAAAATTGGAATGATACAGAGAGGAGTATCATGGCCCCTGTGCAAAGATAACAAGCAAAATTGTGAAGCGTTACATATTTTTAGGATTTTGTGTAGGCATCCAAAATCATCAGTGTCCTAGAATTTGATGATTTGAGCAAGCAGCACTAGCATAAACGAAACAAAAAAAGAACTCATTAATTTTTGGGTTGGATTGTCCCTATACGTTACTTAACATTATTGAGCTATATTTAAAAAAAAAAAAAAAAGTCACTTCCCACATCGGGATTGAACCCGAGCAGCCGTCATGAATCTGTGGCCCTCCTTACCGATAGGCTATGCAGGAAGTGACAAACATTGAACAGAAACAAAGCATTTAAGACATGTAAAAATCTCTGCCATGCTAATCTGCTGCTGTGCTGATCACTGCTGTGCTCTGCTGTGCTGCTCCCTGCTGTCCTATGCTCTGCTGCTCCCTATTGTGTCATGCAGTGCTGCTCCCTGCTGTACTGCACTGATCCCAGCCGTGCTGATCTCTGCTGTGCTCTGCTGCAATGAGCATGATAAAACTTAAAGTACCATTCCTGCACCTTCCCCAAAACTAGAGAACTGAAGATTATGCCAACAATGGAAATAAGCAACCCTAGAATTGATAATTTGGGCAAGAAGCAGATCCAGTGGAACTTCTATATGTTCTCTGTAACATTTTGTGTTTCATCTTCATGTGAATGATGTGTCACTTCTTCCTCCAAAAACTAATAGATAAAAAAGATAATTTAGATCTGCTTTTTCCTAACACATGTTCCATATAGCACCCTCCATAGACAAAGTAGCTGAAATGTAATTTGCATATGCCAGTTATAAAATATGTTTTTGTAAGAAATGCAATGAAAACTTAATTTTAATAAGCAGATCCCAAATTTTGGTGAGGGCTCATGATTATTTTATAATTTGCTCTTGTATTAGAAAGAAAATGTGCAACCGTATAATACTTTTAATGACAAGGCAGTGTCTCCATCAGTTTGATGGGGCAACCATTTGTGGGACTATATATACCAGTGGGATTTTCACGAAATTTCTGCAACTTTGGATTCACATATACAAAAATTGGAATGATTCAGAGAGGAGTATCATGGCCCCTGTGCAAAGATAACAAGCAAAATTGTGAAGCGTTACATATTTTTAGGATTTTGTGTAGGCATCCAAAATCATCAGTGTCCTAGAATTTGATGATTTGAGCAAGCAGCACTAGCATAAACGAAACAAAAAAAGAACGCATTAATTTTTGGGTTGGATTGTCCCTATACGTTACTTAACATTATTGAGCTATATTTAAAAAAAAAAAAAAAAGTCACTTCCCACACCGGGATTGAACCCGAGCAGCCGTCATGAATCTGTGGCCCTCCTTACCGATAGGCTATGCAGGAAATGACACACATTGAACAGAAAAAAGCATTTAAGACATGTAAAAATCTCTGCCATGCTAATCTGCTGCTGTGCTGATCACTGCTGTGCTCTGCTGTGCTGCTCCCTGCTGTCCTATGCTGTGCTGCTTCCTAATGTGCTATGCTCTGCTGCTCCCTATTGTGTCATGCAGTGCTGCTCCCAGCTGTACTGCAATGATCCCAGCCGTGCTGATCTCTGCTGTGCTCTGCTGCAATGAGCATGATAAAACTTAAAGTACCATTCCTGCACCTTCCCCAAAACTAGAGAACTGAAGATTATGCCAACAATGGAAATAAGCAACCCTAGAATTGATAATTTGGGCAAGAAGCAGATCCAGTGGAACTTCTATATGTTCTCTGTAACATTTTGTGTTTCATCTTCATGTGAATGATGCGTCACTTCTTCCTCCAAAAACTAATAGATAAAAAAGATAATTTAGATCTGCTTTTTCCTAACACATGTTCCATATAAAACCCTCCATAGACAAAGTAGCTGAAATGTAATTTGCATATGCCAGTTATAAAATATGTTTTTGTAAGAAATGCAATGAAAATTAAATTTTAATAAGCAGATCCAAAATTTTGGTGAGTGCTCATGGTTATTTTATAATTTGCTCTTGTATTAGAAAGAAAATGTGCAACCGTATAATATTTTTAATGACAAGGCAGTGTCTCCATCAGTTTGATGGGGCAACCATTTGAGGGACTATATATACCAGTGGGATTTTCACGGAATTTCTGCAACTTTGGATTCACATATACAAAAATTGGAATGATACAGAGAGGAGTATCATGGCCCCTGTGCAAAGATAACAAGCAAAATTGTGAAGCGTTACATATTTTTAGGATTTTGTGTAGGCATCCAAAATCATCAGTGTCCTAGAATTTGATGATTTGAGCAAGCAGCACTAGCATAAACGAAACAAAAAAAGAACGCATTAATTTTTGGGTTGGATTGTCCCTATACGTTACTTAACATTATTGAGCTATATTTCAAAAAAAAAAAAAAAAGTCACTTCCCACACCGGGATTGAACCCGAGCAGCCGTCATGAATCTGTGGCCCTCCTTACCGATAGGCTAAGCAGGAAGTGACACACATTGAACAGAAAAAAGCATTTAAGACATGTAAAAATCTCTGCCATGCTAATCTGCTGCTGTGCTGATCACTGCTGTGCTCTGCTGTGCTGCTCCCTGCTGTCCTATGCTGTGCTGCTCCCTAATGTGCTATGCTCTGCTGCTCCTATTGTGTCATGCAGTGCTGCTCCCTGCTGTACTGCACTGATCCCAGCCGTGCAGATCTCTGCTGTGCTCTGCTGCAATGAGCACGATAAAACTTAAAGTACCATTCCTGCACCTTCCCCAAAACTAGAGAACTGAAGATTATGCCAACAATGGAAATAAGCAACCCTAGAATTGATAATTTGGGCAAGAAGCAGATCCAGTGGAACTTCTATATGTTCTCTGTAACATTTTGTGTTTCATCTTCATGTGAATGATGCGTCACTTCTTCCTCCAAAAACTAATAGATAAAAAAGATAATTTAGATCTGCTTTTTCCTAACACATGTTCCATATAAAACCCTCCATAGACAAAGTAGCTGAAATGTAATTTGCATATGCCAGTTATAAAATATGTTTTTGTAAGAAATGCAATGAAAATCAAATTTTAATAAGCAGATCCCAAATTTTGGTGAGTGCTCATGGTTATTTTATAATTTGCTCTTGTATTAGAAAGAAAATGTGCAACCGTATAATATTTTTAATGACAAGGCAGTGTCTCCATCAGTTTGATGGGGCAACCATTTGTGGGACTATATATACCAGTGGGATTTTCACGAAATTTCTGCAACTTTGGATTCACATATACAAAAATTGGAATGATACAGAGAGGAGTATCATGGCCCCTGTGCAAAGATAACAAGCAAAATTGTGAAGCGTTAAATATTTTTAGGATTTTGTGTAGGCATCCAAAATCATCAGTGTCCTAGAATTTGATGATTTGAGCAAGCAGCACTAGCATAAACGAAACAAAAAAAGAACTCATTAATTTTTGGGTTGGATTGTCCCTATACGTTACTTAACATTATTGAGCTATATTTAAAAAAAAAAAAAAAAGTCACTTCCCACATCGGGATTGAACCCGAGCAGCCGTCATGAATCTGTGGCCCTCCTTACCGATAGGCTATGCAGGAAGTGACAAACATTGAACAGAAAAAAGCATTTAAGACATGTAAAAATCTCTGCCATGCTAATCTGCTGCTGTGCTGATCACTGCTGTGCTCTGCTGTGCTGCTCCCTGCTGTCCTATGCTGTGCTGCTCCGTAATGTGCTATGCTCTGCTGCTCCCTATTGTGTCATGCAGTGCTGCTCCCTGCTGTACTGCACTGATCCCAGCCGTGCTGATCTCTGCTGTGCTCTGCTGCAATGAGCATGATAAAACTTAAAGTACCATTCCTGCACCTTCCCCAAAACTAGAGAACTGAAGATTATGCCAACAATGGAAATAAGCAACCCTAGAATTGATAATTTGGGCAAGAAGCAGATCCAGTGGAACTTCTATATGTTCTCTGTAACATTTTGTGTTTCATCTTCATGTGAATGATGTGTCACTTCTTCCTCCAAAAACTAATAGATAAAAAAGATAATTTAGATCTGCTTTTTCCTAACACATGTTCCATATAGCACCCTCCATAGACAAAGTAGCTGAAATGTAATTTGCATATGCCAGTTATAAAATTTGTTTTTGTAAGAAATGCAATGAAAATTAAATTTTAATAAGCAGATCCCAAATTTTGGTTAGTGCTCATGGTTATTTTATAATTTGCTCTTGTATTAGAAAGAAAATGTGCAACCGTATAATATTTTTAATTACAAGCCAGTGTCTCCATCAGTTTGATGGGGCAACCATTTGTGGGACTATATATACCAGTGGGATTTTCACGAAATTTCTGCAATTTTGGATTCACATATACAAAAATTGGAATGATACAGAGAGGAGTATCATGGCCCCTGTGCAAAGATAACAAGCAAAATTGTGAAGTGTTAAATATTTTTAGGATTTTGTGTAGGCATCCAAAATCATCAGTGTCCTAGATTTTGATGATTTGAGCAAGCAGCACTAGCATAAACGAAACAAAAAAAGAACTCATTAATTTTTGGGTTGGATTGTCCCTATACGTTACTTAACATTATTGAGCTATATTTAAAAAAAAAAAAAAAAGTCACTTCCCACATCGTGATTGAACCCGAGCAGCCGTCATGAATCTGTGGCCCTCCTTACCGATAGGCTATGCAGGAAGTGACACACATTGAACAGAAAAAAGCATTTAAGACATGTAAAAATCTCTGCCATGCTAATCTGCTGCTGTGCTGATCACTGCTGTGCTGCTCCCTGCTGTCCTATGCTGTGCTGCTCCCTAATGTGCTATGCTCTGCTGCTCCCTATTGTGTCATGCAGTGCTGCTCCCTGCTGTACTGCACTGATCCCAGCCGTGCTGATCTCTGCTGTGCTCTGCTGCAATGAGCATGATAAAACTTAAAGTACCATTCCTGCACCTTCCCCAAAACTAGAGAACTGAAGATTATGCCAACAATGGAAATAAGCAACCCTAGAATTGATAATTTGGGCAAGAAGCAGATCCAGTGGAACTTCTATATGTTCTCTGTAACATTTTGTGTTTCATCTTCATGTGAATGATGTGTCACTTCTTCCTCCAAAAACTAATAGATAAAAAAGATAATTTAGATCTGCTTTTTCCTAACACATGTTCCATATAGCACCCTCCATAGACAAAGTAGCTGAAATGTAATTTGCATATGCCAGTTATAAAATTTGTTTTTGTAAGAAATGCAATGAAAATGAAATTTTAATAAGCAGATCCCAAATTTTGGTGAGTGCTCATGGTTATTTTATAATTTGCTCTTGTATTAGAAAGAAAATGTGCAACCGTATAATATTTTTAATGACAAGGCAGTGTCTCCATCAGTTTGATGGGGCAACCATTTGAGGGACTATATATACCAGTGGGATTTTCACGAAATTTCTGCAACTTTGGATTCACATATACAAAAATTGGAATGATACAGAGAGGAGTATCATGGCCCCTGTGCAAAGATAACAAGCAAAATTGTGAAGCGTTACATATTTTTAGGATTTTGTGTAGGCATCCAAAATCATCAGTGTCCTAGAATTTGATGATTTGAGCAAGCAGCACTAGCATAAACGAAACAAAAAAAGAACGCATTAATTTTTGGGTTGGATTGTCCCTATACGTTACTTAACATTTTTGAGCTATATTTAAAAAAAAAAAAAAAAGTCACTTTCCACACCGGGATTGAACCCGAGCAGCCGTCATGAATCTGTGGCCCTCCTTACCGATAGGCTATGCAGGAAGTGACACACATTGAACAGAAAAAAGCATTTAAGACATGTAAAAATCTCTGCCATGCTAATCTGCTGCTGTGCTGATCACTGCTGTGCTCTGCTGTGCTGCTCCCTGCTGTCCTATGCTGTGCTGCTCCCTAATGTGCTATGCTCTGCTGCTCCTATTGTGTCATGCAGTGCTGCTCCCTGCTGTACTGCACTGATCCCAGCCGTGCTGATCTCTGCTGTGCTCTGCTGCAATGAGCACGATAAAACTTAAAGTACCATTCCTGCACCTTCCCCAAAACTAGAGAACTGAAGATTATGCCAACAATGGAAATAAGCAACCCTAGAATTGATAATTTGGGCAAGAAGCAGATCCAGTGGAACTTCTATATGTTCTCTGTAACATTTTGTGTTTCATCTTCATGTGAATGATGCGTCACTTCTTCCTCCAAAAACTAATAGATAAAAAAGATAATTTAGATCTGCTTTTTCCTAAGACATGTTCCATATAAAACCCTCCATAGACAAAGTAGCTGAAATGTAATTTGCATATGCCAGTTATAAAATATGTTTTTGTAAGAAATGCAATGAAAATCAAATTTTAATAAGCAGATCCCAAATTTTGGTGAGTGCTCATGGTTATTTTATAATTTGCTCTTGTATTAGAAAGAAAATGTGCAACCGTATAATATTTTTAATTACAAGCCAGTGTCTCCATCAGTTTGATGGGGCAACCATTTGTGGGACTATATATACCAGTGGGATTTTCACGAAATTTCTGCAACTTTGGATTCACATATACAAAAATTGGAATGATACAGAGAGGAGTATCATGGCCCCTGTGCAAAGATAACAAGCAAAATTGTGAAGCGTTAAATATTTTTAGGATTTTGTGTAGGCATCCAAAATCATCAGTGTCCTAGAATTTGATGATTTGAGCAAGCAGCACTAGCATAAACGAAACAAAAAAAGAACTCATTAATTTTTGGGTTGGATTGTCCCTATACGTTACTTAACATTATTGAGCTATATTTAAAAAAAAAAAAAAAAGTCACTTCCCACATCGGGATTGAACCCGAGCAGCCGTCATGAATCTGTGGCCCTCCTTACCGATAGGCTATGCAGGAAGTGACACATGTTGAACAGAAAAAAGCATTTAAGACATGTAAAAATCTCTGCCATGCTAATCTGCTGCTGTGCTGATCACTGCTGTGCTCTGCTGTGCTGCTCCCTGCTGTCCTATGCTGTGCTGCTCCCTAATGTGCTATGCTCTGCTGCTCCCTATTGTGTCATGCAGTGCTGCTCCCAGCTGTACTGCAATGATCCCAGCCGTGCTGATCTCTGCTGTGCTCTGCTGCAATGAGCATGATAAAACTTAAAGTACCATTCCTGCACCTTCCCCAAAACTAGAGAACTGAAGATTATGCCAACAATGGAAATAAGCAACCCTAGAATTGATAATTTGGGCAAGAAGCAGATCCAGTGGAACTTCTATATGTTCTCTGTAACATTTTGTGTTTCATCTTCATGTGAATGATGCGTCACTTCTTCCTCCAAAAACTAATAGATAAAAAAGATAATTTAGATCTGCTTTTTCCTAACACATGTTCCATATAAAACCCTCCATAGACAAAGTAGCTGAAATGTAATTTGCATATGCCAGTTATAAAATATGTTTTTGTAAGAAATGCAATGAAAACTTAATTTTAATAAGCAGATCCCAAATTTTGGTGAGGGCTCATGATTATTTTATCATTTGCTCTTGTATTAGAAAGAAAATGTGCAACCGTATAATACTTTTAATGACAAGGCAGTGTCTCCATCAGTTTGATTTGGCAACCATTTGTGGGACTATATATACCAGTGGGATTTTCACGAAATTTCTGCAACTTTGGATTCACATATACAAAAATTGGAATGATACAGAGAGGAGTATCATGGCCCCTGTGCAAAGATAACAAGCAAAATTGTGAAGCGTTACATATTTTTAGGATTTTGTGTAGGCATCCAAAATCATCAGTGTCCTACAATTTGATGATTTGAGCAAGCAGCACTAGCATAAACGAAACAAAAAAAGAACGCATTAATTTTTGGGTTGGATTGTCCCTATACGTTACTTAACATTATTGAGCTATATTTAAAAAAAAAAAAAAAAATCACTTCCCACACCGGTATTGAACCCGAGCAGCCGTCATGAATCTGTGGCCCTCCTTACCGATAGGCTATGCAGGAAATGACACACGTTGAACAGAAAAAAGCATTTAAGACATGTAAAAATCTCTGCCATGCTAATCTGCTGCTGTGCTGATCACTGCTGTGCTCTGCTGTGCTGCTCCCTGCTGTCCTATGCTGTGCTGCTCCCTAATGTGCTATGCTCTGCTGCTCCCTATTGTGTCATGCAGTGCTGCTCCCTGCTGTACTGCACTGATCCCAGCCGTGCTGATCTCTGCTGTGCTCTGCTGCAATGAGCATGATAAAACTTAAAGTACCATTCCTGCACCTTCCCCAAAACTAGAGAACTGAAGATTATGCCAACAATGGAAATAAGCAACCCTAGAATTGATAATTTGGGCAAGAAGCAGATCCAGTGGAACTTCTATATGTTCTCTGTAACATTTTGTGTTTCATCTTCATGTTAATGATGTGTCACTTCTTCCTCCAAAAACTAATAGATAAAAAAGATAATTTAGATCTGCTTTTTCCTAACACATGTTCCATATAGCACCCTCCATAGACAAAGTAGCTGAAATGTAATTTGCATATGCCAGTTATAAAATATGTTTTCGTAAGAAATGCAATGAAAACTTAATTTTAATAAGCAGATCCAAAATTTTGGTGGGTGCTCATGGTTATTTTATAATTTGCTCTTGTATTAGAAAGAAAATGTGCAACCGTATAATATTTTTAATGACAAGGCAGTGTCTCCATCAGTTTGATGGGGCAACCATTTGTGGGACTATATATACCAGTGGGATTTTCACAAAATTTCTGCAACTTTGGATTCACATATACAAAAATTGGAATGATACAGAGAGGAATATCATGGCCCCTGTGCAAAGATAACAAGCAAAATTGTGAAGCGTTACATATTTTTAGGATTTTGTGTAGGCATCCAAAATCATCAGTGTCCTAGAATTTGATGATTTGAGCAAGCAGCACTAGCATAAACGAAACAAAAAAAGAACTCATTAATTTTTGGGTTGGATTGTCCCTATACGTTACTTAACATTATTGAGCTATATTTAAAAAAAAAAAAAAAAGTCACTTCCCACACTGGGATTGAACCCAAGCAGCCGTCATGAATCTGTGGCCCTCCTTACCGATAGGCTATGCAGGAATTGACACACATTGAACTGAAAAAAGCATTTAAGACATGTAAAAATCTCTGCCATGCTAATCTGCTGCTTTGCTGATCACTGCTGTGCTCTGCTGTGCTGCTCCCTGCTGTCCTATGCTGTGCTGCTCCCTAATGTGCTATGCTCTGCTGCTCCCTATTGTGTCATGCAGTGCTGCTCCCTGCTGTACTGCACTGATCCCAGCCGTGCTGATCTCTGCTGTGCTCTGCTGCAATGAGCATGATAAAACTTAAAGTACCATTCCTGCACCTTCCCCAAAACTAGAGAACTGAAGATTATGCCAACAATGGAAATAAGCAACCCTAGAATTGATAATTTGGGCAAGAAGCAGATCCAGTGGAACTTCTATATGTTCTCTGTAACATTTTGTGTTTCATCTTCATGTGAATGATGTGTCACTTCTTCCTCCAAAAACTAATAGATAAAAAAGATAATTTAGATCTGCTTTTTCCTAACACATGTTCCATATAGCACCCTCCATAGACAAAGTAGCTGAAATGTAATTTGCATATGCCAGTTATAAAATATGTTTTTGTAAGAAATGCAATGAAAACTTAATTTTAATAAGCAGATCCCAAATTTTGGTGAGGGCTCATGATTATTTTATAATTTGCTCTTGTATTAGAAAGAAAATGTGCAACCGTATAATACTTTTAATGACAAGGCAGTGTCTCCATCAGTTTGATGGGGCAACCATTTGTGGGACTATATATACCAGTGGGATTTTCACGAAATTTCTGCAACTTTGGATTCACATATACAAAAATTGGAATGATTCAGAGAGGAGTATCATGGCCCCTGTGCAAAGATAACAAGCAAAATTGTGAAGCGTTACATATTTTTAGGATTTTGTGTAGGCATCCAAAATCATCAGTGTCCTAGAATTTGATGATTTGAGCAAGCAGCACTAGCATAAACGAAAAAAAAAAAAGAACTCATTAATTTTTTGGTTGGATTGTCCCTATACGTTACTTAACATTATTGAGCAATATTTAAAAAAAAAAAAAAAAGTCACTTCCCACACCGGGATTGAACCCGAGCAGCCGTCATGAATCTGTGGCCCTCCTTACCGATAGGCTATGCAGGAAGTGACACACATTAACAGAAAAAAGCATTTAAGACATGTAAAAATCTCTGCCATGCTAATCTGCTGCTGTGCTGATCACTGCTGTGCTCTGCTGTGCTGCTCCCTGCTGTCCTATGCTGTGCTGCTCCCTAATGTGCTATGCTCTGCTGCTCCCTATTGTGTCATGCAGTGCTGCTCCCAGCTGTACTGCAATGATCCCAGCCGTGCTGATCTCTGCTGTGCTCTGCTGCAATGAGCATGATAAAACTTAAAGTACCATTCCTGCACCTTCCCCAAAACTAGAGAACTGAAGATTATGCCAACAATGGAAATAAGCAACCCTAGAATTGATAATTTGGGCAAGAAGCAGATCCAGTGGAACTTCTATATGTTCTCTGTAACATTTTGTGTTTCATCTTCATGTGAATGATGCGTCACTTCTTCCTCCAAAAACTAATAGATAAAAAAGATAATTTAGATCTGCTTTTTCCTAACACATGTTCCATATAAAACCCTCCATAGACAAAGTAGCTGAAATGTAATTTGCATATGCCAGTTATAAAATATGTTTTTGTAAGAAATGCAATGAAAATTAAATTTTAATAAGCAGATCCAAAATTTTGGTGAGTGCTCATGGTTATTTTATAATTTGCTCTTGTATTAGAAAGAAAATGTGCAACCGTATAATATTTTTAATGACAAGGCAATGTCTCCATTAGTTTGATGGGGCAACCATTTGAGGGACTATATATACCAGTGGGATTTTCACGGAATTTCTGCAACTTTGGATTCACATATACAAAAATTGGAATGATACAGAGAGGAGTATCATGGCCCCTGTGCAAAGATAACAAGCAAAATTGTGAAGCGTTACATATTTTTAGGATTTTGTGTAGGCATCCAAAATCATCAGTGTCCTAGAATTTGATGATTTGAGCAAGCAGCACTAGCATAAACGAAACAAAAAAAGAACGCATTAATTTTTGGGTTGGATTGTCCCTATACGTTACTTAACATTATTGAGCTATATTTCAAAAAAAAAAAAAAAAGTCACTTCCCACACCGGGATTGAACCCGAGCAGCCGTCATGAATCTGTGGCCCTCCTTACCGATAGGCTAAGCAGGAAGTGACACACATTGAACAGAAAAAAGCATTTAAGACATGTAAAAATCTCTGCCATGCTAATCTGCTGCTGTGCTGATCACTGCTGTGCTCTGCTGTGCTGCTCCCTGCTGTCCTATGCTGTGCTGCTCCCTAATGTGCTATGCTCTGCTGCTCCTATTGTGTCATGCAGTGCTGCTCCCTGCTGTACTGCACTGATCCCAGCCGTGCTGATCTCTGCTGTGCTCTGCTGCAATGAGCACGATAAAACTTAAAGTACCATTCCTGCACCTTCCCCAAAACTAGAGAACTGAAGATTATGCCAACAATGGAAATAAGCAACCCTAGAATTGATAATTTGGGCAAGAAGCAGATCCAGTGGAACTTCTATATGTTCTCTGTAACATTTTGTGTTTCATCTTCATGTGAATGATGCGTCACTTCTTCCTCCAAAAACTAATAGATAAAAAAGATAATTTAGATCTGCTTTTTCCTAACACATGTTCCATATAAAACCCTCCATAGACAAAGTAGCTGAAATGTAATTTGCATATGCCAGTTATAAAATATGTTTTTGTAAGAAATGCAATGAAAATCAAATTTTAATAAGCAGATCCCAAATTTTGGTGAGTGCTCATGGTTATTTTATAATTTGCTCTTGTATTAGAAAGAAAATGTGCAACCGTATAATATTTTTAATGACAAGGCAGTGTCTCCATCAGTTTGATGGGGCAACCATTTGTGGGACTATATATACCAGTGGGATTTTCACGAAATTTCTGCAACTTTGGATTCACATATACAAAAATTGGAATGATACAGAGAGGAGTATCATGGCCCCTGTGCAAAGATAACAAGCAAAATTGTGAAGTGTTAAATATTTTTAGGATTTTGTGTAGGCATCCAAAATCATCAGTGTCCTAGATTTTGATGATTTGAGCAAGCAGCACTAGCATAAACGAAACAAAAAAAGAACTCATTAATTTTTGGGTTGGATTGTCCCTATACGTTACTTAACATTATTGAGCTATATTTAAAAAAAAAAAAAAAAGTCACTTCCCACATCGTGATTGAACCCGAGCAGCCGTCATGAATCTGTGGCCCTCCTTACCGATAGGCTATGCAGGAAGTGACACACATTGAACAGAAAAAAGCATTTAAGACATGTAAAAATCTCTGCCATGCTAATCTGCTGCTGTGCTGATCACTGCTGTGCTGCTCCCTGCTGTCCTATGCTGTGCTGCTCCCTAATGTGCTATGCTCTGCTGCTCCCTATTGTGTCATGCAGTGCTGCTCCCTGCTGTACTGCACTGATCCCAGCCGTGCTGATCTCTGCTGTGCTCTGCTGCAATGAGCATGATAAAACTTAAAGTACCATTCCTGCACCTTCCCCAAAACTAGAGAACTGAAGATTATGCCAACAATGGAAATAAGCAACCCTAGAATTGATAATTTGGGCAAGAAGCAGATCCAGTGGAACTTCTATATGTTCTCTGTAACATTTTGTGTTTCATCTTCATGTGAATGATGTGTCACTTCTTCCTCCAAAAACTAATAGATAAAAAAGATAATTTAGATCTGCTTTTTCCTAACACATGTTCCATATAGCACCCTCCATAGACAAAGTAGCTGAAATGTAATTTGCATATGCCAGTTATAAAATTTGTTTTTGTAAGAAATGCAATGAAAATGAAATTTTAATAAGCAGATCCCAAATTTTGGTGAGTGCTCATGGTTATTTTATAATTTGCTCTTGTATTAGAAAGAAAATGTGCAACCGTATAATATTTTTAATGACAAGGCAGTGTCTCCATCAGTTTGATGGGGCAACCATTTGAGGGACTATATATACCAGTGGGATTTTCACGAAATTTCTGCAACTTTGGATTCACATATACAAAAATTGGAATGATACAGAGAGGAGTATCATGGCCCCTGTGCAAAGATAACAAGCAAAATTGTGAAGCGTTACATATTTTTAGGATTTTGTGTAGGCATCCAAAATCATCAGTGTCCTAGAATTTGATGATTTGAGCAAGCAGCACTAGCATAAACGAAACAAAAAAAGAACGCATTAATTTTTGGGTTGGATTGTCCCTATACGTTACTTAACATTTTTGAGCTATATTTAAAAAAAAAAAAAAAAGTCACTTCCCACATCGGGATTGAACCCGAGCAGCCGTCATACATCTGTGGCCCTCCTTACCGATAGGCTATGCAGGAAGTGACAAACATTGAACAGAAAAAAGCATTTAAGACATGTAAAAATCTCTGCCATGCTAATCTGCTGCTTTGCTGATCACTGCTGTGCTCTGCTGTGCTGCTCCCTGCTGTCCTATGCTGTGCTGCTCCGTAATGTGCTATGCTCTGCTGCTCCCTATTGTGTCATGCAGTGCTGCTCCCTGCTGTACTGCACTGATCCCAGCCGTGCTGATCTCTGCTGTGCTCTGCTGCAATGAGCATGATAAAACTTAAAGTACCATTCCTGCACCTTCCCCAAAACTAGAGAACTGAAGATTATGCCAACAATGGAAATAAGCAACCCTAGAATTGATAATTTGGGCAAGAAGCAGATCCAGTGGAACTTCTATATGTTCTCTGTAACATTTTGTGTTTCATCTTCATGTGAATGATGTGTCACTTCTTCCTCCAAAAACTAATAGATAAAAAAGATAATTTAGATCTGCTTTTTCCTAACACATGTTCCATATAGCACCCTCCATAGACAAAGTAGCTGAAATGTAATTTGCATATGCCAGTTATAAAATTTGTTTTTGTAAGAAATGCAATGAAAATTAAATTTTAATAAGCAGATCCAAAATTTTGGTGAGTGCTCATGGTTATTTTATAATTTGCTCTTGTATTAGAAAGAAAATGTGCAACCGTATAATATTTTTAATGACAAGGCAGTGTCTCCATCAGTTTGATGGTGCAACCATTTGTGGGACTATATATACCAGTGGGATTTTCATGAAATTTCTTCAACTTTGGATTCACATATACAAAAATTGGAATGATACAGAGAGGAGTATCATGGCCCCTGTGCAAAGATAACAAGCAAAATTGTGAAGCGTTACATATTTTTAGGATTTTGTGTAGGCATCCAAAATCATCAGTGTCCTAGAATTTGATGATTTGAGCAAGCAGCACTAGCATAAACGAAACAAAAAAAGAACGCATTAATTTTTGGGTTGGATTGTCCCTATACGTTACTTAACATTTTTGAGCTATATTTAAAAAAAAAAAAAAAAGTCACTTCCCACACCGGGATTGAACCCGAGCAGCCGTCATGAATCTGTGGCCCTCCTTACCGATAGGCTATGCAGGAAGTGACACACATTGAACAGAAAAAAGCATTTAAGACATGTAAAAATCTCTGCCATGCTAATCTGCTGCTGTGCTGATCACTGCTGTGCTCTGCTGTGCTGCTCCCTGCTGTCCTATGCTGTGCTGCTCCCTAATGTGCTATGCTCTGCTGCTCCTATTGTGTCATGCAGTGCTGCTCCCTGCTGTACTGCACTGATCCCAGCCGTGCTGATCTCTGCTGTGCTCTGCTGCAATGAGCACGATAAAACTTAAAGTACCATTCCTGCACCTTCCCCAAAACTAGAGAACTGAAGATTATGCCAACAATGGAAATAAGCAACCCTAGAATTGATAATTTGGGCAAGAAGCAGATCCAGTGGAACTTCTATATGTTCTCTGTAACATTTTGTGTTTCATCTTCATGTGAATGATGCGTCACTTCTTCCTCCAAAAACTAATAGATAAAAAAGATAATTTAGATCTGCTTTTTCCTAACACATGTTCCATATAAAACCCTCCATAGACAAAGTAGCTGAAATGTAATTTGCATATGCCAGTTATAAAATATGTTTTTGTAAGAAATGCAATGAAAATCAAATTTTAATAAGCAGATCCCAAATTTTGGTGAGTGCTCATGGTTATTTTATAATTTGCTCTTGTATTAGAAAGAAAATGTGCAACCGTATAATATTTTTAATTACAAGCCAGTGTCTCCATCAGTTTGATGGGGCAACCATTTGTGGGACTATATATACCAGTGGGATTTTCACGAAATTTCTGCAATTTTGGATTCACATATACAAAAATTGGAATGATACAGAGAGGAGTATCATGGCCCCTGTGCAAAGATAACAAGCAAAATTGTGAAGTGTTAAATATTTTTAGGATTTTGTGTAGGCATCCAAAATCATCAGTGTCCTAGATTTTGATGATTTGAGCAAGCAGCACTAGCATAAACGAAACAAAAAAAGAACTCATTAATTTTTGGGTTGGATTGTCCCTATACGTTACTTAACATTATTGAGCTATATTTAAAAAAAAAAAAAAAAGTCACTTCCCACATCGTGATTGAACCCGAGCAGCCGTCATGAATCTGTGGCCCTCCTTACCGATAGGCTATGCAGGAAGTGACACACATTGAACAGAAAAAAGCATTTAAGACATGTAAAAATCTCTGCCATGCTAATCTGCTGCTGTGCTGATCACTGCTGTGCTGCTCCCTGCTGTCCTATGCTGTGCTGCTCCCTAATGTGCTATGCTCTGCTGCTCCCTATTGTGTCATGCAGTGCTGCTCCCTGCTGTACTGCACTGATCCCAGCCGTGCTGATCTCTGCTGTGCTCTGCTGCAATGAGCATGATAAAACTTAAAGTACCATTCCTGCACCTTCCCCAAAACTAGAGAACTGAAGATTATGCCAACAATGGAAATAAGCAACCCTAGAATTGATAATTTGGGCAAGAAGCAGATCCAGTGGAACTTCTATATGTTCTCTGTAACATTTTGTGTTTCATCTTCATGTGAATGATGTGTCACTTCTTCCTCCAAAAACTAATAGATAAAAAAGATAATTTAGATCTGCTTTTTCCTAACACATGTTCCATATAGCACCCTCCATAGACAAAGTAGCTGAAATGTAATTTGCATATGCCAGTTATAAAATTTGTTTTTGTAAGAAATGCAATGAAAATGAAATTTTAATAAGCAGATCCCAAATTTTGGTGAGTGCTCATGGTTATTTTATAATTTGCTCTTGTATTAGAAAGAAAATGTGCAACCGTATAATATTTTTAATGACAAGGCAGTGTCTCCATCAGTTTGATGGGGCAACCATTTGAGGGACTATATATACCAGTGGGATTTTCACGAAATTTCTGCAACTTTGGATTCACATATACAAAAATTGGAATGATACAGAGAGGAGTATCATGGCCCCT
Organism: Pelodytes ibericus; assembly: GCA_036172795.1. Lineage (NCBI taxonomy): Eukaryota > Metazoa > Chordata > Amphibia > Anura > Pelodytidae > Pelodytes > Pelodytes ibericus. The sequence continues at coordinate 243,249,721 of CM069857.1, forward strand.
GTGCAAAGATAACAAGCAAAATTGTGAAGCGTTACATATTTTTAGGATTTTGTGTAGGCATCCAAAATCATCAGTGTCCTAGAATTTGATGATTTGAGCAAGCAGCACTAGCATAAACGAAACAAAAAAAGAACGCATTAATTTTTGGGTTGGATTGTCCCTATACGTTACTTAACATTTTTGAGCTATATTTAAAAAAAAAAAAAAAAGTCACTTCCCACACCGGGATTGAACCCGAGCAGCCGTCATGAACCTGTGGCCCTCCTTACCGATAGGCTATGCAGGAAGTGACACACATTGAACAGAAAAAAGCATTTAAGACATGTAAAAATCTCTGCCATGCTAATCTGCTGCTGTGCTGATCACTGCTGTGCTCTGCTGTGCTGCTCCCTGCTGTCCTATGCTGTGCTGCTCCCTAATGTGCTATGCTCTGCTGCTCCTATTGTGTCATGCAGTGCTGCTCCCTGCTGTACTGCACTGATCCCAGCCGTGCTGATCTCTGCTGTGCTCTGCTGCAATGAGCACGATAAAACTTAAAGTACCATTCCTGCACCTTCCCCAAAACTAGAGAACTGAAGATTATGCCAACAATGGAAATAAGCAACCCTAGAATTGATAATTTGGGCAAGAAGCAGATCCAGTGGAACTTCTATATGTTCTCTGTAACATTTTGTGTTTCATCTTCATGTGAATGATGCGTCACTTCTTCCTCCAAAAACTAATAGATAAAAAAGATAATTTAGATCTGCTTTTTCCTAACACATGTTCCATATAAAACCCTCCATAGACAAAGTAGCTGAAATGTAATTTGCATATGCCAGTTATAAAATATGTTTTTGTAAGAAATGCAATGAAAATCAAATTTTAATAAGCAGATCCCAAATTTTGGTGAGTGCTCATGGTTATTTTATAATTTGCTCTTGTATTAGAAAGAAAATGTGCAACCGTATAATATTTTTAATTACAAGCCAGTGTCTCCATCAGTTTGATGGGGCAACCATTTGTGGGACTATATATACCAGTGGGATTTTCACGAAATTTCTGCAATTTTGGATTCACATATACAAAAATTGGAATGATACAGAGAGGAGTATCATGGCCCCTGTGCAAAGATAACAAGCAAAATTGTGAAGTGTTAAATATTTTTAGGATTTTGTGTAGGCATCCAAAATCATCAGTGTCCTAGATTTTGATGATTTGAGCAAGCAGCACTAGCATAAACGAAACAAAAAAAGAACTCATTAATTTTTGGGTTGGATTGTCCCTATACGTTACTTAACATTATTGAGCTCTATTTAAAAAAAAAAAAAAAAGTCACTTCCCACATCGTGATTGAACCCGAGCAGCCGTCATGAATCTGTGGCCCTCCTTACCGATAGGCTATGCAGGAAGTGACACACATTGAACAGAAAAAAGCATTTAAGACATGTAAAAATCTCTGCCATGCTAATCTGCTGCTGTGCTGATCACTGCTGTGCTCTGCTGTGCTGCTCCCTGCTGTCCTATGCTGTGCTGCTCCCTAATGTGCTATGCTCTGCTGCTCCTATTGTGTCATGCAGTGCTGCTCCCTGCTGTACTGCACTGATCCCAGCCGTGCTGATCTCTGCTGTGCTCTGCTGCAATGAGCACGATAAAACTTAAAGTACCATTCCTGCACCTTCCCCAAAACTAGAGAACTGAAGATTATGCCAACAATGGAAATAAGCAACCCTAGAATTGATAATTTGGGCAAGAAGCAGATCCAGTGGAACTTCTATATGTTCTCTGTAACATTTTGTGTTTCATCTTCATGTGAATGATGCGTCACTTCTTCCTCCAAAAACTAATAGATAAAAAAGATAATTTAGATCTGCTTTTTCCTAACACATGTTCCATATAAAACCCTCCATAGACAAAGTAGCTGAAATGTAATTTGCATATGCCAGTTATAAAATATGTTTTTGTAAGAAATGCAATGAAAATCAAATTTTAATAAGCAGATCCCAAATTTTGGTGAGTGCTCATGGTTATTTTATAATTTGCTCTTGTATTAGAAAGAAAATGTGCAACCGTATAATATTTTTAATTACAAGCCAGTGTCTCCATCAGTTTGATGGGGCAACCATTTGTGGGACTATATATACCAGTGGGATTTTCACGAAATTTCTGCAATTTTGGATTCACATATACAAAAATTGGAATGATACAGAGAGGAGTATCATGGCCCCTGTGCAAAGATAACAAGCAAAATTGTGAAGTGTTAAATATTTTTAGGATTTTGTGTAGGCATCCAAAATCATCAGTGTCCTAGATTTTGATGATTTGAGCAAGCAGCACTAGCATAAACGAAACAAAAAAAGAACTCATTAATTTTTGGGTTGGATTGTCCCTATACGTTACTTAACATTATTGAGCTATATTTAAAAAAAAAAAAAAAAAGTCACTTCCCACATCGTGATTGAACCCGAGCAGCCGTCATGAATCTGTGGCCCTCCTTACCGATAGGCTATGCAGGAAGTGACACACATTGAACAGAAAAAAGCATTTAAGACATGTAAAAATCTCTGCCATGCTAATCTGCTGCTGTGCTGATCACTGCTGTGCTGCTCCCTGCTGTCCTATGCTGTGCTGCTCCCTAATGTGCTATGCTCTGCTGCTCCCTATTGTGTCATGCAGTGCTGCTCCCTGCTGTACTGCACTGATCCCAGCCGTGCTGATCTCTGCTGTGCTCTGCTGCAATGAGCATGATAAAACTTAAAGTACCATTCCTGCACCTTCCCCAAAACTAGAGAACTGAAGATTATGCCAACAATGGAAATAAGCAACCCTAGAATTGATAATTTGGGCAAGAAGCAGATCCAGTGGAACTTCTATATGTTCTCTGTAACATTTTGTGTTTCATCTTCATGTGAATGATGTGTCACTTCTTCCTCCAAAAACTAATAGATAAAAAAGATAATTTAGATCTGCTTTTTCCTAACACATGTTCCATATAGCACCCTCCATAGACAAAGTAGCTGAAATGTAATTTGCATATGCCAGTTATAAAATTTGTTTTTGTAAGAAATGCAATGAAAATGAAATTTTAATAAGCAGATCCCAAATTTTGGTGAGTGCTCATGGTTATTTTATAATTTGCTCTTGTATTAGAAAGAAAATGTGCAACCGTATAATATTTTTAATGACAAGGCAGTGTCTCCATCAGTTTGATGGGGCAACCATTTGAGGGACTATATATACCAGTGGGATTTTCACGAAATTTCTGCAACTTTGGATTCACATATACAAAAATTGGAATGATACAGAGAGGAGTATCATGGCCCCTGTGCAAAGATAACAAGCAAAATTGTGAAGCGTTACATATTTTTAGGATTTTGTGTAGGCATCCAAAATCATCAGTGTCCTAGAATTTGATGATTTGAGCAAGCAGCACTAGCATAAACGAAACAAAAAAAGAACGCATTAATTTTTGGGTTGGATTGTCCCTATACGTTACTTAACATTTTTGAGCTATATTTAAAAAAAAAAAAAAAAGTCACTTCCCACATCGGGATTGAACCCGAGCAGCCGTCATGAATCTGTGGCCCTCCTTACCGATAGGCTATGCAGGAAGTGACAAACATTGAACAGAAAAAAGCATTTAAGACATGTAAAAATCTCTGCCATGCTAATCTGCTGCTGTGCTGATCACTGCTGTGCTCTGCTGTGCTGCTCCCTGCTGTCCTATGCTGTGCTGCTCCGTAATGTGCTATGCTCTGCTGCTCCCTATTGTGTCATGCAGTGCTGCTCCCTGCTGTACTGCACTGATCCCAGCCGTGCTGATCTCTGCTGTGCTCTGCTGCAATGAGCATGATAAAACTTAAAGTACCATTCCTGCACCTTCCCCAAAACTAGAGAACTGAAGATTATGCCAACAATGGAAATAAGCAACCCTAGAATTGATAATTTGGGCAAGAAGCAGATCCAGTGGAACTTCTATATGTTCTCTGTAACATTTTGTGTTTCATCTTCATGTGAATGATGTGTCACTTCTTCCTCCAAAAACTAATAGATAAAAAAGATAATTTAGATCTGCTTTTTCCTAACACATGTTCCATATAGCACCCTCCATAGACAAAGTAGCTGAAATGTAATTTGCATATGCCAGTTATAAAATTTGTTTTTGTAAGAAATGCAATGAAAATGAAATTTTAATAAGCAGATCCCAAATTTTGGTGAGTGCTCATGGTTATTTTATAATTTGCTCTTGTATTAGAAAGAAAATGTGCAACCGTATAATATTTTTAATGACAAGGCAGTGTCTCCATCAGTTTGATGGGGCAACCATTTGAGGGACTATATATACCAGTGGGATTTTCACGAAATTTCTGCAACTTTGGATTCACATATACAAAAATTGGAATGATACAGAGAGGAGTATCATGGCCCCTGTGCAAAGATAACAAGCAAAATTGTGAAGCGTTACATATTTTTAGGATTTTGTGTAGGCATCCAAAATCATCAGTGTCCTAGAATTTGATGATTTGAGCAAGCAGCACTAGCATAAACGAAACAAAAAAAGAACGCATTAATTTTTGGGTTGGATTGTCCCTATACGTTACTTAACATTTTTGAGCTATATTTAAAAAAAAAAAAAAAAGTCACTTCCCACATCGGGATTGAACCCGAGCAGCCGTCATGAATCTGTGGCCCTCCTTACCGATAGGCTATGCAGGAAGTGACAAACATTGAACAGAAAAAAGCATTTAAGACATGTAAAAATCTCTGCCATGCTAATCTGCTGCTGTGCTGATCACTGCTGTGCTCTGCTGTGCTGCTCCCTGCTGTCCTATGCTGTGCTGCTCCGTAATGTGCTATGCTCTGCTGCTCCCTATTGTGTCATGCAGTGCTGCTCCCTGCTGTACTGCACTGATCCCAGCCGTGCTGATCTCTGCTGTGCTCTGCTGCAATGAGCATGATAAAACTTAAAGTACCATTCCTGCACCTTCCCCAAAACTAGAGAACTGAAGATTATGCCAACAATGGAAATAAGCAACCCTAGAATTGATAATTTGGGCAAGAAGCAGATCCAGTGGAACTTCTATATGTTCTCTGTAACATTTTGTGTTTCATCTTCATGTGAATGATGTGTCACTTCTTCCTCCAAAAACTAATAGATAAAAAAGATAATTTAGATCTGCTTTTTCCTAACACATGTTCCATATAGCACCCTCCATAGACAAAGTAGCTGAAATGTAATTTGCATATGCCAGTTATAAAATTTGTTTTTGTAAGAAATGCAATGAAAATTAAATTTTAATAAGCAGATCCAAAATTTTGGTGAGTGCTCATGGTTATTTTATAATTTGCTCTTGTATTAGAAAGAAAATGTGCAACCGTATAATATTTTTAATGACAAGGCAGTGTCTCCATCAGTTTGATGGTGCAACCATTTGTGGGACTATATATACCAGTGGGATTTTCATGAAATTTCTTCAACTTTGGATTCACATATACAAAAATTGGAATGATACAGAGAGGAGTATCATGGCCCCTGTGCAAAGATAACAAGCAAAATTGTGAAGCGTTACATATTTTTAGGATTTTGTGTAGGCATCCAAAATCATCAGTGTCCTAGAATTTGATGATTTGAGCAAGCAGCACTAGCATAAACGAAACAAAAAAAGAACGCATTAATTTTTGGGTTGGATTGTCCCTATACGTTACTTAACATTTTTGAGCTATATTTAAAAAAAAAAAAAAAAGTCACTTCCCACACCGGGATTGAACCCGAGCAGCCGTCATGAATCTGTGGCCCTCCTTACCGATAGGCTATGCAGGAAGTGACACACATTGAACAGAAAAAAGCATTTAAGACATGTAAAAATCTCTGCCATGCTAATCTGCTGCTGTGCTGATCACTGCTGTGCTCTGCTGTGCTGCTCCCTGCTTTCCTATGCTGTGCTGCTCCCTAATGTGCTATGCTCTGCTGCTCCTATTGTGTCATGCAGTGCTGCTCCCTGCTGTACTGCACTGATCCCAGCCGTGCTGATCTCTGCTGTGCTCTGCTGCAATGAGCACGATAAAACTTAAAGTACCATTCCTGCACCTTCCCCAAAACTAGAGAACTGAAGATTATGCCAACAATGGAAATAAGCAACCCTAGAATTGATAATTTGGGCAAGAAGCAGATCCAGTGGAACTTCTATATGTTCTCTGTAACATTTTGTGTTTCATCTTCATGTGAATGATGCGTCACTTCTTCCTCCAAAAACTAATAGATAAAAAAGATAATTTAGATCTGCTTTTTCCTAACACATGTTCCATATAAAACCCTCCATAGACAAAGTAGCTGAAATGTAATTTGCATATGCCAGTTATAAAATATGTTTTTGTAAGAAATGCAATGAAAATCAAATTTTAATAAGCAGATCCCAAATTTTGGTGAGTGCTCATGGTTATTTTATAATTTGCTCTTGTATTAGAAAGAAAATGTGCAACCGTATAATATTTTTAATTACAAGCCAGTGTCTCCATCAGTTTGATGGGGCAACCATTTGTGGGACTATATATACCAGTGGGATTTTCACGAAATTTCTGCAATTTTGGATTCACATATACAAAAATTGGAATGATACAGAGAGGAGTATCATGGCCCCTGTGCAAAGATAACAAGCAAAATTGTGAAGTGTTAAATATTTTTAGGATTTTGTGTAGGCATCCAAAATCATCAGTGTCCTAGATTTTGATGATTTGAGCAAGCAGCACTAGCATAAACGAAACAAAAAAAGAACTCATTAATTTTTGGGTTGGATTGTCCCTATACGTTACTTAACATTATTGAGCTATATTTAAAAAAAAAAAAAAAAGTCACTTCCCACATCGTGATTGAACCCGAGCAGCCGTCATGAATCTGTGGCCCTCCTTACCGATAGGCTATGCAGGAAGTGACACACATTGAACAGAAAAAAGCATTTAAGACATGTAAAAATCTCTGCCATGCTAATCTGCTGCTGTGCTGATCACTGCTGTGCTGCTCCCTGCTGTCCTATGCTGTGCTGCTCCCTAATGTGCTATGCTCTGCTGCTCCCTATTGTGTCATGCAGTGCTGCTCCCTGCTGTACTGCACTGATCCCAGCCGTGCTGATCTCTGCTGTGCTCTGCTGCAATGAGCATGATAAAACTTAAAGTACCATTCCTGCACCTTCCCCAAAACTAGAGAACTGAAGATTATGCCAACAATGGAAATAAGCAACCCTAGAATTGATAATTTGGGCAAGAAGCAGATCCAGTGGAACTTCTATATGTTCTCTGTAACATTTTGTGTTTCATCTTCATGTGAATGATGTGTCACTTCTTCCTCCAAAAACTAATAGATAAAAAAGATAATTTAGATCTGCTTTTTCCTAACACATGTTCCATATAGCACCCTCCATAGACAAAGTAGCTGAAATGTAATTTGCATATGCCAGTTATAAAATTTGTTTTTGTAAGAAATGCAATGAAAATGAAATTTTAATAAGCAGATCCCAAATTTTGGTGAGTGCTCATGGTTATTTTATAATTTGCTCTTGTATTAGAAAGAAAATGTGCAACCGTATAATATTTTTAATGACAAGGCAGTGTCTCCATCAGTTTGATGGGGCAACCATTTGAGGGACTATATATACCAGTGGGATTTTCACGAAATTTCTGCAACTTTGGATTCACATATACAAAAATTGGAATGATACAGAGAGGAGTATCATGGCCCCTGTGCAAAGATAACAAGCAAAATTGTGAAGCGTTACATATTTTTAGGATTTTGTGTAGGCATCCAAAATCATCAGTGTCCTAGAATTTGATGATTTGAGCAAGCAGCACTAGCATAAACGAAACAAAAAAAGAACGCATTAATTTTTGGGTTGGATTGTCCCTATACGTTACTTAACATTTTTGAGCTATATTTAAAAAAAAAAAAAAAAGTCACTTCCCACACCGGGATTGAACCCGAGCAGCCGTCATGAATCTGTGGCCCTCCTTACCGATAGGCTATGCAGGAAGTGACACACATTGAACAGAAAAAAGCATTTAAGACATGTAAAAATCTCTGCCATGCTAATCTGCTGCTGTGCTGATCACTGCTGTGCTCTGCTGTGCTGCTCCCTGCTGTCCTATGCTGTGCTGCTCCCTAATGTGCTATGCTCTGCTGCTCCTATTGTGTCATGCAGTGCTGCTCCCTGCTGTACTGCACTGATCCCAGCCGTGCTGATCTCTGCTGTGCTCTGCTGCAATGAGCACGATAAAACTTAAAGTACCATTCCTGCACCTTCCCCAAAACTAGAGAACTGAAGATTATGCCAACAATGGAAATAAGCAACCCTAGAATTGATAATTTGGGCAAGAAGCAGATCCAGTGGAACTTCTATATGTTCTCTGTAACATTTTGTGTTTCATCTTCATGTGAATGATGCGTCACTTCTTCCTCCAAAAACTAATAGATAAAAAAGATAATTTAGATCTGCTTTTTCCTAAGACATGTTCCATATAAAACCCTCCATAGACAAAGTAGCTGAAATGTAATTTGCATATGCCAGTTATAAAATATGTTTTTGTAAGAAATGCAATGAAAATCAAATTTTAATAAGCAGATCCCAAATTTTGGTGAGTGCTCATGGTTATTTTATAATTTGCTCTTGTATTAGAAAGAAAATGTGCAACCGTATAATATTTTTAATTACAAGCCAGTGTCTCCATCAGTTTGATGGGGCAACCATTTGTGGGACTATATATACCAGTGGGATTTTCACGAAATTTCTGCAACTTTGGATTCACATATACAAAAATTGGAATGATACAGAGAGGAATATCATGGCCCCTGTGCAAAGATAACAAGCAAAATTGTGAAGCGTTACATATTTTTAGGATTTTGTGTAGGCATCCAAAATCATCAGTGTCCTAGAATTTGATGATTTGAGCAAGCAGCACTAGCATAAACGAAACAAAAAAAGAACTCATTAATTTTTGGGTTGGATTGTCCCTATACGTTACTTAACATTATTGAGCTATATTTAAAAAAAAAAAAAAAAGTCACTTCCCACACTGGGATTGAACCCAAGCAGCCGTCATGAATCTGTGGCCCTCCTTACCGATAGGCTATGCAGGAAGTGACACACATTGAACAGAAAAAAGCATTTAAGACATGTAAAAATCTCTGCCATGCTAATCTGCTGCTTTGCTGATCACTGCTGTGCTCTGCTGTGCTGCTCCCTGCTGTCCTATGCTGTGCTGCTCCCTAATGTGCTATGCTCTGCTGCTCCCTATTGTGTCATGCAGTGCTGCTCCCTGCTGTACTGCACTGATCCCAGCCGTGCTGATCTCTGCTGTGCTCTGCTGCAATGAGCATGATAAAACTTAAAGTACCATTCCTGCACCTTCCCCAAAACTACAGAACTGAAGATTATGCCAACAATGGAAATAAGCAACCCTAGAATTGATAATTTGGGCAAGAAGCAGATCCAGTGGAACTTCTATATGTTCTCTGTAACATTTTGTGTTTCATCTTCATGTTAATGATGTGTCACTTCTTCCTCCAAAAACTAATAGATAAAAAAGATAATTTAGATCTGCTTTTTCCTAACACATGTTCCATATAGCACCCTCCATAGACAAAGTAGCTGAAATGTAATTTGCATATGCCAGTTATAAAATATGTTTTCGTAAGAAATGCAATGAAAACTTAATTTTAATAAGCAGATCCCAACTTTTGGTGGGTGCTCATGGTTATTTTATAATTTGCTCTTGTATTAGAAAGAAAATGTGCAACCGTATAATATTTTTAATGACAAGGCAGTGTCTCCATCAGTTTGATGGGGCAACCATTTGTGGGACTATATATACCAGTGGGATTTTCACGAAATTTCTGCAACTTTGGATTCACATATACAAAAATTGGAATGATACAGAGAGGAGTATCATGGCCCCTGTGCAAAGATAACAAGCAAAATTGTGAAGCGTTACATATTTTTAGGATTTTGTGTAGGCATCCAAAATCATCAGTGTCCTAGAATTTGATGATTTGAGCAAGCAGCACTAGCATAAACGAAACAAAAAAAGAACTCATTAATTTTTGGGTTGGATTGTCCCTATACGTTACTTAACATTATTGAGCTATATTTAAAAAAAAAAAAGTCACTTCCCACACCGGGATTGAACCCGAGCAGCCGTCATGAATCTGTGGCCCTCCTTACCGATAGGCTATGCAGGAAGTGACACACGTTAACAGAAAAAAGCATTTAAGACATGTAAAAATCTCTGCCATGCTAATCTGCTGTGCTGATCACTGCTGTGCTCTGCTGTGCTGCTCCCTGCTGTCCTATGCTCTGCTGCTCCCTATTGTGTCATGCAGTGCTGCTCCCTGCTGTACTGCACTGATCCCAGCCGTGCTGATCTCTGCTGTGCTCTGTTGCAATGAGCATGATAAAACTTAAAGTACCATTCCTGCACCTTCCCCAAAACTAGAGAACTGAAGATTATGCCAACAATGGAAATAAGCAACCCTAGAATTGATAATTTGGGCAAGAAGCAGATCCAGTGGAACTTCTATATGTTCTCAGTAACATTTTGTGTTTCATCTTCATGTGAATGATGTGTCACTTCTTCCTCCAAAAACTAATAGATAAAAAAGATAATTTAGATCTGCTTTGTCCTAACACATGTTCCATATAGCACCCTCCATAGACAAAGTAGCTGAAATGTAATTTGCATATGCCAGTTATAAAATATGTTTTTGTAAGAAATGCAATGAAAACTTAATTTTAATAAGCAGATCCCAAATTTTGGTGAGGGCTCATGATTATTTTATCATTTGCTCTTGTATTAGAAAGAAAATGTGCAACCGTATAATACTTTTAATGACAAGGCAGTGTCTCCATCAGTTTGATGGGGCAACCATTTGTGGGACTATATATACCAGTGGGATTTTCATGAAATTTCTTCAACTTTGGATTCACATATACAAAAATTGGAATGATACAGAGAGGAGTATCATGGCCCCTGTGCAAAGATAACAAGCAAAATTGTGAAGCGTTACATATTTTTAGGATTTTGTGTAGGCATCCAAAATCATCAGTGTCCTAGAATTTGATGATTTGAGCAAGCAGCACTAGCATAAACGAAACAAAAAAAGAACTCATTAATTTTTGGGTTGGATTGTCCCTATACGTTACTTAACATTATTGAGCTATATTTAAAAAAAAAAAAAAAAAGTCACTTCCCACATCGGGATTGAACCCGAGCAGCCGTCATGAATCTGTGGCCCTCCTTACCGATAGGCTATGCAGGAAGTGACAAACATTGAACAGAAAAAAGCATTTAAGACATGTAAAAATCTCTGCCATGCTAATCTGCTGCTGTGCTGATCACTGCTGTGCTCTGCTGTGCTGCTCCCTGCTGTCCTATGCTGTGCTGCTCCCTAATGTGCTATGCAGTGCTGCTCCCTATTGTGTCATGCAGTGCTGCTCCCTGCTGTACTGCACTGATCCCATCCGTGCTGATCTCTGCTGTGCTCTGCTGCAATGAGCATGATAAAACTTAAAGTACCATTCCTGCACCTTCCCCAAAACTAGAGAACTGAAGATTATGCCAACAATGGAAATAAGCAACCCTAGAATTGATAATTTGGGCAAGAAGCAGATCCAGTGGAACTTCTATATGTTCTCTGTAACATTTTGTGTTTCATCTTCATGTGAATGATGTGTCACTTCTTCCTCCAAAAACTAATAGATAAAAAAGATAATTTAGATCTGCTTTTTCCTAACACATGTTCCATATAAAACCCTCCATAGACAAAGTAGCTGAAATGTAATTTGCATATGCCAGTTATAAAATATGTTTTTGTAAGAAATGCAATGAAAATCAAATTTTAATAAGCAGATCCCAAATTTTGGTGAGTGCTCATGGTTATTTTATAATTTGCTCTTGTATTAGAAAGAAAATGTGCAACCGTATAATATTTTGAATTACAAGCCAGTGTCTCCATCAGTTTGATGGGGCAACCATTTGTGGGACTATATATACCAGTGGGATTTTCACGAAATTTCTGCAACTTTGGATTCACATATACAAAAATTGGAATGATACAGAGAGGAGTATCATGGCCCCTGTGCAAAGATAACAAGCAAAATTGTGAAGCGTTAAATATTTTTAGGATTTTGTGTAGGCATCCAAAATCATCAGTGTCCTAGAATTTGATGATTTGAGCAAGCAGCACTAGCATAAACGAAACAAAAAAAGAACTCATTAATTTTTGGGTTGGATTGTCCCTATACGTTACTTAACATTATTGAGCTATATTTAAAAAAAAAAAAAAAAGTCACTTCCCACATCGGGATTGAACCCGAGCAGCCGTCATGAATCTGTGGCCCTCCTTACCGATAGGCTATGCAGGAAGTGACACACATTGAACAGAAAAAAGCATTTAAGACATGTAAAAATCTCTGCCATGCTAATCTGCTGCTGTGCTGATCACTGCTGTGCTGCTCCCTGCTGTCCTATGCTGTGCTGCTCCCTAATGTGCTATGCTCTGCTGCTCCCTATTGTGTCATGCAGTGCTGCTCCCTGCTGTACTGCACTGATCCCAGCCGTGCTGATCTCTGCTGTGCTCTGCTGCAATGAGCATGATAAAACTTAAAGTACCATTCCTGCACCTTCCCCAAAACTAGAGAACTGAAGATTATGCCAACAATGGAAATAAGCAACCCTAGAATTGATAATTTGGGCAAGAAGCAGATCCAGTGGAACTTCTATATGTTCTCTGTAACATTTTGTGTTTCATCTTCATGTGAATGATGTGTCACTTCTTCCTCCAAAAACTAATAGATAAAAAAGATAACTTAGATCTGCTTTTTCCTAACACATGTTCCATATAGCACCCTCCATAGACAAAGTAGCTGAAATGTATTTTGCATATGCCAGTTATAAAATTTGTTTTTGTAAGAAATGCAATGAAAATTAAATTTTAATAAGCAGATCCCAAATTTTGGTGAGTGCTCATGGTTATTTTATAATTTGCTCTTGTATTAGAAAGAAAATGTGCAACCGTATAATATTTTTAATGACAAGGCAGTGTCTCCATCAGTTTGATGGGGCAACCATTTGAGGGACTATATATACCAGTGGGATTTTCACGAAATTTCTGCAACTTTGGATTCACATATACAAAAATTGGAATGATACAGAGAGAAGTATCATGGCCCCTGTGCAAAGATAACAAGCAAAATTGTGAAGCGTTACATATTTTTAGGATTTTGTGTAGGCATCCAAAATCATCAGTGTCCTAGAATTTGATGATTTGAGCAAGCAGCACTAGCATAAACGAAACAAAAAAAGAACGCATTAATTTTTGGGTTGGATTGTCCCTATACGTTACTTAACATTTTTGAGCTATATTTAAAAAAAAAAAAAAAGTCACTTCCCACACCGGGATTGAACCCGAGCAGCCGTCATGAATCTGTGGCCCTCCTTACCGATAGGCTATGCAGGAAGTGACACACATTGAACAGAAAAAAGCATTTAAGACATGTAAAAATCTCTGCCATGCTAATCTGCTGCTGTGCTGATCACTGCTGTGCTCTGCTGTGCTGCTCCCTGCTGTCCTATGCTGTGCTGCTCCCTAATGTGCTATGCTCTGCTGCTCCTATTGTGTCATGCAGTGCTGCTCCCTGCTGTACTGCACTGATCCCAGCCGTGCTGATCTCTGCTGTGCTCTGCTGCAATGAGCACGATAAAACTTAAAGTACCATTCCTGCACCTTCCCCAAAACTAGAGAACTGAAGATTATGCCAACAATGGAAATAAGCAACCCTAGAATTGATAATTTGGGCAAGAAGCAGATCCAGTGGAACTTCTATATGTTCTCTGTAACATTTTGTGTTTCATCTTCATGTGAATGATGCGTCACTTCTTCCTCCAAAAACTAATAGATAAAAAAGATAATTTAGATCTGCTTTTTCCTAACACATGTTCCATATAAAACCCTCCATAGACAAAGTAGCTGAAATGTAATTTGCATATGCCAGTTATAAAATATGTTTTTGTAAGAAATGCAATGAAAATCAAATTTTAATAAGCAGATCCCAAATTTTGGTGAGTGCTCATGGTTATTTTATAATTTGCTCTTGTATTAGAAAGAAAATGTGCAACCGTATAATATTTTTAATGACAAGGCAGTGTCTCCATCAGTTTGATGGTGCAACCATTTGTGGGACTATATATACCAGTGGGATTTTCATGAAATTTCTTCAACTTTGGATTCACATATACAAAAATTGGAATGATACAGAGAGGAGTATCATGGCCCCTGTGCAAAGATAACAAGCAAAATTGTGAAGCGTTACATATTTTTAGGATTTTGTGTAGGCATCCAAAATCATCAGTGTCCTAGAATTTGATGATTTGAGCAAGCAGCACTAGCATAAACGAAACAAAAAAAGAACGCATTAATTTTTGGGTTGGATTGTCCCTATACGTTACTTAACATTATTGAGCTATATTTAAAAAAAAAAAAAAAGTCACTTCCCACACTGGGATTGAACCCAAGCAGCCGTCATGAATCTGTGGCCCTCCTTACCGATAGGCTATGCAGGAAGTGACACACTTTGAACAGAAAAAAGCATTTAAGACATGTAAAAATCTCTGCCATGCTAATCTGCTGCTTTGCTGATCACTGCTGTGCTCTGCTGTGCTGCTCCCTGCTGTCCTATGCTGTGCTGCTCCCTAATGTGCTATGCTCTGCTGCTCCCTATTGTGTCATGCAGTGCTGCTCCCTGCTGTACTGCACTGATCCCAGCCGTGCTGATCTCTGCTGTGCTCTGCTGCAATGAGCATGATAAAACTTAAAGTACCATTCCTGCACCTTCCCCAAAACTAGAGAACTGAAGATTATGCCAACAATGGAAATAAGCAACCCTAGAATTGATAATTTGGGCAAGAAGCAGATCCAGTGGAACTTCTATATGTTCTCTGTAACATTTTGTGTTTCATCTTCATGTTAATGATGTGTCACTTCTTCCTCCAAAAACTAATAGATAAAAAAGATAATTTAGACCTGCTTTTTCCTAACACATGTTCCATATAGCACCCTCCATAGACAAAGTAGCTGAAATGTAATTTGCATATGCCAGTTATAAAATATGTTTTCGTAAGAAATGCAATGAAAACTTAATTTTAATAAGCAGATCCAAAATTTTGGTGGGTGCTCATGGTTATTTTATAATTTGCTCTTGTATTAGAAAGAAAATGTGCAACCGTATAATATTTTTAATGACAAGGCAGTGTCTCCATCAGTTTGATGGGGCAACCATTTGTGGGACTATATATACCAGTGGGATTTTCACAAAATTTCTGCAACTTTGGATTCACATATACAAAAATTGGAATGATACAGAGAGGAATATCATGGCCCCTGTGCAAAGATAACAAGCAAAATTGTGAAGCGTTACATATTTTTTGGATTTTGTGTAGGCATCCAAAATCATCAGTGTCCTAGAATTTGATGATTTGAGCAAGCAGCACTAGCATAAACGAAACAAAAAAAGAACTCATTAATTTTTGGGTTGGATTGTCCCTATACGTTACTTAACATTATTGAGCTATATTTAAAAAAAAAAAAAAAGTCACTTCCCACACTGGGATTGAACCCAAGCAGCCGTCATGAATCTGTGGCCCTCCTTACCGATAGGCTATGCAGGAAGTGACACACATTGAACAGAAAAAAGCATTTAAGACATGTAAAAATCTCTGCCATGCTAATCTGCTGCTTTGCTGATCACTGCTGTGCTCTGCTGTGCTGCTCCCTGCTGTCCTATGCTGTGCTGCTCCCTAATGTGCTATGCTCTGCTGCTCCCTATTGTGTCATGCAGTGCTGCTCCCTGCTGTACTGCACTGATCCCAGCCGTGCTGATCTCTGCTGTGCTCTGCTGCAATGAGCATGATAAAACTTAAAGTACCATTCCTGCACCTTCCCCAAAACTAGAGAACTGAAGATTATGCCAACAATGGAAATAAGCAACCCTAGAATTGATAATTTGGGCAAGAAGCAGATCCAGTGGAACTTCTATATGTTCTCTGTAACATTTTGTGTTTCATCTTCATGTTAATGATGTGTCACTTCTTCCTCCAAAAACTAATAGATAAAAAAGATAATTTAGATCTGCTTTTTCCTAACACATGTTCCATATAGCACCCTCCATAGACAAAGTAGCTGAAATGTAATTTGCATATGCCAGTTATAAAATATGTTTTCGTAAGAAATGCAATGAAAACTTAATTTTAATAAGCAGATCCAAAATTTTGGTGGGTGCTCATGGTTATTTTATAATTTGCTCTTGTATTAGAAAGAAAATGTGCAACCGTATAATATTTTTAATGACAAGGCAGTGTCTCCATCAGTTTGATGGGGCAACCATTTGTGGGACTATATATACCAGTGGGATTTTCACAAAATTTCTGCAACTTTGGATTCACATATACAAAAATTGGAATGATACAGAGAGGAATATCATGGCCCCTGTGCAAAGATAACAAGCAAAATTGTGAAGCGTTACATATTTTTTGGATTTTGTGTAGGCATCCAAAATCATCAGTGTCCTAGAATTTGATGATTTGAGCAAGCAGCACTAGCATAAACGAAACAAAAAAAGAACTCATTAATTTTTGGGTTGGATTGTCCCTATACGTTACTTAACATTATTGAGCTATATTTAAAAAAAAAAAAAAAGTCACTTCCCACACTGGGATTGAACCCAAGCAGCCGTCATGAATCTGTGGCCCTCCTTACCGATAGGCTATGCAGGAAGTGACACACATTGAACAGAAAAAAGCATTTAAGACATGTAAAAATCTCTGCCATGCTAATCTGCTGCTTTGCTGATCACTGCTGTGCTCTGCTGTGCTGCTCCCTGCTGTCCTATGCTGTGCTGCTCCCTAATGTGCTATGCTCTGCTGCTCCCTATTGTGTCATGCAGTGCTGCTCCCTGCTGTACTGCACTGATCCCAGCCGTGCTGATCTCTGCTGTGCTCTGCTGCAATGAGCATGATAAAACTTAAAGTACCATTCCTGCACCTTCCCCAAAACTAGAGAACTGAAGATTATGCCAACAATGGAAATAAGCAACCCTAGAATTGATAATTTGGGCAAGAAGCAGATCCAGTGGAACTTCTATATGTTCTCTGTAACATTTTGTGTTTCATCTTCATGTTAATGATGTGTCACTTCTTCCTCCAAAAACTAATAGATAAAAAAGATAATTTAGATCTGCTTTTTCCTAACACATGTTCCATATAGCACCCTCCATAGACAAAGTAGCTGAAATGTAATTTGCATATGCCAGTTATAAAATATGTTTTCGTAAGAAATGCAATGAAAACTTAATTTTAATAAGCAGATCCAAAATTTTGGTGGGTGCTCATGGTTATTTTATAATTTGCTCTTGTATTAGAAAGAAAATGTGCAACCGTATAATATTTTTAATGACAAGGCAGTGTCTCCATCAGTTTGATGGGGCAACCATTTGTGGGACTATATATACCAGTGGGATTTTCACAAAATTTCTGCAACTTTGGATTCACATATACAAAAATTGGAATGATACAGAGAGGAATATCATGGCCCCTGTGCAAAGATAACAAGCAAAATTGTGAAGCGTTACATATTTTTAGGATTTTGTGTAGGCATCCAAAATCATCAGTGTCCTAGAATTTGATGATTTGAGCAAGCAGCACTAGCATAAACGAAACAAAAAAAGAACTCATTAATTTTTGGGTTGGATTGTCCCTATACGTTACTTAACATTATTGAGCTATATTTAAAAAAAAAAAAAAAGTCACTTCCCACACTGGGATTGAACCCAAGCAGCCGTCATGAATCTGTGGCCCTCCTTACCGATAGGCTATGCAGGAAGTGACACACATTGAACAGAAAAAAGCATTTAAGACATGTAAAAATCTCTGCCATGCTAATCTGCTGCTTTGCTGATCACTGCTGTGCTCTGCTGTGCTGCTCCCTGCTGTCCTATGCTGTGCTGCTCCCTAATGTGCTATGCTCTGCTGCTCCCTATTGTGTCATGCAGTGCTGCTCCCTGCTGTACTGCACTGATCCCAGCCGTGCTGATCTCTGCTGTGCTCTGCTGCAATGAGCATGATAAAACTTAAAGTACCATTCCTGCATCTTCCCCAAAACTACAGAACTGAAGATTATGCCAACAATGGAAATAAGCAACCCTAGAATTGATAATTTGGGCAAGAAGCAGATCCAGTGGAACTTCTATATGTTCTCTGTAACATTTTGTGTTTCATCTTCATGTTAATGATGTGTCACTTCTTCCTCCAAAAACTAATAGATAAAAAAGATAATTTAGATCTGCTTTTTCCTAACACATGTTCCATATAGCACCCTCCATAGACAAAGTAGCTGAAATGTAATTTGCATATGCCAGTTATAAAATATGTTTTCGTAAGAAATGCAATGAAAACTTAATTTTAATAAGCAGATCCAAACTTTTGGTGGGTGCTCATGGTTATTTTATAATTTGCTCTTGTATTAGAAAGAAAATGTGCAACCGTATAATATTTTTAATGACAAGGCAGTGTCTCCATCAGTTTGATGGGGCAACCATTTGTGGGACTATATATACCAGTGGGATTTTCACGAAATTTCTGCAACTTTGGATTCACATATACAAAAATTGGAATGATACAGAGAGGAATATCATGGCCCCTGTGCAAAGATAACAAGCAAAATTGTGAAGCGTTACATATTTTTAGGATTTTGTGTAGGCATCCAAAATCATCAGTGTCCTAGAATTTGATGATTTGAGCAAGCAGCACTAGCATAAACGAAACAAAAAAAGAACTCATTAATTTTTGGGTTGGATTGTCCCTATACGTTACTTAACATTATTGAGCTATATTTAAAAAAAAAAAAAAAAGTCACTTCCCACACCGGGATTGAACCCTAGCAGCCGTCATGAATCTGTGGCCCTCCTTACCGATAGGCTAAGCAGGAAGTGACACACATTGAACAGAAAAAAGCATTTAAGACATGTAAAAATCTCTGCCATGCTAATCTGCTGCTGTGCTGATCACTGCTGTGCTCTGCTGTGCTGCTCCCTGCTGTCCTATGCTGTGCTGCTCCCTAATGTGCTATGCTCTGCTGCTCCTATTGTGTCATGCAGTGCTGCTCCCTGCTGTACTGCACTGATCCCAGCCGTGCAGATCTCTGCTGTGCTCTGCTGCAATGAGCACGATAAAACTTAAAGTACCATTCCTGCACCTTCCCCAAAACTAGAGAACTGAAGATTATGCCAACAATGGAAATAAGCAACCCTAGAATTGATAATTTGGGCAAGAAGCAGATCCAGTGGAACTTCTATATGTTCTCTGTAACATTTTGTGTTTCATCTTCATGTGAATGATGCGTCACTTCTTCCTCCAAAAACTAATAGATAAAAAAGATAATTTAGATCTGCTTTTTCCTAACACATGTTCCATATAAAACCCTCCATAGACAAAGTAGCTGAAATGTAATTTGCATATGCCAGTTATAAAATATGTTTTTGTAAGAAATGCAATGAAAATCAAATTTTAATAAGCAGATCCCAAATTTTGGTGAGTGCTCATGGTTATTTTATAATTTGCTCTTGTATTAGAAAGAAAATGTGCAACCGTATAATATTTTTAATGACAAGGCAGTGTCTCCATCAGTTTGATGGGGCAACCATTTGTGGGACTATATATAAAATGTGGGATTTTCACGAAATTTCTGCAACTTTGGATTCACATATACAAAAATTGGAATGATACAGAGAGGAGTATCATGGCCCCTGTGCAAAGATAACAAGCAAAATTGTGAAGCGTTAAATATTTTTAGGATTTTGTGTAGGCATCCAAAATCATCAGTGTCCTAGAATTTGATGATTTGAGCAAGCAGCACTAGCATAAACGAAACAAAAAAAGAACTCATTAATTTTTGGGTTGGATTGTCCCTATACGTTACTTAACATTATTGAGCTATATTTAAAAAAAAAAAAAAAAGTCACTTCCCACATCGGGATTGAACCCGAGCAGCCGTCATGAATCTGTGGCCCTCCTTACCGATAGGCTATGCAGGAAGTGACAAACATTGAACAGAAAAAAGCATTTAAGACATGTAAAAATCTCTGCCATGCTAATCTGCTGCTGTGCTGATCACTGCTGTGCTCTGCTGTGCTGCTCCCTGCTGTCCTATGCTGTGCTGCTCCCTAATGTGCTATGCTCTGCTGCTCCCTATTGTGTCATGCAGTGCTGCTCCCTGCTGTACTGCACTGATCCCAGCCGTGCTGATCTCTGCTGTGCTCTGCTGCAATGAGCATGATAAAACTTAAAGTACCATTCCTGCACCTTCCCCAAAACTAGAGAACTGAAGATTATGCCAACAATGGAAATAAGCAACCCTAGAATTGATAATTTGGGCAAGAAGCAGATCCAGTGGAACTTCTATATGTTCTCTGTAACATTTTGTGTTTCATCTTCATGTGAATGATGTGTCACTTCTTCCTCCAAAAACTAATAGATAAAAAAGATAATTTAGATCTGCTTTTTCCTAACACATGTTCCATATAGCACCCTCCATAGACAAAGTAGCTGAAATGTAATTTGCATATGCCAGTTATAAAATTTGTTTTTGTAAGAAATGCAATGAAAATTAAATTTTAATAAGCAGATCCAAAATTTTGGTGAGTGCTCATGGTTATTTTATAATTTGCTCTTGTATTAGAAAGAAAATGTGCAACCGTATAATACTTTTAATGACAAGGCAGTGTCTCCATCAGTTTGATGGTGCAACCATTTGTGGGACTATATATACCAGTGGGATTTTCATGAAATTTCTTCAACTTTGGATTTACATATACAAAAATTGGAATGATACAGAGAGGAGTATCATGGCCCCTGTGCAAAGATAACAAGCAAAATTGTGAAGCGTTACATATTTTTAGGATTTTGTGTAGGCATCCAAAATCATCAGTGTCCTAGAATTTGATGATTTGAGCAAGCAGCACTAGCATAAACGAAACAAAAAAAGAACTCATTAATTTTTGGGTTGGATTGTCCCTATACGTTACTTAACATTATTGAGCTATATTTAAAAAAAAAAAAAAAAAGTCACTTCCCACATCGGGATTGAACCCGAGCAGCTGTCATGAATCTGTGGCCCTCCTTACCGATAGGCTATGCAGGAAGTGACACACATTGAACAGAAAAAAGCATTTAAGACATGTAAAAATCTCTGCCATGCTAATCTGCTGCTGTGCTGATCACTGCTGTGCTCTGCTGTGCTGCTCCCTGCTGTCCTATGCTCTGCTGCTCCCTATTGTGTCATGCAGTGCTGCTCCCTGCTGTACTGCACTGATCCCAGCCGTGCTGATCTCTGCTGTGCTCTGCTGCAATGAGCATGATAAAACTTAAAGTACCATTCCTGCACCTTCCCCAAAACTAGAGAACTGAAGATTATGCCAACAATGGAAATAAGCAACCCTAGAATTGATAATTTGGGCAAGAAGCAGATCCAGTGGAACTTCTATATGTTCTCTGTAACATTTTGTGTTTCATCTTCATGTGAATGATGTGTCACTTCTTCCTCCAAAAACTAATAGATAAAAAAGATAATTTAGATCTGCTTTTTCCTAACACATGTTCCATATAGCACCCTCCATAGACAAAGTAGCTGAAATGTAATTTGCATATGCCAGTTATAAAATATGTTTTTGTAAGAAATGCAATGAAAACTTAATTTTAATAAGCAGATCCCAAATTTTGGTGAGGGCTCATGATTATTTTATAATTTGCTCTTGTATTAGAAAGAAAATGTGCAACCGTATAATACTTTTAATGACAAGGCAGTGTCTCCATCAGTTTGATGGGGCAACCATTTGTGGGACTATATATACCAGTGGGATTTTCACGAAATTTCTGCAACTTTGGATTCACATATACAAAAATTGGAATGATTCAGAGAGGAGTATCATGGCCCCTGTGCAAAGATAACAAGCAAAATTGTGAAGCGTTACATATTTTTAGGATTTTGTGTAGGCATCCAAAATCATCAGTGTCCTAGAATTTGATGATTTGAGCAAGCAGCACTAGCATAAACGAAACAAAAAAAGAACGCATTAATTTTTGGGTTGGATTGTCCCTATACGTTACTTAACATTATTGAGCTATATTTAAAAAAAAAAAAAAAAGTCACTTCCCACACCGGGATTTGAACCCGAGCAGCCGTCATGAATCTGTGGCCCTCCTTACCGATAGGCTATGCAGGAAATGACACACATTGAACAGAAAAAAGCATTTAAGACATGTAAAAATCTCTGCCATGCTAATCTGCTGCTGTGCTGATCACTGCTGTGCTCTGCTGTGCTGCTCCCTGCTTTCCTATGCTGTGCTGCTCCCTAATGTGCTATGCTCTGCTGCTCCCTATTGTGTCATGCAGTGCTGCTCCCAGCTGTACTGCAATGATCCCAGCCGTGCTGATCTCTGCTGTGCTCTGCTGCAATGAGCATGATAAAACTTAAAGTACCATTCCTGCACCTTCCCCAAAACTAGAGAACTGAAGATTATGCCAACAATGGAAATAAGCAGCCCTAGAATTGATAATTTGGGCAAGAAGCAGATCCAGTGGAACTTCTATATGTTCTCTGTAACATTTTGTGTTTCATCTTCATGTGAATGATGCGTCACTTCTTCCTCCAAAAACTAATAGATAAAAAAGATAATTTAGATCTGCTTTTTCCTAACACATGTTCCATATAAAACCCTCCATAGACAAAGTAGCTGAAATGTAATTTGTATATGCCAGTTATAAAATATGTTTTTGTAAGAAATGCAATGAAAATTAAATTTTAATAAGCAGATCCAAAATTTTGGTGAGTGCTCATGGTTATTTTATAATTTGCTCTTGTATTAGAAAGAAAATGTGCAACCGTATAATATTTTTAATGACAAGGCAGTGTCTCCATCAGTTTGATGGGGCAACCATTTGAGGGACTATATATACCATTGGGATTTTCACGAAATTTCTGCAACTTTGGATTCACATATACAAAAATTGGAATGATACAGAGAGGAGTATCATGGCCCCTGTGCAAAGATAACAAGCAAAATTGTGAAGCGTTACATATTTTTAGGATTTTGTGTAGGCATCCAAAATCATCAGTGTCCTAGAATTTGATGATTTGAGCAAGCAGCACTAGCATAAACGAAACAAAAAAAGAACGCATTAATTTTTGGGTTGGATTGTCCCTATACGTTACTTAACATTATTGAGCTATATTTAAAAAAAAAAAAAAAAGTCACTTCCCACACCGGGATTGAACCCGAGCAGCCGTCATGAATCTGTGGCCCTCCTTACCGATAGGCTAAGCAGGAAGTGACACACATTGAACAGAAAAAAGCATTTAAGACATGTAAAAATCTCTGCCATGCTAATCTGCTGCTGTGCTGATCACTGCTGTGCTCTGCTGTGCTGCTCCCTGCTGTCCTATGCTGTGCTGCTCCCTAATGTGCTATGCTCTGGTGCTCCTATTGTGTCATGCAGTGCTGCTCCCTGCTGTACTGCACTGATCCCAGCCGTGCTGATCTCTGCTGTGCTCTGCTGCAATGAGCATGATAAAACTTAAAGTACCATTCCTGCACCTTCCCCAAAACTAGAGAACTGAAGATTATGCCAACAATGGAAATAAGCAACCCTAGAATTGATAATTTGGGCAAGAAGCAGATCCAGTGGAACTTCTATATGTTCTCTGTAACATTTTGTGTTTCATCTTCATGTGAATGATGTGTCACTTCTTCCTCCAAAAACTAATAGATAAAAAAGATAATTTAGATCTGCTTTTTCCTAACACATGTTCCATATAGCACCCTCCATAGACAAAGTAGCTGAAATGTAATTTGCATATGCCAGTTATAAAATTTGTTTTTGTAAGAAATGCAATGAAAATTAAATTTTAATAAGCAGATCCCAAATTTTGGTGAGTGCTCATGGTTATTTTATAATTTGCTCTTGTATTAGAAAGAAAATGTGCAACCGTATAATATTTTTAATGACAAGGCAGTGTCTCCATCAGTTTGATGGGGCAACCATTTGAGGGACTATATATACCAGTGGGATTTTCACGAAATTTCTGCAACTTTGGATTCACATATACAAAAATTGGAATGATACAGAGAGGAGTATCATGGCCCCTGTGCAAAGATAACAAGCAAAATTGTGAAGCGTTACATATTTTTAGGATTTTGTGTAGGCATCCAAAATCATCAGTGTCCTAGAATTTGATGATTTGAGCAAGCAGCACTAGCATAAACGAAACAAAAAAAGAACGCATTAATTTTTGGGTTGGATTGTCCCTATACGTTACTTAACATTATTGAGCTATATTTAAAAAAAAAAAAAAAAGTCACTTCCCACACCGGGATTTGAACCCGAGCAGCCGTCATGAATCTGTGGCCCTCCTTACCGATAGGCTATGCAGGAAGTGACACACATTGAACAGAAAAAAGCATTTAAGACATGTAAAAATCTCTGCCATGCTAATCTGCTGCTGTGCTGATCACTGCTGTGCTCTGCTGTGCTGCTCCCTGCTGTCCTATGCTGTGCTGCTCCCTAATGTGCTATGCTCTGCTGCTCCTATTGTGTCATGCAGTGCTGCTCCCTGCTGTACTGCACTGATCCCAGCCGTGCTGATCTCTGCTGTGCTCTGCTGCAATGAGCACGATAAAACTTAAAGTACCATTCCTGCACCTTCCCCAAAACTAGAGAACTGAAGATTATGCCAACAATGGAAATAAGCAACCCTAGAATTGATAATTTGGGCAAGAAGCAGATCCAGTGGAACTTCTATATGTTCTCTGTAACATTTTGTGTTTCATCTTCATGTGAATGATGCGTCACTTCTTCCTCCAAAAACTAATAGATAAAAAAGATAATTTAGATCTGCTTTTTCCTAACACATGTTCCATATAAAACCCTCCATAGACAAAGTAGCTGAAATGTAATTTGCATATGCCAGTTATAAAATATGTTTTTGTAAGAAATGCAATGAAAATCAAATTTTAATAAGCAGATCCTAAATTTTGGTGAGTGCTCATGGTTATTTTATAATTTGCTCTTGTATCAGAAAGAAAATGTGCAACCGTATAATATTTTTAATTACAAGCCAGTGTCTCCATCAGTTTGATGGGGCAACCATTTGTGGGACTATATATACCAGTGGGATTTTCACGAAATTTCTGCAACTTTGGATTCACATATACAAAAATTGGAATGATACAGAGAGGAGTATCATGGCCCCTGTGCAAAGATAACAAGCAAAATTGTGAAGCGTTAAATATTTTTAGGATTTTGTGTAGGCATCCAAAATCATCAGTGTCCTAGAATTTGATGATTTGAGCAAGCAGCACTAGCATAAACGAAACAAAAAAAGAACTCATTAATTTTTGGGTTGGATTGTCCCTATACGTTACTTAACATTATTGAGCTATATTTAAAAAAAAAAAAAAAAAAGTCACTTCCCACATCGGGATTGAACCCGAGCAGCCGTCATGAATCTGTGGCCCTCCTTACCGATAGGCTATGCAGGAAGTGACACACATTGAACAGAAAAAAGCATTTAAGACATGTAAAAATCTCTGCCATGCTAATCTGCTGCTGTGCTGATCACTGCTGTGCTGCTCCCTGCTGTCCTATGCTGTGCTGCTCCCTAATGTGCTATGCTCTGCTGCTCCCTATTGTGTCATGCAGTGCTGCTCCCTGCTGTACTGCACTGATCCCAGCCGTGCTGATCTCTGCTGTGCTCTGCTGCAATGAGCATGATAAAACTTAAAGTACCATTCCTGCACCTTCCCCAAAACTAGAGAACTGAAGATTATGCCAACAATGGAAATAAGCAACCCTAGAATTGATAATTTGGGCAAGAAGCAGATCCAGTGGAACTTCTATATGTTCTCTGTAACATTTTGTGTTTCATCTTCATGTTAATGATGTGTCACTTCTTCCTCCAAAAACTAATAGATAAAAAAGATAATTTAGATCTGCTTTTTCCTAACACATGTTCCATATAGCACCCTCCATAGACAAAGTAGCTGAAATGTATTTTGCATATGCCAGTTATAAAATTTGTTTTTGTAAGAAATGCAATGAAAACTTAATTTTAATAAGCAGATCCAAAATTTTGGTGGGTGCTCATGGTTATTTTATAATTTGCTCTTGTATTAGAAAGAAAATGTGCAACCGTATAATATTTTTAATGACAAGGCAGTGTCTCCATCAGTTTGATGGGGCAACCATTTGTGGGACTATATATACCAGTGGGATTTTCACAAAATTTCTGCAACTTTGGATTCACATATACAAAAATTGGAATGATACAGAGAGGAATATCATGGCCCCTGTGCAAAGATAACAAGCAAAATTGTGAAGCGTTACATATTTTTAGGATTTTGTGTAGGCATCCAAAATCATCAGTGTCCTAGAATTTGATGATTTGAGCAAGCAGCACTAGCATAAACGAAACAAAAAAAGAACTCATTAATTTTTGGGTTGGATTGTCCCTATACGTTACTTAACATTATTGAGCTATATTTAAAAAAAAAAAAAAAAGTCACTTCCCACACTGGGATTGAACCCAAGCAGCCGTCATGAATCTGTGGCCCTCCTTACCGATAGGCTATGCAGGAAGTGACACACATTGAACAGAAAAAAGCATTTAAGACATGTAAAAATCTCTGCCATGCTAATCTGCTGCTTTGCTGATCACTGCTGTGCTCTGCTGTGCTGCTCCCTGCTGTCCTATGCTGTGCTGCTCCCTAATGTGCTATGCTCTGCTGCTCCCTATTGTGTCATGCAGTGCTGCTCCCTGCTGTACTGCACTGATCCCAGCCGTGCTGATCTCTGCTGTGCTCTGCTGCAATGAGCATGATAAAACTTAAAGTACCATTCCTGCACCTTCCCCAAAACTAGAGAACTGAAGATTATGCCAACAATGGAAATAAGCAACCCTAGAATTGATAATTTGGGCAAGAAGCAGATCCAGTGGAACTTCTATATGTTCTCTGTAACATTTTGTGTTTCATCTTCATGTTAATGATGTGTCACTTCTTCCTCCAAAAACTAATAGATAAAAAAGATAATTTAGATCTGCTTTTTCCTAACACATGTTCCATATAGCACCCTCCATAGACAAAGTAGCTGAAATGTAATTTGCATATGCCAGTTATAAAATATGTTTTCGTAAGAAATGCAATGAAAACTTAATTTTAATAAGCAGATCCAAAATTTTGGTGGGTGCTCATGGTTATTTTATAATTTGCTCTTGTATTAGAAAGAAAATGTGCAACCGTATAATATTTTTAATGACAAGGCAGTGTCTCCATCAGTTTGATGGGGCAACCATTTGTGGGACTATATATACCAGTGGGATTTTCACAAAATTTCTGCAACTTTGGATTCACATATACAAAAATTGGAATGATACAGAGAGGAATATCATGGCCCCTGTGCAAAGATAACAAGCAAAATTGTGAAGCGTTACATATTTTTAGGATTTTGTGTAGGCATCCAAAATCATCAGTGTCCTAGAATTTGATGATTTGAGCAAGCAGCACTAGCATAAACGAAACAAAAAAAGAACTCATTAATTTTTGGGTTGGATTGTCCCTATACGTTACTTAACATTATTGAGCTATATTTAAAAAAAAAAAAAAAAGTCACTTCCCACACTGGGATTGAACCCAAGCAGCCGTCATGAATCTGTGGCCCTCCTTACCGATAGGCTATGCAGGAAGTGACACACATTGAACAGAAAAAAGCATTTAAGACATGTAAAAATCTCTGCCATGCTAATCTGCTGCTTTGCTGATCACTGCTGTGCTCTGCTGTGCAGCTCCCTGCTGTCCTATGCTGTGCTGCTCCCTAATGTGCTATGCTCTGCTGCTCCCTATTGTGTCATGCAGTGCTGCTCCCTGCTGTACTGCACTGATCCCAGCCGTGCTGATCTCTGCTGTGCTCTGCTGCAATGAGCATGATAAAACTTAAAGTACCATTCCTGCACCTTCCCCAAAACTACAGAACTGAAGATTATGCCAACAATGGAAATAAGCAACCCTAGAATTGATAATTTGGGCAAGAAGCAGATCCAGTGGAACTTCTATATGTTCTCTGTAACATTTTGTGTTTCATCTTCATGTTAATGATGTGTCACTTCTTCCACCAAAAACTAATAGATAAAAAAGATAATTTAGATCTGCTTTTTCCTAACACATGTTCCATATAGCACCCTCCATAGACAAAGTAGCTGAAATGTAATTTGCATATGCCAGTTATAAAATATGTTTTCGTAAGAAATGCAATGAAAACTTAATTTTAATAAGCAGATCCCAACTTTTGGTGGGTGCTCATGGTTATTTTATAATTTGCTCTTGTATTAGAAAGAAAATGTGCAACCGTATAATATTTTTAATGACAAGGCAGTGTCTCCATCAGTTTGATGGGGCAACCATTTGTGGGACTATATATACCAGTGGGATTTTCACGAAATTTCTGCAACTTTGGATTCACATATACAAAAATTGGAATGATACAGAGAGGAATATCATGGCCCCTGTGCAAAGATAACAAGCAAAATTGTGAAGCGTTACATATTTTTAGGATTTTGTGTAGGCATCCAAAATCATCAGTGTCCTAGAATTTGATGATTTGAGCAAGCAGCACTAGCATAAACGAAACAAAAAAAGAACTCATTAATTTTTGGGTTGGATTGTCCCTATACGTTACTTAACATTATTGAGCTATATTTAAAAAAAAAAAAAAAAGTCACTTCCCACACTGGGATTGAACCCAAGCAGCCGTCATGAATCTGTGGCCCTCCTTACCGATAGGCTATGCAGGAAGTGACACACATTGAACAGAAAAAAGCATTTAAGACATGTAAAAATCTCTGCCATGCTAATCTGCTGCTTTGCTGATCACTGCTGTGCTCTGCTGTGCTGCTCCCTGCTGTCCTATGCTGTGCTGCTCCCTAATGTGCTATGCTCTGCTGCTCCCTATTGTGTCATGCAGTGCTGCTCCCTGCTGTACTGCACTGATCCCAGCCGTGCTGATCTCTGCTGTGCTCTGCTGCAATGAGCATGATAAAACTTAAAGTACCATTCCTGCACCTTCCCCAAAACTAGAGAACTGAAGATTATGCCAACAATGGAAATAAGCAACCCTAGAATTGATAATTTGGGCAAGAAGCAGATCCAGTGGAACTTCTATATGTTCTCTGTAACATTTTGTGTTTCATCTTCATGTGAATGATGTGTCACTTCTTCCTCCAAAAACTAATAGATAAAAAAGATAATTTAGATCTGCTTTTTCCTAACACATGTTCCATATAGCACCCTCCATAGACAAAGTAGCTGAAATGTAATTTGCATATGCCAGTTATAAAATATGTTTTTGTAAGAAATGCAATGAAAACTTAATTTTAATAAGCAGATCCCAAATTTTGGTGAGGGCTCATGATTATTTTATCATTTGCTCTTGTATTAGAAAGAAAATGTGCAACCGTATAATACTTTTAATGACAAGGCAGTGTCTCCATCAGTTTGATGGGGCAACCATTTGTGTGACTATATATACCAGTGGGATTTTCATGAAATTTCTTCAACTTTGGATTCACATATACAAAAATTGGAATGATACAGAGAGGAGTATCATGGCCCCTGTGCAAAGATAACAAGCAAAATTGTGAAGCGTTACATATTTTTAGGATTTTGTGTAGGCATCCAAAATTATCAGTGTCCTAGAATTTGATGATTTGAGCAAGCAGCACTAGCATAAACGAAAAAAAAAAAAGAACTCATTAATTTTTTGGTTGGATTGTCCCTATACGTTACTTAACATTATTGAGCTATATTTAAAAAAAAAAAAAAAAGTCACTTCCCACATCGGGATTGAACCCGAGCAGCCGTCATGAATCTGTGGCCCTCCTTACCGATAGGCTATGCAGGAAGTGACAAACATTGAACAGAAACAAAGCATTTAAGACATGTAAAAATCTCTGCCATGCTAATCTGCTGCTGTGCTGATCACTGCTGTGCTCTGCTGTGCTGCTCCCTGCTGTCCTATGCTCTGCTGCTCCCTATTGTGTCATGCAGTGCTGCTCCCTGCTGTACTGCACTGATCCCAGCCGTGCTGATCTCTGCTGTGCTCTGCTGCAATGAGCATGATAAAACTTAAAGTACCATTCCTGCACCTTCCCCAAAACTAGAGAACTGAAGATTATGCCAACAATGGAAATAAGCAACCCTAGAATTGATAATTTGGGCAAGAAGCAGATCCAGTGGAACTTCTATATGTTCTCTGTAACATTTTGTGTTTCATCTTCATGTGAATGATGTGTCACTTCTTCCTCCAAAAACTAATAGATAAAAAAGATAATTTAGATCTGCTTTCTCCTAACACATGTTCCATATAGCACCCTCCATAGACAAAGTAGCTGAAATGTAATTTGCATATGCCAGTTATAAAATATGTTTTTGTAAGAAATGCAATGAAAACTTAATTTTAATAAGCAGATCCCAAATTTTGGTGAGGGCTCATGATTATTTTATAATTTGCTCTTGTATTAGAAAGAAAATGTGCAACCGTATAATACTTTTAATGACAAGGCAGTGTCTCCATCAGTTTGATGGGGCAACCATTTGTGGGACTATATATACCAGTGGGATTTTCACGAAATTTCTGCAACTTTGGATTCACATATACAAAAATTGGAATGATTCAGAGAGGAGTATCATGGCCCCTGTGCAAAGATAACAAGCAAAATTGTGAAGCGTTACATATTTTTAGGATTTTGTGTAGGCATCCAAAATCATCAGTGTCCTAGAATTTGATGATTTGAGCAAGCAGCACTAGCATAAACGAAACAAAAAAAGAACTCATTAATTTTTTGGTTGGATTGTCCCTATACGTTACTTAACATTATTGAGCTATATTTAAAAAAAAAAAAAAAAGTCACTTCCCACATCGGGATTGAACCCGAGCAGCCGTCATGAATCTGTGGCCCTCCTTACCGATAGGCTATGCAGGAAGTGACAAACATTGAACAGAAACAAAGCATTTAAGACATGTAAAAATCTCTGCCATGCTAATCTGCTGCTGTGCTGATCACTGCTGTGCTCTGCTGTGCTGCTCCCTGCTGTCCTATGCTCTGCTGCTCCCTATTGTGTCATGCAGTGCTGCTCCCTGCTGTACTGCACTGATCCCAGCCGTGCTGATCTCTGCTGTGCTCTGCTGCAATGAGCATGATAAAACTTAAAGTACCATTCCTGCACCTTCCCCAAAACTAGAGAACTGAAGATTATGCCAACAATGGAAATAAGCAACCCTAGAATTGATAATTTGGGCAAGAAGCAGATCCAGTGGAACTTCTATATGTTCTCTGTAACATTTTGTGTTTCATCTTCATGTGAATGATGTGTCACTTCTTCCTCCAAAAACTAATAGATAAAAAAGATAATTTAGATCTGCTTTCTCCTAACACATGTTCCATATAGCACCCTCCATAGACAAAGTAGCTGAAATGTAATTTGCATATGCCAGTTATAAAATATGTTTTTGTAAGAAATGCAATGAAAACTTAATTTTAATAAGCAGATCCCAAATTTTGGTGAGGGCTCATGATTATTTTATAATTTGCTCTTGTATTAGAAAGAAAATGTGCAACCGTATAATACTTTTAATGACAAGGCAGTGTCTCCATCAGTTTGATGGGGCAACCATTTGTGGGACTATATATACCAGTGGGATTTTCACGAAATTTCTGCAACTTTGGATTCACATATACAAAAATTGGAATGATTCAGAGAGGAGTATCATGGCCCCTGTGCAAAGATAACAAGCAAAATTGTGAAGCGTTACATATTTTTAGGATTTTGTGTAGGCATCCAAAATCATCAGTGTCCTAGAATTTGATGATTTGAGCAAGCAGCACTAGCATAAACGAAACAAAAAAAGAACGCATTAATTTTTGGGTTGGATTGTCCCTATACGTTACTTAACATTATTGAGCTATATTTAAAAAAAAAAAAAAAAGTCACTTCCCACACCGGGATTGAACCCGAGCAGCCGTCATGAATCTGTGGCCCTCCTTACCGATAGGCTATGCAGGAAATGACACACATTGAACAGAAAAAAGCATTTAAGACATGTAAAAATCTCTGCCATGCTAATCTGCTGCTGTGCTGATCACTGCTGTGCTCTGCTGTGCTGCTCCCTGCTGTCCTATGCTGTGCTGCTCCCTAATGTGCTATGCTCTGCTGCTCCCTATTGTGTCATGCAGTGCTGCTCCCAGCTGTACTGCAATGATCCCAGCCGTGCTGATCTCTGCTGTGCTCTGCTGCAATGAGCATGATAAAACTTAAAGTACCATTCCTGCACCTTCCCCAAAACTAGAGAACTGAAGATTATGCCAACAATGGAAATAAGCAACCCTAGAATTGATAATTTGGGCAAGAAGCAGATCCAGTGGAACTTCTATATGTTCTCTGTAACATTTTGTGTTTCATCTTCATGTGAATGATGCGTCACTTCTTCCTCCAAAAACTAATAGATAAAAAAGATAATTTAGATCTGCTTTTTCCTAACACATGTTCCATATAAAACCCTCCATAGACAAAGTAGCTGAAATGTAATTTGCATATGCCAGTTATAAAATATGTTTTTGTAAGAAATGCAATGAAAATTAAATTTTAATATGCAGATCCAAAATTTTGGTGAGTGCTCATGGTTATTTTATAATTTGCTCTTGTATTAGAAAGAAAATGTGCAACCGTATAATATTTTTAATGACAAGGCAGTGTCTCCATCAGTTTGATGGGGCAACCATTTGAGGGACTATATATACCAGTGGGATTTTCACGGAATTTCTGCAACTTTGGATTCACATATACAAAAATTGGAATGATACAGAGAGGAGTATCATGGCCCCTGTGCAAAGATAACAAGCAAAATTGTGAAGCGTTACATATTTTTAGGATTTTGTGTAGGCATCCAAAATCATCAGTGTCCTAGAATTTGATGATTTGAGCAAGCAGCACTAGCATAAACGAAACAAAAAAAGAACGCATTAATTTTTGGGTTGGATTGTCCCTATACGTTACTTAACATTATTGAGCTATATTTCAAAAAAAAAAAAAAAAGTCACTTCCCACACCGGGATTGAACCCGAGCAGCCGTCATGAATCTGTGGCCCTCCTTACCGATAGGCTAAGCAGGAAGTGACACACATTGAACAGAAAAAAGCATTTAAGACATGTAAAAATCTCTGCCATGCTAATCTGCTGCTGTGCTGATCACTGCTGTGCTCTGCTGTGCTGCTCCCTGCTGTCCTATGCTGTGCTGCTCCCTAATGTGCTATGCTCTGCTGCTCCTATTGTGTCATGCAGTGCTGCTCCCTGCTGTACTGCACTGATCCCAGCCGTGCAGATCTCTGCTGTGCTCTGCTGCAATGAGCACGATAAAACTTAAAGTACCATTCCTGCACCTTCCCCAAAACTAGAGAACTGAAGATTATGCCAACAATGGAAATAAGCAACCCTAGAATTGATAATTTGGGCAAGAAGCAGATCCAGTGGAACTTCTATATGTTCTCTGTAACATTTTGTGTTTCATCTTCATGTGAATGATGCGTCACTTCTTCCTCCAAAAACTAATAGATAAAAAAGATAATTTAGATCTGCTTTTTCCTAACACATGTTCCATATAAAACCCTCCATAGACAAAGTAGCTGAAATGTAATTTGCATATGCCAGTTATTAAATATGTTTTTGTAAGAAATGCAATGAAAATCAAATTTTAATAAGCAGATCCCAAATTTTGGTGAGTGCTCATGGTTATTTTATAATTTGCTCTTGTATTAGAAAGAAAATGTGCAACCGTATAATATTTTTAATGACAAGGCAGTGTCTCCATCAGTTTGATGGGGCAACCATTTGTGGGACTATATATACCAGTGGGATTTTCACGAAATTTCTGCAACTTTGGATTCACATATACAAAAATTGGAATGATACAGAGAGGAGTATCATGGCCCCTGTGCAAAGATAACAAGCAAAATTGTGAAGCGTTAAATATTTTTAGGATTTTGTGTAGGCATCCAAAATCATCAGTGTCCTAGAATTTGATGATTTGAGCAAGCAGCACTAGCATAAACGAAACAAAAAAAGAACTCATTAATTTTTGGGTTGGATTGTCCCTATACGTTACTTAACATTATTGAGCTATATTTAAAAAAAAAAAAAAAAGTCACTTCCCACATCGGGATTGAACCCGAGCAGCCGTCATGAATCTGTGGCCCTCCTTACCGATAGGCTATGCAGGAAGTGACAAACATTGAACAGAAAAAAGCATTTAAGACATGTAAAAATCTCTGCCATGCTAATCTGCTGCTGTGCTGATCACTGCTGTGCTCTGCTGTGCTGCTCCCTGCTGTCCTATGCTGTGCTGCTCCGTAATGTGCTATGCTCTGCTGCTCCCTATTGTGTCATGCAGTGCTGCTCCGTGCTGTACTGCACTGATCCCAGCCGTGCTGATCTCTGCTGTGCTCTGCTGCAATGAGCATGATAAAACTTAAAGTACCATTCCTGCACCTTCCCCAAAACTAGAGAACTGAAGATTATGCCAACAATGGAAATAAGCAACCCTAGAATTGATAATTTGGGCAAGAAGCAGATCCAGTGGAACTTCTATATGTTCTCTGTAACATTTTGTGTTTCATCTTCATGTGAATGATGTGTCACTTCTTCCTCCAAAAACTAATAGATAAAAAAGATAATTTAGATCTGCTTTGTCCTAACACATGTTCCATATAGCACCCTCCATAGACAAAGTAGCTGAAATGTAATTTGCATATGCCAGTTATAAAATATGTTTTTGTAAGAAATGCAATGAAAACTTAATTTTAATAAGCAGATCCCAAATTTTGGTGAGGGCTCATGATTATTTTATCATTTGCTCTTGTATTAGAAAGAAAATGTGCAACCGTATAATACTTTTAATGACAAGGCAGTGTCTCCATCAGTTTGATGGGGCAACCATTTGTGGGACTATATATACCAGTGGGATTTTCACGAAATTTCTGCAACTTTGGATTCACATATACAAAAATTGGAATGATTCAGAGAGGAGTATCATGGCCCCTGTGCAAAGATAACAAGCAAAATTGTGAAGCGTTACATATTTTTAGGATTTTGTGTAGGCATCCAAAATCATCAGTGTCCTAGAATTTGATGATTTGAGCAAGCAGCACTAGCATAAACGAAAAAAAAAAAAGAACTCATTAATTTTTTGGTTGGATTGTCCCTATACGTTACTTAACATTATTGAGCAATATTTAAAAAAAAAAAAAAAAGTCACTTCCCACACCGGGATTGAACCCGAGCAGCCGTCATGAATCTGTGGCCCTCCTTACCGATAGGCTATGCAGGAAGTGACACACATTAACAGAAAAAAGCATTGAAGACATGTAAAAATCTCTGCCATGCTAATCTGCTGCTGTGCTGATCACTGCTGTGCTCTGCTGTGCTGCTCCCTGCTGTCCTATGCTCTGCTGCTCCCTATTGTGTCATGCAGTGCTGCTCCCTGCTGTACTGCACTGATCCCAGCCGTGCTGATCTCTGCTGTGCTCTGCTGCAATGAGCATGATAAAACTTAAAGTACCATTCCTGCACCTTCCCCAAAACTAGAGAACTGAAGATTATGCCAACAATGGAAATAAGCAACCCTAGAATTGATAATTTGGGCAAGAAGCAGATCCAGTGGAACTTCTATATGTTCTCAGTAACATTTTGTGTTTCATCTTCATGTGAATGATGTGTCACTTCTTCCTCCAAAAACTAATAGATAAAAAAGATAATTTAGATCTGCTTTGTCCTAACACATGTTCCATATAGCACCCTCCATAGACAAAGTAGCTGAAATGTAATTTGCATATGCCAGTTATAAAATATGTTTTTGTAAGAAATGCAATGAAAACTTAATTTTAATAAGCAGATCCCAAATTTTGGTGAGGGCTCATGATTATTTTATCATTTGCTCTTGTATTAGAAAGAAAATGTGCAACCGTATAATACTTTTAATGACAAGGCAGTGTCTCCATCAGTTTGATGGGGCAACCATTTGTGGGACTATATATACCAGTGGGATTTTCATGAAATTTCTTCAACTTTGGATTCACATATACAAAAATTGGAATGATACAGAGAGGAGTATCATGGCCCCTGTGCAAAGATAACAAGCAAAATTGTGAAGCGTTACATATTTTTAGGATTTTGTGTAGGCATCCAAAATCATCAGTGTCCTAGAATTTGATGATTTGAGCAAGCAGCACTAGCATAAACGAAACAAAAAAAGAACTCATTAATTTTTGGGTTGGATTGTCCCTATACGTTACTTAACATTATTGAGCTATATTTAAAAAAAAAAAAAAAAGTCACTTCCCACATCGGGATTGAACCCGAGCAGCCGTCATGAATCTGTGGCCCTCCTTACCGATAGGCTATGCAGGAAGTGACAAACATTGAACAGAAACAAAGCATTTAAGACATGTAAAAATCTCTGCCATGCTAATCTGCTGCTGTGCTGATCACTGCTGTGCTGCTCCCTGCTGTCCTATGCTCTGCTGCTCCCTATTGTGTCATGCAGTGCTGCTCCCTGCTGTACTGCACTGATCCCAGCCGTGCTGATCTCTGCTGTGCTCTGCTGCAATGAGCATGATAAAACTTAAAGTACCATTCCTGCACCTTCCCCAAAACTAGAGAACTGAAGATTATGCCAACAATGGAAATAAGCAACCCTAGAATTGATAATTTGGGCAAGAAGCAGATCCAGTGGAACTTCTATATGTTCTCTGTAACATTTTGTGTTTCATCTTCATGTGAATGATGTGTCACTTCTTCCTCCAAAAACTAATAGATAAAAAAGATAATTTAGATCTGCTTTTTCCTAACACATGTTCCATATAGCACCCTCCATAGACAAAGTAGCTGAAATGTAATTTGCATATGCCAGTTATAAAATATGTTTTTGTAAGAAATGCAATGAAAACTTAATTTTAATAAGCAGATCCCAAATTTTGGTGAGGGCTCATGATTATTTTATAATTTGCTCTTGTATTAGAAAGAAAATGTGCAACCGTATAATACTTTTAATGACAAGGCAGTGTCTCCATCAGTTTGATGGGGCAACCATTTGTGGGACTATATATACCAGTGGGATTTTCACGAAATTTCTGCAACTTTGGATTCACATATACAAAAATTGGAATGATTCAGAGAGGAGTATCATGGCCCCTGTGCAAAGATAACAAGCAAAATTGTGAAGCGTTACATATTTTTAGGATTTTGTGTAGGCATCCAAAATCATCAGTGTCCTAGAATTTGATGATTTGAGCAAGCAGCACTAGCATAAACGAAACAAAAAAAGATCGCATTAATTTTTGGGTTGGATTGTCCCTATACGTTACTTAACATTATTGAGCTATATTTAAAAAAAAAAAAAAAAGTCACTTCCCACACCGGGATTGAACCCGAGCAGCCGTCATGAATCTGTGGCCCTCCTTACCGATAGGCTATGCAGGAAATGACACACATTGAACAGAAAAAAGCATTTAAGACATGTAAAAATCTCTGCCATGCTAATCTGCTGCTGTGCTGATCACTGCTGTGCTCTGCTGTGCTGCTCCCTGCTGTCCTATGCTGTGCTGCTCCCTAATGTGCTATGCTCTGCTGCTCCCTATTGTGTCATGCAGTGCTGCTCCCAGCTGTACTGCAATGATCCCAGCCGTGCTGATCTCTGCTGTGCTCTGCTGCAATGAGCATGATAAAACTTAAAGTACCATTCCTGCACCTTCCCCAATACTAGAGAACTGAAGATTATGCCAACAATGGAAATAAGCAACCCTAGAATTGATAATTTGGGCAAGAAGCAGATCCAGTGGATCTGAAATGTAATTTGCATATGCCAGTTATAAAATTTGTTTTTGTAAGAAATGCAATGAAAATTAAATTTTAATAAGCAGATCCAAAATTTTGGTGAGTGCTCATGGTTATTTTATAATTTGCTCTTGTATTAGAAAGAAAATGTGCAACCGTATAATATTTTTAATGACAAGGCAGTGTCTCCATCAGTTTGATGGTGCAACCATTTGTGGGACTATATATACCAGTGGGATTTTCATGAAATTTCTTCAACTTTGGATTCACATATACAAAAATTGGAATGATACAGAGAGGAGTATCATGGCCCCTGTGCAAAGATAACAAGCAAAATTGTGAAGCGTTACATATTTTTAGGATTTTGTGTAGGCATCCAAAATCATCAGTGTCCTAGAATTTGATGATTTGAGCAAGCAGCACTAGCATAAACGAAACAAAAAAAGAACGCATTAATTTTTGGGTTGGATTGTCCCTATACGTTACTTAACATTTTTGAGCTATATTTAAAAAAAAAAAAAAAAGTCACTTCCCACACCGGGATTGAACCCGAGCAGCCGTCATGAATCTGTGGCCCTCCTTACCGATAGGCTATGCAGGAAATGACACACATTGAACAGAAAAAAGCATTTAAGACATGTAAAAATCTCTGCCATGCTAATCTGCTGCTGTGCTGATCACTGCTGTGCTCTGCTGTGCTGCTCCCTGCTGTCCTATGCTGTGCTGCTCCCTAATGTGCTATGCTCTGCTGCTCCCTATTGTGTCATGCAGTGCTGCTCCCAGCTGAACTGCAATGATCCCAGCCGTGCTGATCTCTGCTGTGCTCTGCTGCAATGAGCATGATAAAACTTAAAGTACCATTCCTGCACCTTCCCCAATACTAGAGAACTGAAGATTATGCCAACAATGGAAATAAGCAACCCTAGAATTGATAATTTGGGCAAGAAGCAGATCCAGTGGATCTGAAATGTAATTTGCATATGCCAGTTATAAAATTTGTTTTTGTAAGAAATGCAATGAAAATTAAATTTTAATAAGCAGATCCAAAATTTTGGTGAGTGCTCATGGTTATTTTATAATTTGCTCTTGTATTAGAAAGAAAATGTGCAACCGTATAATATTTTTAATGACAAGGCAGTGTCTCCATCAGTTTGATGGTGCAACCATTTGTGGGACTATATATACCAGTGGGATTTTCATGAAATTTCTTCAACTTTGGATTCACATATACAAAAATTGGAATGATACAGAGAGGAGTATCATGGCCCCTGTGCAAAGATAACAAGCAAAATTGTGAAGCGTTACATATTTTTAGGATTTTGTGTAGGCATCCAAAATCATCAGTGTCCTAGAATTTGATGATTTGAGCAAGCAGCACTAGCATAAACGAAACAAAAAAAGAACGCATTAATTTTTGGGTTGGATTGTCCCTATACGTTACTTAACATTTTTGAGCTATATTTAAAAAAAAAAAAAAAAGTCACTTCCCACACCGGGATTGAACCCGAGCAGCCGTCATGAATCTGTGGCCCTCCTTACCGATAGGCTATGCAGGAAGTGACACACATTGAACAGAAAAAAGCATTTAAGACATGTAAAAATCTCTGCCATGCTAATCTGCTGCTGTGCTGATCACTGCTGTGCTCTGCTGTGCTGCTCCCTGCTGTCCTATGCTGTGCTGCTCCCTAATGTGCTATGCTCTGCTGCTCCTATTGTGTCATGCAGTGCTGCTCCCTGCTGTACTGCACTGATCCCAGCCGTGCTGATCTCTGCTGTGCTCTGCTGCAATGAGCACGATAAAACTTAAAGTACCATTCCTGCACCTTCCCCAAAACTAGAGAACTGAAGATTATGCCAACAATGGAAATAAGCAACCCTAGAATTGATAATTTGGGCAAGAAGCAGATCCAGTGGAACTTCTATATGTTCTCTGTAACATTTTGTGTTTCATCTTCATGTGAATGATGCGTCACTTCTTCCTCCAAAAACTAATAGATAAAAAAGATAATTTAGATCTGCTTTTTCCTAACACATGTTCCATATAAAACCCTCCATAGACAAAGTAGCTGAAATGTAATTTGCATATGCCAGTTATAAAATATGTTTTTGTAAGAAATGCAATGAAAATCAAATTTTAATAAGCAGATCCCAAATTTTGGTGAGTGCTCATGGTTATTTTATAATTTGCTCTTGTATTAGAAAGAAAATGTGCAACCGTATAATATTTTTAATTACAAGCCAGTGTCTCCATCAGTTTGATGGGGCAACCATTTGTGGGACTATATATACCAGTGGGATTTTCACGAAATTTCTGCAATTTTGGATTCACATATACAAAAATTGGAATGATACAGAGAGGAGTATCATGGCCCCTGTGCAAAGATAACAAGCAAAATTGTGAAGTGTTAAATATTTTTAGGATTTTGTGTAGGCATCCAAAATCATCAGTGTCCTAGATTTTGATGATTTGAGCAAGCAGCACTAGCATAAACGAAACAAAAAAAGAACTCATTAATTTTTGGGTTGGATTGTCCCTATACGTTATTTAACATTATTGAGCTATATTTAAAAAAAAAAAAAAAAGTCACTTCCCACATCGTGATTGAACCCGAGCAGCCGTCATGAATCTGTGGCCCTCCTTACCGATAGGCTATGCAGGAAGTGACACACATTGAACAGAAAAAAGCATTTAAGACATGTAAAAATCTCTGCCATGCTAATCTGCTGCTGTGCTGATCACTGCTGTGCTGCTCCCTGCTGTCCTATGCTGTGCTGCTC
This sequence comes from Pelodytes ibericus, assembly GCA_036172795.1. Lineage (NCBI taxonomy): Eukaryota > Metazoa > Chordata > Amphibia > Anura > Pelodytidae > Pelodytes > Pelodytes ibericus. Next base: position 243,290,500 of record CM069857.1, read on the forward strand.
CCTAATGTGCTATGCTCTGCTGCTCCCTATTGTGTCATGCAGTGCTGCTCCCTGCTGTACTGCACTGATCCCAGCCGTGCTGATCTCTGCTGTGCTCTGCTGCAATGAGCATGATAAAACTTAAAGTACCATTCCTGCACCTTCCCCAAAACTAGAGAACTGAAGATTATGCCAACAATGGAAATAAGCAACCCTAGAATTGATAATTTGGGCAAGAAGCAGATCCAGTGGAACTTCTATATGTTCTCTGTAACATTTTGTGTTTCATCTTCATGTGAATGATGTGTCACTTCTTCCTCCAAAAACTAATAGATAAAAAAGATAATTTAGATCTGCTTTTTCCTAACACATGTTCCATATAGCACCCTCCATAGACAAAGTAGCTGAAATGTAATTTGCATATGCCAGTTATAAAATTTGTTTTTGTAAGAAATGCAATGAAAATGAAATTTTAATAAGCAGATCCCAAATTTTGGTGAGTGCTCATGGTTATTTTATAATTTGCTCTTGTATTAGAAAGAAAATGTGCAACCGTATAATATTTTTAATGACAAGGCAGTGTCTCCATCAGTTTGATGGGGCAACCATTTGAGGGACTATATATACCAGTGGGATTTTCACGAAATTTCTGCAACTTTGGATTCACATATACAAAAATTGGAATGATACAGAGAGGAGTATCATGGCCCCTGTGCAAAGATAACAAGCAAAATTGTGAAGCGTTACATATTTTTAGGATTTTGTGTAGGCATCCAAAATCATCAGTGTCCTAGAATTTGATGATTTGAGCAAGCAGCACTAGCATAAACGAAACAAAAAAAGAACGCATTAATTTTTGGGTTGGATTGTCCCTATACGTTACTTAACATTTTTGAGCTATATTTAAAAAAAAAAAAAAAAGTCACTTCCCACACCGGGATTGAACCCGAGCAGCCGTCATGAATCTGTGGCCCTCCTTACCGATAGGCTATGCAGGAAGTGACACACATTGAACAGAAAAAAGCATTTAAGACATGTAAAAATCTCTGCCATGCTAATCTGCTGCTGTGCTGATCACTGCTGTGCTCTGCTGTGCTGCTCCCTGCTGTCCTATGCTGTGCTGCTCCCTAATGTGCTATGCTCTGCTGCTCCTATTGTGTCATGCAGTGCTGCTCCCTGCTGTACTGCACTGATCCCAGCCGTGCTGATCTCTGCTGTGCTCTGCTGCAATGAGCACGATAAAACTTAAAGTACCATTCCTGCACCTTCCCCAAAACTAGAGAACTGAAGATTATGCCAACAATGGAAATAAGCAACCCTAGAATTGATAATTTGGGCAAGAAGCAGATCCAGTGGAACTTCTATATGTTCTCTGTAACATTTTGTGTTTCATCTTCATGTGAATGATGCGTCACTTCTTCCTCCAAAAACTAATAGATAAAAAAGATAATTTAGATCTGCTTTTTCCTAAGACATGTTCCATATAAAACCCTCCATAGACAAAGTAGCTGAAATGTAATTTGCATATGCCAGTTATAAAATATGTTTTTGTAAGAAATGCAATGAAAATCAAATTTTAATAAGCAGATCCCAAATTTTGGTGAGTGCTCATGGTTATTTTATAATTTGCTCTTGTATTAGAAAGAAAATGTGCAACCGTATAATATTTTTAATTACAAGCCAGTGTCTCCATCAGTTTGATGGGGCAACCATTTGTGGGACTATATATACCAGTGGGATTTTCACGAAATTTCTGCAACTTTGGATTCACATATACAAAAATTGGAATGATACAGAGAGGAGTATCATGGCCCCTGTGCAAAGATAACAAGCAAAATTGTGAAGCGTTAAATATTTTTAGGATTTTGTGTAGGCATCCAAAATCATCAGTGTCCTAGAATTTGATGATTTGAGCAAGCAGCACTAGCATAAACGAAACAAAAAAAGAACTCATTAATTTTTGGGTTGGATTGTCCCTATACGTTACTTAACATTATTGAGCTATATTTAAAAAAAAAAAAAAAAGTCACTTCCCACATCGGGATTGAACCCGAGCAGCCGTCATGAATCTGTGGCCCTCCTTACCGATAGGCTATGCAGGAAGTGACACACATTGAACAGAAAAAAGCATTTAAGACATGTAAAAATCTCTGCCATGCTAATCTGCTGCTGTGCTGATCACTGCTGTGCTGCTCCCTGCTGTCCTATGCTGTGCTGCTCCCTAATGTGCTATGCTCTGCTGCTCCCTATTGTGTCATGCAGTGCTGCTCCCTGCTGTACTGCACTGATCCCAGCCGTGCTGATCTCTGCTGTGCTCTGCTGCAATGAGCATGATAAAACTTAAAGTACCATTCCTGCACCTTCCCCAAAACTAGAGAACTGAAGATTATGCCAACAATGGAAATAAGCAACCCTAGAATTGATAATTTGGGCAAGAAGCAGATCCAGTGGAACTTCTATATGTTCTCTGTAACATTTTGTGTTTCATCTTCATGTGAATGATGTGTCACTTCTTCCTCCAAAAACTAATAGATAAAA